>JADLZK010007034.1:1200000-1836933 GCA_015847255.1 Hyparrhenia diplandra | reverse complement strand
AGTTTGAATTCAGCTGAATTCAAACGGCGCCGGTCGTATAAATTCGGTAAACCGGGCGGTTTGGAATTTATACCGCCGGTTTGAGCGGTATAAATTCCAAACCGCCCAGAAGTTTTGTTTTTTTAATTTTTTTTTGAAGGAATTTTTGGTAGTTGCTTTGGACATTTTGATGTAAAAAGTGGCACACAATGCGGAAATAAATAGCATAAGTCAATACGGTAACAAAATGTGGTGGCATACAAATAATCAACGGCGTAGCATATACGGAACACCCCATATCGGCACGACTCCTCATACTCGGCGGTAGACATAATAGAGATACCTCGCTGCTTTGAAGCGGCGAGCCTTGTAATCTTGCCAAGTTAGCCCGACCATACCGGGGCTTTGTTGTCTCCCATTCTTCAACCAACCGATTGTAAAAATCGGGTCTTCCCATTCGCACACCCATCTAGTCATAGGCTGCGCGGACACGTCAGGAATGGGATAGGTATAAGAAGGCTGCGAGGTCTCGCTGTAGGAGGATGAGGAGTACTGTGGAGTGCCGTAGTCCGCCGCTGAATCGTACATCCTCTGCGAGTCCGGTTGGCCATGGTCACGGTCTTGAGTCGCATGTGTGAACTGGGTCTCGCCTGCAATCAACCATAATTAGTGGTCATAGACAGAAACAATTGTGCGTATGTAGGTTGAAGTGCAATTGATACCTGTGAAATGAAGACCTGCATAACCACCGCACCAAGACCGCTCCCACCAAAGACCACTCGCACCAGCACCGCCACCGCCATACCCTCCACCACCGCCACCGCCATACTCTCCAAAGACCGCCTTTATCGTTCCCACCATCGCCGGTCCGTGTCATCACCGAGGAGCCATCGTCGGTCGTGGTATTCCCAAAGATCGTCCGGTCCGTGTCATCCGAGCAGCCGCTTTTCCTCGCGCTTGAGGGAGCCTTCCTAGGCGGCATTTGCTTTGCTTCCTCTTCCCCATATGAGTTTGACCCACATTTCTCTGGCCCAATCACGATGTTATCATCCCCCGCCGCCCGACGTAGATCCTCGGTTGCTATATGGTCACCGCCAACACAAGCAAATAATAGAAGGTGAGGTGGACATACATTTATATATATATATATATATATATATATATATATATATATATATATATATATATATATATATATATATACAAATATAAATTGTACCGACAATATTTGATGGCGGAGGGACGTCCACTTCGCCGTAATCGTCATCAAGAACCGGTGGCCTGTTAGATCGCCGTATCCATCCATTCCCCTAATCGGATTGCTCCGATCATAGAATGAGACTTCGGTGAACCGGTCAATGAAGTCATCATCATCATAATTCCTTGGTGGGGTAACATCCGCAAAGTCGCAAATTTAAGGTTGTAGTTGACATAAACAAGCTTGTTCAATTTTTGTGCGACAACCTATTCCGAACCTTGGTATGCAAAGCAAGGCAAATGTACTCCAGTTCCGCTCGCATCCACCGGAGGAGACACATTGTGCAACAAGCCGCAAAGCAAAACGCGCAACATTGGAGTACTTCTACCAAATATCATCCACCAACGCAGGCTGCAAAGGTACCACATTATATTAGCTATATGTTTTAGTATAAGAAACCTATTGGGCCACAAAGATATGAGGTAGAAAATACTTACATGAGGATGTCCTTGGATCAAGCGCCATTTTCTCGAGCCAATTACGTTGCCAAACTCACCAATCTTACTCGGGCGGAAAATCTCAGCCTCCCGCAATGCTCCGACGGCGCTCTCGTGATCCGTCATTCTTCTCGAAATGTCTCCTTTAGGCCACCGAACATTTCTGGAGTTGGATCCAGATTATATGAGAGATTTGGATTTAATACAGCAGCCTGCAACATAAATTCGTATAAGCAAACGGTAAGTATTAAATATATATAGCTTGCAAAATAAACACAACCCATTATCATACCTGATCCCACATACGCCCCGATGTAGACGTCAAGAATCCTTTTGTCCATAATCGCTTTATATTCGCTCCCATGTCTGCTTGTTTCTTCCAAAGAATGACTCCATCTCCCCGTTTACAACTCGTATTCGTACACCACATCAGCCATGTTCGGGCGCTTGTCTTGATCGGGCGAAAACGAAGGAATTTGTAAATTGGTTCCACTCGTGCCGACGATGTAGGCCAATCCATCCCACCACCGGATACTTGACAATCTTGCATGAGCATATGCACCTTCGCAGACTTTGCCCACTTGCTTTGCAAAAACTCCGGAGATCCCATCCACTGCATGAACTTCACGTTTCCGAAGAAAACTCTCCATAAACATGTAGTTGGTCCCAAATCTAGTGGCATTCCACTTGACCAACTCACCACCAATTGCTTTCCTCATCATATTATTCAACCCGCAATAGTTGTGCAACCAATTTGAAATTTTCTTGCACGTGGCTATCATACCTGAATGATCGGTCCGGTCACCAATATCCTTCAACATCAAGTTGATGGTGTGTGCAAGACAAGGTGTCCAAACAATGTGAGCCCACTCATGCTTCGCTTGGTTGCAAGCTTTCTCGTAGTTGGAGCCGTTGTCGGTCACCACATGGACAATATGTTTGGGGGCCAATCTCCAACACCACCTGCCGAATCTCCGAAAAAAGGCACAACATTTATTATTTATATACATATATATAAACTAAAAAGAACAACATGACAACTATGTTTAGGAGGTGCACATACATCATACAAGTACTTATGATCTTGACTTTTTCCAGTTGCATCAATAGACTTGTGAAACCATGTGATCCCATTGCAATAAATCATGAAGTTGATCACACTCATTCTAGTTGGGCCAGTCCAAGAATCACACATCAAAGTGACGCCATAGGTGGGCCAGTCCTTCTAAAACTTGACGTACTTATCCTTCAAGTCTTTCTCATTCTCATCTAGGTACTTGCCATCGATCTCCTTCCGGTGGGTGACGTGATGCCTTCACCTGAAACAATAAGGGAATAATAAGAACACGGAAGAATAATGAGACCACCTGAAACCATCAATCTCCAAGTATAGGTACTTACCCCACTTCTGTGTCTCTCGGATGGCACCGATAAAGTACGGATTGTCGGCATTTCGTCCAGGTTGTCCTACATAATGGAACCACTTTGACCAAGCTTTACCAATAGCTTGCTTGGCATTTTTGCCCTTCTGCGTCCAGGCCCCTGTATCAATCCTTGGTTGGGTCATTCCTCTGCTACCACCGCGGGCCGCCTGGTAGTCCTCCACCACTACAGGAGTCTCCCTGCGTGAACCTGATCTCCTGCTGCTGAACATCCTTTGAAGTGGATTGCTACGTCCACCACCACTGCCACCTGCACCACCACTACCCCCTCCACGCTCATAATGTCCTCCTGTCTGCTGCACCCTCTGTTGGTACTCATATTCAGCTCTCGACTGCTCAACTGCTTGCTGCACCTGAGCCTCATATTCCTCCTCGCCCATGACATAGTTACCCTCCCAGCAAAGCACTTTCACGTGCCGGTCACATCACGAGCCCCGTCATTAGCCTTCTTCTTCGATTTGTCAAGGTCTCGCCGGGAAGTAGTCACGCACATCCGGAGGCACATGGTTGCAATGCAACACCTCCACCAGCGGCCAGCCAAGTCTTTCGCTTGAACCTTGTGCAACCACCGCCGGATTTTTCGGTGTGACAGTAGTTGCACTTCCAACCTGGAGCAAGATTTTCACCGTGCTCCCAGACCGGGTCTCTCGGTCTCCCAGACATTGTCTACCTGCATAAACCATACGGACAACACAAAGTCACCAACAATATATATTTATATAATAGAAACCAACAATATATATATACAATATATGTATATAATATCCATACAATATATACCTACAATATATATATATATAATATATCTACACAATAGAAACCAACAATGTATTCCTACAATATACATCCTACTACAAATCCTACATCAAATCATAAATCCTAATGGAAAAAGTTGCCTAAACTAACCTAAATATTTCCTAAATCTATGAACCCTAACTCAAAAACTAACCTAACCTAAATGTTTCCTAAATCCTAACACAAATCCTGCCTAAATCTATGAATCCTAACTCAAAAACTAACCTAAATCCCAATCCTACCACGTAAATCAACCTAAATCAAAAA
This sequence comes from Hyparrhenia diplandra, assembly GCA_015847255.1. NCBI lineage: Eukaryota > Viridiplantae > Streptophyta > Magnoliopsida > Poales > Poaceae > Hyparrhenia > Hyparrhenia diplandra. The sequence continues at coordinate 1,832,755 of JADLZK010007034.1, read as the reverse complement.
AAAAAAAAAAAAAACTCACCTCGGTCCCGGCTAACCGCGCCGGGCCGGAAATCGGAGAAACCGCCGGTAATAAACCCGAGCAGTCCGCCCGATCACCGGACGGCCTTGGCGGCGGCGCCGATAAGCCGCTCTGCCCGCCTCGAAACCGCCCGCTTTCGGGGCGGTTTCTCCGGCCGCTGGGCGAAGGCGACGGGCGTCGCGGGACGGCGCGGGCGGACGCCTGAAGGCGGACGCGCAGGACGCGGGCGCTTGGCGGGCGCCCCGCGCTTGCCACGCCTTATCCGCAGCCGCGGAGGCCAATGGGCCTCATGGGCCTTGACGGGCCGGCCAGCGCGACGTTTTTTTTTCAAACTTCAATTCAAATTTTTTTATACCAAAGCGAACTCAAATTTGAAAAAATTTTACACCATTGGCTTCTATAAATCACGAACTATTTTACAGAATTTTTTCAACGATTTTTTTTTCAAATTTTACATTTTGAATTTGGCTTCTTTTATACCGGCGGTCCGGTAACGGACGGACCGGTTTTTTCGGTAAATCGCGGTTTTACCGCTGTAAAACCGAAAGGGACAAAAACCCAGCCTAGAAGCTAGCTAGCAGAAGTTCAACATTTTTATTTAGTGCCTACTTATCATTCGGCTGATTTCTTTTTTTTTTTTTATTGTGACTGGAAATGCCTTCCATTACTCATAACTTGCCGCCGAATCTCGGCAACAACCAACGAACGCATACAATAGGGAACGCTGTCCACAACCGGTACAACACCCATACTCAAACTTGCTCCTAGACTAGCTAGGTATAGTCTGCTACCTCATCACAAGAGCGACTCTTTTTTTTTTTTTTTATGGTAACAGGGAGGGGTTTCCCCAAAACGACTCATGCATGTCTTGGCACGACCCTTTTTTATTTTGTTTTTAAGGAAATCTTGGCACGACCTTTAGGGTCTCATCGCCACCACGAGTTGAGAATCAATGGTACTCAGGCACAGCGCCTTTGTCCCATGCCCAACTGCCACTGCATGAATCGGAGGACTGGTAGCAGTATCACTAGCACCACAATGGATTTTCCAGGTAAGTGCAGTGCCACTAGTAACGAAACGATTTTATGTGATACCTGAAATTCTCTTCCGTGGCGGTCACACAATTTGCCCGTCACGGTTAATGCCCCGCCAAGAGCAGTTTTATTTTCCGTGGCGGGCATTATTTACCCGCCCGCGTAAAATCGATTTTTGCGTGGTGGGCGGTTTTAAAAGCCCGTCCGCGGAAAATGCTGAGCCCAATAAGCCCATGGTGAGGCCCGATATCCGCCTCTAGTATAAATACATGACTTAGTGTTTTCAGTCATCAGTGGTTCACTCCAACAATTCCTCTCCTCCACCGAGGCGCCGCCTTGCGGTCACCTCCGCTCTTCCTTCCTCGCGCACCTCCCGCTCTTCCCCATCGGCCACCCCCTCCCAGTCCGGCTTCCCTCGCTCTCCCTCCGGTCAGGGCGCGAGCGAGGTACGGCGGCGCGGATGAAGCCATGGTGCGCCCTCACGGTCGGCGGGCGGCGGGCGGCGGCTCCTTCTCCGGCGACCCAGGCGAAGCGGGCGGATCCTACGGCGGCAGGGCGGATCCGGCGGCGCGGCCTCCACGGCAGCTACCGGGCGGGCGCTGGCGGATCCAGCGGGCGTGGCCTCCACGGCGGCAGATCCGGCGGGCGCTGCCTCCACGGCGGCTGCGGCGGCGCTGGCGGATCCCGTGGCGGCGGTGCTGTTGCCCGAATGGGCTCGACGGGCTGTCGGGGGTTTTTTCATTTTTTTTTTTTTTCAAAACTTTCAACCGTGGACGGCATCGTAGCCCGCCACGGTTAATCCGCGATTAACCGTGACCTTTGATGGGTGATGGGCCCAGCTGCCCGCCACGCAAAATCAAATTAAGCCCGTCATGCAAAATCATTTGGGTACTAGTGTGCTGTGAAAAGCTAAATACACACAGCCTAAGGTGATCGTAACACGTCATTAGAATCCTGATAATTCTCATGCAGAAAGCCAGAAACCACCTATCTGTGCTCTGTTCTGTTTGTCTCTTCAGTCTCATCATGCAGCTAGACGAATATATGAGTACCCTATTATTTTAACTACACCGAAGGATGCATGCAATGCATCTTGGATGACTGGAATAAAATATCATGTATGAGCTATTGTGGAGTGCGACTGTGTCAAAAAAAAAGATACACCAAATCATTTAGATTCTATTTTCAGTTATTGGAATCAACAATCATGCATTATGTAGGTATGCTGCATCAATGACAAGGAGAGCCCTATAAATATGCAAGACCACCTGTGTCAATGTGTCAATGAGAGCCCTATAAATATGCAAGACCACCTGTGTCTCAAACATGGTCTATAGTTGTAGTAAGAATAATTTAGTGGGATATTGGAGATGAACAAAGGTGTGTCATCATGATAGTAGGAGGTTGAGGCAGAGGCGGAGGCGGCGGTGCCTGGTGGTGGTGCGCTGCGTGGGCCTCCTGTGCGAGCGCTGCTGCGAGGGCGAGGAGGACGACGAACGCCTGATAAACTGCGACGGCGAGAAGCTCACTCAGGAGGAGGACGAACTGGAACCGGCCGATAGAAAATGTTGCAACGACTGGATGAAATCAGAGCATTCGTGTTCGTGCTCTCCATTTATACTAATCCAACATCCTGTCCTGTGTTGTCTCAGACGGCGGACGACCGGGCGGCCACACCAAGAATTGTATGTGAGAGTGTTGTATTGGTCCACAACCATTTTTGAGGTTTAACTACAGTCTATGTTTGGCAACGACTTTAATAATCACTGGTTAGGGAAAATGGAAATTATTTCTTCTTGTGGAGACAATTTTGTGATCTTCTCTTTTTATTTTTTGAGATTGCACAAGAGAATGCACAACGTAACGCCTTTGTCTTGCTAGGGGTTAAAAAACATAAAAGAATTTGGAGTCTTCCAATTTTACACAAAACAAAATCAAGGTAATACAAATAAAGTTCTATTCTAAATGTGAACTAATGATTTTGAAAACCTTTCCAACTCATGAACATGTGTTTGTCTCCACACTGCCCAAACGTCTTTTTTTTTTTATGGTAGGGGTTTCCACAAAACGACTCATGCATATCTTGGCACGACCCTTTTTTATTTTGTTTTTAAGGAAATCTTGGCACGACCTTTAGGGGCTCATCGCCACCACGATTTGAGAATCAATGGTACTCAGGCACAGCGCCTTTGTCCCATGCCCAACTGCCACTGCATGAATCGGAGGACTGGTAGCAGGCTAGAACTTTGGTAGCCACATCATCCAATACATCATCTATGTTGTATACTGCATCTTTCAAGTTATCCAACCACTCTCTGAGGGCGTGTGAACTAGACTGCTGAGGCATCTTGAAGAACAGCACAAATCGATCTCAATGATCTTTCCAACTTCCCTATTTCTTTCAGGCAGACTTGATCTCATTCACAGCCCATTCTGTGCCAAAGGATGCGACCTTCCGAAGAACAGAGGTTGCGAGGTGTGATAAAATAACATCAGCCATAGTGAGTTTCTTGCAGTGTAGGAACTGCAAAGTTTTAAAAAAAAAAATCCATGAGGTGTTACACTTAAACAGATTCATGTTTGTTTTGTGCCACGCAGAGTATTATCCAATCATTGTTGAAAATAACAGATGAAAAATAAGGTTTCATGTTTTGACAGTTGCAGAAAGAAAACTGAGTATGTATGAAACATTAAATGCTAGTGCCTTGATTTACTGAAGAACAATACGGTTCCTATTTGTAGCAGATTGTAGCAAATAACTAGAAGTTTGAAACAACAAGTGGTGGTGTTGTCATCTCCTTTTAGTTACAAGAGCAGCATGCAGAGGTCAAGCCTCAAGCATAACTTTTTTTGAGAAATCCTCAAGCATAACTTTGCAGCTGGAGAATCATATTTGTGGTATGCTCCTTGTCTTTTGTGGCACATGCCACAGGGAATAATGCAACTGAACTGATTGCAGAAACATGAAGCAAGCAAAAGGCACCAAGCAACGGTGTAATTAAGGTTAAGAGTAGTTTGCCTGAAACCAAAACTGAAAATGAAGGTTATACTGTAACACACGTACCAGGAACTTGGAGATTTAAAGCCCTGTAGTAGAATTTCTTTTTTTTTTTCAGCGGGCTCTTACCCGTGTAGTAGTATTTCCACGGTCTAAGGAAATGCAATTGTTGTGTTCTCTCCTCGCCGGAGATGAGGATCGAAACTGCAGGCAAGCAAGGATGCTGTATTTGTTTTCTTCAGGACGAGTCTTAACTGTGAAATAACATTGATTCAGAGTCTTAATATTTGTTTGGGCCACCATTGCTTTTCCTGGGAATATGATGGGCTGCTGCCGGATTTTACCACCGGGCCAGCACCGGGCCACCCTTCCCACCGGGCCGGGCCGCACCGTGCCACGAGCCGAGGCAGCGCCCATGGCCCGTCCGACTCTTGGGCTGTGCCGCCGCCCGCCCGCCCGTTAATCGGACCGGCCGTGCAGTACCGGGCCAATTTACCGGCCTCGGATCGGGCCGCCGTGCCGCGGGCCAAATGGCCATCTATATCGGCATTTAGTCAATAGAAATACCGAGAGCGAATTGGCTTGTAGTCCAATGGTAGGGCGGTCCAGTGGGACGCTACCCACCGGGGTTCAAATCACGGTGCTTCCGCACCTTTCTTGGGAATTTTCTCGGGATTTGCCGGCATTATGCGCATTATGCTTTAAGTGGTAGCGGCGTTCCGTCGACAACGAGGTGCCCACGGTGACTTCCAGAATCTCCAGATTTTCCAGTGCCCAGATCCTTCCGGAGGTGGTCATAGGGGTAGGGTTTACGTGCGTGTGTTCGTAGGGGTGAGTGTGCATGCGTGTTGTGAGTATTTGCGTTGTACTGTGTCATTTAAAAAAAAAAAAAAAGACGCGTCGGCTGTGAGTTTGGTATCCTGGTTGTTTAAGGGCGCAGCATTCTAGAAGTAGAAGTTTCTAAAAAAAACGACCCAGGTGCTTCGGTTTATTTTTTTTGCATTACGTTATGGGCCGCCTTGAATTTCCATCTTTTCGTCATACTAGTTCACCAACCCGTGCTCTCGCACGGGTTAGAATCTTATGACACCAACTAATATAACTTTCTTACATTATCAATAATCTTCTGAAACAATTAGTAATCTTTATCCATATTCATAGTTTTTTATTTACATAAGTTTGAACAACTGGATGTTGAATTTTTTTTTTTTCTAATATCTTGTATTATATTTACATGTAGATTAGGAAGGTTTTTGTTATGTTTTTTACAATGGTTGAGGTGGATATAATTTAGCTACAAATTATATTGGTGTGTACTCCCTCCGCTCCGTTCCAAAAAGAATACAATTCTCCCTCCCTAAGGAGTCAATCGATTTCAACTTTGATCAAAGTTTACAAAAAGTATTAAATTTATAATACAAAAAAAGTATCATTAAATTAATTGCATAATATATTTAAATAGTTAATCTTGATTGACAGATATATGTTAATACTAATCATTATAAACTTAGTCAAACTTTATTAAATTTAACTGTCATGATTCCCACAATTGCATAATTTTTGGGACGGAGGGAGTACTTCTTTACATTATCTTTCATAATGCCACTTACGGGTAATTATAATGTGAACTTAGGGGGTCAAAGCATTATCTTCCACGATGACAAAGAGCGGAAATTTTATAAAAAAATATCCTTTATAATCATGGAGTTTTGAATGTGTTTCGTATAGAATTTATTGATAACTCCATGGCCATGGTCCCCTAAATTTTCAGCATTATTAGCAAGTAAACTTGAACTAAACAATGACCTTATTATTAAAGTAAACAAAATATTATACCATAATATCAAAACTTATATGTGCAAAATAATCTAAGAACATTAAATTTAAAATATAATTTGTCCCAATGGTCAATAAGGATCATATAATATAAGTCGCAAGAGAAAAAAATTCAATTGTAGTGGTGGATCTAGCAAGATTAACATACCTTTAGTGTGCACTGCCGCAAGTGCTAGTGTTGATTTAGATGTCGTGGGACGCGGGATGTCGTAACGCTGGTAGCATGCCGCGTCGCGAGTTTCCGTGCCACCCAACTATTTGACTCCCCTGCAAATACACAACCAATCCAAGCATATGCCCCCAAAGACATCAGACACGTCATAGGGCTCAAGAGGACCCACTTCCTGATCGAGCTGCGAGGCTGTGACCGCGCTGGTTGAAATCAAATAAATAAACCAATAAAGAACGCCAATAAGTACATGATATCCATGTAAGTCAACCTTAAGCTTTTGTATAGAGGTACCGTGAGTCGAGGTAGATGTAGATCCAGCAGCATTGCTCCATAAAAATGCCGTCTTGTTAAAATACCAAGTCTAAAACAGAGAGGTTCGTGACCTGATTTCGAGAAATTTTGTGCTCAAAGGTTGAGGCCATATCACCAGAACTATATTACATATAATTTGAAGCCAAGAATTAGGACGGTATAAAATCAATTATTGTCAGAACTCATAACAAAAAAGGAAGTAAACATGAGGAGACTCACCGCCTCTATGAACAGCCGGATGATATTGGCATGTACCAGTGGGTAAACATTAATTGCACGAATAGGAGGAAGAAGCAAGTCAACATCCCTAGGAGCAACTGGCAGATTGGCCTCCAGCACCGGCATCGGTGCATCGCCGTTACCACGTATGCCCTGCAGGCGGGCAACATCCTGACACTGTTGTCGTTGCTATATAGTGGTGGTTGGCGTAACCCAAGAGAGAGACGTCGGTGTAGATGAGGTGGAAGATGTGGATGCAGGCGGGCAACATCCTGACCCTTTCTTCATCCTCCAACTCAGGTGCATGGAAACATGAGGCACTCGTTAGATAAATTGTATGTGATTTAATAATTTGGTGGTTAGGTGATATAAGTAATGGAGTTTTTCTTCTTTTAATCTATAATAATGGCATGGGTGTGTAATTTTCTAGGCTTGGTTATAGATGTTGAATTGTCTTTCTCATAATAGCATTTATTGAGAATTTTGTTAATTTATTTGTAACGGTTGAGATTGATAGTTTAGGTACAAATTATATACATATATATTACATTAGATTATCTTTTTTAATGCTAGGTATGATTAATTGGAATGCAAACCAAGGGGGTTTGAGTTTTTCCATATGGATCATTGTCCCAAATATTTGATGATCATTAACATGCATGTAAACTCAAAGTAATCTAACAGAATTACTATTAAAGTTAACAAAAAATATATAAGTCATAGTCAATAAGGACTGTATCGAAACTTATTTATTCAGAGTAACCAAGACTCTCCGTTTTCATTTTAAAAATTCTTTCCCGGATCTAGTACCACCTAAAGTTTTACTAACCATATGGAAATAGTATAAATAAGCGGTGAAAGAATACAAATTAAATTCTAATTATGGGATGGTCAAATTTAATACATCATATGAGAGAAATTAAATTGTAATATGAGGTCTAGCAAGATGGACACACCTTTAATCTGCATTATGGCAGGGTTGATCTAGATGTCGTGGACACGGGACATTATGACACCTGTGCATGTGGCCTGCGTGTTTGCATTTGTTCTGCACATACGCCTCTCCATCCACTTACTTGTTGAGAATGCATGCGTGAATTACATCCTTGCTCGCCTAGAGGTACATGCATATGCATTCATGTCACGCACATCAGCACATGCAAGCGATTCATACATGTACTTTTTTTTGCAAAAAAAAAAGGATGCATACATCTATGGTAGATACACTTGTGCGCCTCCGCCTAGTGCTCGATCAGCCGGCTTTGGGTCACATGCGCGTCCCATGACAATGCCGACGTCCTGCCTCCTATAGCTTCACACGTCACAGGCACGCCCGGCACCGGCAGGGGCCGGACCGCCGGTGTCTACCGGTACAGCGCCTCTCACAGTCTGATCTGGCTGTTGCGCCACTTCAATATGCCATAACTACATTGAAACCGGCCAACGGCTTGGATGCTTCTTTGCAGGACAGACATGAGAAGATAGTAATCAGATTAGTTTTCTCACCCATCACGGAAGATGACGTGAAGCTATCAATCTTTTTTGATCCCTTGCTCCTAGTCCCCATCGACCTTTGTCATGGCTGCTAGTCCCAACGCAGATGACCTGCGAAGCCGCCGCTCGATCCTCTAGATGTAACGCCGCCAACGCCAGGCAGGATTAGAGGATGTAGAAAGTCGCCTGAGCCTACAGATTTATTTATTAATTAACAAACTAAATGTGGCTGATAATATTTTATTAACCAACTCTTGTAAAAAAATATTTCATTTTATTTAACCAACCTAATGTGGTTCTCGTCCAGGTATTTTCTCCGTGGTTGGATATATGAAAAGACAAACGGTGAACAAATGGGATAGATGGCTTTATTTTATTTTATTATATAATATAATATATTAATATATATGCACCCGTTGTATTTTTTAATACACTAACTACCTGTCGACGTGTTCATTGTAGTCAAAATATTTTTTTTCTTCCCATGTACGCGGTTGATTTTTTTGGTACTAATTTTTTTTAATTTATAATATAATGGCAAAGGTGGGTAATTTTCTAGATAATAACAAATGGATCCAATGGTCATAGATGGTTATGGACTTCTGATTCGATGGCTAAATGTTTCGATTAACGTGAGAATTTCTAGCATTTATCTTTTTTTTCTAGAGCATCTAGAGATTTAAGGAGAGGCCTCCGTTGGAGCCTCCAATTAGTAATAATAAGATGGTAATCTATTTCACTGCCCGAAACATTAATTGTTGAACTCATGCATGTTTGGCTTTGCCCTGCTAATTAAGTATTAGGAAATGTGTGCCGCTTGTTAACATTGTATACAATGTACGTATCAAGACCAAAATTACACACCAGTTAAAGCACTATGGATGATGGAAATCATATATTAATTAGATCTTTATAACAAGACAAAAAAAAAAACTTTAACTCTCGGATTCATGATCATGCCAACATCACGCCGCACGCCACGGGCAGGAACAGCATCCGGATAGGGTCGACCTGCTTGGAGGGGAACATGTAGACGTCACCATGAACTATAGGGCAGAGGCACCAGAGCCTCTGCCTGCCAGCCACTGGCCCTGCCACTCTCGCACTGGCTAGGAACGCACCGAGGCAGCTGCAGGGCACCAGGACGGCAAGCGCGGTGGCGCACACGACTGGCGTCTGCATTGCCACTGGTGATGGTGGAGACGGCGGTGAAGGCGGTGCGGGCACGACAGGCGCCGCGGATGAATTGCCTCTCCCGGCTGGCGCGTTCGTATTGAAGTTGCAGTCACTACTACGTAACTCTTCAATAGGGACGGCTCAAAAAGCCACATTAGGGGCGGTTTTTCGTAACCGCCCTAATCTCCCATTCCTACAGTGGTTTTACGGTAGGGCGGTTGGTGATGCAACCGCCCCTACCGTATGAGCCGCCCCTATAGTAAACTCTGTATGAAATCGCGTTTTTAAAATTCAAAAAAAAAATACCAAAACATTTTTTTATTAAACCAGGAAGGACCCCATTGCGCTGCGCATTGAAGTCGCAAGTCGCGCATTTTTTTTTTTTATGCGGCCAGCGGGATTCGAACCCGCAACCTCGTGCTTGCACGCGACCCCTCCCTACCACTGCCCTACACACTCATATGTGTTCATATCCCATTCAGCGTCCCCACATATTATACAAATCCGAGTGTAAATTGACTATTTGTGGCACTAAATGGATTCAAACTAAAAGTGGTCAACTACAAAGTTTCATAACTTTTCGAGATCTACATTTCATATGTACAAAGTTTTTTTCATCCGAGGTCATTTACGAAATTTGAATTTCAAATTTGAGACATTTCAACACAACTTTTGAATGCCTAGATGATTTCAAAGTAAAAAGTGGTCAACTACAAATTTTCATAACTTTTCGAGATCTACATTTCATATGTAGGAAGTTTTTCCATCCGTGGTCGCTTACTTAAATTCGAATTTTAAATATGAGACATTTGAACACGACTTTTGCATGACTAAATGATTTCAAAGTAAAAAAGTGGTCAACTACAAAGTCTCATAACTTTTCGAGATCTACATTTCATATGTAGAAGTTTTTTCCTTGCGAGGTCGTTTACAAATTTTTAATTTTTAGTGTCTCGTTTCAAAATTCGGGATCTCACCGTAGTAGGGCGCCTCAATATAGAGCCGCCCCTCTGCGGACTACATTAGGGACGGCTAGTGATTGAACCGCCCCTAATAATAGTAGGGGCAGCTCGTAACACCAGCCGTCCCTAATGTAGTCACTATAGGGGCGGCTCGTATGGTGTCCGCGGTAGGGGCGGGTCGTTTCACATTAGGGCGGCTTAAAAATGAACCGCCCCTAATGTAAACGTCGACGTTCTCTTAGTAACCTTTTATAGTAGTGAGTCCCATTCTGTGCTGTAATAGGCTGAGAGGAGCAACCCATACATATATGTGTAATCCTGGATACAATATATGTAATGGTCTCACAGATAATGATATGACATTTCTTTAGACCATCTGACATTCCACATGCATGTATATATATCTGATTTTTTTGATAAAATAAAAAACCTAAAATTTGAAGAAAATATTCACTAAATACTACAGTTTTTAACTTATTTCAACATTAAGCAAGTCTATTTATATTAAACTTGATTTGAAGTAAATATTTGTATAAATAAGTACACATGCATGCATACATAATTTGTCCCCCACCCATTTTTTAAGGTGTTTGGTTTGGAGGCGAGAGAGTTAGGGTTCATCCCCTCGTATCTTGTGTAGATGAGGATCAATGGCGGCGAAAAGCTTGCGCAGTGGTGGCACCCGGACAACATATGTCGTAAAACCAGTACCACTACTACACAATTGATTTTGCATGACACTTCAAAAACATTAAGTGGCGGGTTTTTAAAAAACCGTCCTTTGTTATTATCTTGATTAAACATGGCGGATATTTTTTATTAACCGTGATGGTAATAATAACCACCATGGTAAATCGATTAACCGTGGTGGTTTTTATAAAAAAAACCACCAAGGTTAATGTGTCCCAACCACCCAACTCATTGGGCCGACCCCAGCCCACTAAGAAGTGACATATAAAATGAATCCTTCTCTCGAAACCCTAACTCCACTCTCCCTCTCTCCCACTCGATCGCCCCCACTCTCTCCCTCTCCTTAGAAAAAAAAATCGCCGGTCATCTCTCCCTCTCTCTCCCAAGGTCACTTTACCTCACCGCCGGCCCTCCCTCCCTCTCGTCCCGCGGTCCTCTCTCCCCACAGAAAAAAATCGCCGGTCCTCTTTCCGGGGGCGGCGGCGGTGTGGTCCAAGCGGCGGCGGCGCCTCTACATCGAGCCCGGCTCCTCTATCCCGTGGATCTAGCAGCGTGGAGACCGGATCCGGTGGTGGGGAGGGCAGATCCGGCCTCTACGCCACCCGATCCGCTCATGGCGGCGGCGGCGACCCGGTCGGGCCCATTAGGGTTCGATCTGTGTTTTTTATTATTTTCTTATTTATTAACCATGACGGTTTTTTTGGTCCCAAAAACCACAATGGTTAATCCCTCCATTTACGGTGACCTTCCCTTCATGGCGGTTTCAAAAACCGCCACGGAAAATCAAAAAAGACCACCACGGAAAATAAACCGAGTAGTGGTGTACCTTGCGTAGATTAACTTAGTGATTTATTTTAACAATAATATATATGATGAGAAACCTGTACTTGCTTGGCTTCTCTTTTCTTCAATAAAATTCGATCTGACGTGGGGAACTCCCCCACGGTCTTTCTGCACAAAAAACAGTGGGAACTCCCCCACGGTGTTTTTGTGTCAAAAGAAAAAAAAACAGTGTAGAATCCTAATGCACTTCCAACCTTTAATCGTGAAAGTACCCAGTTGTAAAACGCTCCAATCATGAGTTGGCCCTCCATAGACGCAGTATGATAAAAAGTGGACCATGTTTCCACAATGTACCCCTCTTCCTCATATTCATGTGTTTTCGAGAGGTCCATATCATGCCGCCCCCCCCCATATCCATGCATGGTGGTCGATACGGGTCACTAACCATTCAAAATTGATTGAGTAGGCCACTACTGAAAACTTAAACTCTCTGACGGTTTCGATTTTTTTAACGGTTATTGTATAAACAGTTAGGTAAATCAAATTACCTTAATGGGTACTAGAACACACATAGGGAAATTAAACAACTGTCAGGAAAATTCCCAATTAACATGTGAGTGCACATAACTATCAGGGAAATTGTAAAAGCCGTCAGGGTAAATACGTACAATTGCCTTGACGGTTTCATATTTTTTTACGGTTAATGCATAAACCGTCGCGAAAATCACTTTATTTTGTCGGTTTTTACGGAAAACACATAGGAAAAATATACTAGAACTCAAGAACATGAACAAAGGGTTTTCTTTTTTTAATCTGCAGTTAAATTTTGTAACTAGTCTTTCTCCCAGATCACGAACTCCACATGATATTTTTCTTTTTTTCTAGTTCTTCCTAAAATCATGATCGGCCAATTTATAACATTTGTTTGAATACCAACTAACAACATGAACAACATTTGTTTCATGGTTCATTTGTCTAATTCATCAAATAGCAGCACATCATTATTTAAGGTCACTCTCCCTCTGGTTTTATTGGGTGGATTCACTCCACACTACCACCTATATCCCCAACCGCCACCCTACAAAAACCTTGGATGGCCGCACCCCCACTTTGCTCTACACGAATTTTCGCTTCTTCGAGCGTAGGATTTTCATAATACAAGGGCCGGGCGCAAATAATCCAAACGCAGTACTCGTAGACGAGGGGCCCGGGTGGATTCCAAAGATAATTTTGAGGAAACGAAGGGCCTATTTGCAAAACCACTTGTGTGGCCGCAACCAATCATGACGCAGGGCGGTGCCTGGATTCACCACCGGGAAGAGTTCACCGCCGCGGCGCCGCGAAAAAGGCGACGTGGATGCCCTCCCCGGGCAGCAATCTTTTGGTCACTACGGTTTTAAATTGGACTATTGAAGTACCTTACCTCACCAATTGCCCATTTGGGACGGCTTTCGATACTCGCCAATTCCCGCCGCACATGCGCGTATGCGAAGCGTAGGAGCAGCAGGCGTCGTGCGGTCACTTACGGCGAACACGATGGCCGCCGCCCGTCGCCCGATTGAAGGACGAGCACTCTAATAAAAACCTCAAATAGTCTAATCTTGAAGAAACTAGAAACACTAGTAACGAAATGATTTTGCGAGCACTTGCAAAATCTTTTCCGTGGCGGGTTTTTTTTTTGCCCGTCACGGAAAATACTCCGCCACGTGCTGTTTTTTTTTTTACGTGGCGCGTTTTTTTTTGCCCGCCACGGGAAATTTTTTTTTTGCGTGGCGGGCGCCTTAACATGCCCGCCACGCAAAACTCGAGGCCCATCAAAACCGTGGCAAGGCCCGGTAGTTACCTTCAATATAAAAGCAACGTCTTAGGGTTTGTCACTTCTCATCCCCTCCCACCGCAACGAGCTCGCCCGCCGCCCTCGCATGGACTCCAGCGCGGCCTTGGCGACCGAGCCGAGCCCGACCGCGACGCGCCTCCTCCCTCCCACTCTCTCTCTAGCCACCCTCTCCCTCACCACTCCCAACATCTCTCTCCAGCGGCGAGCCGGAGCTCCTCACGCGGATCTCGGAGGCGGCGCATCCAAGCGGCAAGTGGCGTCGGCGAGGCGATCTCTCCGGCGGTCGGGCGAGCCGGGGCTCCCGAGATCCGCGACGGCGGCGCCCATCGTCCCTCTTCGGCGGATGAGCCGGTGCGGCCTCCCTCTCCCCGGGCGGGCGACCGGACCCACCGGATCGACCTCGAGCTCGGGCGGATCCGTGCGCCACGGCGGATCCGGCGAGGTGGCGGCGCCACGGGCACATCCGGCGGAGGAGGCGGCTCCGGCGTTCCTGTGCGGAGGTGGCGCTCCACCGGGCGGCGGTGGCGACAAGGTGGGCGGATCCGCCCGCCCTCCTCCACGGCGCGGATCGACGCCGGATCGACGACGGCGAAGCGCTGGGACGGCGGATCGACGACGGCGAGCGCGGGACGGGCGGATCGATGACGGGCGGCGGATCGATAGCGCGGCCGGAACCCTAGATGCCGCAGACCTGGGCTTGGTGTCGGGCCCGTATGGGCTCGGTGCCGGGCTCGTGCTTTTTTAATTTTTTTATTAACCGTGGCGGGCACGTGCCCGCCACGGATAACGCGCGCATTTTCCGTGACCTTCGGTTGGTGGCGGGCGCCCGTGCCCGCCACGGATAATTTTTTTGCCCGCCACAAAAAAAAGATTTCGGTACTAGTGAAACCAGCATCGGGCAACCGGGACCACGCTTTTCATTTAATCATATAATTGTGAGAACAGACGGACACAGTGTTACAGAACACAGACAACAGAGGGGACGACACGATTGAACACTGGACACGTACAACGATTGAACACTGGACACATACACCGCCCGCTTCTCCCTTCAGTGGAGAAGGGCCACGTGGGTGTTGTTCGGCCGCCGAGTCCTTCTTCTCTTCATCAGTGCAGAAGTGCTGAGATGAGGTTCGCGTCCTCGGCATGTTATGATGGCTTGTGTTATTCAAACAACAATTTCAGTCTGCACATAAAACGCGGCGCGGCACGGCAAGCGAGCTGCACGTACCATAACAAATCGAAATTGTTTCAGGGGGCGGCACGCCGCAGACTATCGGGAGGATCATCATCCTCACCAGGTCCACTGGCCTCGGCAGCATGACATTGATGTCCCCGTCGAGGATCGGGCACAGGCACTTCAGGATGGCCGCACTACCGACGCCACGAACTCGGACAGCCCGTTGCAACAGCTGCTGAGCTGTGTTAGGTAATTCAGGTAAGGAGAGTTTAATATTTGTTCACCTCCAATATCACAATAAATTATTGTTGTCTGGACATACCTATCAACTATGGGTGAGGTATATATATATAGGCACAATCATGCATATTTAAGCACCGTCTCTCTCTTAAATGAAGTGTGCACATAATGCATGATTGATGTATCATTCAAAATGGCTGATCAATATATGTAAAGTAATTTTTTTTTAAAAGAGTGGTCATAGGTTATCAAAACTGAGAGAATTGACTTAGAAAGTTTTTTTTTGTCTTTTTAAAAGATTAAATACATGATTTCAATCATCCTTAGTGCATTGCACAAATGATTAATTGACCTGGACCAAGCTAGTGTTAAATTGACTGTGCAAACATGATGATGGCATGAATCCCATTGGGCGAGTAACCCCTGTCTTTTCTGTCTGCAGACAAAGTATGCTCTCTTGTTTAACTTTTCAACTTTGGTGGCCCCTCTGTCATATTCCTCGACTCACAACATGTTCATGGTAATTTCCCAATCAGACAAAAGAGGCAGGGGTTAGTCGCGCAATGGGTTTCATGCCATTATCATGTTTGCACAGTTAATTTAACACTAGCTTGGTTCAGGTCATTTAGCTAGTCATGTGTGCAATGCACTATAGATGATTGAAATCATGTATTTGATCTTTTTAACAAGACAAAAAAATTCTAAGACAATTCTCTTAGTTTTGTTAACCTATGACCACTCTTTTTTTTTACAAAAAAAATACTTTGCATATATTGATCACCCATTTCGAATGATAAACCAATCATACACCATGTGCATACTTCATTTATGAGAGAAAGAGTGCTTAAATATGCATGATTGTGCCTTTATATACCTCACCCATAGTTGATATGGGCATGGTCAGACAACAATAATTTATTGTGATATTGGAGGTGAACAAATAGCCTACCGGTCAATGTTAAACCCTTTTTATCTGAATTATGTGATACCACACCATATAATGGAATATGATGTAGTAGTTACTATATAGTACTCCCTCCATACAAATTTATTAGATGGTCTAGGTATTTTAACATACATCGAGTTTAGCATAGAAGGTTCCAGCGGGTGTGCATTACAGGCCTGCGACGCGTCGCTGCTGCTGGATGACAAAACAGCTTCCACAGCGAGAAGATGGCGAAACCAAACAACTGCTCCGTGAGAGGTTTCATGGTCATCGCTGAAGTCAAGACCGGCGTCGAGAAGGTCTGCCCCGGCGTCGTCTCCCGACATCCTGGCCGCCGCAAATATATAATTATTGGCCCATGTGTGTCATACTACTACTAGACAAATGTGTTTTAATATTTTATTATTATATGAAAGTTGGGGGCCAAACAGATATATGTGTGCAATTACAAAATAAAAAATTGGGTGACATATGCCACACATATTGTCGGCACGGGTTTCTTGAAGAAAATTCTTTATCAAAAGCTTTAACTTTGTTTAAAAATCCTGCTTCTAACCACATAGCAACTTTAGTGAACTTCCAATGGCTGAATTTCTTAAAAGCAAATTTAATAGCAACTTCAGTACTAAAGGATGTGCATGATATTTTTTTTTTCCAAATTTAGACAACAATCAAGAACACCTTGTATGTTTTTTGTTTTAAAAAAACTAGATGCTTCCAAAAGTTTATGTGCTAATTTAAGTGGTAAATAATTCATTTTCTCCACCACCCCATTTGTAACTTAATTCCGATCATGCATGTTTCTTCTCTCTGTACAGTAATCTACGTCATTATTAAGCAATTTTCGTTTGTGTACTGCCTCTTTTACCAGGAGCTCACACCATTGGCCAAGCACGTTGCACCAACTTCAGAGCCCACGAATACAATGACACTAACATCGATGGCACCTTTGCAAGCACAAGGCAATCAGGCTTCCCTTGAACCTCACGTTCAGGTGTCAACAAATTGGCGCCTCTAGATCTTCAAACCTCAACAGTCTTTGAGAATAACTACTGCAAGAACCTTGTCTGCAAGAAGGGTGTCATACCCGGTTTTAAGAACAAAACCAGATACACACCATATGTGAGCCCAGGAAGTCAAATCTCACATATAGTCACAATTAAAGGAAATATCAAAACATAATGCTTAATAAATAACGAACTTAATATAAAAAGATAACCTCAAAGCGGACACGGAAAGACACTCCGATCCTGGGATGAAGCCTCCACTCCACAGGGACAAACTGACTGGTTGATCACAAGCCTGACTTCTCCAAAACTCTAGCACTCAGGCAATCTTCCTGGTTTGAGTGGAAAATTGCAAGGATGAGTCCATGTCGAACTTCGGCAAGAATAGTAAGGCAATATCTACCCAAACCCATGATCGGTATAACATAATAATGTAGAGCATAAACGATAAATTATGAACTATTAAACAAGCATAGGTCTTCATCTTAATGCAAAGGTTCCAAGGCCGCTCATGACCGTGAGCACGGGGCTGATATACCGATTTTACTCGCTTGCGAGAGGTGTACACTTTCACCGTGAGCCATGAATTGCCCTTTCGCCCCGAGGTAGCTAGCCTCTTAACCCTCTGCCAAGGAAAGTCGGCGGGGGTTCACTATGAAGCCTTTCACGGGGTCGTCTAACAAGTTAGGGCCGCTAGGTATCTTCCGTCGATCCGTGTGACACACATCGCGATCCACGGTCTACCGGCGGTCCGTGTGACACAACCCTCCACGGGGATCCACGATGCTTTTACCCTAACGCCTTTCGGTAACCTCTAACAAGCTAGAAGAGGTCCCGGGTACTGAGCTAAAAAACGAGCCCATATATTAGCCCTTACGGTTGTCTTGTTTTCCCGAGACGCTAATACGAGACAAGTCCACATGTTGCTAAACAATTCACATTTAACATTCATTGGCATAAACATTAATTAAGTCATATGATCATGGTTTAAAGTTAGCATATCCCAAAACTATACTTGCCTTAATATTAATGCTTCTTCAAGTCCAAAATTCCAAGAGAAAATCCTTCTTCACTTCCAAAGCTCAAGACAAATCCCTCTTGATCAGCAACGTGCTCCAAATCACCACGTCAAGCTCACCGCCTAATTGATTCCAATCAACAACACACAAGCATATGGAGCCAATCATGCATAGCAAACAAGACTATAATTAGAACAGTACACCAAAATTAAGAAAACAAGATAAAAGGTTTATAAAAAGAATCTACGTCTCACTACGATCACGCTTGACGCGAAGATCACCGAAATCGGAGCTAGAACGGCGAAAATATACACTTTACAAGATTTGCATGAATAAAGTAATAAACTAAATATGATCATGAAATTTAAAAGTTGAAAACCTACTGTACAGTGGCATAAACATCTAGATTACGGAATTACGAATCCAACGCAATTTGAACAGGTCGATTTGGATTTAAAATGAAGAAGGTATAAGCATTTGAATGTAATGGCAGTTCTGTAAATAGACTGAAATCGATTTCGGAAATAAAACAAATAAAAAATCCTTTGTAAATCGAATCCAGGGATCTCTACAGAATTATCCCTAGACTTCAAGGTCTCTTTAGAAAAACTGCCACCCGAAAGGGTACTGGCGATCCTGGACCGTTAGATCTCCAATCGGCGGCCGAGATCAGATCGGGGAGAGGGGCTCGCCGGGGAAGAAGACTCCCGCGGTGGCGCCATGGTCGGCGGCGGCCGAAGCTCGCCGGCGAGACTAGACCGGGCGATTCCGACCACGGTTTTCGACGCGGCCAGTACCAAAATGACGAGGAGCTCAAGGGCTTCTCACCTAGGGCAACGAGGATCTCCGGCGCGGTTCGAGGACGGTGCACGACGCGGAGAGGCGGACGACGTCGAGCTGCAAAGTACGGCGACGTTCTGTGAGCGATAAAGTGCGAGAAAAATAGGGAAACTGCACCGGCGAGTTTGTGCCGACAACGCGGAACTCGGCACGGATCTTACAATAGGGATGGTGCAACGGAAACGACGAAGTCGACGACGAACTCGACTGCGGTTCCGCGTAGGGTTTCCCGGCGGCGGTACCCGGCGAGTTGAAGCAAGTCAAGGGGATTGCGCGGTCGTGGAAAAGAGACGACGCGGCGCTGCAGCTGGCTTAAGAAGGCAGGACGGGCGCTCACGAATTCAAGGAAGGGCGGTGAAAGGGGAAACGCCCGTCATCAGCGCGGCTTCCGTTTCGAGCGAGGACGACGACGACTCGCTGGACGGCCGGGTCACGTGCACTGCGCGTGAGAGCTGGTGCTGTGCAGCGCTGCTGCTTGAGGCCGAGTTGGGCCGGCCCAAGAGCGAGAGGAGGGAGCGGGCCAAGCTGTGAGCTTGCCAGGCCGGGGGAAAATAACAGGCCAACGGGCCAGAAAACTGGGAATGCCACTCGGCTGAAAGAAGGAAAACAAAGAGCAGGCCTACAGTCACTTCGGGCCAAACTCCAGAAGGGGAGGAAAAGAAAATAGAAGACCTTTTTCCTTTTATTTGAATTGCTTTTCAAATACCTTTTCAAATGGATTTAGAAATCCTTTTTATTTCAAACCAAAATCAGACATCACAATATAAATAATGCACCAGCATGAGTGCAACATCATGTATCTAAGACTTATATTTGATTTTAATTTAACAAGAATTATTATTATCCTATATTCCAATGCTCACAAAATACATAAATAAATCAATTTAGCCTATTTTTGAAAAGTGCAAAATTTGGGGTGTTACAAAGGGGCTTCTACATTCTGATCAGGAGCTCTTCAATGGTGGAGCCAGTGATGCGCGAGTCAAATCATACATTAGTTGTCACCAAAATATCTTTTTTTTTTTTGAGATTATACAAGATAACGCAGACGCTCAACACGCACGCGCACTCACCCCTATGAACACACGTACGCAAACCCTACCCCTATGAGCACCTTCGAAGGACTGAGCCGGCAAATTTTGAAGTTCCGAAGTCACCACTGGCGCCTCGCTATCGACGGGGACGTCGCCTACCACTTAATGCATAGCGCCGGAAAATCCTGAAATAAATCCAGGATAAAGTGTCGCACCCAGGATTTGAACCCTGGGTGGGAGCCCCCTAACCAATGGCCTTTACCAGAAATATCTATCACCAGCTATCACCCTTTTCGTCACTAGCAGCGCGTGGCACGCGAAGAGAGTAGCCCGGCGGGACTCCTTGCATGATAAGGCCCAAAGCAGAACCACTACGGACGACCCTACCGCCGGCGGTGACAGTTGTTTGCGGCCGAGCTGCAGCGCGGTGGCGGCGGCGGCTGGAGAGAACTTTGGTCCCGGTGCCGGCGCCCGGCTAAGGAGGGTGTTGGAGCTCAACATCACCATCTTGCTTAGCTATCACCGCTAGAACGTGCTAGATTAATGGCGACGGTCTGTGTGCGTGCTGCACTTAGGTTAGGTTTGCTTTGCTTTGCCAGCCAGTTCAGAATATATATTTAGTGAACTGAATTAGACCAGCTGCTTGCTTTTGTACAAGTATACAAGCATATATAGTGAGTAGCTTTGCTTGGTCTGACGGTTTCAAATAATATTTAGTGAATTACTTTTTTTACAAGAAAAACAAGTTTTATAATAATCAGGAGCAGGATGCTGCTAAAGGGGGGATACCAGGGTATTGGTTCTACATGTACAGACTTCAGTGCCTCAGCTGTGCATATGTGTCTTATTGGTACAACAGAATTGCACATTGTCAAGTGTTAACACTACTTGATGAGCTTTGGAAAGTCTGAACGGCTTCAATATGTGCTGTGACATTTAACTCTCTATGTATCTTGAAGACCTTCCAATTGGACCCCTCTACAGCAATGAGAAAGCACTGAGAGAGGGGTTTGATGCCCCAATGAGGTGGTGACTCATCATATCTTGTCCACTGAAGAAGCAGCTTTTTGTTGCAAGAGTATGAGCAGCAATGCCAAACTGAGTGGCTCGACAAGCTTTCTATCTGGTAGGCCCAAGATTTTTATTGGACGATGCAAAAATAAAACAGAAATACAAAGGAATTACAAAAGGGAAAACAGCCCACTAAGAAGACGCACATGACCATAGAATCTACTGGTTGACGGTAAGAAATTGTGACACATTGGAGAAGTTCTACAATCGACTGGGACAGTCATTCTTGGAGGAATTATCAATTGCGGTGTTAGGAGTACAACACCCCTCTCACTACTCTTGACTCAGGCATTCCAAAGTATGTTATAGCTATGAACACAGGAGGCAAAATACTCCATCGGTCCTCATCACCAGGGCCTCTTGCGCTCCGGCATCTCCTCCTTCGTGAATGGGACAGCATCTTACTCGAGCTCAACATGGACAATAGTTCTAGCTAGCAAATGAGCTTGGCAATTGCGCGAGATGGATCCAAATACCAAGCTAGCTTGGACGAACAATGCATTGTGCTGCCAGTCAAATGTTACTCTTATAATATAAGGCTGTTCTGGGCCTTCTGAGGCAAGTTGCATGAAACATCGAAGCTAACTCATCCAGGTGGTTCATGCCAATTTGGCTCAGTGGATGCAGTTGGATCATGCCAAATTGGCCCAGTGGATACAGTTGATCATTCAATTTGGATCTCTATGCTACGTGCATTGCATATATCTAACGTCGCTCCTTGAAGGATTTTTTTCCTGAGATTCCTTGAAAGATTTTTGAGTGAAACAAAAAGTGTGAAAGCAACATTGTCATGCCAATTTGGATACCTTCCACATGTATGCTGTTCTCCAAGTAAACAATGGCAATGACGCACAGTGCTGTTTGATGCAATTGTCAGGGTTCAGCTTGCACTCTTCCAATCCAGGCATGGCAGCCTACTGCCTTGTGCGTTCGATGTTGCAACCAAAGTAGGTAGTCTGCTTTTCATCGTATTCATGTGTTTGAAAGAGGTCCCTCATGCTGCCTTTTCCATATCCATACACTAGTTGTACCCTCTTCATTGTATTGACCTGTTTGAAAGAGGTCCATCATGCTCACTTTTCCATATCCATGCATGGTGGTCGACCTGGTCACTAATTAGCCATTCAAAACTGATCGATCAGGCCTAAATCATCAAATACGCACCAGATCATTCATCATGTTGTTCCTGCACCACCTCACCTCTCGCATGCACGTCAATACGTCATGTGTAATGGGTGAACAAGCTGTGATGGGTTTAAGATGATTTTAGGTTGTACTTACACAATAAGTGAATGACACAGTTTTGATCCTACAAGTCACAAATATATATATATGACCCCTTGCCCCTTGGTGTTCTTTGGATATCCTTATGTATCACTTAGAAAGTGAAAGATCTATTTGATGTATTGGAGGAAACCGAATCACCACAAAAGCTTGTGTGCCGCTGCTAGCCTCTCCATTCTGCTGCTCAAGTAGTTAGCTCCTGAATGTGAACGTGGTTGATGGTGGCGGCCGAGTGCATCAATCCGCTACGAGATTCTTTAAATTCTTTGACTCGATGAACTGGCAGACAAGCCACAGTACTGCAGCAGGCCCCTTAGCGGCGTCGGAGGGGGTCCTGCACGCCCGGTCAAGCTACACGGCGCGATGACGGCGAGTGGTGTCACGCAGTTGACGAGCGGCGCTGGTGGAGAAGGTGGTGCCGGCACAACCGGTGCGTCTCATGAAGTCCCCTCGCCTAGCGCGGACTGGAATGGACCTGGGCACGATTCTAGGCAGGACCAACAGCAGCGCCAGCGCCACTAATAACCAAAGCTTCAAATTCATTTTACATGGTTAAGCTTCAATTTCATTTCACATGGTTAACTTGAAGCATACTAGCTAATCAGATAAGTATATTTGATTTGATTTCACACTGAATGATCTATTGTGTGTTCATTGTAATCATGATGATTTAATATACAATATATGTCTAGATTAGTATGTTTCAACTTTCAACAGTCAAGCACTTCTCTGATTTTTGCAAGGCAAAACTACGGGGAAGTCCCCACAGCACTCCATTTTCTATTTAAATACAAAAAAGTACAAAGAGGGACTTATAACATTATTAACTGAAAGCATGTAACCAAAACAAGAAGGCTGATCTAAGATCATCCTTGAAACGAACAGAATGAAGGAGACTTTGTTTTTTAAAATTCCTAAACCATATATCAATGTGAACATGAACATTGTTGAAGGTACTATTCATCTTTAAAACGACCAGCACAAAATAAAGGAAACAGACTCTGTTGTGTAATCATGGTAATTAAGCTACCATCAGATTATGATGACTCGCAATGGAGAGTAAGAAGAGCACATGCATGTTCAGTTCTGCCACATGGGGCCAAACACCATAGAATTGGGCCTTCGTTTCCGCCGGTTTCGAGCGTGCCCAGCCCAGAAGTCCGTGAACAAAATAAGGCCGACGCTGACGTTGTCCTGGCTGCCGGCCTGCAGCGCCTTCCTGGAGAGCTCCTCGGCGAGCAGCGTCGGCGAACCCTCGGCGTCGGTGATGCGCGTCTCCGGCGGCATCGTGTCCCCCAAAGGTCCTCCCCAGCCTCCGCCGGACGTGGGCGCACGCTGCCGCCGGCGTCACCTTGTCCCAGAGGGCCGCGCTCGCCAGGATGAGGAACTCGTCGCGCGCATCCCGCTCCACCACCATCACGTCAACCACGCCCGTGGCTGCCGGTGCCGGCTGCGGCGCTGAGCTCACGGAGGCATCGGTGGCCAGCTTGGACACACATTTCTCCTCGCTCTTGTTCTCATCTCCTCTGTTTGTCTGTGCATGTACATACGTGCATAGAAATGTTAAATGCAATATATGGAGCAAATGTAAGAAGAGAAGAAGATTTACTTACCATGTTAAGGAAATCGTAACTGAGCTCCACGAGCTCGCCATCACGGGATAGCACCGCCTTGGAGGCGCCGTAGTTGCCGATGACGATGTACCTCTCGAGCACCAACGCAACGATGACTGTGGCGGTGGCGGTGGCGGGCGCGACCGCGACCTCCTCGTGGAAGTCCAGGAACGCCTCCCTCAGCGTCGTCACCCACCACCCGAAGCGCGACGTCCCGTCAAGGTACCGCGGGCTGTCGGTGAGCAGCTCCATGTAGACCTGCCGACCGATCGCGTCCCGCAGCAGCGCGAGCAGGCGCTCGGACTCGCCGTTGGCAGCGTCCGCGCCGAGGCCACGGCCGTCGAGCACGGCGAAGAAGTCTAGCCCCAATGGCGGTGACAGCACCGTGGACGACGACGCCGCCTCCACGGCGTCGGTCAGCGCCGGGCAGATCCCCTTCATAGCGACCATACCGTATGATAGGTATAGACGCTGCCGCCATGTCCTCCTCCGGGTAGATCCCCATGTCAGCTCCTTCTGCGCTGCCGCCATCTCCTCCTTCGGGACGCGGATGGTGTTGTTACTCGAGTTCGACATAGAGGACGGATCTAGTTAGCAAATGAGCTTGGCAATTGTGCGCTAGCCGATCCAAGAGCTGGATCAAATATAATGCATTGCGCTGCCGACAAATGTTACTCTTCTAAAAGGATGGTCTGCGTCTTTCGAGGCAAGTTGCCATGCCACGTCGTCGTGGTGACCGGCCAGTGGCGAACCACAACATTTTCACCGTGGTCCTTTTCTGCAGTCACATCTTTTCTGCACTCACTGAGAATGTCACATAACTTTATGCTGGTCGTTCATGTAAATTTGGTTCAGTGGATACAGTTGATTCATGTCAAATTGGCTCAGTGGACATAGTTGATTCATGCAATTGGGGTCGGTTGATACGGTTAGCTCATGTCAATTTTGTTCTGCTGATCATACTGGTGATTCATTGTAGGAACAAGTAGTTGTTCATGCCAATTTGGATACCTTCCACACATGCATGCTGTTATCCAACTCCAAGTGAATGATGTCTCGAGGTGTTGCTCAAGAGAAACCAACTGATTGATCCCGTAGCTTATCACGTTGCAGCAGCTTTGCCCACTGTCAAAGCCGGTGAGTTCTCCTAAATAGTACCTACAAAAAAAATGGTCTACATTTATCAAAAATCACCTCATTTCTTGTTATCCAAACTGCCCAATAAAGTGTTGATGTTGCACTCTTCCTATATATTCAAGCACGGCATAGCTATAGTTGCGTGCCTACTGCATTGTGCGTCCAGTGTTGGAATTGGAACCAAAGTAGTTTGCTTTTCTGGAGCACCATCAGCTTGCATTGGAATGGTTATTATATAAGTATTTGAATAATGTTATAGATGCTTCTATTAGAATATATACTTATGACTGAGTCCAACGTGTACCTGAACAAAAACTTTATTTGTATCAGCTAGCTTCCACCCAATTGAACTCAATTCAACTTAAATTGAAAATATAACCTACTTGCGTAACTAGTGGACAAGCACGTAGGGCTCACACACGTGTCTATGGTTAATTGCAAGCCCACATACTTGGTGTGTGATAATTAAAAGCAATGGTATAATATTAGGACATAATGTATAGGCTCTGTTTTTTTTTTTGCATTTGGTCCTAGGGACCTTGTACTTTTTTCCCTGTATTTTTTGTCCATATATATCAATAAAAAGCAAAAAGAACAGGTAGGGGGCTTCCTTGCCGACACTTTCAAAAAAAAAATGGTATAATATTAAAGTACAATGCATACATGTGTTTTCCTATATAGCAAGTAACTGGGTATAAATAGGAATAAGTACCTAATTCATTAAGCTGAGTAGAGTGGTTACATAAATACTGTAGATAATGGGTTTGATGTCCTTCTTCAACACTTATTGAAACAAATTACCTAATAGCGGTCATATATACGGCATAATCACTACTACTGATTCAATTTTTTGGTGACTGGTTTTTTAGATTTTCCATGGCGGTTTTAAAACCGCCACGAAGGGAAGGTCATCAAAAATCGGGGATTAACCGTGGCGGTTTTGGGACCCAAAAAACCACCGGTAAATAAATAAAAAATAAAAATAAAGAAAAAAATCGAATCTGAAACCCTAACGGGTCCGCGGCCCGACCCGGGCCACCGAGCCCCGTTAGGGTTTCCCCGGCCGCCGCCCGCGAGCTCCCACGCTGGATCCGCCGCCCACCGCCGCCGTCATGGCCCCAAGAGCCACCAGCCGGGGAGCTCCACCGGAGGAGACAGTTGGTGACGACCTCCCCACGCCGCAACGGGCGGATCCACCGGGCCGCGAGCTCCACGCCGGATCCGCATGCCCGCGCGCCGCCGTCGGGATGGGGAGCTCCGGCCGCCCTTGCGCATGCCCGAGACCCGCCCGCCTTGGAGCCGCGCGCCGCCGTCGGGATGGGAAGCTCCGCCGCGCGCCATGCCCGAGCTCCGCCCCGAGATCCGCCTGCTTGGGGCCGCGCCCGCCGGGAGGACGAATCCAGCGCCGGCCGCCGCCGATCGCCGCGGAGGAGGGGGAGAGAGGGGCACGCCGCCGCTGCCACCATCGTGTGCGCTTGGAGCCGAGAGGAGTGGGGAAGAGAGGGCGCCGGTGTCCGCGATGTGAGAGAGAGAGAGAGAGAGAGAGAGAGCAGGGACGAGGTGCGCAGGAGAGGAGGCGTCGGTGGGCGGAGTGAGGGGCGGAGTGAGATGTGTGTAAAACTAAGTCCCCGTATATATAGTTAGGGATGTTATGGGTTGTTATTGGGCTGTTTGGGCGGGAAGTCTGGGCCTCATTTACGGTGGCGGTTTTTTTTTTTATAAAGACCGTCACGGTTAATAGTGGTATTAACAACCGTCCACGGAAAATGTTTTTCCAAACATCGTGCAAAATCAGTTATGTAGTAGTGAATTTTGGTTAGCATGAATAATTACAACATGACAATGAAGGAAAATTGTATTTTAAGTTTTCATAATTTGAAATTTAATATTTACAATTTTGAAATGACGGAAACCAAAGTTGTAGTACTTAAAGGGATTTGTACCTGAGTACTGTTCATTTCTAATTATTTGTTATCCAAATATTTTGTTTTAAGTTTTCAGATTTTAATTTTTTTTAGCTTTTAAAAGTACACCTCTGATATAGAAAAGGTCCGAACAAAAATTGTAGTACTACTGAAGATGCACAAACTTTGTAGTTGACGACAATACATCTGATTTAAAATCATTTATGTCTCAGAAACTCTACTTTAAGTTAGACAATTTTAAAATTCAAATTATTGATGAAATGTTTTAATAAACTTGGATGGTGAAATGAGCTAAGCCAAAGTTGTATGTAGTACACGATCACGAAGATACATAAAACTTTCTACTTTAAACTTTATAAATTTCCTCTTGGTAACAAATTTTAGATAACACAATGTAAACCTTGAGTCCATTTGTTCGGACAGATGGCAGCGCCTTGCGGAAACAACTGAGAGGCCAATAGATGAATGAAAATCAGGTGGGGGATCCTCTCCCTTCCATAGACTTGAGGTAATTTGAGTCCATTGACGGTCTTAAACATATCATGCACGGCTTGAAGTTGTGAGTTTGAGATACTCCGATTGAGGTTGGCTAAGAGGCATCTCTTGGGTTAATTTTTCATTTTCTATTTCTTTTGCTCCGATTTAAAAATCCTGGAAAGCGGTCTCTAGAGGAGGCTAAGATTCGGTTTGTCTCTAATGTTCATCTGCCTAACCAAGACCTTCACCCCTCCTCATGTTAGATTCTCCTTTGGGCTTTGGCTTCCACCATTGCATGGGAACTTCAAACCTCCAGTGTGTGTGTGTGTGTGTGTTTTGTTTGAGGACTATCTCAGAATGGGGTGATACCATCTCTTTTTTTTTAGGGGTAGAGTAGGTGTTTGCTTAAATGGGATTGGATGATTTCAGTTCTTTGTTTCGTTGGAGGTATAAGAAGGGATTGGCTGGTTGGATCAACTAGATGTTATCTAATGCCTTCAAACATGGACCCCCCCCAGCAACCAAACCTATCGGCCGGCCAAGCGGGGCTCAAGCCTGACCTACGCATCCCACGTACGCAGAGTCCCCCTAAACCCATCTTAACTTTTTATGCATAATCTATATCTATTAATAAAACGAGAAAATTTCCGGTGCCTAATTTTGGTTCACCCTTCTAGAAACGTCCAGCCTTTGATGCGTACACAAGTCTAGTTGGACACGTATCTATATCTATAATATATACCTATATCTATACCTACTAATAAAGAGAGAAAATTTCAATACCACCTCTTTTTTCCACCTATTTCTGCCTGCCCCAACATCTTTTTCTGCCTGCCCCAACCTGCCCGCTCCGTATCTATCTCATGAACATTGTCGAGTCCGTCTTTGGTTCCTGTAAAACTAAAATCAGGTCTCCCGGTTACCCTGCTGGCTATATAAAGGAGTTCAAGTCCTCACGGAGGGCTGATCACAACACACACGCACGCGCCGTCAGGCTGCCAGCCCTTCATCTACAAGTTCGCGTACGCATGTCCGGTCAGTTCAGCAGCCATCCTCTTCCTTCCATTTCCGTCGACGTCCTCCTGCGCTGACGCGCGGTGGACAGCAGCTAGATAGCTGGTTCACCCACCTGAACGGAAGGCAGCAAGAAGCAAGAGATCGAGATGGCGTTCATGTCCTCTGTGGGTGGGTAGCTAATCTGATCTTAGTTATTATTTGATTTATTCCCACATGTTTGCATCTAGGAGTGGTGAAGCTAGACATGCCCATGAAGACAAGAACTCAGATCTCGGCATAATCGCGGGTCATGAAGACCCATGCTGCACCGGCAACCCGCAATGGCCTTGTCACAGCAGCCGAGAGCGGCGGCCATTGCTACCAACGATTGCAGCAGGCGCTAGCGTCAAAATCAGATTGTGCTATTCTATTCATTGTTAGCTTGATGACATCACCATGATATCATCAAATCATCAATATTTACGACCCTTTCTACTAAAAAACAAATCCATATTAAGATAAATAAAGTTAATAATTTGTGATTGTATTATGATTAAAGTGGTTCGGGCATTGACATAAGTAGGATTATATATATTTAATAAAAGCTGGGAGGCTTTCATAGTTTTTAAAGTAGATCGAGGTTTCTGACGCCAAATGTTTAGATTTAAATGGGCCTCTTCTTTTCTTCACCTTGTTTTTTTTTTTTTTCGTTTTTTCTTTTTATATAAAAACATAGATCTTTCACCGGAAAATATAGAAAAATAGAAAAATACCAAACCAATTTGCTACAACAAATCGATCTATCCATATGCTTTTGGCACAAGTACATGACAATAATAATTATCAAATTACACATACGTCCCCGGTGCAACGCACGGGCATGTTTTGCTAGTCTATACCTACTAATAAAGAGAGAAAAATTCTTGACCACCCTCTTTTTGGGTCTGCCTGCGCTTGGTTCCAGTTAGTTACCCCGCCGGGTCGTTCCTTGACTCAATCCATCGTACCACTCGGTTCCGTTCCTTGATTCGTAGATACAAATATATCCAGTTCGGTTCCGTCGTATATACATCCAGCTCCGTTCCGGTTAGTTTCCTACTCAATCCATCGGATATACGTATATAATATCGGTTCCGTATATCTATATACTTACTAATAAAGAGAGAAAATTTCTTGTCCACCTTTTTGGGTCTGCCTTCCGTCTGCCACCCGTCGTCCTCCCTTCGTCCTGCCGTCAGTCACCGAGGCAGAGTCGAATTCGCTGGCAGGCAGAGATCGGAGGTGCCAGGCTTGCTGTCTGGGAGTCCCAGACGGGGCCGCAGGAAATTCTCAACGCTATTCCTGTGCATATGTTGGCGTTGTCCGAGGAAATTTTCTGCTGCCGCTGTGTTACTTCGTGGAGCTGCATCGTGCTACTCCATCATGCGGATTGAAGACCAAGAGCAGCAGCTGCTTGTTCACGTCATTAGTGTTCGTATTTGGTGATATTTTTCCTTAACTCCACACGTGAATCGAGGTGGTTAGGATTAGATTGTTTTGCTTGGAGTGACGGTGGGAAGTTGAAGATGGAAAGTGTAACACAGGTGTCAGTGAATGAGGGAGGGGCAGCAACGTCTTTTTTTCATGCCCTGAATAGTGAAAAAACGGCCCCTAGAATTATTGAAATAGAGTAACTCCTGAAAAGTTCAGATTTAATAACAATTCACATTACATGGATCATATTTTATAAGGCATGCGAATTATGGGTCAAATTGTTGGTGGCACGTGAATAATGGGTCATATTTCATAATTTCCCATGGGGAAGACGAAGGAACAAGGGAAAGTGAATCTAGGGTTTTTGACGGCGGAGTGCATTTGTTCACGGCAAGACCGTTCTCAATCGTTGGATTTGCATCCACGGTTCAGATCGAGCCAACAGCTAAGTGAATCTGTAGGACAACGTGGAACAGCGCACTTGCGCGGCCCAAGCTCAGGTAGCCGAAAATAAAGCCCACGGGCGTATGATGGCTACAGATAGATAATAATTGTTGCCACCTTCATTCTCTCCCTCTCAAAAAACAGAAGAAACAATTATGCAACTGCCCCTATTCTGAAGTCTAATTGCTCGTTTGCTCTTATTTTTTAAACTTTGCTCGTTTCCCTTGTTTTTAGTTTTCAATTGCACAAATGTCCCTAATAAGAACAGGGGCAGTTGCACAATTGGCTTAAAAGGAAACATTTATTCTCTTCTATTAGCTCTGACACATTCAGACGTATGTTACAAATAATATTGATATATATAAATGATACAAAAAAGGTTCGATGATAATCTCGAAGATTATTTTCACGTTAAGCGCTTAGGCATAATAATATAGTTTTTTCTTCCCGTTGCAACGCACGGGCATATTTACTAGTAAATATATAGGTTGCTTTCGGTTCCAACTAATCCATCGTATATACACTATATCGGTTCCGTATATAAATATATAGGTTGCTCGGTTCCAATTAATCCATCGTATATACACGTACGTATCCTAGTGACGGTCGTTGTCGATCGATGGTCCATGTGAGTTCCTCCTCCAGTCCGGTGCTGATCTGATCGAACAATGCATGCAAACGAAAAGAGAAGATCGCGCAGGCGGTCCTTCACGGCGTCATCGACTTCAACCAGTAGCCATGGCCGAGGGTGTCCGCCAACGCCAAGGACATCATCCGCCAGATGCTCGACCCCAACCCCTCCACCCGCCTCACGGCGAGGTAGGTGCTTGGGAAGCCATCATCGATCCTCCTATCTAGCCTCAGGTGATGTTGAGAATTAATGCAATTGCAATGGCATGCGTACGTGCAGAGCAGTCGTGGCTGAATAACGCGGACATGGCGCCCCGAACATGTCGTTGGGCGAGGCGGTGCGCTAGCGGCTGCAGCAGTTCTCCGCCACGAACAAGTTCAAGAAGAAGGCGTTGGGCGTGGTGGCGCGGAACCTGCCCGTGGAGGAGCTCGACAAGTACGTGCAAATGTTCCACACCTCATAGACAAGCACCACAACGGCAACCTCACACGGTGGAGGAGCTCAGCTCATGGAGGGACTCCACATCAACGGCAGCCCGTCCCGGAGTCGGAGATCAGGATGCTCCTCGAGGCCGTAAGTGATGCTTAATTTGCTTGCCGTCGTTGCCAGGTCGCCGCTGCTCGTCTTTTCATTCTAAGACCGGATGCAGCTTTTTTAGGAGTCGCGTGCCCGAGCGAGGCGGGCGGCGTCACTCGTGGAGACGACAACAAGGTGTCGTTCGAGTGGAGCCACTACGTCCTCTTTGAGATCAAATAGGACAGGGGAAGGCGTGCAACGTGGTCGATGCGACATGGCCGCGTGCCCTTGGAACGCCGTAGTGCGCTTATATGCATCCTGGCAGAGGTCAGGCTCGGTGACAACACCAGCGGAGCCTGCGACACGTGGAGCCGAGGAAAATACGAGCCGTGCAACATGCAAAAAACTGATCGTGAGTGAGTCCGTCTGATCGTTTGCCTGGGCACTCGCCAGAATCCCGTTGCAATGCACGGGCATGTTTCCTAGTCTATACCTACTATTAAAGTACGAAAATTTCTGCCACTTTTTTTTCACCACCGTTTTTTTTCACCTTTCCTTCCCTCCCTTCTTTATATCTGTATGGGACTCTTTTTCCTTCCAACTTTTTTTTTTTTTTTTCCGCCTTTCCTTCCTTCCGTACATCTATACTCTACCCCTACTAATAAAGAGAGAAAATTTCCGGCTTTCCGTCGTCCAGCCAGCCTTCTATCTATATCCCGATTCCCGTGGTCTGCTTTGGCGTACAAAACGAGTTGGACACGTTCTGACTTTCCTGCTGTCCGCCTCCCACTCAGCTACGACTCAAGCAAAACCACAAATCAAATAAAAAGAGTCCATAACGTCCTTGAATCCCTTCTAAAATCAAATACAATACTCCTCTCTCCGGCTAATAGATAAAAAAACAGACACCGTCCTCCAAATTATATAAATATAAGCTATCGACGCCACAACTCATCAAATCAAAATCTTTTCTTCTTCCGATCTCCACAGCAATCACCAAAAATCAACAAAAATTCAATTCCTTCCTCCATCCATACATGAATCGACCGAAGATGAAATCAGAACGACAAAATCAGACGAGGTTGTGCCTCCAGGCCGCCCAACGAATCGATCGGCAACGAAATTAGGGGAAAAAAGGTGCCTCCAAGACACCTGAGATCAAGGAAAGTTTCAGGAGATCAACAAGGAGAAGCCGATCGTCTACACCCTGCTCGACGCATCCGACGAAGACCGGAACGACCACATGCGACATGGAAGCCAAACCAGCATGATTCGATCGACCAAAAAGCCCAGAGTGTATATGGTATGGATATATATGCACGTACGAAACATGCATGCAAT
This sequence comes from Hyparrhenia diplandra, assembly GCA_015847255.1. Taxonomy (NCBI): domain Eukaryota; kingdom Viridiplantae; phylum Streptophyta; class Magnoliopsida; order Poales; family Poaceae; genus Hyparrhenia; species Hyparrhenia diplandra. Next base: position 1,800,049 of record JADLZK010007034.1, on the reverse strand, counting down.
CTGGCGTTGCATATATCCATCCATGCCCATCGTCAAAGGCCATCGATTCATCTACTCAGGCGGTAGTCGATCGGCGACGTCGATCTTGCTCAACAAGAAGCTAAGTCAATATTTCGTATTTTATTTTTCTTTCAGTCTAATATTCCAAGATATCTATGTATCTACATATACACGTATGATTATCTGGGCAGGAATCTAAGATCAGCGTCATGGATCATCGATTGGTGCAACTGATCTTGTGTGCTTCGAGCTTGCTTTGGTACGTCGAGTCTTGTCGCCTCTAAGAGTCCCGATGCGCCAGATCGACGTTGTTGACCAAAATTCCCATCTGACAGAGCCGTTTCTGAGATTGATCCCGAAGTCGGAACCGCCGATGTTGATGGAGGTTTGGCCGACGCAGATTTGATCTGCACCGACTCAAAGTTGTTGACGCCGCGATTGACGCCGTTGTTCCACGATATCGTCCGAACTGAATGTTTAGCGTCGGGTCGACGATCATGGAGCTTGGAAGATTTCGTCTTGTAGCCATGGAGTCGGCGTGCACACCCCTATACCTGGCGCGCCATCTATCGACGAGATATCGGCGATAGAGCTGAGGAAAATACGAGCCGTGCAACAAACAAAAAAAACTGTGATCAGAATCCCGTTGCAACGCACGGGCATGTTTCCTAGTAATAATAAAGAGCAGAAATTTCTGCCAATCTGCCTCTATAATCTGTCTGCCTAATCCGTATGTCCCTTCCAGCGCCTGTCCCTTCCACGCGTGTCCGTTGCCTTGACTGAGTCCGATGCAAATAGGAACCTCTCATGATGGAACACGCCCCTGCCCGCCTCGATGAGTCCCATGCAAATAGGAACCTCGCGATGGAACATGCAATCTGAAAAAAGAAACTCTGACAAAGACTCGCTTACAATCACGAATACAACACATGCAATCCAATCCAAATTGACCATAAACATAACCAAATTTACTATAAATTCTGCGGACCTCCTCAACAATCACCACCAGAACGAATTAGGCTGAGGAAATCAGATAAAGAATCGGAGAGGAGGTTTCAGACGAGGTCGCTTCTCAGGGACGCCCCAGGTTCCGGCAACGCGGCCTCTGCGCAGCCAGCTAGGTTAACCTACGTCGTAGCCTCTGTGCTCGCCGGCCAGGGCGCCGAGCCATCACCTCCCGCAGCCCACGTGGCCAGGTGAGCCTCTGCATGCGCGCCGCAGCCTAACCTCGAACAGGCCAGCACGACGTCGCCGTAGAGCTCGACCTCAGCGAGGCGGAACCAGCGCGACGGGCTCGAACGCCGGCAAGGAAGGAGGGAGAGACGAGAGTGGGTGGCCGGCACAGGTTCCACCACCGGTACCTGCGAGCTTTGTCCAGAGCACCGCCGCCGCGACGACGAGCCATGCCACGAACCGCCTGCTAGTGCGCTCCACCTGGCCACCGTCGCTCCGCCCTATAACCACAGCCGCCGTGAAGAGCCACGCCGCGAGCCGCCGGCGGCTCACTCCGCCCCGAGCACTGCAGCCGCGAGGATGGGCCGCGCCGCGAGCCGCCGGGCGAGAGCGCTCGCTGGCCATCGCCGCTCTGCCCCTGCGAGGATGAGATTCGACACGAGGCACAGCCACAGGCACAGGCACAGCTGGCTGCGCCGTGAGCTGGGCCATCCGCACAGGAATACCTTTTTTCTTTCTTTTTTGTTTTCTTTTCTTTTAAATGAGTTCATAATTCTAAGAATTGTAGAAAATCATAAAAAATCACACAAAATATCAAAACAGTTTTGTTACACACTTTTTGACTAGGCTACAACTTTGTTGTGCGTAAAATTATTACAAATTCATGCAAAAACGTCATAAAAGATATGGCGACAAAATTCAAAATTAAACAAGATTATGTGCCCTTTAAGTTTGAATAAAGGATACTGATATATTAATTACCCATCACCCGTTGCAACGCACGGGTAGTTTTTAGTAGTCTACTAATAAATAGATAGATAGATAAGACAGACAGACAGACAGACAGACAGATAGATAGATGGATGGATGAAAACGCGCCTAGGCATGCTCTTCAAAAAAACGATTGACGAGAGGAGGCCTGCCAGCCTGGCGGCGGGCGTTTAGACGGCGATGTGCCGGTGTATGCGGATTGGGGAAGATGAGACGGCGATGCGGCGTGGCCAAGAGAAGACGTAACCGGGCGGCGCATCGTCATGACTGAAGAATGGATCGTAGGGTAGGAAAAGGGAAAAACAAATGGATGCTCATCGAGTCATTTGGCCCAACAAGGCCAGGCCAACGTAGATACAACCACAATAGGGGCATGCTAGTTGCCGACCAGCAGCCCATCTAACGGCCCAAAGGCACCCTAGCCGGCCGACGCCCTTCGTCTTCCTCGCGATCACCCGTCCCGTCGCCCGTCGTGTTCGCCCCCGCCCCGCCGCCGCTCTGCCCCGCCGCCCGCGTAGCCGGGGGCTCCGCGGAGCCGGAGCTCCGGCGAGCCCCTCACGGTGCCGGCGACGTCCCTCCCTTCCCCTCCCCCTTCCTTCTTCTTCTTCTCCTCCCCTCGAGCTCGAATCGCGCCGCCGCCGCCATGGACGACCTTGAGCTCCCCGCCCATACCCATCCGGATGGGTCTCTCCACCGGCCGGAGCTCCGCCCGGCCGAGCCACCGCCGCCCCGCCCGTGTCGATGGTCGGCGGCCAGGCCGGGCGCGCTTCTATGGCGGTGGAGGAATGGAGGGGGAGGGGAGGTCGCCGGAGGCGGGGGGCGCTCAACGCTAAAGCGGCGTCGACGGCCGGAACCCTAAAGCGACGGCGACGGCGAGGTGGGTGAGATCCGTGGTCGATCGTCACGGGGCGGGCTTCCTAGCGGGCCATGGGCCAAGCAGGCCATGGGCCGGGTGGTCGGCGCAGGATTGGCGCCGACCGGTCGGCGTATAGTATTCCCGGCCACAATAGCCCATCTGCCCATGTGCTAGTGTTTTATTTTCTCTCCCCACATTAACAAATACATAATTAATTTATCTTGAGGGAGTAACTATTTTTAGTTCCAGATTTTTGGCACGTTGGGGGTGGCCATGCACCCCCCCCCACGCGGCATTGGCATATATGTATATTATTATTTTCTTTTGCTTTATTGTTACGAAAGTACGTACGAGAGGCCACCAAGAGCTGATCGATTCCCATCAGGTTGGAGAGCAACCATCCTCAGCTCGGCCGGGTAGCTGGTCCTTCTCGTACTGGCCGGATAGGCTACCCACATATACTATGGAGGCGGCGAGGCGTTTATGCTACCACAAGATGCTCTCGTCAGAAGACGTTGATCGTTGTTTTGGACAGGAACAAATAAGAGCTCCGGTGCCAAATACTTCGTAGCTTGGGAAACAGTCTACATGTCCATTTCATTAAAAAAAAAAAAAAAAAAAAAAAAAAAACACTGCATGTCCAAGAAAGACGGCCGACGGCGGATTAAGCGTCAAACAGCTTGCAGCGCAGAACACATGCATGTTTCCTGCTCAAAACTCATCCACCGATTTCATCAAGCGAATGATTATTCGTCCTGGGATACATGGGCCCGGGCACACATCTCCCTGGCTGATCTCACTAGAAAACTGTAAGGAGAGCACCTGGACAAACCTGTGGACACTGCTGCCGGCCTATAGGGCCATCACCTCGGTCAACATCGGAGATGGAAACACTACCTCCTTTTGGGACGATGCTTGGCATTGAAACAAGCCTATCTCTGAGGACTTCCTAGGCTCCTGGCATTGCACATGTGAAAACAAGCTGCCTATCAGTCAGAGAGGTGCTAACAACTGGAGCACGCAGTAGCGGATCCATGGAGGATGGAGGCGGCATCCCCCCAACCTCTCGACTACGGCCATGGGTGGCCTTTCCTATGGTGGATCCATGCAGCTCAACCCTTTCCGTGGTGGATCCATGGAGCATTGCCCTTCCCATGGTGGATCCGTGGAGCACCACGCAGATCCATGGTTTTTACTTTTTTATTCGATGTTTGCAATTATTGATTTTCTGGATGTTGGAATACTCAATTTTAAGTTGTTGCAACTGTGCATTTGAGCTAGGTATTTGAGCTGTTGCAACTAGGATTTTTGATATGTTGCAAGTTTGCAACTGGTGATCTGAGTTGTTGCAACTAGGGGATTTTGAGATGTTGTGGCCACATTGGAAAATCCAGGGTATCTTTTTCTTTTTTTTTGAAATTGAAATCCAGTGATCAGCAAATGGAAAGAGGCACAGAGGGAGAAAGGGCCATAGGAAAGAGGAATAATAAGGAAAACAAAAAACAAGGGCCATAGGAAAGAGGAATAATAAGGAAAACAAAAACAAAAAAAAAGAGGAATAATAAGGAAAACAAAAAACAAAAAAAAAATTCGTCGACAGCAGGGTTCGAACCTGCGCGGGCGTAGCCCAACAGATTTCAAGTCTGTCTCCTTAACCACTCGGACATATCGACGTTGATTGATGCGAAAGTTAAGTTTTTGGCTAATTAAGGATTAGCTTAAAATGAAAATTTCTGATCTGCTGATCCAGTGAGATAGCCCTCACCACTGCAGCAGGGGTTGCCCTTCATAATAATTATTTAATGATTCAAATAAATTAATTTAAAGTTCTCATCATCATACAAACGTGACATAATTTGACGTTCCGAGTTGTATATTGCTGGAACTTGTACGTTCATCAGTTCATCAGGATTGAAAAAGCCACTATGAATTTGCCACGGGTTATAGGCCGCGTGCCATGGCAATTTCGTGGCCCAACCTAGATTTTCACACCTAGCGTTACTGGGTTTTTTTTTAACATGGGTTGGGTTGAATGTGGCCTGTTACGGCATTACAAAGGAAAACACGTGTTACAAAAACACACGTATTACAAAGGAAAAACAAAGAAGTAACTTCGCGTAACAGGCCACATTCAACCCAACCCAACCGTAACAGGCCATATAATATGCAGTGGGCTGTACAACTATAGGAACAGACTAAACATAGTTTTGTGTGCCTAATTAACTATTGATATGTGCTTACTTCTATAGCTTTTTCGTATTATTTTAAATATATGTAGTAAAAGGATATAATAACAGTTTGAAAACGTTGACTTCTCGAGAAAGCTATGATGACATCTTTTTTGACACATAGAGTATGTTTTATACAGGCGTCTCCTATTTTTCTCAAATTCGGTTCACTTAGCAAATCATCTCCAACTAGGCTAAGGACCACTAGATCAAATTGCACGTAATATCTATTTTTAGATTCGGTTCTATAAAGCAAATCGTCCTAGGAAATATGTCTTTTCTAGATAGAGACGGTTGGCTTATAAATAGAATTGTTCCTTAAAATAATGATCTTGAGACGTAGCTGCCTATGTTAACTATCTTCTTAAAAAAGGTTTTAGAGGCGATTGACTAAGTCAATGGCCCCTAGAAATAGATTTTTAGGTACGTTTAACTAATCTTTGAAACAGTTTCGAACAAATAAATTCGTAACTTCTTCAAAAGAAGTCAGATTAAGACAAAAGTTATATCAAAATTACAAAGTTTAATGACATATAAAATTTCGTAGTTGTTGATTTTTTTTTATTTGAGATTGTTTATTGCCCCAAATATGTACACATTTTAAGTTCTCTGATTTTAAAATTCAGTATTTTCCAATTTTTCAAAGGAACTTTAATGGAGATACAACTTTATGGCCTAGCCAGGAAAAAAGAAAGGAACTATTGTGAAACATGTTGCCGGCCGGTTAGGACCTTCCCTCTCTCTGTCTCTCACGATGAACGTAGTAGATAAAATGTAGAACAAGTAGACACAAGATAGGGAGACTATTCTTTATTCATCTGAATATTGGTAATTACAACATAGAGCTCCCACGTATATATAGTCCTGCCAAGGCCTAAGAGTTTCGGTAAGAGCCCACATACAAACGGACTAAGATTAGGATTCCTCCTTCTCCTTTTCTTCTAGGATAAAGTCCGTGTGTTTTACAACACTCCCCCTTGGGCGATTACCACGATATGCATATGCCTCATCAAAAACTCCATCCGAAAACCCGGTGGAAAAAAATGGTTCTTGGAGAAAAGAGTACATCGCATTAAGTTAATTGTATTGCACATGTTGTCTCATTAAAAACCTTGTGTGAGAAACCTTCGAGTAAAAACTCACATAGGAAAAGAGTATAACATTTAACCTTCTTGGTCATATATTCTTCAGGATATACTATTCTTCATAATTTATGCATAAACTTTTGTGTTTTAGTAAATATGATCTACTCGATCTTTGTAATTCTAGTGGTTTACCTTAAAGACAGATTCAATAAAATATGCTCCCCTCATAAAGCCAAACTTTGAACTTCATTGTTCAAACCACACTTTTTCATAAACGTGTGTAAATAAAAGTTGGCTCATAATTCTTCTATTAATTATATGGGAGCAATATGCTTTATGCATAATGACCACCGATTAGTCTGTGCAAAATAAATAAATATTATCCTTCGGAGAAATAGATCCTTTCGAGAGGATTATGAGGGTAAATAAATTAATATTCAATATCTTCTAGATAGTGTATCAAACTTATACTAGAGTTTAGATATTTATAATTAATCCTCGGTGGGATTTTCAAATTGTATTCTATAAATCTTCGAGATTTTGATTGTACAAATCCAGCCTTTGTATTTGTCATTTAGGGGATAATTCAATTGCCAAACCACCATTATTCTTATACCTTCTATGGTATATAGAGGATATCAACACTAAATTGCTAGCTTTTCATACACTTTCTAAGTGTTTTCGATGACAAATTCACGGTGTTTAAGATCCCTCATTTATTTCTCTCGGGTCTATATTCACTTCGAGGGATGAATGGTGCTTATTCAAGAATTGACTGTAAATCCTTCATGGATTAATTCATTTAAGGATGTACTTTCATTCTGTGAATTATTAATCTCTTCTATGAGATATATTCTCTACTGCATGAGAGATGAGTCATATACACAATGACATTGAGTTATTCACTATAAAATCATTCAATGATTGTAATCTTTCTAGGACATGCTCTTCTTGAGACTTGAATATTCATTTAGGAATATATATACCTTAGACTTTAATACTTAGTATGAGATTTCTACAAGTTGCGATTTACATTCTTCGGGAATTATATGGATTTTCATAATCCACTAATTAACTGCATATTTGATATTCATTCGTTTCATTTGCCGGAGATATAGCAAAACATTCATTTCTTCTTAACAGGAGATTCAACCTCAATTGCATTCTTCATTGACCCGATATAATCGCTACAGGCGATTTTGCCATGGACTTTGTTTCCGGATCTGGGCTCCCATAAGAGAAACATTTGCAATTAAAGAGGTAGTTTGTCGATAATTATTTTTTTTCTCAAATACTCTCACAATGTGAGAATATTTTATCTCTATCATTTCCCAAACAAGAGATGATATATTGTTCTTCATACCCAACACTAGTGAGGTGCGCGCTAATTGTGTAAGGGGTCATGTAATCTCTTGGGGAGACAAGCAATAAAGAAATAGTTCGTGCCCTCTCTCTCTCAACTCACCGCCGCCGCCGCCACGCCGCCACGCCGCCGCCGCCCACTCCACCGCCCAGCCCTACCACCGCCTCCACCCCCAACGCCGGAGCCGCCCCCCCCACCGCCGCCTACGCCATTGCCGCCGCCTCGGAGTTCGCCCGTCGGCGTGTCACAACCGGCCCAATCTAACCGGTTTGTGACAGAATTCACTTTACTTTATCTCCTCAGTATCGTATTAGCGATTTCAGACTTTACTGCAAACGTCTAATACAACAGTCCTTGTCAATGGCTGCCGGGGGCAGTGGATCGATCAGCTGCAAGAGAGGGCTCTGATTTTATCGGGAATAAGAATAATGCATCGCCTCCTATAGTACAACTGTTTATGTGTCTTGTAAGGATTCAATGACGTGCCAATCTATTCAGGAAAAAAAAAATTGTTGACAGCTGAGGCTGCGAAGTGTGTGGGGCAGTTAAGGAAACTGCGCATCATTTTTTCTCTGCGATTTGCCTTCTGGAACACAAAATGGGATTTCGTTAGACTTGCTGGTGTTGGAGACCTTGTTCCAGTTATCTAATTCTAATTAAAATAAAAATAGGGCCTTTGATGCATGGAAACCGCTGTCAGCTCCGTTTATAAAACCATGTTTGTGTGCCTCTAGTTTTGGATGGAATTGATGTCGCATAGGAACTCCATCTGTTGCCTAGCTGTGTTTGATTCGTTGTATAGTCGATCTTCATATTGTGTGCCTCTAATTTTGGATGTTTTGTTTCCGTGCTTTCTTATTTTGAAATTGGTTTCAGATGCTAACTCTAACCCATCCTGGTTTGATTGTTACTTGGATTGGATTGGCTAACCGTTATATAAGGGTCCGATTTGGGAGAGTTTTTTCTCTTCCCGTTTCTGTTGCCTCCCAAGCAATTTTTCTCAATCTCCACCGACCCGTAAACCAAAGGAACAGTGGAAAGGCCGTGTTCCATGCGGACGTGGAGAGGCGGATAGATAGTACGGGAGAGGAGGCTGTGAAAAAAAAAAGGTGGACAAAAAAGGTGGATCAAAATTTTGGTGGAACGAAATTTCCTACGCGTCACACCCTTTTGGCCACCTTCAAGAGAGCACTTTTTCCCCCTTATGGTTCCTCTCGCTAAGACTCACGCCGCCCCTGCCCTCCCTTGGAGTCATTCCAAGCCTTGCTATCTCCCACACGAGGTCACACAGAAGGAGCTGTGTTGCTCTCTCCATCGGAGGTGCCGCCCGTCTTGAAGGAGCGTCGTCATTGTTGGAAGGATCGGACCATCGGAGCATACCACATGTTGCACTGTGCATCGACCTCGCCCGCGCGAAGGGCGTCATCGTCGCCCACTCACCATCCGTTCAATTGGCTTCTGCAAGGTCTTGTTTGTTCATCTCCAATATCCCACTAAATTATTTGGACTACACATATTTACAATGCTTGAGAGTCGAGACACATGTGTAGCCTTGAATGATATTTATAGGGCTCTCATTGTCATTGATGCAGCATACATACATAATGTGTGATTGGTCATTCCAAATAACTGAATAAAATTTAAAGTAAACGATAAAACTAAAAAAAGCTAAGGAGACTCTATAGTAGCTCATACATATTATTTTGTTCCATTCATCCAAGATGCATTGCATGCATGCTTCGATCTAGCTAAAATAATAGGGTAGTCAGATAGTCTTAGTGCATGATGAGACTGAAGAGACAACAGAACAGATCGAGCACAGATAGTTGGTTTATGGCTTCTGCATGACAATTATCAGGATTCTAATGATGTGTTGGGATTACCTTAGGCTGCGTGTGTATTAGGATATGGCAATTGGCAGCAGATCATTCGTCATCATGCCCTGTCCTTTAGCATTTGACACCACTACGTTTATTTTTTTTTTTGTTTTGCTTAATCTGATCTGATCTAGAGCGGTTGCAATCCATGGGGTGCTAGTGATCAGTTGGGTATGGCACAAAATTATGGCGCTGTGCTGGAGTATCCATTGGGCACGCAGCATGGTTGATTCTCAAATCGTGGTGTCTGACTCGTTTGGGCGCGCAGTGTCGCAATAAACACATGTTTATGTGTTGGAAAGGTTTTCAAAATCACATTTTGTTCACATTTACAATAGAACTTTATCTGTATATTAATTTGATTTTGTTTTGTCTAAAATTTGAAAAGTCATTTTTTTATGTTTTTAAACTTTTTTTTAGAACATGCATCGCACGTGTTTCATTACGAGAACAAGAGTTTTTCCTTACACATTGAGATCGATAATACCCTTAGGTGAGGTGTCTCGGCATAATCCAACGAACCCCCAAGTAAACTTAAACGATTATACTACAACTGGCAACAGGAAAAGCAAAACGAGACTAGGATACATCCAGAACGAACGTCGACATGGGAACCCGGCACCAATCTAGGTGTTGGCCTCTACGACAATCATGAGAACTAATTGTACTGGGGAGAGCTAGTGGTTTTCAAAATCCCACCGGTTGCGTTCATTCCAGACGCACCAAGATACCAACAGGCGATGTTTCTAATATTCACACATCACAACAGGGGATGTTAAAACAAATAATCTTTGATGCCTCGTTTGGAAAATCCCAGATCTTTCCCCGGGTGTAATCCTCACATGTAACTGTGAACGGCTCAAATTTGTTGCCCACGCGAGGGGCTGGCGCTGCCCTCCCTCGGCGTCACTCCCCGGCCTCGCACCTTAGAAATATATATCGCAACTAGATAAAGATTACAGAGTATTTACACATCTATTAGAAAATGTACAAAGAGAGAAAAAAAAACATACTCCCTCCGTTCCACAATACTTGCAATTCTTTGACTCATATAAACTGTGTTTGACCTCTCGTCTTATTCAACTTTAGTGATGTAATAAATCATAATAAAAGTGGTAATATTTATTAAAAAATTTGAATAAGACAAACAGTCAAACACAGTTTATATGAGTCAAAGAATTGCAAGTATTGTGGAACGGAGGGAGTATATCGATCCGCGACTCCTCCGCCGCCACCTCGTACACCGGCCGGGAGGCAGCGCATCCATGACATAAATTTAAGCCGGAGCTCAATAATAAATGGGCCGCAGGCCTAGCAAATTACCATTCAGTTCGGCCTTTCCCAGCCCGTGCCGTGCAAACGCAATGCAGAAGTATTTTTACTCTTTAGAGGAATTTGTTGTCTTCCTCTAGTACTAGTATAGCTGAAACTTAGGCAATACTTTACACAAGATGGTCCTAATACTATACTATACAGAGGGGTGAGGCAAACTCTCCCTGAGTTTAAAACACACGTCAGGAAGCAGACGCCATCAGGATGCAGAAACAGAGGACGCCTGTGGGATACAGATATTCCCGATATCCTAAAAAAAGACCCAATTCAAAACAAAGGCCCAGCAACGAGCGGGCCCAACCCATAAGACGAACGACGGGACGAACTCCCCTCACCTCGTACGAGCTCTCGAGCTCGACCGGCGGACATCTTTCCATCTCGGGCGAGCTCTCCCGGGTGCGCTCCCCCACACAAGCCTGAGCTCGAGCTCGGCCCATGAGGATTTCTCCGTCTCGGGCCGAGCTCTCGGGGGCGAGCTCTTCTCACACGAGCTCGAGCTCGGCTCATCAATGTCCCTCCGCCTCGGGCCGAGCTCTCCCACTCCGTACGAGCTCGAGCTCGGCTCACGAACACTTCTCCATCTCGGACGAGCTCTCGGGTCTGTACAGTGCCTCTCCGACAGAAAGCCCACCGCCGCGGCGCCAACCGATGGGCGCCATGGCTATCTGTCGGGAGCCGCAGCCTACGACAAGATATCAGCGCGGGGAACGAGATCCCCCGAGGCACGCGGCGAGGCCTGTCGGTCACGCCCAAGCCACGCCAAGAATAGCGGACGACAACTACAAGACAAACGCGACCTCGGCGATATCTACCGAGCTCCCCGGCGAGCTCTCCTCGCTCCACACGTTTTTCGTGAGACATGCGGTACTAGCATTTGCGTCCGGGCGCGCCGCCCGCCGCAGACCGACCCCGCGGACGATGGCGCGTGCCTGGCGGATGATGGGGCGTATTGCCGGATTACGGCGCTAACAAGCTCGGTGCTCCTCCACACCCGACCGCCCGAGCTTATAGCCCGCGGCGCGGCGTCGGACGCGTCGAACCGAGCCGCCCCCTACGCACCCTACAACCGCATGCGAGCAGACTACAATACGCAGGGCGGCGAAGGCGTGCGCATGCCGGGCGGTCCGGCGTGCCCTGCAACCGACATCTATTACCTTTCACCCCTTCGACTTTGTATTCCTTCTCCTCGGAAGTCCTCCTCCCATGGCCTCCATGTACCCCCCTTGCAACTATAAAAGGGGCCCTTGGCCATCGGAAGGAGGCAAGCTCTCCAAAGATACAAATCTCCAAACACACACGCACACACTCACGCTGAGACACGGGAGCTCATCTCCCTCTCTCGACTTGCTTGTACTAGCCTCGGTACTAGCCTTTGAGCTCGGATAGTGCAAACACTGGACTAGGGAGCTCGATTAGCCCCGAACCAGTATAAATCTCACGTCACTGTCCCTTGAGTTAGGCCATCTTAGCACACACTAGCCAGTCGATTACTGTGACCGTGGTATACGACCACGACAACGCGGCACAAGCATTGCCTAACAAATCACTTGGCTAATTAGTATCAGAGGTTGGTCCTCATCTTCTCTGGCAGAAACACCATCTGTTTTATGCAGCCACCACAAATGGGCATTCGACTATACAGACTAGCAAAACAAGCAACAGGTCCTAGTAGTTATTATATATTGTATCCGAGTGCATCTGAGGGAGGTGAATGTGATGAACTGATGATAGGCCTTTTGTGTAGGAACAACGCATCAGTCAATGAAGGCAGTTCGGCGGTGGGCGACGATTGGCTTGGGCAGCTCGGTGCTCTGCTCCGGCACGGTGGGATCACGGTGGCTCCCTCTGCGGGCTTCGTCTCCTCCAGTACGGTCTGCCGGGGAGGGAGGGACGGGGGCGAGAGGTGCAGCGAGCGGCTCAACGGGGGGGGGGTAGTGGTGGTGCTCTTCGCCCTTCACTGGTCTGCTTCGACGACGGCAGCTGGAGGAGGGGCTGGTGGAGTGGTGGAGTCGTGGCTTCGGCTGGAGCGGTGGAGGAGGAGGAGCTTTGGTGTGGAGTGGGCAGCCAAGATGCATTGGAGCGCGCTGGCGGTCGGGCGTGCCGGTGGCGGTGGTTGTCGGCGGTGGTGGTGGTGGTGGTGGCGGGTCGTGGTGGTGTGTCTGTGGTGGTGGCTGTGGTCTGCTTGGCTGCGGCAAGATGGCCGGCGACACGGCGGCCGGGCGTGCCCGCGCGGCTGCGCAGGAGGGCGGCGCGGCGCGGCGGCTGCAAGGTCTTTGGGCGGCGACTCTTGGCTGCGGGAGGCCCCGTGTGGGGGGCGCCTCTTTGGTTGACCGTTCGGCCATGGTGGCCGGGGAGATGGCGTCGGCAGGTCTTCTAGCGTCTTGGGCGAAGGGGCGGCGGTGAGTTGGTGGTGCTCCCGTTTCTACCTCGTCGATTCGCGGTTTCGGTCGCCTTGGTGGCGGGGCTGGGGGCTAGGTGCGTTATTGCGGTGTCGTGGCGGCATTGTAGTGATGTACCAAACCTCCTCCTCGGCCGGGGAGTGCGGAGGCGTGGGGGAGTCGCTGTTGCTAGTTTGTGGCGTCGCGAAAGGGGCGATGTCGATCGGGCGAAAGCCTTCACCGACATTCTTACCGGTGGTAATGGTGGCGGCGCTATCGGAGCGTCGTTCTTCCGTTGGGGACACCATTATGGGGCATCGTGTTACGAAGCATGGAGTCTCGAGGTGAAAACCGGTCGGTTTTACGGACGAAGCGGCGGCGGCGCCTTCGGCGTCGCGTCCTCCCTTGGAGGCGCCGCTTCGAGACTCATCTCAGCTTGTGGCGGTGTGGAGGCTGGGACTGGTTGGCCCGCGTCGCAGCGCATATGAGGTGTGTCTTGGTCTTGGTGTTGGCGGCGAGGTGCGGAGGGGCCATGGGTGCCGGAGGCCTTGGGCCAGTGCGCTTGGTGCAGTGGTGATCTCGGTGATGGCTGGGCGGAGGTGGTGTTCTCTAAGCGGTTTCAGTTATCTGAGTCCTGGACAGTGGAGTTAGTGGAGTGTGAGTCGGTGGGTGAGGCGAGGCCCCCACACTGAGTAGCCAGGATCAGTGGTTTTCAATGGTGCCGTGACGAGATTGTTCTGCTGATGCAACGCTGGAGCAGGGGGATCGACGATCATGCGTGTGCGGCTTGGGGACGATGGTCCCGTGGTGGAGGAGTGATGGTAGCCGCTCGGGCTTGCGCGGGCTGCGGCACAGGCGTTAACCAACGACGGCGTAGGTTCCGACGGACTGCTTTCTTCTCCTCTCCCAGGTGGTGGTGGTGTAATTTGTTGTGTGTGTTGTGTCGATGTCCCAATCCGACCGGTCGTTGTGGATGGAGGCTCGTGTTGATGACCCAATCCAACCGAGCAGAACTTCTTGTTAATTTTCTCCCATCCGAGTGGTTTTGTTGTATCAAGTGGTGGGGGGAATCTTCCCTAAGTTGAGTCGAGTGGGCGCTAGTGATGGCGCAAGTTGAGTTGATTTGGTACCTAGGTGTGCGATGGAGTAGGATACCCTCCACAATTGTATGGTTTTTTCTGGCCCGGTTTCCAATCAAAAAATTGGGCTGACACTTGCCTTTTTCTTTATTCGTCTAATAGAAATTGCGGCAAAGCTTTTGCCGCCCCTTCTAAAAAAAAAAAAGATCCAATGAGAGTTTCGTTTTAATTTCATCAGTTAATTGCCTAGCCTTCTGTAGTTAACTCAGTAATTTTCCAATCTATTGCCAACCACCTCAGTTGACTTCTTCAACGAGTAATTGGATAGGCTTTGTGGGGATTGGAGATTTTCTAACCTTCTTGAGAACAATTAGTCATCTCCGTTGCACTAGAAATATATTTCTCTCCTTGTAAAAAACACGATTGACAAAAAAAAAAAAATTTTAGCATTTATATTTCTTCATGTTTTAAATAACATCCCATTGACCACTATAACAAGAAAAAAAAAAGAAAAACAAAGGTAACATTGAAACTACAAGCATCCACAACCTTGTTCTAGTTACAGTAATAAAATATAAAATCAAACACACGATCCTATTCATATATCACAATTCATAAACAGACTTAGCCAAGAACCTTCTCCATTGGGCTTGACAATATGCATAGCACTCCTGTCACGTCTGTCGGCGATGCTGGCCGTGTCCTTGGCCCACCCACCCTTTGAATGGGTTCAGCTGGCTCAACGTCCGGGACAAGGTCCCCAAGAAGCTAGCCTTCTACGACGACCCCTCGACCCGCCGCTCTCCCCTCGCTGTGCTGCTGTAGCCTGCATCCCTGACACATAGGCCCATATCCGTGTCAACTCCGGACTTAGGCGCCTTGTTCTCCCTTGCCAGTAACGTGTTTGCCCGCGCCTATGCGCAGTATGGGCAGATCCGAGCAGGGGCGAAGCTAGAGCACGGAGTACCCGAGTGCACTAATAACACTTAAGCTACTTCAGCAACCAATATATGCATGTACAGTGAGAAAATAGTAGTACTAGAATACATACTTACCAAAAGGAAGAATCCCGACACATGGATTGCTAAATGATAATAAATAAATGGTAATAGAACATTTAAGATCGGCATGATGAAGTACGTCACTAAATTGCCAAGACAATGACCTGTCAATAAAGGTATTAGTTAGATGATTCAATAATCTCCAAAAGGTTGTTTATATCGATGAACAAAAAATGAAAGTAATTCCTTACCTGCTACTCCTAGTATTTGCGTTCAGCCATTTTCTTGAAGCGATCCACTACAACCTCATTTGTAACTTTCATTATTTTCTCTTTTCCACATAACAAATTAGACTATTACTCATATATTGATCACCCATATGGTTGCACAAATTTGTTTTCACAACTTTCATGGCTGAGAAGATCCTCTCGACTGTAGCAGTAGCAATAGGCAATACAAGTACTAGCTTCAAAAGTCGATAAACCAAGGAATATGTAAGATGTTTTTTCATCACTACCATTTTTTGAGAAAGCTCGACAATTGTTGGAATGTTGACAAATCTATCATGTCCATCACATCCATTGCCAACTTAGAAATATCATGTTCATCACAAAAACATACACTTCAGCAAGCACTTTCTCCCACTCTTCTCTTCTAACCTTATCTAGAAGGCTTCTGGTAGACCTCACACAATTAACAGCATTCACAATATCTTGATCTTTTTAGTTTGCAAAGCAATTGACAAGCTATTTGTGATAGTCAAAATGTTCAACATGAGATGCAAATAGAAGACAAATTCAAATGAGTGGAAGTACACAAGAACACCCCCCTTGACTTTCCATCCCTGTCTTCTTTTTCTACAAATTCTAGCACTTTGATAATTGTTTGGAACAAGTTAACTAAATTTTTAAGAGATTTATAATGAGAACTCCAATGAGTGTCTCCAGGTCTTTGCAAACATAGTTCTTGATTTAATCCTGTCCCAATTTTCAGTAGCCCACAACCTAACGCCTTGCTAACTTCTTTTAGATTGATATCTCAAATCATATCCCTTCTCTTTGAAGATCCACCAACCACATTCAACAAGGTAGAAATCTTGCTAAATAATTCTGCAATTCCTGTGTTGTTTCTAGCAACGACTACAACGACTGATCGGATCATCCAAGCATATTCTCGAGTCACTCTAGGCGTTCGCTTAACCAAAACTGATCGGTTCGGTTCTTCGGTTCTCTAGCTATTTCGGTTCCCGAGAGAACATTAAACCGATCGGTTCCAGGAAAACATGGAACCGAGCCATTTCGGTTTCTGTAATTCAGTTCGGTTTCAGATCTAACAGAATGGAACCAAAATTTTCATAAACAAAAAAAAAAAAAAAGACTCATTCGGTTGTAGATTTTAGTAGCATTTTGCCTAATTTTTTCATGCGGGGACAATTTAAAGAACAATGTAGCATAAAACAACAGTAGCACACATATATGCTATTGTTCTCCCAAATTCAAAAAGCATGCAAGCAATAATCCACAAAGAACGCATGCACACATGTTTCAGGTAATTTGGCTTATTTCGGTTACACGAGACCTAGAACCAAATTGGAACCAAAATCGATCGGTTTGGCTCTCGGTTAGTTTGGTCTGGTTTTTCGGTTTTTGGTGCCTAGAGTGAATTCTTGGAATACCAAACTACTTTGGTACATTTTTATAGGATATATCTATATACTATATTATTATATATGTATAATGTCATAGTTTATAGTATTTTCACTCATTGCACTTCAGAAACAATTGACTTTCTTTGTTGATGTGGAAATAGAAATAACCAAGTTTGAAATCCTGGCTCCGCCACTGGGACAGAATAAGGCATGAAGCAACACGAGAGTGTTGTCAACATATTAAACACAAGAAAAAGAGGACTTTTCAAGGATAGGGTGCATCAAGTTGGTAATGTTTGCGGTTCTTTGAAGAAGCTTGGGAAGAACAGTTGCTAGGATATTGAAGAGGTCTCATGTCCTAGGCAGGATATGGAAGAAGATGGGGTCGGGGTTTTAAAGCCCATGCCGCTGGGGTGGCTGCCTTACCATCTGTGCCTATGAAATGTGGCTCCAGAGGCAAATCTACAAACCATGTTTGGAGGTGACCCAATTTTGCAAATTTCTCGTTGTTGCCCCAGAGGTGAGTTTTGTTTATCACCAGAGGTGAGTTAGTTACAACAATGCTCGCCTGGAACACACCGGCCGAAGCTGCTGCTGGGGACAAATTAAATGGGCCTATTACATGTAACATGCCACTGCCAAGCAGGCTAGCTCCAAGCATCGGTTGAGCCTTCAGGCCCAAGGCTGTCTTAGGCTCTTATCTCCGTAGACTCGATGCCTGAGTTGGGACCTTGCTAGGCCGTGATTTTGGATGGATTGGATGAGTCTTGTTGGGACATGACCCTGAGCTGGCAGGCGGAGGTGTTTAACTTGGCGATAGAACGCAGGTCGAAAGTCTTCGCTAACCGGATAAACTCTGTCCAAGTCTTGTGTCGTCTTTTCGGGAGCAAGCATCGGATCGGAGAACCACCGCCTCTCCAGACAAGCGGAGGTCCCTCCTCCTGCGCGCCAAGGAAGTGGAGGTAGCGACCTCCGCTAGCACCGTGGACCCGCGCCTGGGGCAGCGGAGGTGCCTCGCTCCTTGGGCTCCTGCTCCACCTCGGGGGGCGCCCGGTGGAGATCTCAGCGACCGGGCTCAAATGGGTTGGGCAGAGGCCCATCTGGTGAAGGCGGTGCGGGCTGGAGAAGTACACGGAGGCCCCTAGGGCTACAAGCCAAGAGACGGAATATGCTAGGAATATTGGAGGGAAAATCTATAATCTTAAATTCCTGCATGATGTAAACTATAAATAGGGGGGTAAACCTCCCCTTTTGGATGGTTGGTGAATACCACTTATGGCCATTTATTATTGAGTATCTTTACATCTAGCATTCCTATTCGCACAGTCCTCCCCGGAGCCTCGCCTGGGCGGATGCCCTACCCCGTGTTGAGAAAACAAGTTTCAACAAGTCTAACCTTGCTTTTTGCGTTGACTAGCGAAGAATACAAGCTAGCGGTTCCGGTCCAGCGGTCTATTGTCGTCTGTCTATCTCTGTGAGCACTGGACGCTATTGATCGCTATCGTCGAGCCTTTCTCTGGGCTGGTGGAGAAGCGGTTGCAGCTGGAAAATGCAGAGTGACTTGGACTGTCGCTTGTAGGCCTAGGGATCTTGGTGGCCTGGGTATCAATGATCTAGGTCGTGCAGGCGTTTCATTTTGAGGCCCTGTTTGATTCCAGAACTTTTTAGTTCCTAGGACTAAAAAAATGTCTTTTAGTCTAAGTCTCAATAGGGATTTCATGTCACAGTTTCCAACATGTTTAGATTTTGGAAACAGTGCACAGGAGTTTTATCCCCATGAAACTGTCTCTACTCCCTTAATAGTCTTGTCATCTCTCTCATCGTTAATACGGTGACACATCAGCCCTAATTAATGCCCATGAAACTCTTATGAAACTCCATTAAGACTGGCCTAAGGAACCAAATAGAAGCGACTTTTTGGGACTAAAAACATTAATTGGGACTAATTAGAAAATACCCTCTTGAAGAGTCTTTTTGGGACTTTTGGTATTTTAGTCCCCGGAACTGAGCAGGTAGAGACTAAAAATTTTTTAGTCCCAACTAAAAAAAAGTCCTAGGACTAGAAACCTGAGTAAGATGGGAGTGGTGCGCGGAGGACCAAATCTGACAATGCGTGGGCGCTGTTCTTGGGGTAGGCGTCGAAAAGCATCGTATGAAGCCTTTCATGCCGCTACATATACTACTCTGTCCTGGGCGATGGACAATGCATGCACCTTGTTGTGGCTGGATAGATCGGGTTGATGGCAAGAGTCTACAACAGTTGGTTGTCGCCGACCATGTTTGCTTCTCTACGCAAGATCGGCTCGCCATCGTGTTGTTGCCAAGGCACTTCAACATATATATGTACATGGGCTTTCCTGATGTTTCACAGTTTCAGCACACAGGTCCTTGCTGACTACCTGAGGGCGTTGGAGATCACTGAAAATGTTCAGCTAACGCCTGGGGTGCCGGACAGATTGATTTGGCGTTGGTCCGGTGGCGCCCGATTACAATGCGGCTTCGTATACGCTCCAAGCCTCCAATGTTCTGTGGATCCTCAAGACCGTTGCGTGCCAAGAGGAAGATGAATGTGCCGCCACGGGTGAATGTATTCTTCTGGCTCACCCTTCATGGAGGTTGCTGGACCGCTGGAGTGCCGGCGGAGACATGGGTTGCAGCAGTCGGACAACTGCATTTTTTTGTGCACACAGGGTGTCGAAAACCATGGACCATCTACTGCTAGGTTGCGTTTTCAGCAGAGAAATTTGGTCCGTTGTTCCCAGGAGACTGCACTTGGACTCATCGATTGTGGTGAGCCAGCAAAATTTATTTTCATATTGTGCTTCAACTCCAGGAAACAGGTGCTAAAGGTTGGTCCATGCATGTGGC
This sequence comes from Hyparrhenia diplandra, assembly GCA_015847255.1. NCBI lineage: Eukaryota > Viridiplantae > Streptophyta > Magnoliopsida > Poales > Poaceae > Hyparrhenia > Hyparrhenia diplandra. The sequence goes on along the minus strand of JADLZK010007034.1, from coordinate 1,780,390 downwards.
ATTGGCTCCTTAACCTTTCTGATTGATTGGATGATCTGGAAGGAGCGCAACGGAAGAATACTTACCGTGTGTTTGGTTAGGGGTTGTGTGGGTTGGGTTGGCTCCAACCCTGGTTTTGGGGACGGCTCCAACCCTGTCTTTGTTTGGTTGCTGGGTTGGGTTCGACCCAGTTTTTTGTTTGGTTGGAGAGTGTGAAAGGGTTGGAGCCAACCCATCTCTTGTTTGGATGGATGGATTGGAACCAAACCTGGCTGTGCTCACCCTTGCACTCAATTGGTGAGGTTACCCCCTCAATACAAACATCAATATAAACAACACATATATAGAGCGATGGCACATGATAATTTGACCAATATAAACAAAGACATATATCAAATCATGACACAAGGTAATTTCATGAGTAATTACAAACATTTGAGGAACCCACATATGCATATAATCTCATCCGATAGCAATATTTCATAGGCACAATAATTCCAAACAATTGAGCAACCAACATATGCATATGAACAGCGACACACAATAATTTAAACAGCCACATAAAAGTCTTGGCCACATTAGAAATAAAGGTCTTAGGCCATATCCATAGGCACATTACATACAATACCATGTCCTATGCTTGCACAATGCATCAAGTTCAAGCCTTTTACAATATAGATCAAGTTCAAGGCCTTCACATAGCACGTTACAAGCTTTCTTAGACCACAAATATAAAGTTCTATGTGGTTAGTAACAAAAAGAACCATCCCATTACTACATCTTACCCTTTAATGCCCCAGGGGTAGTTGTCGGCGATAATGCTTTGCAACCCAATTGAGTTTATGCTCAAAAGACAAGGAGTTGAAAGCTCTAGCTATGTGGGGATTTGCAACCAAGTAAGAGTGGTAGAAGGATAAGTGAGTGCCATTGAAACTACCACTCATAGCCATCAGGTTGTCATACAAATCAGCCGGCACATCGTTGTCATTTTTCCCCACTTTCTCTATTGCCTTCGCTAACTTCACACTTCCCCATTTAATTGCAGCAACCAATGGATCTTGATCACTCCTAGCCCTCTTCTTGCCCTTGTTGGTCTGATTAGGCTTGGTGGTATTTCTAGCAGATGAAGTTGCCACATTGTTGCCTTGAGTTGCAGCCCCATCACTCTCCATCGTGCGAACAACACTCTCCAAATCCTCTGTACTTTCCTCCTCCATTGTACCTAGAGGTGCACTAGAGTCCTTTGCAAACAAGCCAGTAGCCATGGTACTTCCCCATATTGTGTACATCTCATTGAAGTGCTGAATAGGCTTGTTCAAATACTCAGCATCAGCCTTGTGATCCTAGAATTTCAGCAAGGCACAATAATTTCAGCAAGGCACAATAATTTCAGCAAGGCACAATAATGTCATGAAATTATGTGAGCAAGTAAATGAGGACAGTCAGTACCTTAATATGATCGTTGTAGTGCTCATCATCAAGAGTTATAGTGTAGGTTTCTTCATCCCAACCAGCAGCACTCAAACAACGAAGGTCACATACTTTACGAAACTTCTTTTGCCATGTCTTACAGTGATTCTTGACCTGGTCACCACTGCGCACAATGCCAAATTTCTGTTGGAGAGCCTTTGCACATGCATTGTAGTGTACCATCTTGTGGGTAGATGAAGTCTTGGTGCCATTGACCACTAGATTGGCAAGGTATTCGAGCATAAAGGCTGACCAAGCTGAAGTCCAAGTAGCACGTTCCATTTACCTACAAAATTTCAGCAAAGCATAATATAACTAGAAATCATTTCAGCCAGGCACAATACCATGAAACAATAATTTCAGCAATAAATAATGTCATGCAACAATAATTTCAGCAAGGCATAATGCCAGGAAACAATAATTTCAGCAAAGTACCAATCAAATATCTCAAGAAATATGTCCTCGAATACAATTATTCGTACAATACTCCTCGAATACATTGCTCAACAAATATAACTAGTACCAATGGTCCTTTGGAATGTAAAATACAACACAAATTACATAGTCAATACTAGTTTCCATGGCTTTGGCGATCAGCCCACATTTGGTCGACCAAGCCTTGCCTAAAAGCTACCATAATGGCACTCTCACTTGCCCAAATTACCCATGTGATGTCCTGGGTGTCCTCATCATTGTCACTTGGTATATTGAATTCATCACTCCCATCTTCAATCACCCAATTATGTATGATGCAGCAAGCAACAACAATATCTACTTGAGTTTCATAAGGAAAAAAAGGAGAGGCATCATCAAGAATTTTGAATCTCCTTTTTAGTGCTCCAAATGCTTGCTCTACTATTATTCTCAATGCACTGTGCCTATGGTTGAACAATTCCTTCTCATTTTGCACAGGATTATTCCCCCATTCATTCAAGTGGTAGCGTACACCCCGAAAAGGGGGCATAAATCCTGGTTTGGCTCCATATCCACCATCAACTAGGTAATATTTACCTAACATATGATTGACAGTTAAGTTAGATCTCAATGGTCCATTAATTTTGATGATCTAATTTTTGGGCAAGATTAATCTATTACCTTGTGGCACACGAAGGCCATTCTCACGTGCTAAAGCATCACGTAAAACTAGTGCATCATGTGCTGTCCCCTCCCATCCAGCCAAGACATAGGTGAACTTTTGTTGAAAATCTACGGTTGCTAGTACATTTTGAGTACAATGCTTGTATCTACCACGAAAGGCATGCTGCATTCCCTTTGGAATAGTGGCTCTTACATGTGTACCATCAAGTGCTCCTATACAATCCTACGTGATGTTCAAAAAAGTCAAGATTAGGTCAATTATGGGTTTGTTAAAAATAAATAACGAATATGGCATAAGGTTTAGCTTCAAACCTCAAAGTATGGATACCACCTTGTGTCTCCTTCTATTTTGGCTGGAGTGTCCAATGAAGGGGGCCTAATATATTCCTCTCGTAGCTCACCAATAGCATGAAGAACTTTATTGAAATAACGACTGACCGTTTCTCCGGATCTATCAAAATTCCTTGCAATTACTCTATTCCTAACATTGTGTCCCACAGTATGTAGGAACATTGCCACTTGCTCCTCAATACCCATATGAACGGTATCTTCAAGTAAATCACGATCTCTAAACAACTGACAAAACCTAAAGAAACGTGCTTTGTTCATTCGCAGCATGTCTACACAAGTTATGTCATTCCTCCAGACTTTGTCATCGAGGTATTCAATTCTCTTCCTATCCCTTTCATATATTGGTGCATAAGTAATCCCTTCCCTTCTTGCAACTCGTTTTCTTTTTCTAGACCGAGCAACAACTGCCATGACAGACAACAACCAATGCGCAGCAGCAGCACAAACAAATGCCTTCAGCCTCTTATCCATCTACATACAGATGCACAATCAAGCATTTCATTACCATGTAGGGTTCGCGTGTAGTAACACAAGATTCATCGAATCAAGCATCAATCTATAATGGCAAATCCAGCATCAATCCGGCATTTACACGCATTAAGGAGGGGGGATGATTTTACCTAGCTTTTTTCTGTCCGAGCAGCAGGTTCTGGAGGGAGACGACTCGATCTAGCAGAAACAGCAGAACGAGCAGCGGCAGGTTTACGGGAGGGAGATGACTCGATCTAGCAGGAACAAAGCAGCAACCGTGAGGGAAGACCGGAGGGGCCGGCCCGGAGGCGCCCGGCGGCACGCGGCCTCCGCAGGCGGCCGACGGCGGCGCGGCGGCGCGTCCCTCGGCGCGAGCCCTCCACGCGCGGCCCCGGCGCGCGGCCCGGGATCCGGTCGGCGGGGGAGGTCGGGCGGTGGCGGGGTTCGTGGCGGCGACGGGGGGGCGGAGTCCCGGCGGTGTTTGCGATGGGAGAGAGAGGAGAAGAAGATAAGGCACGGTCACGGACGGTGAAGAAAGAACGAGAAAAGTGAAGGGAACCGCGTGAACAGGGCCGACCCGAGAGGAGCGGCTCCGTCCGCCGGATTCCGTGGGTTGGGTTCAACCCGCATCTTCACGGTATATTCGCTAGGAGCGAACCCAACCCTTCCTCAACCCCCAACCAAACAGGCAGAAAAGAGGTCCAACCCGTCCGGGTCCAACCCGTCCCCCAACCAAACACACGGTTAGTGGACCGCCTATGCTACCAAAGACGATCGCTAGTAAAGATTATCAAGGAGGCCAAGGAGTGGTCCTTAGCCGGATATGCTCGTATCCGGACCCAGACTGACCGTGCCCCAGTTGCTCTAGAAGACCGTCATATGTCTTAGTCGCAAACCGAGCTATGTAATATCAAGATCTTTCTGGGTTTGAGATTCTCTTCGTTAATCAGGACATTCGATGGGAATGAGTTTAACTTGGCCGAATTCTTTTGAGAATTGCTTATGATAACTTATATCGATTGGTTAGAGAATCTGATTCAAGTGTGGCTGAGTGCATCGAGGAGGGGGAATGGTTTATAGGTTTCAAGAGAGCCCTATCGATTCGGGAGTACGAAAAGATGGCTGAAATTAAAATCAATCCTCGAAACATATATTCTTGATCCTAATAATATTGATTCTGTTTCTTGGGGTTTAGAGAAAAAAAGGGCAATTTACTACTAAATCCCTTTATAGATTCATCCTGAATCGGGGTTTTCCTAATAGAATCATTAGTTATGTGTGGAAATGTAAAGTGCCTCTCAAAAATCAAGTTTTTTATGTGGAAAGGTTTTAACTACAAATTTCAATGCTCTATAAGCCTAGTCAGAAGGGGCTGGCTAGGCAATGAACACTACTACAAAAATTCTTTTACAAGGAACTTCAAAAATATTAACCATGCCAACGCGCCACGGTTAATGTCGTGATTAACCGTGGCGGTTATTTTTTTTATTAACCGTGACGGTTATTTTTTTTATTAACCATGACGGTTATAATAACCGCCCACAATAAATCGATTAACCGAGGCGGTTTCTATAAAAAACCACCATGGTTAATGAGGCCTAGAGTGTCAACCCACTTCACATCGAGCGGCCCATTTAGCCCAATAAAAACGGTCAACGTATATAAGCTGAGGCGGTGAAACCCTAACCCATTCCCCTCCACCCCCACAGCCCGTACTCATCACTTCACCCGATTCACCCCCACTCCTTTCCCTCAACCTTAACTCTCCCTCTCTCCCTCTCTCCTTCTCTCTCCACCGCCTCCCTCCTTCCCCTCAAGCGTAGAGGGGCTAGCCCCACGCGCGTGGCGACGAGCTTCGTAGCGGCCGAACCCGCGACCCAGCCAAGCCTCGGCGTCGTGCGGCGCCATCCCTTCCTCTCTGGCGGCGCGCGGGAAGTCTCCCACCGGTGGCGACGCTGGGCGGCGGCGGCCCTCCCGACGAGCGTGGCTTCTCCGACGGCGCGCGAGCCCGAGGCGCGGCGCGGGCGCGTGATCCGGTGGCCCTCCATCACATCGGCCTCCCTCCCGGCGGCGTGGGATCCGGCGGCCACCCCCGCCCGCAGCTGGGATCCGGTGGCCCCTCCCTCACGCTGCCCGGCATGTGATCTGGCGGCTCGGCACTGGCGGTGCGGGATCCGGGGCCCGCGGGCGCTCGGGAGCAGCGACGTCCCTCCCTCCCTCCACTCGGCGGTGCGGGCGTGGAGGCTGGTGGACGAGGGCGGCGCGCGGGACCCACGGCGGCATAAAACCCTAGCGGCCAAACCCTAGCCGTGAGCCCAGATCCGGGACCATTTGGGCCTGGATTTGGGCTTTCTTTTTTTTTGTTTTTTTCCGATTAACCGTGGTGTTGGGCCCGGATCCGAGCTTTCTCTTTTTTTTGATTAACCGTGGTGTTTTTAGTGGATCGTAAAACTTCCATTCGTGGTGGTTTCAAAAACCACCACGATAAAAAACCCGCCACGGTTAATCATTCCTATAGTAGTGAAGATTGTTGGATCGAGATGCCAAAGAATCGGTGGACCACATTCTTTTTTTCTTGTCATATTGCTAAACTTGTTTGGGGGTAATCAGAGAAACCTTTGAGCTGGACAATGTTCCTCGATCTATTAAAGATCTATCTAAAGTCTGGCTCATGGGCAAGGGGCCGTTATCCATTAAACTGACTCTGTTCATTTTTGTATGTTTCTCATTGGCTATCTGGACTAACAGATCAGATGGCTATTGATCATAATATTCCTAGGAACCCTTCGACATCATGTACACGGTGCTATCTGTAACGCCCCGACCCGGGATGACGGTTAAGATCCACTCTACATGTTGAATGGACCACACCTGCTAATTAACTCTCTTGCGCTTTCGTCCTCGCTTCGCGCAAAAGGATCGATCCGGAGTTAATAGCCTCCCCGAGCCCGTGCTTTTAAGGCGGCTCAACTCTCCTTCAACTTCGGTATGGTGCTATTTCGCGCAGCTACAAGAACCGACGAGGTCATCACTCGTGCTACAGTAACTCGCATATTTGGCCCAAGCCCACCAGTGGTCTATGGCCCATTTAGCGGGGTCTCACATCCACCCACCCTTAGGGACTCGACGTCCTCGTCGAACTAGCTTACCCATACGGGACAAATAATGTCCAGGATCAACTCTCTTGGCTCACGTACGCATTACCAGCTCCTCGGTCTATTTGCCATGCCCTCTACGGGGCCATGCGCAACTTTTCGAGCTCCCGATCCATACGTCCGTGAAACCGCGAGTTGGCTCGATACCATTTGTAACGCCCGACCGGGATGACGGTTAAGATCCACTCTACATGTTGAATGGACCACACCTGCTAATTAACTCTCTTGCGCTTTCGTCCTCGCTTCGCGCAAAAGGATCGATCCGGAGTTAATAGCCTCCCGGAGCCCAGGCTTTTAAGCTGGCTCAACTCTCCTTCAACTTCCGGTATGGTGCTATTTCGCGCAGCTACAGTAGCTCACGTATTTGGCCCAAGCCCACCAGTGGTCCATGGCCCATTTAGCGGGGTCTCACACTATCTTTCATGCAGAACAACAGAAGTGGTCTACTTTGCTCAACTATGACGACTACTATCTGCGTATCACACGCTTGAAGGATGAAATCTTATGGTGGATGAAGACGTTCCAACCAAGCTCATCTATGGCGACAGATGTTTATCAAATTTAGATGTAGCACTAGGCTTGCTTTTCTGCATTTATGTATCTTAAACCAGTATACCCAGTATGTACTTGGATGATGTTGCTTTCTTATAAGCGGAGGGAAACTTTTTTTAAAAAAAAAAAGATTTGACTTCCGGTTCTGCCTCCTCTTTATGAAATACGTCAGGGCCACGGAAAAACGAATACTCATACTCATACTCCTACCCTATCCCTAGCTACTCCACCATGGATGACCATGACCATGAGCACGAGTCGGCGGCCACCAACTCTTGCTTGAGTCTGCACATGGTCAACGGATGCACCATGGCATCGCTTGTTGGGCTACAAGGTTACACGCCCAAACTCGCGAAACTAGCGCTCATGGTGGTGCTCGACACGGAGCTCCTGGACAAGTATGAGTCCACGTTCGCAGCTCCGCTCTCGGATTCCAAGCACGAAGCATTCCGGGCGAGTGCTGTTCTTCCTGACGGACGATTTCGCCCCGGGAGTCGACGGGATCCTCTCTGAGGCGCAGTAAGGCTGTTGTGCCATCTCGTGGTGACCGTTTAAAATGTTGCAAAAACCTGACAACCTGTTACGTTGGAACCTGCGAAGTCTCAAAGGGCGCGTTCGTCACTCAACAAAATGTGTCGCTAGTGTGCCTGCAGGAGACAACGCCGATGATATCATTGAGGAAGCGCTGGAATGCATGGATGTCACAAATCTGCTTGACGATTTTTTTAAATAAACATGTTGCCTTTTCATTGATTCAACCGATCGTTACACCGAATCAGAGATTTGATTGGCTAACCTAGCAAGAACACATGAGCAACCTTGCTACATTTGTCTTGTTACATGAACAAAAGACAAGAAAATAGCAGAAACACACGCCGCTTTAGTTGAATCAGGTCCTACATACGTCTATGGCATGAAAATGATTGGAGGTTATACCATGTTAGGGAGCAGCTGGAAATTTTGTCAAACATATATCTTGCATCTAGAAGAGGAAACACCTTCTACTCCATGGACCTCTTCTTCTGCTTCACTCCGTATCCTCTCTGTCTCACACACAAAATTTTGGCATATCATCCATGCTGTGTTGCCTAGATCACCAGTAGTTGATTCATACCAAGCTAGTGATGTTGAACTAACTCCTACATCATGATAGCATGACAGTTTGGAAGCCAACCCCACAACTTGTCAGTCATGTTTTTGACGTCTTAGTACGTATGTGCTCTAAATTTAGTAGTGCTTGGCAAGATTGAAACAAGTTTTGAACTGATTTGTTTTTCATTTGAGATTATTTAGTGGCTAAAATATTTAATATAGGATTATGAAATGCAATACAAAAGATAGCATCTCATTTTTAGTGTCAATTGAATATCTGTTTTTTTTGTGATTATTGCTAAACCATCCATGATATTTTGAAAATCTTATTATTATGTAAAGACTTGGTGACAACTATTGAATAACTGTTTTATGTGAGTATTGCTAATGAAGCAAGCATTCAGTAGTTTTATGGACCACAGTTAATTTTTTTAGAGTTCAAGGGCATGACAGCCCCAGCCTTCTATTATGAATAAAAGACCACAAGCATTCAGTCACAGCACATAGTCTTATCGCCACGCTCACACCTGGACAATTTTGCATGACAGTTCCATGTGTTCTATATGTCACTCAAGGATACCAAGTAAAAATCCTTTGAAAAATATAGGAGGTATGCAAAGAGTTTGTGATCATTTGTCAACTGTTTACAAAGGTAGACTAATCACATGCTATCCATGTGAGCTGAATGAGAACGAAACATGCGTGCTTTACTGTGTCTTGGATAACATGATGGTTAATAAGTCCCCTTATATATATCCACTCAAATGAGCACCACATCATCGTCTCCACTTCTACGGACATTTGTCATCGTCTTTTCAAGAGCCGCATAGCATTTGCTTAACACCTTGGCGGTACTCACTAGCGCTAACACAAACACTCCAACACATCACCACTGCCCACTGGTACTGGCTCAGTCACATGCATATTATATATATATATATATATATATATATATATATATATATATATATATATATATATATATATATATATATATATATATATATATATGTTCCAATAGCTGAGTGTAGTCTCCAGATTTAATGAGCTGACATATCGGAGAGAAATAAGCGGATGCACCTAAGCAGATGAGATGTTGGAGAGAAACAAGTGAGAGCCATGCACCTGCATACTTTCGAGGCCGTGCCAGCGAAGGAGTTGAAGGACCGGTTCTGCCGGCAGCAAGACCGTTGAGCACGGGCCGGAGCTGCCCGGTGGCGGCCGGCGGCCGGTTCACCTTGGAGTAGGTGTTCGAGGCGACGCGGCGGCTGCCGGGGACTCGGACGACGCCGAGCCGGCATCGAGCTCTGGGACTGCGGCGAGGGACACGTCGGGCCGCCCCTGTGGTGGTGGACTGCTTCAGCGGCATCCGGGAATGCGGCGAGGGCAATGAGAACTAGGACGAGCAACGCCATGGGCTGAGGTCTGAGGAAGGAAGGACGGCGGCGAGAAGCTCACTAGCTCGGAGGAGGAAACCGTGCAATGGAGGCTCGATGAAAGGCAATCCAAGCCTCCTCTCTTGTTGTGGATCAGTCCGAAGAGCGTGAGCTGAAGATCAGCCTGGTCGTCCGCCAGCCCGCGGCAACGGGAACACGCAGGCATCGCCGGCTTGTTAGGTGAGAGCACGCAGTTCTTGTGGGTGATGCGCCTCGTGGAGCTCCGACCGACGAGCCGGACCCGCTGCCCCGCTCGAGGGGTTCGCCGAGGCCACCGGCCGCGGGGCGCAGGATATGGGTTCAGTTCAGTCATCATATAGCTGGGGTTCAGTTCAGTCAGTAAAGATCACTTCAGCATGTGCACAAGCCAGACAATGGGACAACAAATTCTCTAATGAAGCGATTCACTAGTTTTTAGACAAATGGGTTGTTCTTTGCTCTCCCAAAGACTTTGGAGGTTTAGGGATACATAACTTAGACCTCCAAAATAAATGTCTCCTCAGCTAATGCCTTTTAAGGATCATTAATGACGACAAGTTGTGGCAAAACCTTTTAAAAGGAAATACCTCATTGACAAGCCATTGTCCTAAGTGCAACATAATGCAGGGGACTCACATTTTTGGCCCAATCTCATGAAGGCTAAAACCGACTTTTTTTTTCTGACCTGGGCACCTTTAAAGTGCACAACAGGGAAAATGTGTGATTTTGGAGAGATATTTGTTTAGGTGATAAACCCCTCAGTGAGGTATATCCAACATTATATACAATTGTGAGGAGCAAAAATGATACAGTGGCAAAAGTCCTTGAGGCTGTACCACTGAATGTATCCTTTAGACGAGGTTTGATTAATGCAAACCAGATTGCGTGGTTCGATCTTGTTTTAAAAAGTGGTGCAAATCAACCTTACAAATGAGCGAGGTATATTCCATTGGAAACTCACTAAGAATGGAATGTTTACTGTTCAATCTATGTATAAAAAAATTCATTACTCATGGAATTCAACCTGACAAAAGTCTTCTTTTGGAAGTTAAAAGTATCACTAAAAATTAAGATTTTCTTGTGGTACCTAAAAAGAGTTACTCTTATGAAAGATAACCTGGCAAGGGGAACTGACAAGGATGTATCAAATGTTGTTTTAGCGATTCAATTGAATCAATTCAACATTTGTTTTTCAAATGTCATTCTCAAGAGCTTTATTTGGAACACAGTGTACATTTCTTCCGAAATTCGCCCACCTACTAGCATTGGTAACATGTTTGGTTATTAGCTGCATGGATATAATCCAAAGCTTCAAAATCAGATTTTGTTAGGAGCTACTGCGTTATGTTTGGTAATATGGTTGAATAAAAAATGATATGGTGTTTAATAAAGATAAAACTAATATCTTTATGCAGGTAATTTTCTAGACGACGTCTTCGGATCCGTCAATGGTCCGTGCTACATAAGGGTGATCGCCCGCTCTTCAATGAAGGATGCAGAAGATGGAAGACATTGATCATGCTAGTTTTTGCTTAGTTCGGTTGGGAATTCACAAACCGTATTGGCATTTAGAGTTGTTTTTTAGATTCAACCTCGCTAGTTGAGCTGAACTCTTTTTGTTTTCAATTGGGTGTGTTTGCCTTGTGGCGTTGTATTTGTCTAATGGCTTTTTGTATTTGTGACAGTCAGGTGTGTACCATTTTTGAATGGTAGAGGCTAGAACTTTGTTCCCTTAAAAATGAAGCACAACGCTGCTCGATCAGCCCTACTGCCATGTTCATTCGAGCCTCCTGCATCACCTCTCCCATTCTTGTCAAACATATATCTTGCAGCTAGAAGAGGAAACACCTTCTACTCCATGGACCTCTTCTTCTGCTTCACTCCGTATCCTCTCTACCTCACACACAAAAAACTGTGGCATATCATCCATGCTGTGTTGCCTAGATCACCAGTAGTTGATTCATACCAAGCTAGTGATGTTGAACTAACTGCTACATCATGATAGCATGACAGTTTGGAAGCCAACCCCACCACTTGCCAGTCATGTTTTTGACGTCTTATTATGTGCTCTAAATTTAGTAGTGCTTGGCAAGATTGAAACAAGTTTTGAACTGATTTGTTTTTTTCATTTGAGATTATTTAGTGGCTAAAATATTTAGTATAGGATTATGAAATGTAATACAAAAGATAGCATCTCATATTTAGTGTCAATTGAATACCTTTTTTTTTTTTGTAATTATTGCTAAACCATCCATGATGTTTTGAAATCTTGTTGTGTTATGTAAAGACTAGGTAACAGCTATTGAATAACTGTTTTATGTGAGTATTGCTAATGAAACAAGCACCCCTGGTTTTATGCATCACAGTTATTTTTTTTAGAGTTCAAGGGCATGACAGCCCCAGCCTTGTATTATGAATAAAAGACCACAAGCATTCAGTCACAGCACATAGTCATCGCCACGCTCACACCAGGACAATTTTGCATGACAGTTCCATGTGTTCTATATGTCACTCAAGGATACCAAGTAAAAATCCTTTGAAAAATATAGGAGGAATGCAAAGAGTTTGTGATCATTTATCAACTGTTTCCAAAGGTAGATTAATCACATGCTATCCATGTGAGCTGAATGAGAACGAAACATGTGTGCTTTACTGTGTCTTGGATAGCATGATGGTTAATAAGTCCCCTTATATATATCCACTCAAATGACACCACATCATCGTCTTCACTTCTGCAGACATTTGTCATCGTCTTTTCAAGAACCGTCTTTTCAAGAACCGCATAGCATTAGCTTAACAGCTTCGCAGTACAGCTTCGCAGTACTCACTAGCGCTAACACAAACACTCCAACACATCACCACTTGTGGCTCAGTCACATGCATATATAGATTCCAATTAGCAGTGAGTGTAGTCTCCAGATTTAATGAGCTGAGATATATATCGGAGAGAAATAAGCGGATGCACCAAAGCTGATGAGATATTAGAGAGAAACAAGCGAGTCACCGCCGGCAGCAGGAAGCACAATGTCATTACGGCACAGGGCTGCAACAACCGAATTTCCATATATTATAGTAACTATTAATTTGACTCCAGATTCAGTCCCAAAGCATTTTCCAAAGATACATACAGATGGATTAATTTGATCTCTGTAGTTACTAGTGTGTGATGGCAAAGTAACTGTTATTTGACACACTCGAGACAGCCGCCTTCCTAGACCTCGGTTCGTGTATCAGAAATATTTTAATTCTTCTTTGTCCTCTGCCTCCTCCTTTTAATTAACTAGTCTATCAACCCGTCCTCTTGCACAAGTTAGAATCATATTTATGTTTTTTCTTAGTTCATTTTCTAAAATAATAGGCATATAATAGATATTCTATATCACAGTTTTTGTTTAGAGTTCAAGGGCATGACAAGCCCAGCCTTCTATTATGAATAAAAGACCACAAGCATTCAGTCACAGCACATAGTCTTATCGCCACGCTCACACCAGGACAATTTTGCATGACAGTTCAATGTGTTCTATATGTCACTCAAGGATACTGAGTAAAAATCCTTTGAAAAATATAAGAGGTATGCAAAGAGTTTGTGATTATTTATCAACTGTTTCCAAAGGTAGACTAATCACATGCTATCCATGCGAGCTGAATGAGAACGAAACATGTGTGCTTTACTGTGTCTTGGTCTCTTGGATAGCGTGATGGTTAATAAGTCCCCTTATATATATACCCACTCAAATGAGCACCACATCATCGTCTTCACTTCACGCACATTTGCCATCCTCTTTTCAAGAGCCGCATAGCATTAGCTTAACACCTTCGCAGTACTCACTAGCGCTAACACAAACACTCCAACACATCACCACTGGTGGCTCAGTCACATGCATATATTCCAATTAGCAGTGAGTGTAGTCTCCAGATTTAATGAGCTGAGATATATATCGGAGAGAAATAAGCGGATGCACCAAAGCAGATGAGATATGGGAGAGAAACAAGCCGAGTGCACCAAGGGCGCCCGCCGCTGGCAGCAGGAAGCACAATCTCATTACGGCACAGGGCTGCAACAACCGAATTTACGAGCTGCTTCGTCTTCCACAAGTGTGTCGTCCAAGCTGACCCCAACTTGAGCCCGAGTCTGTCGGACGACGCCCCCCGTCCCCCAGAACCTCACCGGCGCCCCGCCATGGCAGTCTCCTCCCCACCGCCTCCTCGCCTCCATCTCCCATCCCAAACACATAAAGCTACAACATATATATTGGTTTTTGCTTGTAAAAAGTTTTCTATTATAAAATACATTTTTAGGTTGATTCACAGGGTGCCTTATCAATTTATTTGATAATAGAAAAAATAAATAATAAATCATTATTATACATTATAAAGGATAAAATAATTTTGTATTTGGCTCAGTTCGGCCCATCTTAGCCCATATTAAATCAGACTCACTTTTCACGGTTGGATCAATATTCAATGGCTGATCCCCATACTGCCTGCCCCGATCATCCAAACCCTAGTTTCTCTCTCACCCTCACTTCACCTTATCTTTTCCTTCATGCTACCTGCCTGCCTCCCAGGTCCACTGCCCACCACACCTTCTCCCTCGCTCACTGCTGCTCCAGGGGATCCCATCCCACGGCGCCGGTCGCTGGTCTAGGGGATCCCATCCCACACCACCGGCCACTGCAGTAGAGCGATGCGCCGCCACTGCAGGTGCGCCACGCCACCACCATCCCGAGGTTGCTCCCCACGTCCATGCCGCCGGCTGCCCCACCCCAAGGGGATCCCCACGACCGCGCCCTTGCCGCCTCTAAGAGACACACCATAGTCTCACCCCTACGGATCCCCAACAGCCATGTCTCGCCTGGTCTCCTATGGATTTGCATAAGGTGTTTAGTTTCTTTGTAGGAGCGAGACTGTGTAGTGATGTATCAAAGTTCAGAATAAAATAGAGTTAGTGGAGCTGCACAGTGTGCGTGGCTTCCTTAACCGAATTTGGTACACAAAAAATGCAGCAAAGAGCTGACCTGTTTGTTCTGAAATTACTGTGTGCAAATATGACAAAGTTCATTAGAAGTAGAGTTTTATGGATGCAAATGATGTGCTCAAGCATGTACAAGAAGTTACTATAAAGGGTGTAGTTACTAGCATGTAGTGTTCAGTACCAGTTAAGTAATTTGCTGGAAGGTTGTCAGCGCACACTCTTGAAGAATAGAGACGTGCCCTTCTCTGAACCTTGCACTATTTTCTCGGGTTTTTTGTCTTTTCTTTTTGGGGAGATTTCTCGGTTTTTTTCTGCGTTGGGTCCGGACATGGGTTTGAAAATTCTGGCTCAAACCTGACCTGAGACTGAGAGCAAGAAGACATTTCCCGCTGCTTTTCTTCACATGTCCACGAGCAGTAAATCTAATTGTTCGGCCAATTCACCAGCCCGTTGCAACCCATCCGGCCCAGCTTCAAATGGGCTGCAACCTGTGAGCCAGAAGGGCTCATGTGCCGTTGGCTACAAACAAATCCGATTACCGACAGGTAGTCACCGTGTGCTGGTTTTCACTTGTAGTTTGATTCCTTTTCTCAATCTCAAATCAAAGAAGAAAAACATGTAGTCTGCTCCCCTCGTTTGGCATGGCTGCTTCCATCTTCAACGTAGTTTTGCACATTTTCGGATGGGAATGACACCGATGTATTCCTTCCGATCCAAATTATAAGTCATTCTAGTTTTTTTAAAAAGTAAAACTATAGACCAAAGTTATACAGATAATTACAAAAATTATTACATCAAATAGGTATTACCATAACGATATAATTAATGAAGAATCTAATCATATTTATTTGATATTATAAATGTTATTATTTTATTTTAAATGAACTTAGTTCAAATTAAGATGCTTTTACTCTCTTAGAAAGTTAGAATGGCCTAAAATTTTGTATGAAGGGAATATATATGATATGATCCTTCTTTTGGTGTTGCCGTTTAAATTAGATACTAGAGGAGCTGAGTTAGCTTACTTGTGTGAAATTGACATTATTGCTATGCGTGCATGTGTCCCGCTAGAGTTTGCATCCCACGTGCACGAGGTGTGAATTTTTTTTACATTACATAGTGGAAAGACGTTCTATCATGACTGTAGGAGGAAGAATCAAACCAATTATTACAAACTCAAGCCAAAAATAAAAATGAGAGAACCAAACTACTGTCCAAGACGATAAGAGAAAATTCACTCTTGAGAAGCAAATAGAAACATGGCACTAGACTCTAAAAAGCTTGCATGCCTCCGAAATGGAAGTCTTGTGCTCATTCAAACACTGAACTGACTCCAAATTCAAAGCCAATATGTCCTAGGAACAGTAACAGCAAAAGTTTCTTTTTTGTCCTCTTTTAAAAACGAAATCATTTCTTGTGAGCCAGATTACCCAACATAGGGCCGATGCTCCTGTCAAAACAAGCAAATTGTTTGTTCGGTGTTCCAATTTGACCTTCCTCCAAACAAAGTGAGACACGCTTGGTGGAGGGACAATACCAAACACCTAATGAACCGCACGCCAGAGAAAACAAGCATAGTGACAATAAAAAAAAAAAGGATATTGGACGGTTTCAAGTTTATTAAACAACAATAAACTTCACTACAATTTCAACTTATTCTTGCTAGATTATCCTTTGATTAAACAATCCTCCTTTTTAGAAACCTCATGAAGATTTTGCTTTTTTAAAAGTATTTTCATTTGCCATATCTCTTGCGTGGCTTTCAAAACATATCCGGTATATTGTTTAGCGTAAGTGCGTAACATGCATAAATAATACTAGCAAGAGGCGTCAGGCGTGAGATGAGAATTGAGAGAATGATGCCGTTGATTGGAGGCTTCGCTCGTTGACTCATAATAACTGATTGATTGAATTCATTCATGGTGAAATTGTTCATGTTCAATGGGAGTCGTTATTGTCACTAGATTAGATTGGGCCGTTATAATTTGCTCGATCGGCCTAGCTGGGTGTGTTCGCTTCTGGACAGGCCGAGGCTTGGCTCGCTCGAGGCAAATAAGGCCTCGTAAGTTAAGGTAAGCAGACTGAAATGACAGGCCCACACTTGGTGGTTGCCGAAGGAAAAAGTCACATTCCCTCCCCAACTATCACGAGAAGTTCACTTTTCCTCCCTCAACTCTAAAACCGGACAAATCATCTCCCTCAACTTTTCAAACCATGCATTTTACCTCCCTCGGGCGGTTTTAAAGGCGGTTTTGCTACAGTAACCGCGGGTTGCTACAGTGACCGTGGGTTTGCTACAGTACAGGTTCCTTTGTGTTTTCTTTTTTTAAAATTCGGTTGAATCTTTTGAAAATCATAGTAAATCATAGGAAAATCATAAAATGAAAAATCAATTTTGTTAGACTCCACATGAGTAGATCTACACAGTGAATATATAATATGGTATACTTTTAGTTCAACAAAATAATTATAGAAGTTGCGTATATGAATTATTTCAATTAATTATATATTCACTGTAGAACTTTTTGTACTAAAAGCATATCATATTATATATTCACTATGTAGATTTACTCATGTGGAGTCTAACAAAATTAGATTTTTTATTTTATGATTTTTCTATGATTTACTATGATTTTTCAAATATTCAAGCAAATAAATAAAAAAGAAAAAGACAAAACCTTCGTAGCAAAAACTTTATACTAAAACATATTATATTATATATTTACTATGTAGATCTACTCATGTGGAGTCCAACAAAACTAGATTTTTTATTTTATGATTTTTCTATGATTTACTATGATTTTTTAAAAATTCAACCGAATTTTTTAAAAAAAAAAAAAAACAAAGGCACCTGTACTGTAGCAAACCCACGGTCACTGTAGCAAACCCGCAGTTACTGTAGCAAAACCGCTTTTAAAACCGCCGAGGGAGGTAAAACGTATGTTTTAAAAAAAGTTGAGGGAGGTGATTTGTCCGGTTTTGAAGTTGAGGGAGGAAAAGTGAACTTCTCGTGATAGTTGGGGGAGGGAATGTGGACTTTTTCCTTGCCAGAAAATCACGGCTGAACAGGGCCTCAAGACTTGGTAGTTGGAATGGGCCTTGCCTTTCCTTGCCGATTTACATCGGTGATTTTTCATGGGCTTTGTTGGAAAATAGTTTGCTACTTTACTGAGGTGGCGACAGGGCATCACGGTTGGTCCCATAGACATGGACAATTAGTGTTCCTGTTGCTAAATTGGGCTGGTTTTACTGGCCAGGATGTTGGAAAGGCCATAGTGGTAATGGGCTATGGGGTGTTGCAAACCTGGGGTTGGGCCCCCAGTATGTTGCACCTCTCCTAGGCCGGCTCTAGTTCGTCGTTGTTCATATTTTCTTTGAAAAATGGCCACCTTTCAGACTTAACCACGGGAATTTATCTCGATCATTTCTCTCTTTTACATGTCTTAGAGCATTTGCAAGCCCCCATTCATCCCCCGACACTAAATTTTGGAAGTTTCGCCAAAAACTCAACTCTAGTGGAGCCCCTAAATATGACCTTGTTTTTTTTATGCCCCACTCTAGTGGAGCCCCTAAATATGACCTTGTTTTTTATGCCCCTTCAAATTATAGTTTTAACCTCCGAGATCTAGAAATTTAGACAAAAAGTCAACTCAAGTGGGCTCAACTATGGGATCCACCCCTCTTCCTCTCTCTCCCATTGCGCAAGCACCCGCTGCCTTGCTCGCCACCCCCGGGCGCTGGCCCAATGATCTCTACCCGCCGCATCGCCGCTGCCGCCTTCCCCCGCCAGCCGCTGCCTCCTTGACCGACAAGAAGGGGAAGGCTGCGAGATCCCACCCCTTTGCCCTCCGTCGGGGAGGCGTCGGGACCAGCGTCCCTAGTCGATGCGAGCAGCCGCAGCCGCGATTTCCCCAAAGGCGAGCACCTCCACATGGGCAACACAAGCAACTCGGGCGCCGCACGGTGGACGCGGTTAGCCCGACACGGCGGCGACGACCTCCATGGGCGGACGCGAGCTGCTCTGCTCCTTCGTTGTTCGAACTCCGATCTATGATCTATGGCAGAGAGAAGAGAGCTCCAAAGCAGGGGGCCCATTGGATATAGGGTCCCAACCTGCTTCTCCCACCGGAGTCTAGAGTTAATTTAGGCATCTATTTTTTTAGGGTGACATATTAATGGAAATTTGAGGTCCTAATTTAGAGCCCTGACCGCAGATGCTCCTACTTAAGATAGCGCCGACTGAACCAACGTCAACCCCCTGCAACATTCCACAGGTTACCTTCCCATCCTAGCTGCGACCTTGTCCACGAGGGTCTAGAGGTGGAAGACTAATCTAATTTGGACATCCATGGATTTTAACAAATGAACTAGAAATTCAAATTTTGGTGAGAGACCATCTCTTCCTTTATTCATTTTTTTTGAACTAGAGGGTATCCATTGGACATCTATGGACATTCAACTTTCACCTATACGAGGGACTATCTCTACTCATGGCTACGACACAACCTCCCTTGTAAGATAGTGGGATAAAAATTGGTAAATTCTACAATTAATTTAGTCATTGGGCCTCGCTGGATCGAGCCTTTTAACTATAATTTGGAGAAGACTCCTACACACACACACACACACACACACACACACACACACACAAAAAACCCATACATTGTTGACGTACGGCCACTTCTTCTATGGGCTCCGATGTAGTGTGACATGCAGATCATGAGCAGCCTGGGTGCAATTGTGTTGTTCTGTGGCCCTATTTTGGAGTCGTTGCTCACAAAGACACACACACACACAAAAACCCATACATTGTTGACATACGGCCACTTCTTCTATGGGCTCCGATGTAGTGTGACATGCAGATCATGAGCAGCCTGGGTGCAATTGTGTTGTTCTGTGGCCCTATTTTGGAGTCGTTGCTCACAAAGACAAAATGTACTTTGGACTTTGTCCTTGGAATCCCAAAAAAAAAAAAAATGAAGAAAGAAAAAGAAGTCTAATACCATCTCATAGCATTTTGCAAGCTTCAAAGCAATTATGCATGACCCTAGATTGATCCTAGCTAATTTTAGACTTCAAAGCAAAGCAATAGCTTATAACTGTGAAAAAATCATAACTAGTCAATGTGAGGCAAATGAAATGAAATGATATATTTTCCTGATAAATAAATAAATGATATATGATACATCTCAGGGGTGGGAATAGAGCAAATGTATATGTATACCTACTAAATTGGCATACGGTTTGTGGTGGGATGCCTAGCTAGGACGACAACACCTCAGCTCACAGAGCTAGCAGCTATCCTTGCACCGTGAACCCAACGTTCCAGTTTGCCGGATCGACGCCGTCTATGCCTACTTGGCCGCTTCAGCTTGACGTCTCTTCGTCAGGTACATTGACGTCACTGGATTTGTCATCAGTACCTGCTCACTAGCTCCTTGTACGATCCTCCTGGAGGCATTCTATTCTAGCATAATCTCACACACAGCACGACTGCTGGAGTCATTCTAGCATAATCTCACACAGTCCGACGCAGTAGTGTTCGTGCCTTGGGAGGAGACGAGGTCTATCCGCGCGAACTTGTCGTCGTTACCTCTGTGGCTGCAATTTTTGCTGGGTATGCATTGTGTGGTAAATAAGGCCAGCAGCCGCAGCTCGTGTTGTCGGCATCGCCATCGACAGGGACACACCACTTCCTGGTCTTGGGCACCAAGCTAGCTGTAGAGGCGCATGTTGTTATCGTCATTGAGGTTTAGCTGTGGTCGTAGGTTAACAAAACTGAGAGAATTGACTTGGAAAGTTATTTTTGTCTTGTTCTATCTCACTCCATACCTCATACAAAGATCTAATATATGATTTCAATCATCCATAGTGTACTGCATCCATGATTAATTGAACCAAGCTAGTATTGAATTAACTGGTGCAACATGATGATGGAATGAACCCATTGGGCAACTAACCCAACCGCTTCTGTTTGTAGGCAAAGTATCATCTCTCGTTTAGCTGTTCAGCAACTTTGGTGGACCCCCAGGGGCAGACCCTCTTTCTAGGCCGTTTACTTTACATATATTGATCAGCCATTTCGAATGATACACCAATCATGGACTATGTGCATAGTTCAATTATGAGCGAAAGGGTGCTTAAATATCCATGAGTGTGCCTATATATATTCCTCTTTCATAGTTGATAGGTATGGCCCGACAACAATAGATTACTGTGATATTGGAGGTGAACAAATAGCCTAGATGCTTTCCTTGAGATGTCCCATAATGTGTTCTCTGGTGTACTTTCCAGAGAAGAAGTAATCCCCCACGTAGTCACGGTGGAAGTTATATGTTTGTGTGCCGTTGCCATCTATCTCGCCACAGTAGGTGTTGGGGGCGCAGGCTACAGTAGCAGGGAACTGCAAAGCATATGCAAATCGATCATCATTTATTTATTAACTATGCATAAATAGCAAGTGTCACTATGTAAAAGGGCATTAGGCACCACTGATGCCAAGTGAAACACGTCTGTGAAGTGTGCCTCGAATAAACGAAAATTAATACCACCGACACAACTCCAAAAACCACATATGTGATTTATATTTGGAACACGTTTTGTATTATGACTCTAAGATACTTTTTAGATATTGTTAATTATAGGAAACTATTTTTTTAAAAAAGTACATAGTTGTCATAGATAATAGGATATATAATTGATGAAACTGATCATATATAATATCAAGGTGGGAATGAGCATGGTTGGAGAGTGAGTAGAGAATGAATTAGTTCGACAAAAGATGCACCAAACGGATGAACAGTTGCATAATGTTAAATCCTTGACACAGGTTTCAATAGGAAGGAACTATGAGGTACAGTTGAAACAAAAATTGGCAAGTTTTACCCCTATTTCATTAACACCACTTAACAAAGTTAAAAGGACCATGAAAAGACCATTTTGCCCTCGGCTGCCCTCGTCCCAGCAGCGACCCACCCGTCAGCTCCATTCTTCACCTGGCTGCTCGGCTCCATCCCGCCCCTCCCCGAGCCTCCCACCCTGTTCCACGGTGCCGCGTCCCTGCAGCAGTCCTCCTTCGGCCTCTCGGCGCACGCCGGCGCACACCTTAGCCCATGGCCGTCCTCCTCCCTAGGGCCGGCGCGCCGTCAACCTCTGCTGCGGCGATGGTGGCGTCGGGGACCTTGCCTCCGTCCGCTACCTTGCGCTTCCGGCAGGGCTCTCCCGCGGATGGCCCCCCGATTGAGCCGGGGACCGGTGCCGTCGTGGCCCGCGGCGTGCTTCACCTAGTCGTGGACACGGACGGCGAATCAAGGCACGGCAGATGGGGCGGCGCCCGGCATATCGTGGCACGAGGGGCACAGGGCGAGCGAGCGTGGTCGGCCCCGACCTCTTGCCGTCGCTAGCCCGGGAGCTAGGGTTCGGTCTCCATTGCGTCCGCGGGAGCCTGAGAGATGGACGAGTTGGGTCGGGTTCGGTCTGGGGTATCCTAGGGAGCGGACAGTGTTTTTTGTACGTATCCGACTAACACCGTAAAAAACAGGGGTAAAAGGAGGTTTCAACTACAAAAACAGCGCACATACCCAAAAATAGGGGCAAAATCATCATTGCCCTTGAAAACATGGGCAAAATCACCAATCTTACTATTACTAATTGGAGGCTCCAACGAAATCTCCACGTTAATTCTCACCGGATGCGCTAAGAAAAAAGATAAATGCTAGAAATTCTCACATTAATTAGAAACATCTAGCCGTCTAATCTATAGACTTAAGAAATCGGTAACCATTAGATCTACTTTATTTTCTTTAAAATTACCCATCTTTGCCATTGTTATATACTAGGAAATATGCCCGTGCGTTGCTATGGGATACATATAGATACATAATTTATTCCTCAACTTCCATGTCCTTGGTCTCCTTTGCCGCTGCCACGGGATACATACAGATACATAATTTATTCCGCGACTTCCATGTCCTTAGCCTCCTTTGCCGCCGCCATCGCTTTCAGGTTGTTGTCGGGATCCTCATCGGCAAGCATGATGCCGCGGCCCCCAACCGTCATAGACATGTCCATGACTTCCCTGTCCTTGGTCTCTCTCTCAAGTCTAGGTCGCCTCATTGTCGTCGCCCGGCCTTACGAGAGGTGATATTCAAGCGATCAGTCCAATCCAATCCATGGCAAGTCATATAATTTGATGATTGCTTCCCATGATTTTGTCATGGTGACACGGCAGTTGAGGTTAAACATTTTAAGGCTGCGTTCATCACTTTTCATAAGCCGTATAGGACTAATATAACAAAACACAACACATAACATATGTAATATACTTGCAAACTAAAATAACAAACAAACGGATCCACAAAATAGCTAGCCTCGCGGAGATTCATTAAATAGACCCAATAGCCTAGTTCTTGTCGGTCCAGCTGGGCTCATCTCAGTCGACTCCAAAACGTCCCCCAACGAACGGATCAACAAAGGGCCCGTTGGGCCTTCTCAAAAAAAAAAAAAAAAAGGGCCCGTTGGGGCTGTCATTGGGCAGCCGTCGACATACTTATTACTGTTCTAAAAGAGAGAACTTTCTTGTCCTAACTTCCAAGCGCCAATTAAATCGCCATATGCGAATTGGCTTGTAGTCCAATGGTAGGACAGTCCCAAAGGGGGACGCTACCCACCAGGGTTCAAATCGATGCTCGCACCTTTTCTTGGGATTTTCTCGGGATTTACCGGCGTTGTGCATTAAGTGGTAGCGGCGTTCCGTCGACGACGGCGGCGCCTATGGTGACTTCGAGAATCTCTAGATCTGTCGGCTGCCTAGTCCTTTGGAGGTGTTCATAGGGGTAGGGCTTGCGTACGTGTGTTCATAGGGGTGAGTGTGTGTGCGTGTTGTGAGTGTCTGCGTTGTACTGTGTAATTCTAAAAAAAAAATTAAATCACCATATGAATGATCGAATACAATAAATGCAATAGTATATACGACTAATAAAACCTTGGAACTCATCGATCATGTCGTGTCCCGGTGAACCAAAAGATATAAGATAATAGAAAAAAGACTGGGAAGCCAAAACGAAGACCCCCCATCCAAGATCAAGACTTGCTTCCACCAGCAGAGATCGTCGGCTACGTCAAGGCCGCCGCCCCGACGCGAAACCTGACCGCCATCTGAACCCAACGCGGCCACAACCCGCAACCGCAAGTCCGCAACGGCAGACGAGACAACAGCTAAGCTAGAGTCCAGGTCTAGCCGCGCGGTCCGCCACGCGCCCGTCTCCAGCTCCCGAGCACCTGGGCGCGGGCGCCCCGCCCCGGCTCGGATTCTTGATGTAAATCGTACGTACATGGGCTGGCAGACAGAAACGGAGGCAGAAAAAAAGGTGAAAAAAAAAAAGAGGAGGTACTGAAATTTTCTCTCAAATGTTTGACATGTTCGCTTCATTTGTTGCACAACTACAGCAACACAACAAATTATTTTGTATTTGTGCTACTTTTGTTTTTGTGATTGGTTGCTACAACAAGCACAACCGATCGTTTTCATACTATGTGTCGTATAGTCAGATGTCAAGTTCGGTGACTTCTTGTAAGGATCCATAAAAATATGTAACTGTAAAAATTATTATTTTCCATTCGATAATGTCCTATAGACAATATTTTATTATTTATATGAAAAAGGTATAAGAGAAGTTGAGAAAAAAATCATTATGAAAGAAAACATGTTTTGCAAAATATCCAAAAATATAGTACCTGAATGAAACGTTGTAGTTGATGAAAGTGCTCCAAACAATAATTCTCCAACCTCTTGGTACACTTGTTTTCACAAAAATCATGCACAACAGATGGTCATGCGTGCACGCAGCTTTGCTATGGAATTAAAAATAATCATTTTTCTTGGAGCTAGCAGAGTAGAAGATTGTTTCCAATCCGAAGCAGGACCTGTTCGACGCGGACACAACAGATATGGGCCGAGGGAGCCTCGCGAGCGCGGTGCATTGTTCAGGTAGGGAGACCAGGCTTTGCTCAAAAAAAAAAAAAAAAAAAAGGTAGGGAGACCAGGCAGGGGAGCGGCACAGACTCTCGTGGACTTATTAAGCTGAGCCGGGGCGAATACAACGCCCGCTAGAAAGCTAACCCAAAGCCGATACGAATAGGAAGTCAGACATGTATTTCCTTTGACGTGGGAGTCCAGTATAGGTACGGGAGGCAGAAAAAAGGCAGAAAAAAAGCAGAAAAAAAAGAGGTGGGATTGAAATTTTCTCTCTTTATTAGGTAGGTATAGATATAAAAAAAAAAAAATAAATCTATTATTTTTATATCTACGTGCAGCTAACAAATAGATTGGAAGGGATCGTTGTGCCATATCGAGATGTTCCAACGGAGAAGCAAATTAGGTCGCCGCCTCTGCTCCACGGACCACCGGCCGCCGCCGGGCACATAACTTGTGGTCGCTGGGCCGATCGAGCAAGGAAGGAAGAAGCCAATACAGAGCAAGCACTTACATCTACACCAACGCCCTTTGCTCAGATTGACTGTAATCTATGTGTGCCATCTGTAGGAGAAGTCGTCCGGCCGCCTCCAGCAGTCATCCAAAGGTCATACTTCTGGGCGTTTGGCATGGATGCACCACAAGCAGCAGGCATGATCTACTACATACGTCAGTACGAAGCAAGTGGAGGGGACATCTATGAGGCAGCAGCCACCAGGCACCACCTACCATGCACTTCGGCTGAAGAGAGCGAGTTGCATGGCCTGCTGGCTGCGTTGTTCATGCTGCACCACGTCATCGATCTGGATTCTGCAAGGACAAGAACAACCATCTTGGATACAAGCCACCGGTAGAGGAGACGGATGCCTTGGCATTGGCTCTAAGGTCGTTATCCCCAGGGGGCGGAGCCAGGAATTGTATATGGAGGGGGCCGGACAATCAGATACCTATAATCTACTATAAAATTTTAATAAATATAGAGAGTTTTGATTGTATATTGAAACACCAAAATCTCTATTAAATCATACATTATTGATGTTGTCACAAATTTGTGATGAAAAATATAACAGCAAGCAATGCTACAAATAGTCGCAGCCGCAGATGGATAAAGTCCATTTTTGTTTACCATTGAAAGTCAGAAATCCCTAACAATTGAACTATGGTTGTGTTTAGATGGTCAAATTTTGGCTAAACTTTTTCAAGGTGGACGGAAACGCAATCAATTAAGGCTATGTTTAGATCCAAAACTACGGGCTACTGTGCAATTTCCTCTTCGAACACACTTGGTGACTTGTGGAATCGTGTTCGATGTTGGTTTGAACGCACTTGGCTGCGGCCGGCTGGCAACGTGGATCATGCGTAGGCAGGATCGCAGCCTAGTTTCACTAGGCCAACAACGTTCGATGTTGGTTTCTATAAAATTTCACCACCGAGTACATA
The DNA here is from genome assembly GCA_015847255.1 of Hyparrhenia diplandra. Taxonomy (NCBI): domain Eukaryota; kingdom Viridiplantae; phylum Streptophyta; class Magnoliopsida; order Poales; family Poaceae; genus Hyparrhenia; species Hyparrhenia diplandra. The sequence goes on along the minus strand of JADLZK010007034.1, from coordinate 1,754,419 downwards.
CATGGCCTTGGGCTTCGTTCCTATAAAATTTCACCACCGAGTACATACATGGCCTTGGCTGGGGCTGCTGCCGATGGGCTAATACAAAAGACTTGCTAATACAAAAGACTTGCTAATTTTTTCACTCAATAATGGGTGGGGCCATGGCCCCAGCTGGCCCACCCCTGGCTCCGCCGTTGGTTATCCCTCCTGCGTGAGGTGTCCCTTTCTGTCATATTTGACCGCTTTGCGGAACACTGAGCTAGGTCCCTTCTTTTGTGACTAATTGAGCCGTAAGCATCCAGCGATGGAAGTGGAGGCTGGAGTGATCACTCCTTTATCTAAAAAAAAAGCTACCATCACTACATCAGCACCAATGGATCTCAACCCCAGGTACACAAGGAAACGAGCATCTCATCTGAGGCTCAGGCACAAATGGGCTCCCGGCTGACCACGTCTTTGAACACCATGGATGCACGTGGAACACAAGGCCTCGGATCTCCATGGTAGGTTGTGAAAGATTGGAGCAGACACATTTATTAGGAGCACCAACTGTAGCACGGACAGACCAGTCATGTTGAGTCCGACGGAAACAAACGATGCATTCAACTGCTTCCTCATCATCAATGCGTTCAACTGCTTCCTCATCATCAACAGCTCTTCATCTGTCAACGTCGAAGCACCCACGGGCCATCGCATGGTCTGCACCGTCTGGTAGAGATGGAATATGCCACGTTCTAGAAGCGAGGAGGGTGAAAGCGTGTGCACGTTGTCCTCCATGGGTGAGAAACCAATCTGATTTTCCCCTAATCTTGAACAGCTCCATGAATGCAGGCTGGTATATATTGTGTCGCTCTGGCCATGAGATGGTGAGGATGGATGACATGACAGATGATGCCCAACTTCCAGTACGTAGGTTCCATCAGTGTCTGGATGCACCCAGTCTACAAGGATGATAACGATGCTACACCGAGAAGACGGTATGATGAGTACCCACAATGCATGTGAGGCTACAACAACTATCTTTCGACGAACACCGACTAGGAAGGCAAGCCTACACAGACTCTACCTACCCACAATCAACGATGAGGAAGGCAACACCACACTGTCAACCTATTGGCATACACGGAAGAGAAAGCCAACTTCATCTACTTTGACAAACATGCAACACTTGATGCCAAAGAGGTGCCCAACATCCCGTGGCCCTGGCCACTTATAAAACTATCCTAAAATCTATCAGAAAATTTATCAATTACCAAAGGAGGTGATAATTTCCGTCTAGCACTTTAGTGTACACATGGAGGAAGCTAGCGTCTCACCATGTGCACCAAGCACCTACCAGTGACGTTCAATCCAACTACATGGAGGCGGCAGAAGGACCGGTGTGTGCCAGCAACATGAGGATGACGAGATCTATGTCAAGAAAGGGAAGACGGAATACGCAGGCGACCGGTGCCTCGTCCATGCCATCTACGTCAATGCTGACACCGGCTGCACCTATAGATTAAGGTATGGCCACTTTTGCTGGACTCTACAATTACAATTTAATTTGTCTCCTACAACGTACATGGTATGAACCTTTCAACTATTAGGTATAATATTCATTTTAATTTTATTGTCCTTGGATTTCATGGCACAAATAAGTTTTGATGTAATCCTTATGGACCATCAAGAATAATATTTTTATTAACTTATTAATAGCGTCAATGAGTTGCTTGGAGTTACATGCTAATAATTATGCCAGAAAAAAATAGGTGACCATGATCTGTGGCGATATCAATATAGCCGTGGAAAAAAAAAAATTCAAACCTCCACAGTTATAAAATATAATTAAACTAATTCAATACTATTTTTATAAATTCTTCTTCTCTATCATTACGAAAGATAAAGCTTTGACCCCTAAGTTTGCATTCAAAATTGCCCAAACATTCCATTATGAAATCATAATGTAAAGTAATATATACCTATAAAATTTACATGTTAATGGAAATGGTAATATAAGCTATTATGAACAATAATTAAACATCCATAAGTTAGAACATACATTAATTTTTTTTTTATCAAGCGTGCAATTATATCCTATAGCAAACCACTTAGTAATGACAGCTATAGTTCACTTCAAATTATGTTAACACTCATGACAATAAACATGGAAAATCATTGTCTTAAAAGAAGACCAAAGATTTTGATTGAAACATTATAACATATGAATATTAATAACTCAATTTTAAGCACTATTAGTTTAATTAAACAATACTAATATGGTTCAATAAATTTAACAATACTAATATGCCGAAACAACTATTTGTGATGTTGTCCAAACTAAGAGGGTGGCTTACCACCGAGAATAATATTTTTCATCAAGAAAACATGAAATTTTTGAATAAATGATACAAAATCTGAAGGTTAAAGTATTGCATGTCAAAAAATTATTAGATAAAAATATATATAAAAACTATTACAAGAAATAGATCAAAATCTCAAGGTTAAAGTATAGATTTTCATGATATCACACAAAGGATGAAATAAGAGTTTATGTTTCAACCAGACACATAGGGTTCTAATAACATTAATAGTAGAAATTATTACTCACGAAACCAGTAGAAATAAAAAAAAAAAAAAATCGATCCTAAAGTTCTTACAAAAATCTAAAACATTAAGCCATCAAATGAGTAGATTGTAATCACCATTATAAATCATAGCTATTGATATGGGGAATTAATAAGCTTAAAATTTGGGGTAAATGAATGAAAATATAGGTTTATGATATCAAAATATAAACTGCAACTAAAACTATCATAGCTTAAGCAAATGTTTCAACTAGATGTATATTTATAGAGGTGCAAAGCATAATAATATATGGATATGGATGGAAAAACATATGAATCAATATTTGATAAGTTATCACAATTGAATCAATATAGACTATTATAGTTATTATTTTGGAATTAGAAAGTAAAGAGAAAAAAAGATCATCGATATAATAAATTCTAATTAGTAGAGTCTCATAAGATTCTAACCCGTGCGAGAGCACGGGTTGGTGAACTAGTTTTCCTAACCAAAATTGTGCCGTATATATGACCACTGTTATGTAATTTGTTTCCATAACTGTTGAAGAAGGACCTCAAACCATATCTACATTATTTATGTAACCACTCTACTCAGTTAATATTAAAGTAAAAGTAATGGAAGAGTGCAAGCTGAACTCTGACAATTACGTCAAAACAGCTGTGCCGTCATTGCCATCATTCACTTGCAGTTGGATAACAGCATCCATGTGTGGAAGGTATCCAAATTGGCATGAACAACTACTTCTTCCTACAATGAATCGCCGGTATGATCAAAGGACAAAATTGACATGAGCCAACCGTATCAACCGATCCAAATTGCATGAGTCAACTATGTCCACTGACCCAAATTGGCATGAATCAACTGTATCCACTGAACCAAATTGACATGAACCACCAGAACAAAGGTATGTGACATTCTCAGTGTGTGCAGAAAAGATGTGACTGCAGAAAAGGACTACGGTGAAAATGTTGTAGTTGGCCACTGGTCGCATGAGCAACAATTGCCAAGCTCTTTATAGATTAGTAACAATTGACGGCAGCGCAATGCATTGTATTTGATCCAGCTCTTGGATCAGCTAGCGCACAATTGCCAAGCTCTAGCTAGATCCATCCTCCATGTCAAACTCGAGTAACAACACCATCCGCGTCCCGAAGGAGGAGATGGAGGCAGCGCAGAAGGAGCTGACATGGGGACCTGCCCAGAGGAGGAGATGGCAACAGCGTCTATACCTTTCATATGGCATGCTCGCCATGAAGGGGATCTGCCCGGCGCTGACCGGCGCTGTGGAGGCGTCGCCGTCGTTCACGGTGTGCTGTCACCGCCATTGGGCCTAGACTTCTTTGCCGTGCTCGACGGCCGCGGTCTCGGCACGGACGCTGCCGACGGCGAGTCCGAGCGCCTGCTCGCGCTGCTGCGGGACGCGATCGCTCGGCAGGTCTACTTGAGCTGCTCACCGACAGCCCGCGGTACCTTGACGGGACGTCGCGCTTCGGGTGGTGGGTGACTACGCTGAGTGAGGCGTTCCGGGCCTTCCACGAGGAGGTCCCGGTCGCGGCCTGCAGCCAGGGCGTGCACGGCATGGACGCGCCTGCCGCCGCCACCGCCACAGCCGTCGTTGCGCTGGTGCTCGAGAGGTATGTCGTCATCGGCAACTACGGCGCCTCCAAGGCGGTGCTATCCCGTGATGGCGAGCTCGTGGAGCTCAGTTATGATTTCCTTAATATGGTAAGTAAATCTTCTTCTTCTCCCTACATTTGCTCCATATATTGCATTTAAGTATTTAACCATTTCTATGCACGTACGTACATGCACAGGCAAACAGGGGAGATGAGAACAAGAGCGAGGAGAAATGTGTGTCTAAGCTGGCCACCGATGCGTCGGTGAGCTCATCGCCGGCACCGGTAGCCACGGGCGTGGTTGACGTGATGGTGGTGGAGCGGGATGCGCGCGACGAGTTCCTCATCCTGGCGAGCGCGGCCCTCTGGGACAAGGTGACGCCGGCGGCAGCGTGCGCCCACGTCCGGCGGAGGCTGGGGAGGACCTTGGGGACACGATGCCACCGGAGACGCGCATCACCGATGCGGAGGGTTCGCCGACGCTGCTCGCCGAGGAGCTCGCCACGAAGGCGCTGCAGGCCGGCAGCCAGGACAACGTCAGCGTCAGCCTTATTTTGTTCACGGAGTTCTGGCACGCTCGAAACCGGCGGACACGAAGGCCCAATTCGATGGTGTTTGGCCCCATGTGGCAGAACTGAACAATTCGATGGTGTTTGGCCCCATGTGGCAGAACTGAACATGTACTCCTTTTACTCTCCATTGCAATTTGTTCGAGGCGTCATAATCTGATGGTAGCTTACCATGATTCACCCACTGTACTGAACATGTACTTGAGGAGGGAACTGATGGAGAGAGATCATGAAAATTGTAGCCCTATATTCAATAATCTAGCCACTAAATATACTCAAATGAAAAAAAAAAACAGTTCAAAAATTTTAAATCTTTCCGAGCACTACGAAATTTAGAGCACACGTCAAAAATGTGACGGACACGTGGTAGGGGGTTGGCATCCAAACTGCATTATTATTCATGTATATTATTCATGTATCCAAACTGCGGTTTGGTTATTAGCTTGGTCTGAATCAACTACTGGTGATCTATCTATGCAACACAGCATGGATGATATGCCACAATTTGTGTGTGCGACAGAGAGGATACTGAGTGAAGCATATGAAGAGGTATACATGGGATGATGGTGTTTCCTCTTCTAGCTACAAGATGTTTGACAAAATTTCCAGCTGCTCCCTAACATGTTATACCCTCCGTTCATTTAATTTCCATGCCATAGAGACATAACATAGGACGTCAGGTTAGTTACCACCTACATTTGTTGGGATTGATTAGTCCAAGATGCTAACTAGTTACTTTCTACAACATGAATTTAAATAATAAGGAATATATGTAAAATATCTAGGCCAATTCAAATAATATACAGTGCATCAGGTTTCCAACCAATTACCAAAGCGTTATATACTGTTGGAAAATGAATGAAAAACCATCGTCGGCCGCCGTTCAATTGGTCATGCATGTGTCATGACCCAAGAAATAGGGCCCAGCAGGACAGGCCCAAGAGGCCGAGGGGGGCGCCACCGCCGCGCCACCAGGGCGGCGCTGCCGCCGCCCGCCTCCGCCTCCCTTTCAGGATTCTTCGGCAATTAATTCAGCGATAAAGGAGGAAATTATCTAGGATTATCTTAGGTTTTTTGGTGTGCAAGGGGATATCTCATCTATAAGAGAGACCCTTATTAGAAAAATAAATAGGATATACTTGTAAAAAGGTATTCCAATCTATAAGGAAACCTTTTAGAGAGATTGCTTTAGCGATACAAGTCCCACTAGCCGGACTATAAAAGTAAGGGGTCTGTAATCTTTCAGGGCAACAAGGAAATAAAGAAAATTTATCCCAATCTCCTCCCTCCCTCTCTCTCCGCCCCCCCTCCTCGCCCCGCCGCCGCACGCCGCCACCGCACGCCGCCCCCCTGCCCGAGCCGCCGCGCCCTGGCCGCCAGCGAGGCAGCGCCGCGCCGCCACCACCTCCATCACCGCCTTCCCGCCCGACGACGAAGATCTCGTGTCAGTTCCAACCCAATCTACCTGGGTTCTGACAGCATGTGTCATATTATTAGTTTTCCAGTCTATTGCCCGGCTGGTCAACTTATACTTCTGGGAATACTTGGTATGGTTGGCTATTATAAAGATCAACGGGCTGGGTGAACATGTAGCCATCGGTAATACTATCATAACTACCGTTGGTGATTCACAGTCTCGCCAATTGCCCATTGACTATCATATTTTCTGGTCAGCAAAGATTGTGTTTCTAGTGGTCCACGACTTGGGTTGTGTATAAGTATAAGATCTGTGGACAGACATGAAATATTGTAGTAACGTGTGTCGTCATTCTGTTCAAACTATTGTGTTCGTGCCGTTAGTTATGGGTGTGTTTAGTTCTCGAAAAGTGCACAAAATATGCTACAGTAACCATCACATCAAATCTTTTGACGTATGTATAAAGCATTAAATGTAGGTGAACCAAAAAAACTAAATTCACAGTTTGGCTGGTAAGTGTGAGATGAATTTTTTTAAGCCTAGTTTGTCTATGGTGGGACAATAATTACTAAATACAAACAAAAATTGTTACGGTAGCGAAACTAAAATATTTTACCAACTAAACACCCCTATGCAGAATAACTTTGCCTCATTTGTTACTTTCATACAAAACATCTGTGTAGTCAGAATTGTTAGCTAGCGTTCGTTCAGTAAGGTTCATCTGTAAGTGCTCAAAAACAAAAGTAAGATTCATCTATTGAATATTGACATACTGTAACTTTTGAAAGTTGGTACTTTGCATTGCATGGTACCTAACTATCTAGCTGTACATATACTTGCAACTCAAACCTGTCCAAAATAGCAGGCCAAGGTCACTGTCGGATAGGTTTTTTTTTTTTTTTTTTTTTTTTTTTTTTTTTTTGCGATGCCTCTTATCTAGGTACCATTGTAGTATCTGTTCATACACGTATTGTCACAACACAAGGTGACGGGGCCATTGGGCCTCACGCACGTCTTGCGCAGGGAGGGGCAGCCGCTCGATCTTGCCGCCGCCGTCATCGTCGTCGTCTACTTAGTCATTAAGTAATAGATATTTAGGGAATAAAAACAGGAATGAAATAGGAAATAAAAGAGATCTACTTCTCATGCAAGTCTTCCCGGGATTATAAATACAAGGGGATGTACTCGGTTGAATCTTAATCGGGAAAAATGAAGGGGTAACACCCAACACTCCTGTCTCCCAGCTCTATCTCTCTCGCACCCCCAACCCAAGCCGATGCCACATGTGCCGCTCTCTCCCCCAGCTCGCGCCCCCCCCCCCCGGTAGCACCGCCCGCCCTCCGCCGTTGGCGCAAGGCCGTCGTCGGCGCATCGGCATCGCCGCCCCACTACAAAGTGGCTGTGATAGGCTGCTACTCGGAGGCCACTTCGATCCACCCACCACCACCATCGTCAAGATCAGATGGCCACTCCGCTGCCATCCTACCGGAGATGATCATGGAGGCACGGCTGCGCCGGTCGAGGACGACTCGACTACATCAACGGGAGGTACGGCTCCATCATCCCGGTCCAGCACAACGCCATCCTCGCGGGGCACCTAGCCTTCATAGATCACAACGGCGAGCTCGCCTTCCTCGTGAACAACTACTACCTCCTCAACGATGACCTCCTCGACGACGCTCCTACCACGGGCGCTACCGACGACAACAGTGCTCCCACGGGCGCCGCCGATGTTGTCCCCTCCTCGATCATTAACGCTGCAAGCAACAAGAACACCTACCCCAAGGATGCCCCTGCTGTCGTAGCTCGAGATTAGATCGGTCGGGAGGCCACCACCGGCGTCCACCGGCCAGTTCGACGAAAAGCCCCCAACTAGGCCAACGTCTGCGTGGCTACTACAATGGCACGAGATAAGTTCCCCGGTCACCAACAACATGATCTCTGACATCGGGAACATGAGGAGCACAAACGCCATTACCATCACGAGCAACACACCAACGTCGCCTGATGTCGGTATCAACATCACTGACCTCAACCTCGATGTCGCGGACAACGCTAGCGCCATGGACACCAACACGTTGTCAACACCTTCGCAGATCACAACATCACCCACTCCACAATCACCGGGCAAGTCCATGTTACCCGACGGGCAGCCGCTACTTCTATCATCAATGCCGCAATGATGTCACTTGACGTCACCATTGACATCACTCACAACAACGCCCTCGACATTGACGAAACCTCCAAGGGCACCATCAACGTCGGCGTCGATAGCATGGACAACGACATCAGCCCGCTACACCTATTGGACGTCCCCCGGACTTCCACCAAGGCGGCAAACGTCAACAAGCGAGCTGCGGATCCTATCGCGGCTTCAACACCGACATATAAATCATCGGCAACCCCACTCTCGCCAGTTGAATTCCTGATGGCACCAGCGCTAGCCCCATGCCGAAGTCACCCTCATGAGCGCCACAACATCGGAACATCGCCTCTGCCAAAGACATGAGGTATTCCGCTATCCTCCTAATAATATTGGTACTTCTTTGGTTCGTCTGCATGCCAAGCAAGGCTCTACTGGAGGACTAGAACACCTACACACGATGTCTCCTTTGCCGCTTTAAGTTGCCAAGCTATGGCGACACTACCAGCAACCTCGCGCAACCTTGACAGAGTGACGACATGATCGACTACATCTTTGACCTCGACAAGGTGCCAGCCCCGTATGACTAGCACTTTGATTCGCCAATGGGCTCCATGCTACACTACGACGAGCGCCATAGCGGGGGCGCCCTAGACAACGGACAAAGCGATCCAACTCGCTCGTCGACTCAACATTCTTCTGCCTCATTCGTCGCACACCTCAGCGAAACACGGCAAACATGACACCATCCTTGACCAGACAACGACAGAAACAACGACTTCGAGGACCGATCCAGTACGGCTCCCTCAATCCTCGACGACATCGACGCCCCGTACATTTGCACCCTCAAGCCAGCCAACGAGCTCTGCAACAAGCCTTGGGCTGTGGTGCACCAGGAGGCGCCCTACATGTTGGGCACGACGATCCAGCTCATGCACCAAGTCGACGCACCCGTCTTCTATGAGGTCTTCAACGAGCTCCAACCCAAGAGCCCCATCGGCGCCGACATGAGGTACATGCCACACGCACGGGTCTTCTACCGTACCTTCCCCGTCACTACCTCAGAGGCTCTCATCCTACCTCAACTCGCTACACCGACCGACCCAAAGCTACATGGAATCCCGGAACCATCAAGCTCTAGGCGGGAACACCAGCTTGGGCGCCGCTAAAGGTGATTGGCGTTCACCAACCGACGACCGCGACATCCGTGCCAAGCTTCACGACAAGTACCTTGCTGATGGAGGAGCTATCACATAGCTTCTCACCATTGGTGACGGTCTTCTTCCTTGACGACATCGATCACCACCGCCGCCCGGCATCTACGACGTTCTCATGGGCGGAGAGCAATGGACTTCCATCGATCGACTAACGTCCGGAAAAAGGTTGGCAACCTCATCTTCATCATGTTCATTCCCCCCATACAAGTGGATGCAACAGTCCTTGGGAGATGCTACTTCAACAACCCCGTCAACACCGATAGATGTGCAATACCACAGCGCGAGGACGCTTGTTGGTATTTATTAAGTGCAAAGAGAATATGAAGGATTCATAGCGCCTGAGAACACCTACCATTGTAGCTTTTCCCTAGGATGAGTATTCGAGAGTATCGTATCCACAGGGAAGCGTTGGCTAAAGAATTCTAATAACTCACAATCATGTATCTACTAACTTAGCAAACCACTAAACTAAAGTGAGGGGGGTAAATGGTAAATGAAAGGAGTTATGAATAATATAAATCACACCAGAGAATTCCTATGATAAATGTGTAGTAGCACGTTGAGAGGACAGCGGGAGAGATCTAGGTTCCTAAGTACTTCTCTATTACTTAGGTTCTATGATAGCAATCATACCATCGCACTTTGGGACACCAAAGCACTAGCCACAGAAAGGGATGAGAAGGGGGCTAGGAAGGTCTGGCAAAGTCCTACAAACACCAACCCGAATGTGGTGGAATACATCGGCCATCAGGGCTGTCACCACCTGGGGCTACCGCAAACAATCTGTGGGATTGGGTGCAATCTCAGGTAACCTCTAGTCTAGACACCATGTCTACACTATCAATTACTACTCTAATCACATATGATAACTAGAGCACTCGACGCAAGCGAAGATCCCATGCAATGATATAACAACTATACTAACCAAATATATGAAAGATATGAAAGTAAATAGAGAAGATAAATATATAAATCATAATGTCTTACAAAGGAAGGATACAAGACATACCAAACTCTGTAGATTCCTCCAGAACCGGAGGTTCGCTCTCCCTAACTCTCTAGTTGCTAATCTACTACATTGGAGAGTCTAGCCCTAATTCTCTAGCGAAGAGGTTGTCCTCACATTGGGACACCTCCAAGACCAACAGGTCAGGAGATAATGAATGGAATGAATTTGGGTTTCACCCTAGGGGTAGGGTGTCTCCTTATATAGCCCTAGGCGATGCACGACAGCCCTTGGATCAAACCGACGTTGATAGATGGACAGGATTGCTCCTCAATGGCGGTTATGAACCGACGTAGAAGGGGAGGCTGACAGTGGGCCCCATGGCCGCGGTCGCCGCCTGCTACTAGGGCGGCCGCCCTGGCACACTGCCAGGTGGGCCTCAGCTTGTGGGTCGTGCCTTCTGGTGTCTTCTAGAATGTTCTTACATGGGTTTCAAGTTGGATTGCTTCACGGACACGTCTTTATATCGTAGGGCTTGCAAACTCTTGGGCATATTCCTGTTTAATCCCTAAAAATATATAAATCACCAAAACTCGTGGAATTATGTCAGTAAAGCCCCTATACTATGTTGATATTCATTTTAAGCCCTTATTTCAGTTTTAAAAGCCTATATATTTTATGCTATAACAAGTGTCAACAAGCTCCCCCAAGCTTACCCTTTGCTAGTCCCTAGCAAAGCCAACTTAGCAATGGATCAGGAGTTGCTACAACGCTTTCACGCCTCAAAAGTACACATGCTTTCAAACAAAATTTCTCCTCCGGAATAAAATAAACCTTTTCAACCTTCAACTTACCCATATTACCTTTAACCATGGAGCTGATAGCCTTTTCTTGGGATCTTGGGTAATTGAAAGATAGAACAATCAAGTCAAGCACTATGTCTCAAACTCTTTGTTCAACTATCATTCCGGAGTTTTTGCAGGTTTTTAAAATAAAACTCAAAGTTCCTTAGTATGACCCTTTCAAGTCTCTCATTTGTGGTATTTGTGGATCCTCACTAGGCAATAATGTTGTGTTGCCTTTTCTCATAATATGTGATATTTTTGGAATAAGGCAGTAGGACACTATGCCTTCTTCTCTCTCACCCTATATCTAAGGCTTATATGTAGAGTTCATAGGTGGGAGAAAACTAAATCTACTTACTAAGCATATATTGTAAAGTCAAGCAATAGATCCAAAGTCATGAGTCATACTGCATATGCATGTGTATGGTGTAGTGGAATGAATATGATGGTAGGTGAATTAGGTGAATGAAGTGAAAGCCTAATTCTACATTTGCTCCTGTAAGAAACATATCTCTCTCTTTGGGGCTTTGAAGTATTTGGGAGAACCAAGGCTGTATACTCTTTCTATATATTTTTTATTTTCTCTCTCTCTATTTTTTTTTTCCATGGAGAGGCAGGCATCTAAGTACCCATTGTTTTGTTGCGGACACTTGTCCATTTTTTTAACTCTCCTTTATTCTTTTTTTTTTTTTTTTTTAGGGAGGTAGGCTCTACTCGCCCGTAGGACACTTGTCCATTTTTCATCTCCCCTTTCTTTCTTTTTTTTTTTTTTCGACTATACAACCCAAGCCACGGGATGGGGCGCCGCCTCGGGAGGGTCGCTCTTCTTCATGTGGGACGGGGGAGGGGTGTGACGCCCCGGGGAGGTCCGGGCCGCCCTCGCCCGCGTCTGGGTGGCACTGAGGGAGGGCGGGCGGCGCTGGGCAGGGCAGCAGCGGCAGAGCTTTGGTGCAGGGGAGGGACGAGGATGGGAGAAGAGAAGGGCGCGACGGGAGGAATAGAAACATGACGAATCGTTTTTTTCTCCATAACGATTGACATGTGGGTAATTTCTTACATGAAAAGCAATTGAAAGCGGTGAGAGCTGCCGTGGCTTTTGTGTGCCATTTGGTTGGCTTTTGGCTTTTGACAAAAGCAAAAGCAACAAAAGCCCAACTAAAGGACCCTTAAGTACCCCAAAAAGATATGCCCAAACTCCACCAAAGTTTAAAATAAACGGACGACATCCATTATGACCTCTTCTTTCTTTTACTCAAATTCAATCGTCTATGAAAATAAAATTCTGCCTGCATTGCACATCCATTTTTTTCCTGTCGATCGCTCTGAATCTGATCCTTGATGCGGCTCATAGTTGACTGAAGTCGTGCTAAAAAAACGCGCACACGGCCTAGCCCATATGACAGCGTGCCCAGCCCTGCAGATGTGTTTCCTTGTGCAGGGACCCACCCTAACGCGCCACATCTTCAACCAAAGCATGCCTTTTTGGTTCCATTAGGACGCCATGGTGTTTTTCACAAAAATGAAATTATACAGCCAAGCCTTAGAGCCGTGCTTTACGTGTCCTTACCACGCCTACGCCTATGAAATGGAATTAAATTGTATGGAGCCCGGGTCCAATTCTCGCATGAGGCCCACCAGCATGCCTCAACATCTTGAGAGAGAGGTCGATTGACTAATCCACGGAGGGTCAATGTGGACCATGGTGCCAGGCTAAAATTTGATAACTTGTTAAAAAGCTCGCGAGCACACAAAAAATAATATTTGTATTTATCTAAAGTTCAAAAAATATTAAGGCGTACAGCTTTGGTAGCAACTTCATGAGCTAAAAACTGCTTCAGCAGCCAAACGAGCAGCTTCAGCTCGCTCGTCCGCTCGCCTAGAAACACGCTGAGACAAGGGCGCCCCGCTCATGTCCGCTGAATGAAGCTGGGGAATCACAGCTCCCAAAAGCTCTCAACCTCCACAATGACCTCAATGCCCCTCAGTTCACCACAAATTTACAATAAATTGCCATGACTTGCCCTGTATCGCTCTCTTCTCCCGCGTCGAGGCGGGCGGGCGCCGCCCCCGATCGTAAGCGCCGCCACCGCCGCCCTCTAGTCGCCGGGGCGCCGCCATGGGTGCACCGCTGGCCCCTCTGCTACCGCCGCCCGTAACATTCTCGCTATCGCCGCCGAGCTCTGCCGAATCCACCGCGGAGAGCCAACGACGGCGTAACGCTCGGCCGATCCACCGCCACCGAGAGCTCCTCCAACCGTCGAGACCTGCACCCGCCGCGGATCCGTAAACCTCCTCGGAGAATCCACTTTCGCAGCAAGGGGAGGGTGAGGAGGGGTGTTGGTAAAAGTTATCCTACGTAATTATTTATAAATTTGTATAGTCCGCAGTTTAAACGTAAACGATGATTACTTCACCCGGGAGAGGGTTTTAAATATCAAATCCACAGGGAGAATGGTGTGAGAATAATGAGACAAAACTAATCCCTGAGATAATAGGAAGGAACGGGAGTTCAGATAAAAGGTGAGAAGAATTCTATGGTCGTCTAGTTTATATACTTGTAAGGCTTAGAGATATTCCTTAATGGGGACGTACTCAAAGGAAAGTAAGGGCTTAAACTTACTATTCCCCAAAGAACTATGTCCTACGTGTCCTATCCTACGGAAGTGGAATCCAAAGGAATCAATGGTACTAGTCACTACCATGATCTACCACGCTCTAGGGCGGGTAGGGTGTATTTATGAGTTATCTAGTCTAAACACCACGTTTACACTAGGGGTAACAACTTCAATTCAAGAGCGACAAGAATCAAAGTACTCTAATGAGTCATAAACCGAAAGAAATATAAATAAGTGAACTTACTCAAATATAAGGTTGATCCACCAAAGAACTCTCAAGATCAAGTGCAATGAAGCCTTTGATCCCGGAGGTACAAGCGTAGAGAGTCACCGATGCATCCGGGTACTTCTCCTTACTTCTCCTCAACTCTACTTCTTATCTCTCAAGAACAGATCTAGAACTCTAATCAAGTTCTTTGATCTATCTCTCAACTTTCTACTAATCTCTCTCAACTTGATCTAAGCTCTTCTAGTTAGAGAGGTATGGCTCTAGCTATGATCGAGCTGAGTATGATGAATAATGATTTTCATGCCCGAGGCCGAGGTAGGATCATCCTTATATAGTCCCGGCCGATGAATGCTGACCCTTGGATCAAACCGACCTTCAACAACGGCGTAGATACAACCTCAAAGTCGGTTTGAAAGAGACCTAGGAAGATGAGGCTGACAGGTGGGTCCTACCTGGCGGCCGGCCTATTCCATGCCGGCGGCCGCCAAAGCCGGGGTGGGCCCACTGCTGTCGAGGTCTTTCCCGGTGTCTTCTAGTGTCTTCTAGAATGTTTTAGTTTACTTTTCGGATCGAATTTCATCAGTAGTAAATCTTCTTATTGTTTGGGGGGTTTTCTCTAAGTTTTCGGCATTTACCCATCAAGTCCCTAAAAAGATATAAATCAACAAAACTCGTAGAACTTTGTCAGTATAATACCTATTCTATGCATTTACTCTTTTTATAACCTTATTATATGTTTAGTTGACACATAAAAACATAGCTTAAGAGGTGTCAACAAGCTCCTCCACACTTAGGCTTTTACTGCGTCTCGATAAAAGGATGGTTATAACAAAATTTGCAAGACAAGTATAGCAAGCATAAAACAATCTCATGGTCACACTTATATTTTATTATTCTTATTTTACCAAGAACTTTAAGTAATTGAGAAACAAGACAGTTGATATCAGTACTTTATTCCTTCAATCAATTCAAATTGTTTTTGCAATGATTTTTGAAAAGAAACATAGCTTACTTTCTTTCTTCTATGGTACTCTCAAATCACTCAATTATATATATATGTAGTATTTTTTGAATCCTCACAGAACACATGTAATTAAAATATTCACTTCTAATAAAGTCAGATCTGAGTTCGGGTTTATCAAGGATATAGCATACTTACCTTGCATGTATTTGCAATGTCAAAGATGGATCCAAGGAAAGACATCCTCTTAGATCAAGATGTGCATGTGTATGCTAATTCTACTATGCTCTCTCTTACTTCTCTTTTAAAAATAAATATTTTTTTGCAACAAGACCATGGGCTATCTTTATTTTTCTTTTTAGAGAGGTGGGCTCTGCTGGCCCTAGACTTTTGTCTTTTATTTCCTCTCTTTAAAGATGTGGGTTCTCATCCGACCCTCGGACACTTGTCCATTTTTCATCTTTATTTATTTTTTAGGGAGGTAGGCTCTACTCGCCGTGTAGGACTTTTGTCCATTTTTCATCTCCCCTTTTTTTTTTTTTTTAGGGAGGTAGGCTCTTCTCTCGCCCGGACTTTTTGTCCATTTTTCATCTCCCTTTCTCTTTCTTTCTCTTTTCTCTTTTTTTTATATATTATTTTTGCATAGCCCATGCCTTATACAAAAAATTATTTATTGAATTTAAAGAGATCAACAAGCTGAGCATAAATAAAAAAATAAAAACAAGTGTACGTGATCTTGATCTTTAGACAAGTCTCTCAACTTGGGTCACAAAATTTGACAAAGCTCAACACAAAGCAAATAGCTTATTGCTGGTTTAATATTCATGGCTTTAGTAGGATATAACATTTTCCACAGAGATGAAGTAAAGCTATTATTTTAATATTTTCAAAATAAATTCTCCAAAGAAAAAGATATCAAGAATTAAGCTCTCATCAAACTTCTATCTCAAATTTCACAACAACTTAAGCAACTTGGGTTTTTAATAAATTATTCTCTCAACAAAAATTATTCTATCCATGAAAAAGTATTGTGTGAATTTATTTTTAGCAAAGCATATCAATTTATTTTATTCTCTTTTATTATTTAGCATATCGGCAAAAGGTTCAAAACCGGCGAGCGAAGCCAAAATATGAACTAAAGCAAAGTTCGGAGATCAAACCGAGGGTCGAAGAAATCAAGACGAGGCGAGGTAGCAACCGGGCGGCCGGCGTGATTCACTCGGCGGCCGCCAGAGCCCCTCTGCTCCTTGGCCTCGAGCTTCGTCGTGTTGGATCATCGCTCGTGTTTATTGTTTTGCTTCGCTTTTCGTTCAGTTTACGTTGTTCTTGACGTTCGTCTTGTCTCCCCCACACTATCCCTTATTATCCTTTATTCAAAAACATGGTGGAGGCAAGAAAAACATATACAAAAATATAGAAAATAATAACTGAGAGAATGGATCAAAAATTTATTAGAATAAGCTTTATTTAAGCGAAAGAATGGATCAAAAACATATCAAAAAATTTATTAGAATAACTGAAATAATACGCAAGAGCACTCTTTTATTTATTCAATCAAACTTAGTATAGACTCAAACAAACTTGACTCGACGACCGACTCGAAACTCTAATTTAACTTAAAGCAAAATTGACTCGATAATTAACTTGATAATTGACTCGGCGAGTGCTCTTATAATCTCGGCGTATTACATATTTTTAGCTCGCTTATTCAAGATGCGCTCGAGAACTCCTAACTTCTCGAGTATCATTGTATTTTTCTTCTCCGAGAACATCTAAACGTCTAGAGATGTAGCTAAGCTCACGTCCGCAGCCATCAAGTTCTGTGCAAGCAACTGTCCCATGCGCAAACCTCGGATTCAAAGTTGGTGGATTGATCGCAACTAATGGCTTCGCTTATACGGAACTATAGCCATGGAGTTGGACAAATTGGTTCTTTGCCTTGACCGGATCATAGACCACCATACGAGTCTCGGTGTTCTTCATGGTGAAAATATGTGGTGCTGGTCGTCGGTCTTAATGGAGGGTGAATAAGATGAGATTAAATGATCGATGGGGCTTGTTTATATAGGCAGAGGTGCATGGAATCGGATGGAAAGGCTCGCAAAGATTCCTACGTAAATGACCTGCATGTTCGTCATTACAATGGGAAAGTTCTAGAGTATTCCCGGGTCAAAAATGGTAAAGAGAAGAGGTGCAGGCTGGCGCGCCGCCAAAGCCCATTTCGACCGCCGCGCCCGATTAATCGCGTTCTGCACTGTGCCCTTTTTCCTACGGCCTAATATCTCTATTCTAGTTGTAATGCTTATACTTTTGGCCCACAAAAACAAGTCCTACGAAAAATTAATTCCTTTGGGTTGGATAAATCATAAAGCCTATTTCATCTAATTCATTTAATTTATCTATTTCATCGGGCTTATCGGGTTCATAGAAAATTTTAAGACGTTGGCCATTTACCTTGAATAACTTACCTTCTGAGTCTTGAAGAGTGATTGCTCCATGTGATGATGAATTTACTACCTTGAAAGGTCCTTCCCACTTGCTCGAAAGTTTTCCATGCCCTAATAATTTTACCACGGAATTAAAGAGTAATACCCGATCTCCCGGAGTGAAAGTCTTTATCTTAATCTTCTTGTCATGCCATCTCTTAGTTCTTTCTTTATAAATCTTGGCATTATGATAAGCTTTCTCTCTCCATTCCTCCAATTCAGATAATTGCATCTTCCTCCTCGAACTCCTGCACATCAAGATCCATATTCCATCTCTTGATTGCCCAGTGATCCTTAAACTCAAGCTCTACGGGCAAGTGACGGTTTTTCCCATAAACAAGTTGATAAGGTGTCATTCCAATTGGTGTTTTGTATGCTTGTCCCAGTATGCCCATAGTGCTTCCTAAGTCTATCCTTCCATTTAGTTCCCATTTCTTCAACTGCCTTTCGTAAGATGTTCTTGATTTGTTTATTTGAAGTCTCTGCTTGTCCACTTGTTTGAGGGTGGTAAGTCAGAAAGCAATGTTGTGACGAACTCCATGTTTCAATAAATATTGTCGGAATCTCCTATCAATGAAGTGGCTTCCTCCGTCACTAATTACCATTCGAGGTACTCTAAATCTTAGGAATATAGTTTCTTCAAACATCTTGATTGAACTTCTACCATCTGGCTGTTTTGCATGGCAAAGCTTCTACCCATTTTGAAACATAATCCACTTTGCTACTAGGATATGTTCATAATTTCCAGATTTTGGGAGTGGTCCCATCTAATCAATTCCCTGCACATCAAAGAGCTCTATCTCAAGATTGGTTGTTAGAGGCATAGCATCTCTTGCATTTATATTTCCGTGCCTTTGACAAGCTTCACATCTTCGGATGAAATCTTTTGTGTCTTGATACATGGTTGGCCGTAAAAATCCTGCTTGCCAAATCTTTGCATGTGTTCGAATGCCCCATAATGACCTCCATATGGTGATGAGTGACATCTTTCAATAATTTGAAGTCCTTCTTCTCATTGGCACACATCTTCCGAGTAGCCCGTCGTAACATACTCAAGAGATATGGCTCATCCCATAAGTGGTGACGACTCTCATACATAAGCTTCTTCTTATCAGCCCTTGGTGCTACATATCCTGCAACCATAAAATTAACAAGATCTGCATACCAGGGATCGGTATGGGTTATCCGATAAAACATATCGTCCCCGAAAGTGAGTCATTAATAGGCAATTCATTTGATTTTTCAAAGTGCATTCTTGACAAATGATCGAAAATGCAATTTTCTACTCCTTTCTTATCTTTAATTTCTAAATCAAACTCTTAGAGTAACAAAATCTATCTTATCAAACGAGGTTTAGCATCTTTCTTGGCAAGCAAATATTTCAAAGCAGCATGATCAGTGTAAACAATCACTTTAGCTCCTACCAAGTAAGATCTAAACTTATCTATAGCATAGACAACTGCTAGCAACTCTTTTTCTGTAGTAGCATAATTAAGTTGTGGTCCAAATCAAAGTTTTACTAGCATAAGCAATAGCATGATGTTTCTTGTCTTTAGTTTGCCCTAACACTGCCCCACACAAAGATAATCACGGCATCACACATAATTTCAAAAGGCAAAGACCAATCGGGGGGTTCAATTATTGGTGCGTAAACAAGAGCCTTTTTCAAACTTTCAAAAGCTTTAAGACAAGCATCATCAAAAACAAAGGGAGCATCCTTGGCTAACAGTCGGTAAGTGGTCTAGCAATATGTGAAAAAAATCTTTTATAAATCTACGATAGAAACCAGCATGGCCTAGAAAACTTCGTATCCCTTTAACATTCACATGGGGGAGGTAACTGTTCTATAACTTCTATTTTTGCTTTAACAACCTCTATTCCCTTTCGAAATAAGATGACCAAGCACTATTCCTTCTCGACCATAAAATGATATTTTTCCCAATTAAGGACTAAGTGCTTTTCCTCACATCTTTGCAAAACCCTCGTCTAAGTTTTCTAGACAATCATCAAAAGTTTTTCCATAAAATGTAAAAAATCATCCATGAAAACTTCCATAATCTCTTCAATCATTTCGTAAAATATAGACATCATACATCTTTGAAAAGAAGTGTGGTGCATTACATAACCCAAAAGACATTCTTCTATAAGCATAAGTTCCATATGGGCATGTAAAAGTGGTTTTGCTTTGATCATTAGGATGGATTAGGATTTAGTGATACCCAGAATATCCATCAAGGAAACAAAAGTAAGAATGTTTTGCCAATCGTTCTAACATCTCATCAATGAAAGGCAATGGAAAATGATCTTTCCTTGTGGCTTTGTTTAATTTTCTATAATCTATACACATTCTCCATCCTGTAACAGTTCTTCTTTGAGGATTTAATTCATTTTTATCATTCTTAACAACCACCATGCCTCCCTTCTTAGGCACGACTTGCACGTGACTTACCCACTCGCTATGTGGCACAGGATATATAATCTCGGCGTGTAATAACTTAAGAACTTCCTTCTTAACTACATCTCTCATCGCATTATTAAGTCTTCTTTGAGGTTCTATAGATGGGGTATATCTGGATCTGTAGGAATACGATGGGTGCAGAGAGCAGGACTAATTCCGTTTAAATCATCGAGTGCATAGCCTAAGGTCGAGCGATGTTTTTCTAAGACAGTTATCACCCCGAGAGTCCGTTTCGTGTAAGTTTATCATTTATGATCACTGGAGACTCGGATCTTGATTTAGGAAAGCATAAGTGAGGCCCGTGGTAAAGGTTTAAGTTCAATAGGAGGTCTAGGTGTGGGTTTTCAAATTCATCTAGAGGTTCTCAAGTGGTAGGATTTTCATCCTCTTCTTCAATAAAGAATTACGAATCTTCTTCTTGATTAGACTCCACAAAATATTCTATGGTGGCCTCTTTAACTTCCTCCATAGGATCCGGTTCGACAAGACTTCGGATTTAGCATGAATGGCTTGGACTATAGGTAATGAAAATTGAAAATCTTTGTCTAGCTGAAAGTCTAAGTCTCCGGGTTGTCCTTTAAAAGTAAGTCTTTCTATTGGTTGTCCTATCGAGTAGGTCAAACTCCATGATATCAAAGATATAGAAGCTAAGATGTACTATGATGTTATTAACCTTGATTGGTAAGACATAAAGAATTCTGAGCTTTGGATAATTTGTCCCCAAGGTTTTAATAATAATTTTGTAGTGGGACTCAATGGCATGTTTTTGAGAAGTTCATGAGCAAAAGATAATGCCATGATGTTTATTCCCACTATAGGATTATAAAGAGCATCAAAAGAATATTTATCAATTTGGCAAACGAATAGGTACGTAAGGTGAATCCAACGGATCACATCGGAGGAAAGCTCGATTCTTCTGTCCATTCGCTACTTATGATTGAGACAAGTTCTTCGGTAGTTCCTTTTAAATGTGTCAAATCGGAAGAGTCTAAATGATAAGATTGTGATGTTCTAGTCTTCTGAGATGTAAATCGATATTTCGAGGTATTTCCATAATCTGTAAAGAGATCATCCTCGATATCAAGTAAGAAGTCGAGATCGAAGTGACCTCCTGTTCTTCTACGTGTTCGGATGAGCCGGAAGTTGTGAAGAATTTGAAATAGAATTGGGTTCAACTAATCTTTCTTCTTCTGTTACTTCTTTTATTTTTAAATATTTCCCCTGCAGCTTGGATCATCCTCCTTGTTTTTCACTATTTTATTTAAGATAGCAATGCATTCGAGGGGTGAAATGTGAATGAAAGATCCATTCGCAGAGGTGTTCAAATATTTTCTAGATTTTCTATTCGGACCAATATAGAAGTGTTGAATTAGAACATGATCCGGTATGGCAAGATTAGGTCCGTTTGGAAAAGAAGATCATATCGTTCCCAATAGGCACTCAAAGATTCATTATGATTTTGTTTAGAGGATAGGATTGAGAGCCTAAAGTTAACTAGTTTGGACATGGGAAAGAAATCAGCACAAAATTCATTTAAGCAAGTTTCCCATTTGCCACCCATTCTTTCTTTATTTCTATTGTACCACTAGCGAGCTTTTCCTTTCGGAGAGAATGGAAAGAGCGTCCAACGGATAGTTTCGGGGAGACATGCCTTCAATATGGAGGCATTTACATGTCTCCTCAAAAGTTTGGAGATGAAGGAAAGGATTTTCGTCTAATTCTCCCGAGAAAGTATGGTTTTGGACCATCTCTATCAACCTTGGGCGAAACTCATAAGATCCAAATTGAATAGGTTTAGATGATAGCACAGGTCTACAAGCTTGCCCATTGGGTGCCAAGTATTTGTAAAGAGGGGTAGTATCCATTTGGATAGTGATTTGGAAAAAAGATAAGATAAAAAGAAAAATCTAAACTAATGATATGATACAAGATTTAGTTTAGCTCACGTAATCAACAAACCGTTCTCCCCGAAAACGGCGCCAAAATGCTTGTTGGTAAAAGTTATCCTACAGTAATTATTTATAAATTTGTATAGTCTCTGCAAGCGAACAGAAACGATGAGCACTTCACCCGGAGAGGGTTTTAAATATCGAATCCACGGGGAGAATGGTCCGAGAATAATGAGACAAAACTAATCCCCGAGATAATAGGAAGGAACGGGAGTTCGGATAAAAGGTGAGAAGAATTCTATGGTTGTCTAGTTTATATCCTTGTAAGGCTTAGAGATATTCCTTAATGGGGACGTACTCAAAGGAAAGTAAGGGCGAAACTTACTATTCCCCAAAGAACTATGTCCTACGTGTCCTATCCTACGGAGGTGGAATCCAAAGGAATCAATGGTACTAGTCACTACCACGATCTACCACGCTCCGGCAGGTAGGGTGTATTTATGAGTTATCTAGTCTAAACACCACATTTACACTAGGGGTAACAACTTCAATTCAAGAGCGACAAGAATCAAAGTACTCTAATGAGTCATAAACCGAAAGAAATATAAATAAGTGAACTTACTCAAATATAAGGTTGATCCACCAAAGAACTCTCAAGATCAAGTGCAATGAAGCCTTTGATCCCAGAGGTACAAGCGTAGAGAGTCACCGACAGATCCGATACTTCTCCTTACTTCTCCTCAACTCTACTTCTTATCTCTCAAGAACAGATCTAGAACTCTAATCAAGTTCTTTGATCTATCTCTCAACTTTCTACTAATCTCTCTCAACTTGATCTAAGCTCTTCTAATTAGAGAGGTATGGCTCTAGCTATGATCGAGGCGGAGTATGATGAATAATGATTTTCATGCCGAGGCCGTAGGTAGGATCATCCTTATATAGTCCCGGCCGATGAATGCGCGACCCTTGGATCAAACCGACCTTCAACAACGGCGTAGATACAACCTAAAAGTCAGTTTCCGACCTAGGAAGATGAGGCTGCTAGGTGGGTCCCACCTGGCGGCCGGCCTATTCCATGTTGGCGCCGCCAAAGCCGGGTGGGCCCAGACTGTCGGGTCTTTCCCCGGTGTCTTCTAGTGTCTTCTAGAATGTTTTAGTTTACTTTTCGGATCGAATTTCATCAGTAGTAAATCTTCTTATTGTTTCGGGGTTTTCTCTAAGTTTTCTCGGCATTTACCACAAGTCCCCTGAAAAGATATAAATCACCAAAACTCGTGGAACTTTGTCAAGATAATACCTATTCTATGCATTTACTCTTTTTATAACCTTATTATATGTTTAGTTGACACATAAAAACATAGCTTAAGAGGTGTCAACAAGGGGTGAGGCAAGAAGCGGTGCCGGCGGGCGGTGCCACCTCGGTCCGCGTCGCCCGTGCTGCCGCTTGAGGCTGGCCATGTGCTAGAGTCCGGCAAATATGGCGGTGTGTGCCGCGGCACGCCGAGGACAGGGATTTGAGGGCGGCGGCCCGGCGCTTGTACACCTCAGCCTAATAATACAAAAATTTATACATCTAAGCACCTTAATTAGAAAAAATAATATATGCTAACATATATAATGCATGACATAAAGTAATACAAAACTAATATAAATTTTGTTATTTTTTCTGAAATGTATAGTTCATTTGGCTCGCAAGCTAGCTCGACTTGGCTCGTTATAGCTAACGAGCTAAAATCTTGCATCCTAACAAGTAGAGTCGAGCCGAGTCGAGCCAGCCACGAACCGAGCAAGCTAACGAGCTTCATGTTTTCCATCCAGCTTTAGGCCTGGCAGACGATGATTTCATGCACCACTACATTGTGCACCAGAACAGCCTGCCATCCTGTCCACGAGTTTTTATCCAAAATGTGCTCCAAATAGTAAGAAAATAAGGAAAAGATTTTGTCCAAACTTTTTTAATCTCCAATAAATTTTTAGTGTTTTCCTTTTAACATCATGGACCAAGTTCGAAATTCAATTAAAATTGAATTCTTTCATCCAAACAAAATAATAAGTTCTTTCTCTCCCTCTCCGCTCTGTGGACCAGTCCAATTTCTCTCCGAAGCATGTGGTCTTATTTTCTCCCTTCCTTGACCCGAATCTGGCTCATTCGGGCTTCTTTCACTCCTTTCTTGCACCTTAATGGGTGTGTTTGGTTGCTGCAAAATGGGCTAGCCAGGCCAGTTTGGGCCACTGTTTTTGTGTTTGGTTGCAAAATGGCCCCACCTAGCCAGGCTCAAGCTGGCCATCCGTACGTAGTTAGCCAGGCCAGGAATGAATTGCAGGGGTGACAATTCAATCCTGGCCGGGCTCCAGCGGGCCGCGAGCTCTTGTCCTCTCACCATGAGCTCCTATCAGCTCACCACACCCCTGCTCTCCCATCGGTTTCTCCTCCTCCTTCATTGACTCGCCCTCCTACGACGGCGCCGGGTCCTCCCCGTTCCCCACCTCCTCGCCCTACTCAGCGTCGCCGAGATCCTCGCACGTGGCGGCCTGAGTACTCCCTCCTCGCCGTCTCCTACTCGGAGACCGAGGCCGAGCCTGCCGCCACCTCGCTGGTCCCCGGATCCACGCCAAACGGGAAGGACATTCCGCATCCTCACTTCCATGGTGGCCAGCCCACCGCCGTCGCGGAGCTCCTCCGCTGCTTGCTATCGCTCCTCCTAGATCCGGACCCGCACCACTGATGCGCGGTCTTCGCCTCCCTCTGCCATCGCAGCCGGGGCGCCGCCACCGCCCGTGACGTTCTCGCGTTCCTCGACGACATGTATTTCGCTCTTGAGCCTCATCAGCAGGGGAAGGGCACCAAGCACACGCCCATGCAGACGCTGCTGAAGGTGGGGTGGCGGAGCGGCTGCGCGCTTCTTCGTGCAGTTCGGGGAGCTCGAGGGCGGGCCGTTCGGCTTTGACTCCGACGACACCGGTTCGGGTTGGCCGCCGTTCGTGTACCGGGCGGTGGCCAATCACCATGCGGCAGTCGGTGCTTGATGCCGCCGCGGCCATCGGCGTGGTGGACCTTGCATCTTACCGAGTTAGCCATGGCGGAGAATTTCATTACTGCATGCCCACCACATGTTTGAAAAAATGTTTGAAAGGAGGTGAACTCACCAGCTTGAGGAAGAGGTGACTGTATGCAAATCAAGCTAGAGAACCGAACACTCAAACCTGAAAACCTAGCTACAATAGGCCAGAATGATAGGAACAACCATACAACTGGAGTTGGCTCCATTTAGTCTAGCTTCTCCTGGCCGAGCTAGACTGGGCTAGCCAAGCTACAATTGGCTCCGCAACCAAACACACCCAATATGGCCCAACTAGACTCCCTCCCACTCTCTTTTCTTTCTGCGGTTACAAACTAGCTAGCTGAGGATTCTATTTTACTTGGTGAGTGCCCCGTGCGCTATGACGGGAGAAGAAAAAACTAATGAAATTATATGTTTCACTATACAAAGCTAATATAAAACACTATCACATCGCAGTTTCATGTCACAAGAAAAGGTTTGCTTGCTTAAGCATGAACCATGTGCTCTACACTCCTACTCCTACTGACCACACACACAAAATGTCAAAAACTTTATAAAAATAATGTTGAGGGATGGAAAAGTGACATGGGCAAATGCCATGTCACTCAGGGAACCAACTTTGATTAATTGTAAGCCATCCTGCCAGAAAAAGAAAAACACTTGTGCTACTGACACTCAGAAAACGGTTGGCCATGTCAAATAAAATATGCTAGCAACAACCACTTGGCTCCTTTGGAAAAAAAAATAATATCACGGTGATTCAAGTTAGAATTGTTGTACTATTGCAAAAAGAAAAAACTTTAGTGTCATGTTCTCACATGATTCGGTTTCTAACTAATCATATCAATATACCATGAGTTCTGACGGAGTGAGAACAATTTGAATATAACTGGAGTTTTGATGTGAACAAATATAAGCATCCATGGATCCTTTTAGCAACTTTTGCTCATTGTTTACAATTATTCAACATTTCAATGGCATTATTAAGAGATCAGGGACAATGATACTACTGATCACATGAATGCAATCACAACTTGTTGGATGATACCAACATCAGAGGTCCTAATCTTTCTCCTGGACAACATTTGAGAGCAGAGCTTCATATGTGTATGCATCCAAAGTGTGTATGCATCCAAAGTGTTGTCGATATTGAGAACTACAGAGAGCAATTTGTTCAATACAAACTTCCCTGAAAAAAGCTATTAATAAGCAAGCCAAGAGTCCAAAATGAATTTGCCAATGGATTATTTGGTTAATTAATTGGATTTTGGGGAAACATAGACAAAAAGTAACAACTCAAGGCACTGAGTTTCAGAATATATGCCGTACGTTGGTCAAGTCACAGAGAAAAATATGGTCAAACACTAAATTTCCAAAAAATTGACAGTTCCTGTCAACAACATTCAGTAAAATGATGTGTCACAACAAGATATACCTAATCATTTGTCGCTGCAGAGGTGGAGACATAATTGAGCCTTCAAGAAAAAGAACGCGAAGGCAGCTGAAAGGAACAATAGTTTGGGATTGTGGATATCAAAATGTATTTTAAAAACCTACCAAAACGTTAGCCTTTCTGTGGCGATGCACAAGCTTTCTAAATTAACACCCTTCTAAAATGACACACACCCACATGTGCTACACAAGACTTACAACTTACAACGAAGAGAATGGAATAAAGATAGCTAGGATATAAGTTAAACATATGCTACACAATACTGTATGTTTTCAGCACCGGTCCTACCATTAACTGAAAATAGACAGCCAACTAACAATTTGCGTTCCTAAGCATACCATCAGTCTAAGCCAGCACAGATCACCCCAGTTTGTGTATACGAATAATAAACTGATTTAATGAGTGGAGCTACCTGCTCGATGGAGAGGAGGACTGCAACAATGGCAAGGCTGCAAATAATATTTGCGTCATCCATCATGCATCTCACTCTCCTGGCATAGTTCCTTCTTCTCCTCTTTCAGAATTATGCCACACCAATGTGACCAATCACGCACATAGTGTATAGATGAACAGGTGAGAGCAGAGAGCTTGTAATTGCAGGTCCTTGACTCCTCGCAAAAAAAATGCAGGTCCTTGACAGGTGCAAGTTACGGATCACAACATGCAACCGATTAGATAGGCTGGACCCACTACTATAATGACCAACTACAGGGGCGGCTCCAGATGCTCATTAGGGGCGGTTTTTGGAGCCGTCCCTAAACATGTGCTCCTAATGTGCTTCCACATTAGGGGCGGCTGGCCCAGATTTCGCATTTTCAAAATTCAAAAAAAAAAAAGCAAAAGATTTTTTTCAATTGGGGTAGGACCCCATCGGCCAGCCACCCACATCCCCTACACATGATGATTTTTTCAGGCTTTTTGCAAATGTTGCGGCCGCCAAGATTCAAACCCGCGACTTCGAGCTCGCGCACGACCCTCCCCTCCACCGCGCTACACACTTGTATGTGTCCGTATCCCATTCCGCGTCCTCATATATTCTACAAATCCGAGTGTAAATTGACTATTTGAGACCATAAACGGATTCAAACTAAAAAGTGGTCAACTATAAAGTTTCATAACTTTTCGAGATCTACATTTCATATTTAGAAAGTTTTTCCGTCTGAGGTCGGTTACAAAATTTGAAGTTCAAATTTGAGACATTTGAACACTTGCTTTTGCATGACTAGATGATTTCAAACTAAAAAGTGGTCAACTACAAAGTTTCATAACTTTTCGAGATCTACAATTGTTATTTAGGATGTTTTTCCATCCGAGGTCGTTTGAAAAATTCAAATTTCAAAATTTACACATTCAAACCCATTTTTTGAGGCATCAAATAAATGCATATGAAAAAGTGGTCAACAACAAAGATTTATAACTTTTCAAGATCTAGAATTGTTATTTAGGATGTTTTTCCATATAAGGTTGTTTACTTAAATTTTAATTTTTAGTGCCTCATTTTAAAATTCGGCAACTCACCGTAGGGGCACCTCAATATAGAGCCGCCCCTATTGTGGACCACATAGGGGCGGCCGGTGATTGAACCGCCCCGATATAGCGATAGGGGCGGCCGGTACACGAGCCGCGCCTAATGTGTCATCAATAGGGCGGTTGTCAACAGTAGGGATTTTTAGCATACTATAGGGGCGCTCAAAGTATGAGCCGCCCCTAATTAAAATGAAAGCGCTCCCTTAGTTGCCTTTTGTAGTAGTGACCGCAGAATAATGCAAGATGAATCGAAGACGACGGCGTGGCATCGTGTCTTGCTAGCCCATTCTCGTCGCATGCGGCGACTCACCTACGCATTTTAAGAGAGAACAGGCGCGCCGCGCTGCCCGGGTCCACGTGCGCTCCATGGTCCCGCGCCCGGGTTCTTGCACGCCGCGCAGCAGCTATGGTCCGCCCGGGGCGCGTTCTCCTACACCTCAAACGGCCGCCACCGCACCGGAGGGCCGTGTCGTCTTCCTCCGCGCCGACGCGGAGGACCGAGGAGAAGAAGGTAGAGGATGCCGGCGCGCCAAGACCCGTGTACAGGATGGACGCGATGTGGGAGGCTTGCTCGCGTCGGGCCTGTGGGACGTGGAACCTCATGAGATGGGCCAAATGGGCGGTTCCACGGTCGCGGAAAGAACAAGCCGGGCGACGATTGCACGGGCGGGAGCGCTGGGCGGGCATCGTGGCGGCGGTTGGCGGCGGGCGGCGACCGAAGCGTGGGCGGCTGTTGCGTGGTCTTGCGCGCGCCCGGAAGTTTCGCATGGACGTCTTGAAAGACCACAGGGGAGCCAGGCGGGGGGTTACTCGTGGGGCGGGGTCACTAGCAGGGTGGAGACGATTCCTTTTGGGTTTTTTAGTTGTAAGATTTAAGAAAAAATGGAGAAAGAAAAGAACCATAGCGTAAGAGATTTCAAGCTTTCAACACGTGCCCGTAATAGAGCAAATAAGGGCATCACAAGTTAATTATTCCACATCATAAAATATGTATACAAAACACTCGGCAAAGTTAAAATTGCAAAAAAAAAAAAAAAAAAAAAAAAAAAAAACAAAAAATGGCAAAAAAAATAATTTCGATCAGGGGAGGACCCCTTACCATGGTCACCCTTTCATGGTTTCTGCTAACTATGCAGCCTCATGGATTTTGAACCCATGACCTTGCACTCACGAGCAAAGCCTACAGATCTACCACTCCAATACACCATCACACATGTGTTTGAATTCCGTTTCAGTTCATGACATATCGTGGAAAACCGAGAATAAATTATTTTTTAGGCCCTAAATGAATTCAAATAAAAAAAAAAATCAGTATTTACATTTTTACTATTATATGTGTTTCTGGATTTTAACTATATTTCTACCAATTTATCAAAACTACTCAAAATTTGTGATGCGAAAAGAATCATTTAGGCAGTCTCAATGCAGTGTTTCACCTCCCGGTTTTTAAGATGTGAAACTTTGACATAAAATAGGTGTCTCCTTCAATACACAGTTTCATAGCCTCACGAGTCCCACAATCTCTCTCTCATTTTCATGTTTCATTGCATAGTTCCATGGTGAAACGCTATTTCTGTCTCAATGGGGATTTCACCCCGTTCCCGACGCATGTGAAACAGTGTCCAAAGGTTTCACTATGGTGAAAGTTTTCCTTCTCTCTCCTAGGTGTTTCATGCAAAAAGTTAAGTTTTGCTGATATGACGCTGCATTTAATGTGCATTAAACATTCCCTGAAACCCCCCGTTGAGACTGGCCTTAGTAATAGTTAATTAATATTTAATGGGTATTGTAGTGTAAGTTGTTTTCAGTAACGGTCCATCCAAATAGAATTTTTCGATCGGGCCTGGAAAACTTTTGCACAGATATCTTACACTAGCTCTAATTAGGCCACCTTTTGCATTGTGAGATATTGAAGGAAACCTTGCAAATATGCTAGCAGTGTGATGGAGGGTAAATAAAGATTAGATTTGAGTAAGGCATGACTGATCATGAGGTACATATTAAAGTCTTGTGCTAATCTGAAGGTGTCGGTCAGGGTGATCCAGTGCTACTCAAGGTTGGTGCTGCATCAGCACCCTATGCTTTAACCAAAGTATAAGTTGGCTCAGGGTACGTAGAAAATTGATGTTCCTACATATCATTGACAATCATGCAGTTTGAATCGATAGTTGCTGCTCTCTCCTCATGAAAGGTGTTCAGTTGATCACACTGAGGATAGTGGTTGAACAATGGTGGTCCGTTAGATTTTGCAATGCACTTACATGATAAGTAAATGATAAATACTTTTTTGGATGACCTTCAATGAAGATTTCATGCGCTTGAAGGTCATATAAATATATATATGGTTCCCATGTCCATATGTCTCACTTGGACTCCAAAACTTACACTCGTCTTCTTTAATTAGAGGGCCACTTTTTGCATTGTGAGATATTGAAGTAAACCAATGCGCCCTGGTCTCCATCTCCAAGGGGGCACGACTACTATCCACACATGACCCATGATTACAACACCGATTCCGACTGTGTGCGACATGATATGGCAATACAAGCATGCAATCTAGGTATTATCTATCATGTGTGTGCCCACGGCCATCCATGAATGTAGACAAGACTCTTGAGCAGACAAGTTACCAACAAGATCGCTGCCACAGTGAAGCGGATACATGATCAAGGTGTTGGTGAACCTGGTGCCCCCAATGGGCTGCAAGCTGTGGCAGTACGTAGCCACCAACTACAGCAGCTTTGAAGGCCGCGGTAATGCCCTCGCCAGTATCCACAACGAGGCGCTTAGGCAAAAGTTCGATGTATTACAAGACGTTCTGCTCCTAGACCTTTATACACTGTCTTCACCAACGAGCTTTCTAGTCTCAGTACATAAATGCATACCTACATCCATCTTAGATGCACCGAATCCATTGGCGTAAAAATGTATATATACATACACACTATGTAACAAATATCATCGACGCTTCTTAACTCACTGTACAAAATTTGGGATAACAAAATGCGTCTGCGTGACTCTTACTATAGATGCGTCTACACAAAACACGGTTGAGGTGACTATCGAGGACTGGGCGATAACCCAGTTGGTTGGTTCCCAGGTGTTGGAACCAGCCGCTCCTAAATTTGATCTCCATCGGGCACGGATTTATGAGCCTCATTTTCTTTTTAATTTTGAAAACCACCTAGTTCCTCCTAGGTTGGTTTTTTTTTTTTTTTTTTTTTTTTTTTTTTTTTTTAGGCGACTATCCATCCTGATAAGGTTTATCACAGACCTTTCTGTGTACACACATCTGCAATAAGGGTCATCACAGATGCGCTTTGTGTACACACATTTGTGATAATGGTCATCACAGAAGTGTTTCTATAGACTCGCCTGTGATGTTGAATTAAAAACCATAAAACAATATAATGCCATGACACTGAAATTCATTTATTACATAATATTGTACATTTGTTTACTAAATCATACAGTACAATCAACACATACAAGAATCAACTATAAATGTGTGGCAAAAGCCACCAGCAGCCCCATACACACAGGTAATAAGTCTAATAAGGTGAAAAGCAGAGTAAGTCATCAACTCATTTTTAATTGTACTTCCCTAAAGGCGAAGTAAAGGAAATTTGAAGAGCAACTCCATTAATCTTCTAAGTTACAACTGATCTTGCTATTTGGTCAGAGTTTCGTGTTCACAAACTATATGACAACTGTAACAGAGATTTCATGAATTGCCTAAGTTGCATAGGTTTAATTGTACATTGGAATTTACGTGAGATTTCCTGATTACATAGTAATATACGCATAATTGATATTTGATTGTTATATTATACTACATGTTCAACCTTTATAACCCGCCACACCTAAAAAAATATTCCTGCCTCTGCCACTGAGCTCCAGTACAAGCGTCACCGCCGGTTCCTCCATCACCGCGACGGCGCCACAGACACCAACGGCGCCTGTACAGCCAGTGCACCCGTGCGCCCGCCGCCCCCACCACCACCGGCGCGCTGCAATGTTGATAGCTTCGCACCCGAGGAAGCCCTGTCTGCACGAGGCGACGTCTGCGCCCGGGTGCCGGCACCGGCGCCACCGGTGGTGCCACCTCTCCAAGGATACATGCGGTGCCCGTCGTGCACCTGCCCGAAGCCGCTACAATCACAGCCAATGACATTGAGGTTGAGGAGGTAGTGTCTACTTGAGGAGCAAGATGGAGAGGGTAGCAGCAGCACAGAAGCTTAGGGTAGCAGCAGCACAGAAGCTTTTGTGATTCTTTGGTGTCCTCCAACACATCAAACAGATCTCTCAGTTTCCAAGTGATACATAAGGCCGGACATCCAAAAGAAAACCAAGGGGGTCATATATATTTGTGCCTTTACGAACAAAACCGTTGCCAGGAGGTTGTACCAAAAATGTCATTCACTTATTGTGTCTTAAGAAGAAAAGAAACTCGGTACAGCTTGTTCACCCATTATACATGGCGTGCATGCGAGAGATGAGGTGCATGAACAACATGATGACTACCCATTTGGTGAGTATTTGATGATTTAGGCCTGATCAGTTTTGAATGGCTGATTAGTGACCAGATCGACCACCATGCATGGATATGGAAAACGGAGCATGAGGGACCTCTTTCAAACACATGAATACGATGAAGAGGGTACAACCAGCATGGTGTTGGCAACAAATACTAACTTGCTTGGGTGCATTTATCCCATATATAGTGGATTGAGAGTTTATCTTTTTTTTTT
Source organism: Hyparrhenia diplandra (assembly GCA_015847255.1). NCBI lineage: Eukaryota > Viridiplantae > Streptophyta > Magnoliopsida > Poales > Poaceae > Hyparrhenia > Hyparrhenia diplandra. The sequence goes on along the minus strand of JADLZK010007034.1, from coordinate 1,721,685 downwards.
GGGTGGAAACTGGATGGGTTGGCACCCCTACATATTTATTGGAAAATCAAACAGTAGAATATAAACAAACTAGCTGAAGGGGAGGAATAAATTAAGAGACATAGAAGGATATGAAAAAAAACAGGGCCAACACTTAGAGGAACCCAATTAAGCTAAGCTAACTTGGATATTTTAACTAGTCTGACCTTCAAAAACAAAAGAACAATGGTGTGGTACTAGTCCAATCAAGCGTTCATTTGTTTGTTTTCTGGGATCAGTGACAGTGAGTGCTCCACCGCATGCTCAACGAGTTTGATCTTTTGTTGGAATCTCATCTGATCTGCATGCGGTGAGAAAAAGGAAGTGGATTACACTGACGTTGATATTGATGGACGATGCACCGTCCCAGCAATAGTCCCTGCAGAGCAGATGTTAATCTCAGGAACACAATCACAACCTAAATTGATCGAATTGGCTAGGCCTAATCTCAAGAACGCGGAAGAATTCAGTGTGGACAACCATGGGTACCGTGAGGGTGACATCGCCCTTTTTCGCCTTAGCAAATACCGAGTATAATAAGGTTTACAACAAATCAAATGTGTTTACACACTCACGAAGATTCTACACTTTTGAAGTACTGGAGATGGATTTCCGAAATAAAATAAATAAACAAATCCCGGTAGGCGAGCGGTGGGAGCGGAAGAGAAGGTCACGAGGCGTCAGTCACTCACAGAGAAGGTCCCGGTTGTCAGCCGAACATAAGAAGAGAAGGAGACGCCCACGCGGGCTCGAGCGCCAGCTGGGCCGGCCCCACTACTAGGAATGTGGTGATACATGACGGTATTAGTTTGTCATAGAGGCCCTGAAAACCGTCATAGTTAACTATCCATGATGGTCTAAGAATTGGTCACAGAATCAGCGTCATAATTCTTGATTGCTGAAAAAACCGTCACGGATGCACTGAATCGGTGACGATCGCAAACGTCACAGGATAGCTGTTTGGTTGGTTTCGGAAGCATCGTCAGTGACTAAACTGAACGTCATGGACATGTGCCACATTAGCACTGCCATCTCAGCATAGTGAGGTGGAAGCTGACATGGCTTCAGCTAACATGTCAGCTTGTGACATGTCAGGTGACGTGGCCCAACATGCCACATCAGATTTTTTTCAAAAAATTAGTTTTTTGGGGTACCAAAATTTTGGATGGGCTGGGCCGACATGACAGATTGGGCCTACCTACTTTTTACGGCCCATTTTCATTTTAAATTGTCCTCAGCCTAACAAGCACATATGATTGCAATATAATAATAACCAGAACACATGTTGCAGTAACTACAGATATTTACATCCATCCATAAACTCACCACATCCAAAATGGAAAGAATCGAGTAGCAAAAATGAAAAAATGTGAAGCAGAACTAAAATAACATTCCCCTCCTGTTCTGCTTCGAGAAAAAATAAAAGAGATGGAAAGGAAGAACGGAGAGGCAGCCTCAGCGCAGGTAGCATCAGGTTGGCATTGACAGTTATGCTGCCCTCATCGTCTACACACTGCAATTGTACATCAACGAGATAACAATTAATTAGTAACAAACATTAGTACAACTATCATTTGCTCTAGCATGTAAACATATTAATGTACTCGGGAGCAGAAAGGTTCCCTGATAAACAAAGCAAATAGGTTTCAGATAATATATTGTTCAGATAGCTTCACTGTATCTAAGAATGTTACTAGCAGCAGCAAAAGCTATTGTGCTATGGAATAAGCAGAACTACAAATCTGCAAGTGGCACAGTTCCTTTAGATATAAAGTGAAGGTTACTGCATCAAGATCACAAACTATTTGTTCACAATAAGCAGGTGTTGAGGTACAGTAGGAATACATCATTTTTTTCCAACCTAACAAGTTCTAAAATAGGATTTTTGTTGACAAATCCAATTAGTGCATAGTCAAGTTATGATGATATAATCCATAATTTAGAAATAAGCATAAAAATTAACCCAGAAAGGACAAAGAGAAGGTTATCAAGAAACATGCCTATCAATACTTTGAAACACATTGATCAATGCATTGTTCTCACCCATATTGAGCTCAGCTTCTTTATACCTGAAATAAAATGAACCAACAGAAAAAAACATAGTTCAATCTATGCACCAGGGATGCTAAGCTCAGACACTGAACTTTTCTTGGAGACACTTCAGAAGATAGTCACATAAAGCTTCATTTACGTCAATAAAATTAAAATTTTATGGCTTGCAAGCATCCAGATTTGAGGCCAAACTCACTACTACAAAAGTCAACATTAGGGGCGGTTTTAGATGGACATTAGGGGCGGTGAATGACAAGATCAAAATTATCAAGCATATGCCAAGTTATAGCCTTAGGTGAATGACAAGATCAATAAATGCTGAAAGTATGTGGAGAGGCTGTGGACATTACATTATAACTGAAGTGCCTGCTCCCATTGTTTCAGAAATCAGCTGCTTTGTCAATATTGATATCCAGCTGATACCTACAAAATGAGAAAACAAAATAACCAATTGTCACCTCTATGATTATACAAATAAGAAAATCAAAAGTACCAATTGCCCATCTTCAGGCCTAGCAATGTAAATCAAAGAAGAGTGTCTGCAGCTACCATCTTCCTTTGGTTCAAACAAATCTTAAACTAATATGCATATAAAGATAGCTAGAAAGTTATTGGTAACAAAATTACTGGTAACAAAGCTCTCAGCTGCAGTCTGCAGCAATCTTCCCCTTACCCATCTTTAGATCATTACTCTAAGATGCAATGCTGCAAAACTGCAGTACATGGATGGCAAGGAAAAACAATATTCAATCTACAAGCTTGTACATGGAAGTAAATTACGCATCTTACCACTAAAAAAGTTCAATCTAATGTACTGGTTAGCCTCCCCAAACTGCTATTCAGTCAGTACACTGTACATGAATAGGATCTGACCAAAATCAGCTTAACCCATAATGAATCCGTGGATGCACACCTGAGATAATGAATCCGCGAACACCTGAGTGGAGGATGCCTCCTGGCCCCAGGCCTTCGGCCCTCGGCGTGGACCTGGCCCTCGCCACCTGGGTGCCGCTAAACTACGTCTCCGTGGTGTACGAGTAGTAGGGCGCCGCCGACGACTACTAGCGCAAATCATGAGCGACCTCTGCCGTGCAGCCGCCCGCCATGCTTTGTCGCGGCCTTGAGCTCGGGTAGCTCACCTTGGCGCCCGGCTGCTGGTGGTCCACGCCGTAGAGGTTGACATCGCGGATGTAGTCTTGGGGCGCCCACCAAGCTGGCCGCGAGAGTCCCTCGCCTCCTCCGGGGGGTCCCGGTAGCCGTAGCCGCGACGCACCTTTTCTTTGGATCTGGAAGGGAGACGACACCGGTTAGATCTGGGTGGAGGAAGGGGTGCCGGTGAGGAGCAGATGAAGGCGCCAGCGGCCGGACAAGGGCGGGCGGTGTAGAGGGCGCTTTATTTTCCTCTTCGATGCGGATGGAGCGGGCGGGCGGCGTTGCCTTGTGCCCGTGCAAAGTGAGAGGCGTGAGGGTGCGAGTAGTGGAGTGGAGAGGTGCACAGGCAGGGGGTGAGTGCGCCGAGGGAGGTAGAGTGCTAGGGTTTCGGTGTGTGTATTTATTCAAGGTCGAGTGTATCTTGATCGTCCGATTTCGATCCAACGCTCGAGATTAGCCGGGCCTTTCATTTTTTGGGCTGTGGTGGGCGAAATATGATTAGGGTTTATGTCTAATATATATTGTCCTAAGTTTTATTTTAAATTTTAAATATATTATAGAAATGAAATTAGTCATATTATTTAGGGTAAATGACCATAAAAACAATTTGATGTGCTTCATGGTCGCGAAATTATTGTGTTTTCAAAGTGTAATTCACCATATTTGCTCGCAAAAGCGACACGCATACAAAAATACGGTAATTTCAAAAATGACTAAAAAACCTAGGATTTTTGCGTGGGGCCATATTTTTGGGTGTAAATAACCACAAAAAAATTTGAGGAAGTTTGGACATAGGCGGAGCGAGATGTGTTTCATAGTGGTATACCGGAAAAGAAATTGGAACAAAGGCTAGCACGCTCTGTAGATCGAGCACGCCACGACATCGCCGCCGTCCTCGAGCACCGGGTCCGGGAGGAAGGACGAGCTTGAGGAGACCAGCGCGGTGGGGCCTCGATGTAAGCCTCTGGATCCGGGGCGCCGCAGCCCCATCGGGGGCGCCGCCTCCTAGCCGAGTCGCGGTTGTTGTGCTCGCGGATCGGGGCGTTGCACGGGGTCGCCGTCGGTAGGGGCGGAGCGGAGCCGACAGGGGCCTTCGCGGCCTTCTCCCGGGGGACTCCCGGCGACGAGGCCCGAGGGCGGAGCGGCGACGAACAAAGAGGAGGGGAGTGAGGAACGACGGAGTGAATTTTTGCCTAGGGTTTCAGTGGGAAGTCTTCTTTTATACTTAGTGGGGTGCAATGAGACCCATTTGATCTTGAATCAATGGTCGAAAAAGTTTGGGCTAAGCCCGATAATGAGATCAATTTCGAGGTTTAGGCCCACTCTTGCCCGATTTTTATTACTTATATTATAATTGTCCCTAAAAAAAACTTATATTATAATTTATATTAAAGTTATGTTTATTCTTTTGGGATAGTAAATTATTTCAAATGGAAAAAATGTCAATAACAAAATTGCATAACGCATTGAGATCTATCATCTTTTATTTTGGCCATTTTTGCATTTGAGAAAGTGTCGATGAACATTGTTAACTAATGGACACATCTCTCATATGGTTTATGAAACTATGTGTGAGATGTGTCAGTTTTTGAACTAACTTTCCAAACACTTTCTCGATGAAAAAATGATATATATATAACAATTGTAGATCTTAATGAGTTGATCAAACTTGGTATTCATGACTTTTCTAGTTGAGACCATCTAGGGTTTCAAAAAGCTGGTTTGGAGTTGTCAAAATTTGAAAACACAAAAATTTAACTTGGTCGATCTTTGTTAAATGAAAAGTTGACCAAAATAACAAATTTAGATCATGATGAGTTCAATAAAATTGGTATTCATGACTTTTCTATTTAAAACTGTTTAGAATCTCAAATACTAGTTAGAAGGTTGCATGTTTTTGAAATTCAAACTTTGACTTGGTGGGCTGATGGGCTGATGTATGTTATTGGGCTCTTTCACAGAGATGGGCTTTGGCCCGAGGAAATTGAGAGGGAGGGAGGGGAGGTGAATGCGGGCGGCCCGGAGAAGAAGTGGAGGTGAATCTGCATAGAGATGGGCTTTGTGCTTGTAAATTTTGAAAAAAAAAATTTTAGGGAATTTTGAAACTTTCTTTGGAAATAGAGCTTTGGAACTCTATTTTAGATAAAATTTTAAATACTTTCTTTTATAAATAGAGGCGGACCGATGACGTACATATTTGTATATAAAAGGTAAATGTGTGACACATAACACAAAATGTTATCTAGCCTATTGGTGAGGCTGTGACTTTTTCCTGTTAAAGGGCACCAGATCGAGAACCTTTGTAGCCTCTTTTTTTTTAGTTTTTTTTATCTTTTGTTTTTTGTCTTTGTGGGATACCTATATCGGGGGTACCCTAAACACACGACTAATCGCGGCAAAAACAATAACGGCATTCGGCCTAACTCCGCCTCGCGTGAGCTCAAAAAGACGGAGCCCGAACTCCGCCCGCACGAACTTCGGAAGGGGGCCCAGGCCCCACCTCGCGCCGTGCGCCCCTCCGCCCCGCCGCGACTACGAAAATCGTGCCGGCCCGCCACGCGACTTCACGAGTTGCGTCTTTGCCGTCTGAAGCTCTTTCCGTTTCATGCAAGCTCTCTCGCATAAGCTCTTTCCGTCTCGCCACGAGCTCTTTACGTGAGCTCTTCCGCCTCGCACAAGCATGTTGCTACCCTTCGCCTACGATTCTTTGCGTCTGTTTGTGGAGCAAGCTTCCATGAGCGGTCAAAAGGCAAGCAAGCTACCACCGTGCCTTGGTCACAAGAAGATCGGCGTAACCACGCCAAGCAAGGCGAGGCAGGGCATGCAAGCAAGCGAGATCTATACGTGCGTGTGCATATATCTGCGTATACTGAGGCAAGCAAGCTAAGCTAGCATATACGCGTGTATACATGTGCATGCACGAGCACACACAGGAAGCAAGCAAAGCTAGCATAGGCGGCGTATATATGTGCTGCACGAACACATACGACAAGCGTAGCTAGCTCATGTAATATGCACGTTACGTGCATGAGCACCGTCACGGGGTCGGTTACGGCGGTCTCGGCCTCGGCGATGACACGGGAAGGCAAAGCTACTAGCTCGATGCGAAAAGCGTGTCCGAGACGGAGCGGACACTCGCCGACGACCGCGGCAGTAGCGGAGAAACGAGCTCCCCGCTCGGTCCGCGGCGCACACGCGCGTCGGGGGACCTCACTCCCCTCGCTCGAGCTCCGTCATCGCTGAAACTCCTCAACCGCGCGCCGCGTTCGAGCCCCGATAGCGACCAAGAGCTCGCCCGCCCACCTTCTCGGGGAAGCTATCGGGTACGAGTTGGCCAACCACTCCCGACGAGCAATCGTAGCGACGCCGATCCACAAAGGGGGAAGGAAATGACGGATTCAACTTCGCCATACCCTCGCTACGACCAACCACTCCACGGCGAGCAAAACGTAGCGGCGCCGATCCACGCGCGATGACGGGAAGGAAATGGCGGATTCAACTCGCCATACCCTCGCTACGACCAACCACTCCTCTGATGCAGATGCGGGTACGCGGCCTTGCGCCCACACCTGCGTCCAAGGCATGGTCGCGCCCATACCGGCGTGATGTATTCCAACTCCGATTGAAGACCAAGCATGGGCGGCCACCGTCCAACTCCGGGGAATCGCGCGTGCGGCGGCGACCAAGCAAGGCGGCTCGGGCGCACTCGAGCTCCGCGGCGACCCCTTTTGCCATACGAGCTCGGGGCTTCATGCCATTTTAGCACTTTACCCCTTCTATTTTGTGTTCTTCTCCTCTTTAATCCTTCTCCTTATGGCACCCGTGTACCTCCCCTTGCGGCTATAAAAGGGGGCCTTGGCCACCGGGGAGAGGGCGGGTTCCGGCATCCCAGCTCTTGCACACGAAACTCTACGACAATCATACGCACACACCACTTTCGCGAGAGACTTGGGAGCCGGCCTCCCTCTCTCGGAACAGCCGCTTGTATTCTCCCCGATACGAGCATTTGAGCTCGGCCACATAGTGACTCCAACTGGAGACTGGACTAGGGTGCCCGATTGCCCGAACCAGTATAAATCTCGCATCTTGTGTCCCTTGAGCTAGGCCATCGAAGCCCCCACACACGAGCCATACGGATTGTACTTGGTCTCGTGGCCTCCCGATATTAGACCACGACCCGGTGGCGCGCCGGGTAGGAGCGCTAGTGTGGCGATAGGCAACACTGAAGATGGCTTCATCCACCACGCCGACGGGGCGCCGGAACGCCCGTGCGTTCGGGCGCTAGCTTTTAGCCTTCGCCAGCACGGAGGAGTTCCTCGTCGACCACGCCCCTCGGCCGGTACAAGTCGGGCCATGGCGGTGACGCCCTCACCGGCCATCGTCCGGGTCTCCTCGCAGAGAATTGCGACAGACCGAAGCTTCCCCGGAGGGAGGTCCTCGACGGCGCTACAACACCAAGACCGCCAACGACGTCCGCCTACGCCTCGCGAAATCAGCGCTCCGGAGCTTCCCTCGGCTGAAGGCCCTCGACGGTCTTGCGGCACGGCTCCGACAACCGCGCGCGGCGCACCACCTCGGCCGTCAACGACCATCAAACGAGTGCTTGCAAGAGAGGGTCACCAGCCGCGCCACCGAGGCCGAGCCGCGGGTTCCCAGCCAGGGCTCGCGAACTCGGCCGTGTGGCAGCGCGCACGCGCCGGCTCGCTCGCAGCCCGACCGGGCGAGGTCGTCGGCCGCCGCGACGCGAGAATAGCCGCGCTTCCGAGGCTCACCGCACGCTAAGGCCGTTTCTGCTCGTTCTTGAGCCCCACGACGCCCTCAGGTCGCCGTCCGCGCTTCCGCCTCCAACCATCCGTGCTCCACGAGCTCCACGAGCCCGCCCGCCGAGCCTCGTGTTCCCCCGCCACAAGCTTCCCGAGCCGCGCAAGATCCGCCGCCGGAGGTCCATACACGCGCCTCCTGAGCCCAAGACAACGGACCCCCCCGCCGAGGTCCGCCAAAGACGCCCATGCGCCGCCTCTCGCGACCACCGGCCCGCCCAAAGCCCGGCCGCACGCCGCCAGCCACGCCGCATCCGCGCCGCGATCGCCCCAAGTCGCCCTATGCTTGACACCCGCACCCGCCGACATGCCGCAGGCTGGCTACACCGCACGACGGTGAGTGAGCTTGCTTGCATGTCCGTGCCGTATATACGTGTATATATATATACACGACCAGCATGCACAAGAATTGAATTTGCTTGGCTTTCTTGCTTGCGAGTCTCACGTAAAGAGATCGGTAATCGCCTCGCTGTGCTTCTTTCGCCAAAGGGCGACCGGGCCGGGTCGCAGCGGCCCATGCATCACGGGCTTGTGCTTGAGGTGCGCCCTCGCCGCCCGCCTCCGCTATAGTCGAGGTCGCATAAAGACGCGGGGCCGGGCGACCCGCGTCGCCCGGCCAACGCCACGCCCCGTTGCGGTCCACCGAGGGCCGCCACACGCCGCCAGCGGGACCTCGCCACCTCGGCTCCTCAAGCTCCGCCACGAGCTCTCAGAAGCCCCACAAGCTCCGCCCGCCAAGAGCTCCCACTCGGTGCCGAGCTCGTAAGCTCCGCCCCGCACGAGCTCCGCGAGCCCGCCGACCCACGAGCACCGTGAGCTCCACCGCTTTGCAGCCCCGCGAGCTCCATCCGCCGCCTCGAGCTCCACCACGAGACTCCGTCCCGAGCTCTCACGAGCTCGCCACCTGTCGAGCTCCATGAGCTCCGCCACGCCGCGCCCGCCACGAAGCTCCTTCCCGAGCTCCCACGAGCTCGGCCTCGAGCTCGCCACAAGCTCCGCGCGAGCCCCACCTCGAGCTCTACGAGCTCCACCGCCGAAACCGCCGCCGCCGAGCCCACGGTTCCACCGCGAGCTCGCCGCCGAGCTCCGTCGAACTCCGCCTCGAGCCCACCGCCCGCCCGACGCACCTGGCGGAAGCTCCGACACGCGCTGGCCGCCGGCTCCACGAGCTACGCCCCGCCGCCGAGCTCCTCCGCGAAGCTTTCACGCTGCTCCATGAGCTCCGCCCGCGCCGCTACGAGCCCTCCGCTCCAAGCACCACGAGCTCCATGAGCTCTGCCGGCCGCTGCCCAAAGAGCTTGCTTGCATGTCCTACCTATATATGAGTATATATATGCGTGCATGCACGCACACGACCTGCTAGCCTTGCCGCTTGTTTGTATGTCTCACGTAAAGAGACCAGGCAATCGGGTGTCCGACCGCTAGGCTTGAGCACCCGCTAGCCGCTAGGCCCGCATTACGCCGGTTCACGCCGGAGCCCGCCGCCCGCGCTTTCGCCGCGAATCACCGGAACTGCCACGCCGCCGAACAGCTCCGTGAGCGAGAGCGCGCCGCCGCTGAACTGCTGGATACCCGGCGGAAGCCGCCGCCATCGACCCTTTCCCGGGAGACCGGGCTCACAAACCAGGCGACGCAAGCCCCCGAACCCGCGCTTCGAGGCACGCGCCCTTCCGAAACCGTGCGCGTACCGTCGAAGCCTCTCCGAACGCGTGCTCGGCTCCCCCCGAACACTCCGCCCGGCTCCAGCGAGCTCCGCGCCGCGTCGAGCTCCTCGAGCTCCACTCAAAGCTCCACGGGCTCCGCCGCTGCCGAGGTCCACTAGCCCCGCCCCCACGAGCTCCGCCCCGCTGGCGAGCTCCGTCAAGCTATGCCACCTCGGACCCGCCCACGAGCTCGGCCCCCCGTGGCGGATCGCCGAGCTCCGCCCGCCCGCTAAGCTCCGCCTACCTCCGAGGTGTGCGAGCTCACGCCGAGGATGATGCCATCGCGGCGGCCGACAAGCTAAGTATTTTGATTCGATCAAATATTCGTATATATTTGCATGTCTCTCCACGTTCCGTTGGTGTTCGTGATTTACATAACGGATGCAGCTCACGCCGTTGGCTCATCCCGGTTTTTCATCGTTGGCCCGACACCTAGGTCGTTCCTTCACGGCGGCGCATCGAGACGATCCAACCAAGGCCAACAAGAGGAGACCCACCAGCTACTACGGGCGTCGCGACCTTCGTCATCGCCAAACCTGCGGCCGGCCTCCTCGTTGTCGCGTATTGAGCGACTTAAGACGCCGTTGGTTGGACTTCGGCGCCTTCGATCACGCCTGAGGCGGCCTCGTCGAGCAACGCCCGACAACCACCTGGCCGACTTCGGTAGCTGCTCCAAGCCATCAAACGAGATCCGCCGCCGAGCCCCGTCACACGACCTTCTCCGCGCTGTGCCGCCCGAGCTCGATCACGAGCTCTCGGCCGCCAACTTCTCGAGCTCTTCACCAAAGAGCCTCGCCGAGCCCGGCCAGGAGCTCTCCGCCCGCCGAGCCTCTCCGGGAGCCTAGCCGGCCGAGCCACGTCGAGCCGAGCCACGAGCTCTGCCCCGCCGAGGTTCTCCGGCGCATCCGCCGGGTGTGCATGTCCAAGCTCTGCCGCCGAGCTCGGCCACGAGCTCTCCGCCACCGAACTTCTCCAAGCTCTTCACCGACGAGCTTTGCCGAGCTCTACCACGACCAAGGCTCCGACCTCGACCGCTCGTGCAACTCCGCTCGCTCCCGACACGTACGAGAGCTCCGACAATCGAGTCGTCGCCAACGCCCGAAACATCGAACAGCTACGTCTCTTTTACCCTCAACGTACATCGCAAATTACCGTCCAATGCAAAAATTTGTGCAAGCATTGGATCATTTTCTGTTTCGGCTGTTGAGCAACGGCCGCCCTTTACCTCGAGCAAGGACAACCCTTGCTCGGGGGCTACAAAGGACGGGGTGCACACCCCACGTTTTTATCAACTTTTTTCGCAAAATATACTATGGTCACACCCGATCCGTTCGGGTATTGTTTGCTCTCTTTCTCTTCACTTATCGGGAACGTCGTCCGACTAAGCTATAAGTCGAAGTCACGAGGCATGGCGCGATCGCCTATCGATCTCCTACGCCCCCGCGGCTACGGAGAAAAGGCCCGCCATCCGCTGCTCCTCTAAAACCCGACCTCAAGCTTAGGAACTCGGGCGAGGCCTTTAAGAGAAAAAAAGAACAAACAACACGAGACTTTTACGATCAAAGTTATTTGCCCGACTCGGAGGCTTTGTTCATTTACAACCAAAAGAGGCATTGCCTCGATCTACATCTACTTTTATGATTGTGCGGTGTACGTCATAAGCGCCCGGCGTGCGCCATTGTGCGGGTACGTCATAAGCTCCGTCACGGGGATGGACGCGATCATGCCCGGGGTTCGAAGGCTGGCCCGCCGAGGGTTCGGCGGCCGCCATGGGCCAGCCCGGCGAGGACACGTCGACGGGCGCCCGAGCAGCCTATAATGCGTATTGCACGGCGCCGGAGCTTCAGCGACACGTGCTCGAGTCGCCCGGTGCACGAATCGACCTTTGATTTCCTCTACGATGAGGGAGGCGACGAGCCCTCGGGATCTCGAAGATCTCAAGAATTATAGAGGTTGAGGCACTTGCCGGAACATGAGGTCGATCCACTAGCTGATCGTCCGAACGAGCTGACGAGCTCGGGCCTCACTCGAGCTACCCGCTAGTAACTCACCGAGCACCTCATCTCGACCATCGAGGTAAGATGAGGCACGAGCTCACCCCACCTCTCGCGAGACACACGGGGGGAAGCAAACGAAACAACGACTTCGGCTCCACGGCGAGCTACACACGATCATGCCCGGTTCGAAGGCTGGCCCGCCGAGGGTTCGACGGCCGCCATGGCCAACCCGAGCGAGGGACACGTCGACGGGCGCCCGAGCGGCCTATGTCTGTGCACGGCGCACGGAGAGCTCAGCGACCTGTCTTTCAGTCGCGGTGCATCGACCGACCTTTGGCTTCCTCTATGATGAGGAGGAGGCGACGAGCCCCTCGGGATCTCCGAAGATCTCGAGAACTATAGAAGTTGAGGCGCCGAACATGAGGTCGATCCACTAGGCGATCTGGGCGAACGAGCAGCTGACGAGCTCGGGCCTCACTCGAGCTACCGCTAGTAACTCACCGAGCACCTCATCTCGGCCATCGAGGTAAGATGAGGCACGAGCTCACCCCCACTCTCCGCGAGAGGAGCGAATGGGGCAACGAAAAAAAGCTCAAACGAGAGTCAAGACGAACTCCGCCTATCGACTCAAAATACAAGCCTCTACGAGAGTGTAACACACTCGTACAGCCTCGGGGGCTACACCCGGCAGGTGCGCTCGCGCGCACCTTCCGGAACGGGAACGAACCCAACGACGATCCACGGCGACCTCGACCTCGGCCTTAAAGCGCATGAGGGAGAATCCATCTCCCCAAACACTTTCGAAGGCCATCGAGCTCGGGCTCACCCTCTCCACAGGCAACCGTGGGGAAACAAACGAAAGCACGAGTCAATTAAAGCCTCCGCGAGAACTTCTCGTTCCCACGGAGCCTCGGGGGCTACACCCGCGGGTGCGCTCGCGCACCCGCGGACAAAATCAACCCGAGCACGGCCCTTATCTCCACCACGATCTCGAGGTCATCGCCGCAAAACGCCCGGGAGGAGACTCCATCTCCCCGGGCGCTCGGGGGCTACCGTGGGATACCTATATCGTGGGTACCCTAAACACACGACTAATCGCGGCAAAAACAATAGCGGCATTCGGCCTAACTCCGCCTCGCGTGAGCTCAAAAGACGGAGCCCGAACTCCGCCCCGCACGAACTCGGGAGGGCGGAGCCCAGGCCCCACCTCGCGCCGTGCGCCTCCGCCCGCGCCGCGACTCGGTCGTGCCGGCCGCCACGCATGCGACTACGAGGGTTGCGTCTTTGCCGTCACGAGCTCTTTCCGTTTCATGCAAGCTCTCGCATAAGCTCTTTCCGTCTCCCGCACGAGCTCTTACGTGAAGCTCTTCCGCCTCGCACAAGCATGTTGCTACCCTTCGCCTACGATTTGCTGCGTCTTTGTTGTGGAGCAAGCTTCCATGAACGGTCAAAAGGCAAGCAAGCTACCACCGTGCCTTGGTCACAAGAAGATCGGCGTAACCACGCAAGCAAGGCGAGGCGGGCATGCAAGCAAGCGAGATCTATACGTGCGTGTGCATATATATCGCGTATACGGGCAAGCAAGCTAAGCTAGCATATACGTGTATACATGTGCATGCACGAGCACACACAGAAGCAAGCAAAGCTAGCATAGGCGCGTGTATATGTGCTGCACGAACACATACGAAAGAAGCGTAGCTAGCTCATGTATCGCGTGCGCATGAGCACGTCTCGGGGTCCGGTTACTCGCCGTCTCGGCCTCGACGATGACACAGGGGAAGGCAAAGCTACTAGCTCCGTCACGAACGCAAACGTGTCGAGGGCGAGGCGGACACTCGGCCGACGATCGCGGCGGTAGCGGGGAAACGAGCTCCCCCGCTCCTGCGAGCACGCGGCGGTCGTGGACCTCACTCCGCCCCGCCGAGCTCCGTCATCGCGAAACTCCTCAACCGCGCCGCAGCGCTCGAGCCCCGATAACGACCAAGAGCTCGCCTCGCCCACCTTCTCGTGGAAGCTATCGGGTACAGAGTTGGCCAACCACTCCCGACGAGCACCGTGCGACGCCGATCCCACCTGACTCGGGAAATGACGGATTCAACTCGCCATACCCTCTCTTGGCCAACCACTCCTTCGACGAGCACCGTAGCGACGTCGATCCACGATGACGAGGAAGGAAATGGCCAGATTCAACTCGCCATACCCTCGCTACGACCAACCACTCCTCTTACATGCAGTCCCGGGTGCGCACGACGCACGCCCACCTCGTCCAAGGCATGGTCGCGCCCATACCGACGTGATGTATTCCAACTCCGATTGAAGACCAAGCATGGGCCGGCCACCGTCCAACTCCAGGAATCGCGCGTGCGACGACGACCAAGCAAGACGGCTCGGGCGCACTCGAGCTCACGACGACCCCTTTTGCCATACGAGCTCGGGGCTTCATGCCATTTTAGCACTTTACCCCTTCTATTTTGTGTTCTTCTCCTCTTTAATCCTTCTCCTTATGGCACCCGTGTACCTCCCCTTGCGGCTATAAAAGGGGGGCCTTGGCCACCGGGAGAGGGCAGGTTCTGGCATCCCAGCTCTTGCACACGAAACTCTACGACAATCATACGCACACACCACTCGCAGAGACTTGGGAGCCGGCCTCCCTCTCTCGAACAGCTTGTATTCTCCCCGATACGAGCATTTGAGCTCGGCCACATAGTGACTCCAACTGGAGACTGGACTAGGGTGCCCGATTGCCCGAACCATATAAATCTCGCATCTTGTGTCCCTTGAGCTAGGCCATCGAAGCCCCACACGAGCCATACGATTATGCGTAATGCGTGGCCTACCCCGATATTAGACCACGGCAGTCTTGTTTCGTATTATTATTTTTACATTGCAAAGTAAGTTCAAATGAAACAAATCATAAAAAAGGTTATAAAATACATCGATATTTACAATCATTTTATTAGACGAGTTTGTTTGAACAATTAAAAAATTAAATTTCAAGTTATGAGATTTTCAAGAAAAGGACATGTCACCATGACTTCCACGTCACTAGGAGACTCACCATCCATGTCACCATATACTCCTCTGTGATGTTTATTCTAAAGCGTCATAGATAAGTATGGAGGCGACAAATGGTTGAAGTCGTCATAGAGTTAGCACCTAATTTTCAAACCGTCATAAGGCCGTCATAGATTTAGTATGCGATGACATATTCAGAAACCGTCACCAGGAAACCGTCATGTATCAACACATTTCTAGTAGTGCCCGTAGCCGAGAAGACAGAGGTGGCGCGCTTTAGGTGCGGGTGTAGGGATAGCTAGGCTTAGGACTGCTGCGCGAGAAAGGCCACGGAAGGGAGATAGAGCGTAAGGGGATGGGCCAAGGCCTGGTAAGCAGCAGGTCGGACTGTGGGGCAAGGGGTGAGAGGGGTTTTCCTTTTTATTTTGTTTCTCTTTTGTTTCAAAGCCATTGCAAAAGTCCTTCAACACCTTTTGAATTTTATACAAAGACGCACATTAAAGTAAATACAATGCACCAGAATGTATGCAAAAATAATTTGCTAAACCTTATGATGGATTTTAATTGAAAATATTATTTCCTATGATTGCATGAGCACATAATTACATAAGTAAATATATCGTTTTAACTATATTTCAAAATATGCAGTTACAAGGCTCCTCCCACATCCCACAATCGCACCAAAGCAGTAGAAACACACATTGAGCTATTGGTCCCAAAAATGGACCAACGAAAAACCAGCATATATACCCCCTCGAGGAACTCTATTCGGGGATGGATTAGACGATTTGAAAACATTGTCTGCATCATGAACCGTAACTACCAAATCCTACGGTTAACCAAAAACTAAAATCAGCAAGAGAGAACGTAACTAATTGTCACAGCCGCGTTGAGGGAGGCAGCGGTGACAGCCGGCCGGCGCCCCTAGGGCGGCGACGGCGATCGGCGGTGGCGGCGGCGGTGGTGGCCGCACGAGCTGGGGCGGCGGCGGCGTTATGGAGGAAAGGAGGCGGCCCAAGGCAAGAGCAGGGAAAATACTTCTTTATTGCTTACCCCGAAGAGATTACATCCTCCCCCTATTTAATGGCCCCTCATATGAGACTTGTATTTCAAGGAATCTTTAAAGGTTTCCTTATAGAGTTGGAATACTTTTTACATGTAATCCTTATTTATTTCCTAATAGGAGATTTTCTTATAGAGTGGAATATCTCCTTCACACCAAAAAGTCCTGATTATTATCCTAATCCAATTCTGACTTTAATTGCCGAAGAAGTCACGGGGGGGGTAGCCGGCGGCATGCGCACAAGGCCTTCGGGGCTAGGGCGCCCCTCCGTCGGCCGTGGCCCCTTGGGCCTGGCATCCCGGGCCCATCCTTTGGGGTGTGACACTAATTAGAATATATGTTGTAATTCTCAAAAAAAAAAAAAAAAACTAATTAGAATATATGTATCTTGTTGGCTTCTCTAACTTGAAGAAAATTGGCTCAAGATTTCATATCATAATTTAAAACATGTAAACTCTAAACTATAAAATTTCTATATGGAAAATGTAAGAGGTGACTTCTTTACATTAATTTTCTAGTATACATGTGAAAAATCAGATGCATTTTCCTCAATTCTAACATTATTACTGGATGGCTAGTTATGTTAAAGTTGATCTCCACCCGTTGGCCCAACGACCAACTGGGCCTTTGATCTACACCCTGATCGTGGGCGTCCAGCCCAATGAATGGCTGGTAGACCCCCATCGCATAGTGCCTATAAGAGGCGGTGGGGACCATAGGCTTTAGTTACAAGGTTCATTGCAGCCGCCAACCCCCACTGTCCTAACTTAGACCGATCGAGAGGGAGCACTGCCAGCGACGGGAAGCCAACTACCTTTGGCGTCGCCTCTGCAGCGCAACGCGGACACCAGCTGTCGGGACTACACCGACCGTCGCTGCACTAGCGTGACCTCTGCCCGAGGGCCATGGCTAACTCCAACACCGACGGTATGAACCTATCTCTTCTCTATTTCGCTCCCTCTTGGTTCTAGTAGATCGATTCACTTGTGCCATGCCAAAGATAGAGAAACAACCCACTGGATCCGCACCTAGGTGATTCAAGTTCTAATATTGGTGTCAAGCGCAATTCTCTGGCACCTTCCGCATGTACAAAACCGACATCATTTGGCGTGCCCGGGCAAAGAACAAGTGCAAATTATTCGCACAGATTCTTATCCAAAATAAAATCCTCACAGCGGACAACCTTGCTATTAGGGGATGGCCTCACTAGGATGCATGTATTCTTTGCAATGGCCCACTAGAAATAGGCACAACCGGACACAGGGCCTCTACCGAGCGCCTGAAACGCCGGAAAGGCCGTTCCCCCCGCTTGGTAGAGGCTCTACCGAGCATGGCTCTCCAGAAAACCCCTCGGTGAAATCTTTCATGGGGAACAGCGTTCTCACCGAGAGCTCGATAGGTCCCGCTCGGCGCAGTGTCTACCGAGGGCTACCCCCCCCATCTTTTGATTGTAGTGACTTGTTTTAAATTATGCAAGTTTGTATGTATGTGACATATATGTGACTTGTTTTAAATTATGTAAGTTTGTATGGATGTGATATATATATGACTTGTTTAAAATTCTGTTGGAATGAAAGAACAGAAAAAAATATGGTCAATTCACGGAGAGCCATTGGATGAGGCTCTCGGTAGAGAGACTTCACCAATGGCCTCGGATAAGGCCAGTGACAATTATCTACCGAGCGCCTAACCGAGCTCGGTAGAGTTGGCGGCATGGGCGCATTGGCCGGCTGCCGGGACGCGAGAGGCATCAACTCTACCGAGCACGGAACTTTACGGAGGGCTGGCTCTCGGTGAGTAGACCATCTACCGAAAGTCCCTGGTTACCGAGGGCTGGGCTCTCGGTAGAGGGCGCTCTACCGAGAGCTTTGTTGCTCCGAGAGCCTCTCTCGATAGAGGGAGACTCTATCGAGCGCTGGCCGTTGGGCTCTCGGTAGAAAGGCCAGCGCTCGGTAGAGGCCCTGTGTCCGGTAGTGAGGGTATCACCTGTGTCTTGACTGCCCCATTGCACAAGTGACATGGACCAAAGTGACTTCTTGGGAGAACCTTATCAACCTCCAGTTAGCCCTTCAAAAGCGGCTCAATTTCCTTAGTCGACTGGTGGGAGTCGACCTTGCTTCTAATCCCAAAAGAGAAGAGGCGTGATATCAATGGAGTGGTAATATATACCATGTGGAATTTGTGGAAAGAATGCAATCGAAGAATCTTTGAAAACAAGTACTCCACAGCCATTCATGTGGCTGAGCGCACCAAGGAAGACATAGAACAATATAGAAGGGCTTTTACAGCTCACTAATAGATCACGTTTGGTACCACACCTCAATCTACAAACTGTAACACTTATGCATCTTAGGGGTTTTTGGTTTGGCCTTAGAGCCACTCTGTACATAAACTTTCTTTCTCCTTCAAGAAAAAACAACGCAATTTCCATAGCAAACAGTCTCGGGGTGAAATCACACTCTCCGGATCATGTTACTCGCTTACAGAAACAACCGAAATTGATGTCCCCTGCATGCCGTGTGCGCAACTAAAAGTCTAAAACGCGAGCGGCGGCCGTGCTCCGCTTGTGGTCACACCCGTCGTCTTGTGTGCTCCATAGTAGATGGCGTCATAGCTCATCTTCGATATGATGCACTGATCGCCCAGGTGTCACCCTGCCATGGATTCATGGAAGATCGGCCGGTCTCCGGCGCAGACTTCTCAGACAATCGGGTCCAAATTCCCTGATGTGATCTCAGGTGCAGAGATGGACTGCTCGGCACACCACCGGATCGAGTACGTGCCTGAGATCACACAAGGAATTCGGCCCCAATTACCCGATTGTGCAGTGGTGGTTCGCCGGCGGGCTGGCGTTGTTGGAGATGGAGACGGAAGACGGTAGCACGTACTACTGCAGACAATTGGTGTGCACTAGTCCATCAACCCGTGCTCTCGCGGGATCGAATCTTATAAAAGAGATAAAAGTATAGTTATTACTGTGTTAATGTCTTTGGATAATAAAGCGACTCGTATTAAAATATATTTTCTCTCTTTGTTTATTTTCTAACACAATAGGCATAATTGGATACTTTGTGTTGTCTATTTTTTAGAACTTATATCAATTATTGATCTATTTGAGCTTCATCTATATTCTATGATATCATGATAATCTACATTTTCATTCTCCATTATGGCATTATTAGACTTATTGATTGCTACATAGATTGCATTCTCAAGTACTATGTTGGCCTAAATAGACACTTTAAACCTACGTTTTTATTTCTTAATATCAGTTTATAGATTGACGGGAGATCTAGGTCGGTAGCTAAGCTGAAAGAATATTAATATTTAAGCCTTATAATGACTATTTGCACCTTGTCAAGATATAGCCACTTGTAGTCTGCAGTGTCGTCCTCCTACTTTTCAAGATGTTTAAACTTTATTTCCTAAGAGTTATTTATGTAATACTAGTTATAAATATGAATAAGTATATATCAAATATTTTAGTTAAATTGTATAAATTATCTAAAGTAATGATTTGTACAAATTATATATCATGGTTATGAATAATTTTAAATATTTTGTTGTTACCATTATTTTATAAAATATTTTTAATGATTTCTTAAATGTAATAATATATGTATGTATTCCTCATGAACGCACTTGTATTTGACCTAGATGATGGCACAATATGTATGTTAACTTTAATGAAATTTTAATATATTGCCATTAGAAATATATATGTGCTTTCTTTTATTAAATACTTTGACAATTCAGATTTGGATTTAAGAGAATATTTTAACTTTTAATAATGTGATATGTGATAATTTTGATGTAAGTTAAAGGGTTTACATCTATTATGTCTATATTAAAGATTCAGGGTTACCTTATACTTGATTTACTCATTCATAGATTTTGATAATTATTTAGAAAATAGCATAGATTATCATTATTGATTGACTTTCTAAAAAAACATTTTTTTTCTAGTGGACCTTGTAACGCATAACATGGATGCTCCATTGAGGACCTCTATTATGAATTTATATGATTTATATTTTTCATGTAGCATAAAACAACCTTTGTGTGTCTTCATGAATCTACACTTTAACTTGAACTTTTAGTATATATATTGCAATTCCTTTTATCAGTTCGTCAAGTTGAAGTTCTAGTGCTTATTTTATATTTTACTCACAATCTTCATCTTTTATTTTATTGAAAAGATTGTAGTTCCTAGGTTAGTCTCCGACAATTATACGTTACAACTTGCACCACGACACTATCACATAATTTAATTTGAAATTAAATTGTTTTGTACAACATAATTTAAAGTTTTTTAGAATAATGACTCATGGGAAAATTTTAATTTATTAATATTAACATAACTTAAAGTTAGTGTTTAGTGTCTTTGCTATGTGGGTTGTGAAGGAAACATTTTTGCACCCTTGATAAACTATTAAAATAAATATTTATCTTATTGTCTACCTTTGTGTGGTCTACATGATGGAAGATATAGTTAAGTTTACTTTTAATTTAACTATTGCAAAATTGGTAATTCATAACACACATCACATACTTATGGATATTAAATTATTTTCTCAATAGCTTACTTTTTGTAATTGTATGTAGATTTGAGACATATTTTTGTATGTTTTTTTTTTTTTGAATGGATGTGGTGAGTAATTTAGATACAAATTTATGTTTTCAACTCAAACCATGGAGCATTCTCCCCAACGATTATTCAGATACAAATTAAGTGTGTTAATTTATATTTTTCTTTATAATTGTATTTATGGGTACTTTGAATGCACACACATGGGTCATTTTGCATTATCTTTCCTAATGCTAGATATTGATCATTTTTTTTTCAAAATATTAGGCGGGTATTTTAAATTATTTATCTTTTGTAATGACATATGTGTGTAATTTAGGGAGTTAGTTTTGCATTAATGTAATGAAGGAATTATGTAATTTAAATACAATTTTAGTGGATTATTTTGAATTATTTTTCATAATTTTTCAGTTCGGTAGTTTATTAGAGGCAAATTAGAGGGTTAATATATGTATTCTTCACATAATGGTAGATCTGGACATTTTTTATAGAACAATGGATCCAATGTCTATTATTGATCATGATGATTGGAGTCAACCAAATGATTTATAATTCACCTCATTAGAATTAACATGAAGTGAAGGCACCCTTAAGTCTTAGTCATCGTAAACATTTTATGTGATTATATATTATTTTTTAAAATTTTACTTCATTTTAGTTATGTTCCTCTACTAATAGAATAATTTAGTAACATGCTTATGGATATATATGGAACACTGACTAATATATGGCAATGTCATTTAAATATGATTCCCTCATCTATCGGTTGGAGATTTAGCATTCTTTGCTCTTCCTTTTGATGAACCCTTTTCTAGATACGTAGTATTAGATCTACTTCCCTCCTTCAATCCTATTAATAAACACAGGGACATACTTGTTCTTTACTTTAATTTGCATATGTGTATATATCGGCAAAACTGCAAAGTAGAGATTGGCGAGGGTGCACGGTAGCATGAGCGGCGAGGGTAGCATACACTGGAGCTTAATATTGACATAGCACTCATCTATGCCAATAATGTAGGCCGAGAACACACCATCTGACAAAGTTCGTGCTTGCAGGCTATAGCAACAACAACGTACCTGCAGCAAGAATTGTAGAGTATGACTGAGCAAGAGCAACGTACATGCATCAAGAGTAGCATACCTATAGCTCCACCCATGCATTGACAAAGGATGTTGTTTAGCTGCGAGATGTCTAGCTGTGTCGAATCTAGGATTTTACACGCAAGTTTGCTGAAAAAATTCTTATATAATTTGGTATACCAATTATGATTTAAATAAACCATATTCTAAGTTAGCAAAACCAAAAATATTAAATAATATGATAAGCCTTAAATTCAAAGATAATGCTTGAAGCAACAATGAATCTCGGTATAAATAAATTGTTCAAATAAAATTTAGCTGAGAGTAGACTTACAATATTACTTGTTTATCCACTTTGCTTTCTGAATGAGATGGATGTCCTAATTATATCATCTGGATCATATGGAAGGTGATTAATATCATAAACCGGGCGGCTTTGGTAGAATCAGGTTTCGAACTTGAGGTAGAGGTTAGAAAACTCATATATGATGGACTAATGAACAAATGCTAATTATTAGCTTCTTGCCATTGAATGAACTCACGAACTGGAATAAAAAAAAAAAAATCACTCATACATACATAAATAAAATTATTGAAGTCCACAAGTTAGAAGAAGATTAGAAAGATTGATCATATACCTGTCAAGATTGATTTTATACCTGCCTGTTGTCTGCCGGACTTGTGAGCCGACGCCCCTGTGCTCTTCCACACCAACAGTGTTTTAGACCATCAGGCGTCGAGCGTGGCGCAGATCTGTGACTCCGTCTTTGATCTCGGTTCCGGCCGTCCGGCGACCGGTGTGGAAGGCCGGACATGTGAGCCGACGCCGCTGTCCTATTCCACGCCAAGACAACGACGTTTTAGGCCATCAGGTGTCGAGCCTGGCGCGGCTCGGCGACTCCGTCTCTGATATCTGTTCCGGCAGTCTGGCGACCAACGTGGAAGGTTGTTTTACTTTCGTCCATTGATTGAAGCTCCGTTACTATGGCCGATGGCTGTGGCAGCGGCGCTTGGCTAATATCACGTAAGGTGAGATGGGAAGGGATGGCTTTTCATTCAGATCTATATTAAGCCTGAGACAGAGAGTTTTCAATATTGCACGGCAGATGGATAATTTTTTTTTTAGGAAAATAGAATAGCACGTTATCTTTCATAATGGCAGGTGGGTATTTTTTTAGAAAATGTCAAATAGATCTAGTGGTTATTAATATAAATGACAATCAAATGGATGGCCATATCTTTCTAATTATTGTGAGAATTTCTAGGAGTTATCTCTTTTTCTAGCGTGTCTGGTGAGAACTAACGTGGAGCTCCGTTGACCCAAAGAGGAGATTGATTAGGAAAACAAAAAACTGAAAAGAGACAATTTCTTACGTTAGTAATTACACAATCCAGCTACAATGTCATGGTATGACATATTTACACAGGCAAGCGAATCTAGAGTTTCTGGACTGAGGTATGGTGCATGTAAATATTAATTTACAAATTTACATGAAACAAAACGTTAACTTTGAGTTCCATTGTAATAGACCAACAACATATAAACCTAGCACCAATGGACATATAGAAATCGATGTTTTACCATTAGACTATAGCTATAGCTTAAATGATGACAGTGTGACTATCAAACAAAGCACATACATTCTAATAACATCAAACTCTAACAGTTATTATGGTGATACATGAGATGTGAATTTCATAGATTTGTACTCTTCCCAGGTGACTTCAGATTCTAGATCTACCTTTTTTTCTGGACATTCTCATGCTCTTCTAGAAAATATCACATAAAAAGATAAAATTCAATGGGATGGCAATTATTTCAATTTGTACCGCTGTCAGAATCACGATCAGTCCAATTGATGTGGTCTCGCGATGTTCTCGTTCAGTTTAGAGCATCGCTTTGTCAGTTTGTGGATCACAAGATTGAATCAATCTACTGCCCCGTGCTCTTATGTCCCTGTAGCCTGAAGCTATGAATCAAACAACACTGATCAAAGGCTAGACGGATTGTCATCTACCTCCTGAAAATAGATTATTACCTGCATGCATCTGTAGAAGGATTTGCCGGTAACATAGAGTGGGAAAGCTAGCAGGCCCCAAGTGCATGCGTCGAAGCACTTCCACATGCTCCCTTCCGTGGCTGATGATAGAGCTTCCAAGAAACTGCAAGGCGTGGGGAGGGAAGCCCAGGAAAGATCGACGTGACTAAGGATCCTGATGTAGCATAGCGCAGGGTTGGAAGGTTGATCCGTGCGTGACTTCCTTTTCAATTAGATCTATGCGGGACTTCTATAATGGCAGGTGGGTAATTTTTTAGGAAAAACTAAATAAGATCCAATGGCTATTACAATTAATGGCGATCAATTGATGGCTAGATCTTTCTAATTATTGTGAGAATTTCTTTGATTTATCTATTTTTCTAGCGCATCTAGTGAGAATTAACGTGGAGCCTTCGTTGGAGCCTCCAATTAGTAATAGTAAGATACTACAGCGCTGAATCAGTCAGCGCATGCAAAGGTTCTGCTTCTTGCAGTTGGGCATAAGAGCAAGGCCAATAAAGCTTGGCTTATAGCCAAGACAAGTCATCATCAGCCAAGTTTATAGCCCAGTTCATATAATAACTAGTCTCTTAAGTCATCATCAGCCAAGTTTATAGCCCGCCATATAATATCTAGTGGTTATTGAACATGTAGCTCTCACACCTCTCTCAAAAACGAATCGACCACACCGGCAAGAGAACAAACAAGACTAGCTCACCTAGCAAGTCGGTGGACTGTCCGGTCTTGAAAAACAACACTTCCGGCCTTTAATGGAAACAGGGGCGCGGATTGTCCGCAAGGAGGGGTCGGACTGTCCGCAGGTATCAAATCGGACCGTCCGACTGCAAAAGCTAGAGACCATGGACTGACGGCTGGACTTGCTCTGAACGACGGACTGTCGAAAGCAGTCCGGACTGTCCGCGTTATGCTGGAGAATAGAAAACCGACTGATTTGCAAATCTGCTGGACTCGCCTAGAAACCGACCGCGGACTGTCCGCACGCACCGGGGCCGCACCGTGAGGTCGCGGTAGAAACTCTCCGGAAGGCATAGACAAAACTCGACCGCCCATGCGGGTTCGAGCTAGGTCTTGTCGCGGACTGTCCAAACTTTGTCCCGGACTATCCGCACCGCTCGACCAAGAGGATTAGGGCGCACCCGAAGCTTAGGCCCGATAGCCGGGACTGTCCGACTTGGTGACCGGGGATCCGTCTGACTCTAGGAACAAAGACAAAACCGACGCAAAAACAAAATCGCCCTTCACCAAAATTGATCCAATCTCGACCAAATCAACACCAACTGCCACAAGATTTGAGACACTAGGCAGTAGGGAGGCTATTCAAAGAAATCATTGCCCAATTTGGTCGGAATCAAGAGAAATCGAAAGGGGAACGAAAATCACCAAAAAACGAACCCTGGTCACAAAACTTGCCCGATCTATGAACTCGGGAGGATTCAATCCATTTTCCTTTGGTGAATCACTTCGGTTCACGTCGTAGATCAAGCCACAACAAAAAGAATTGATCGAAAAACGACCCACAAAACGATGAATTCGGAGCAAGAACAGGGGAAGAGAAAAGAGTGAAAAAATAGGGCACAAGAACTCAAAGCACGACACGATAAGCACACAATCCATCAATCCGAAAAGCCCGGAGGGGCATGCACATAATAAGGGGTGTTCTTTCTACAAACACAGATCACAATAGTTGTCTAGACCTCTCCCACACAAAAACAACTATATACATGGAAACCCTAAAGGATGAATTAAAAACTGGAGCAAGGCAACTTGAGATGGAGGGCTGCCCTCTCTATATATAGTCTTGGTCTGAGTGACCATCCTACCCCTACTGATACATGGGCGAATACCGAATAGCCAGAGGCATATTGGTTCGACCCGAGGATATACTGATCCAACGGCCACCACGCCTTCTCACCGGTAGCTTCGCTTCGACGCGAACTCCCCAATGCCACCGCGTGTCGCCCTTCCACATTGGAACCTCCACCCGGGTTTTGAGGCCCAAACCCACGAAATCTACCACCGATGGTTTTGGGGCCCAAACCACCAAACCGGACCGCGAGTAGCGTAACGCGTACGCGTCCCCCGCGCTTTGACACGTGTCACCACCATCCTCAACCGCCCGACCGCCAAGTGTTCTGAGCTGCCCTCTCGACTTGCATGTCCGCCGTCTTGACTCGATTGACATGGTCACTCCACGTGTCCTCGCACTTGTCGATGTCCCAAATGTCAGCCACCACGGCTGGCCACCCGGCAATCCGGTCCCTCAATCCAAGCCTCACGTCCGCCCTTCACTGCTCCGGGTCCATCGGCCGACGGCACGTCCTTCTTGGTCTTCACCGCCCATTGACCACCGTCTTCGAGCTCCACACCTGCACAACACAAGCCGACAACGTCCGCGTGTGCCGGTGTAAGGGTAACCAAAGTGAAAAGATAAAGTAAATATAATGAAAATGCTAAGTGTTGATCAATGATTCATCACAACAAGTGAACATAAAATGGTTAATCAACCATGTGTTCGCAATCGTGCCCGACAACGGTAGTAGCGGGAGGTGTGTTTGCCACTATGGCAGCGGCATCACCAACGGACTACAGCGATGAGAACAAGATGGTGTCCCCGACGAGTCAACGTGGCGCCGACTTCCATAGCCGAACCGTGTCGGTTTGTCGCAAAGAACCGCACCCCGAGCATCAACACCGGCGGTGAGACCACCAAAGACAAAGATATATAGTCAAACAATATATACATAGGCGTGCTAAGAACGACGAAAACTTACTACGACAACCCGCCCATAGCCGGCCTCTCTAGGGACTACGCGACGCATCGCCAACGCTATCTTTGGTGGGTCGGCTGCGGCCGGCACGAGCACTCAAGCGGAATCGGTCCAAATGGTATGCACCATGTGTGTGAAGCACGCAGGGCAGCCAACGGCATTGTGCTTCATCAACGGCATTGTGCTTGCCATCAACAAGCTCTTCCAGGGGCGGATTCACGGCCCGTCTTTGCTGAGCTGCAGCCGGGCGAGGCCCGGCCAAACTGTGGGAACAAGTTTCACAAAATGCAATAAAACAGCCTTCCGCCCAATAGTCCCCGAGAAGAACACAGCCCAGCTTCGGCTTTTCCCTAGCCCCGCCCATGTCGTTTGCTTCCTCGTTAGCCCAAATGGCTTAGATTCCCGAGTGGAATTGGACTCTCGGACTTCCCGAAGAGTGGAACAAGTTTTCTCGGTCGTTTTTTTACGAGTAGAATTGGACTCCTGTCTCCGGACTTCCCGACGCCTCGGCTTCTCACGAGAGTCACGCACGGCGGCTGCGATCTTGGCGGTGGGCGACGCGAGGAAGTGCCGGCGGCGAAGTGGTGAGTCCGGTGACCCCGACGAGTGACGACCACGCCGAAGCAGATCGCCGCCTAGCGGCGACGCTGTCGACGCCGGCCTTGCCTCGCCCGTCGCTTGGAGAGAGAGGTGAGAATTCTGAATTCATATCGCTGATCGGGACCGTCGATGAATGATGATCACCACATTCAAAGTTTCAAATCCTTAATTCCCGCTTAGTACTTTAGGTATGAAATTATGAATTAATTAATGTTCTTGTTCTATTTATTTTTTTTTTTGTTAGGAATTAGGATGGAAAGATACTTTTCTAAGAAAGATGCATCAAATAGTAATGCCGTGGTTGGAGCGAGAAAAGACCACGGATTGAACTTGATTTGAGAGATATAGTTGAGGATCCAGGGAATAGAAAGCCAATTGATGAGTTTCATCATGACATTAGAGATGAGGCTAGGAGAGCATTTCTACAAAAAGGGCCACATAGGCCAGCTGGTCAAAAGTTTCCAAAAACAAAAATCTATGGGCAAGCAAGAGGATTTGTTGAATCATGGTATGATGAATTTGATTGGGATTTCCGGTGAGAGGTCGTTCTAGATTTCATGGTGCCAAATTAGTGACATACTACCATCATTTTCATCATGGGGTTTTCATTGGTGTGATTGATCAAATTCTTTGTGAATTAAATAATCGATTTCGAAAAAGATCAACTCAACTCTTGAGATGTGTTGCTTGTCTTGATCCAAATGGTTCTTTTGCCAACTTTGAGATAGAGAAATTAGTTGAGCTTGCTAAGATCTATAAAGATGACTTCAGTGATTATGACTGTGTGAAGCTAAGGGGTGACCTCCTTGTATTCATTGATGAAGTAAAGAATGATAAAGATTTTGGCACTTGTATTGATCTGGGCAACCTTGCTTTGAGAAGATGGTTCAAAGTGATAGACATACAAGTTTTCCTTTGGTGTATCGTCTCATTGAACTTGCATTGATTTTGCCGGGTAGCAACCGCAGCGTTGAAAAAAAGCCTTCTCCGCTATGAATATTATCAAGACTGAACGGAGGAATAAAATGAACGATGATTGGATGAATCATAGCATGATATGCTATATTGAGCGGGACTTGTTTGCATCCGTTGAAGACGAAAAAATCTTGAAGCGCTTTCAAGGTCTAAGAGACCGTAGGATAAATTTGCCACGCGAGGGCCCAAGGTGAGTATTGTTTTAGAACATTTCATTTTTATAATGGCATCTTGATATATGAAGAAGTATGACATTTTAAAAATTATACAGCATTGAGGGTGGTGGTTCAAATGGTGTGAACTCGTGAAGACGAAAGACATCAAACATGGATTTTTTTATTATTATTATGAAAGGCTCTTTGTATTCGGTACTTTTCTATCCTCGTCATAGTACTATGTATCTTAAGCACTTTAAATGAACATCAATATTTGCTAAATATCTATTAGAGTTCTATGTGCAAACGAGCAAAAATTTTTTGCGCTCTTTTATTTAGCCCCCCGTCCGTTTCTGGATCCGCCACTGAGCTCTTCCAGCAACCAATGAGCACTTCAGGCGCATGTTATACATTGACGACATGCATGGTGCACCACAGCAACGGTGTCGAGACTGCCTTCCTCTGTTCCTCCACTCCAACCGGCAACCAACAGGAACTGGCCTGGGTGATGACAATGCCGTTCCACCCAGTGCACCGGCCAAAATTTCTTCGTCCATATGAAAAGGGGATATTGTGAGCCACGTCGGCCGGAGAAGGGGACGGTCAGTCCGTGCCTTGAACGTGTCGTCGATGGAGGGCATGAGTGATGAATAACGAGGGGTACTGCAAGATGTTCAAGACCATCATGCATGCAAACGGTCGTCAATGTGTTCCAGCTGGAGGCCATCGACTGGTGCTGCAGTGTGGCGGCGACTTGCGACAATGGATGGCAACGCGAAGGCGGGCAGCAGGCGACAGGCAACTAGAAGGCACACACAAGCATATATAAATCGATACTTCTGTCGGGCCGCTGGAATAAAAGCTCATTGCACTTTTACACAGAGGCTTTCAAATTGTTTACCGTTGACTTTGGTTTTAACAAAAACTGTTTTCATAGTTACTTTAAATAGGGAAGTAAATATGCCTTTGGCTAACGCCTCAGTCAAAATTTTATATATATATATATATATATATATATATATATATATATATATATATATATATATATATATATATATATATATATATATATTGCCATGTTGGTAGCATATGTGTAGTGTTGAATGCAATAAAAAAATAATGTCGTAAAGTAAGACAAAGACTTTGCAGAGAAAACAATGTATCCGTATTGTCTTTGATCTTTACTCATGTTGCAACACATTGGCACTTTTGCTAGTAAAATAAATAAACAAATTCTGGTGAGCTGTGGGAGCAGAAGAGTCCTGCCCGGCGGCGCATGGAGGTAGAAGATTACGCTAACCAGTGGACCCAAGGCGTCAGAGACTCAGGGAGAATGTCTTGGTCATCAGCCAATCAGAAGACGAGAGGAGCCACCCACACGGGCTCGCGCACCAGCTGTGTCGGCCCATGGCCGAGAGGCGGAGGAGGGGCGCGCTGGACTGCAGGATGGAAGGTAGGGGCAGGCTGGGTTGCCGGTGTGGGTGAAGGGATAGATGGGCTTCGGTCTACTGGGCCTGCGCGAGAAAGGCCAGGAAAGGAAGATATAGAGGGGAAGGGACTGTGCCTCGACCTGGTGAGCAGCAGGCCGGGCTGTGCGGTGTCAAATTGTTTTTTTTGGGAGTAGAGGTCTCAAAGCAAAGAGTTGTGAGACCTAATCCTCGATACGTTGGGCCTATGTGGGCCATGTAGCGTTTATGCTCAAACTGCTGTTTTTTTTGCTATCGGTCGACACAGAATGCAACTCAAAAAAAAAAAAAAAAAAAATGTACAGCCAGTGTCCAAATTCCAAATCTCGTGTGAAACTCTGCTGGAGCGGAGTTGGCCGGCTTGTCAGCGATCCACTGATGGAAACCTGTACCACTGAAAGTCTAAAACCACATAGCACAAACTCAAAACAAACACAAATACTAATGAAATACACATGCTCGTGAAAACAAAAGATTACATCAAGGAATCAGGAGAGTCTAGAGAACGACGAGGAGCCATAGAGAGAGGAAGAAGTGGCGGAAGAACACACGATGTCCATGTTTGCTTTGTCTTCTCTGCTCTTCTAGTCTTTGTACTATCAAGAATAGAAAAGTTGTATCTCTTGCTGTTAGGACTTAGACAGAGGAGAAGAGGCAGTTCAGAGCTGGCAAAGTTGCTTACTGTAGCAGATGTAGAGCATATAACAAATGAACAATGTCCAATCTTGCAGTTACAAAATTTTTTAGGTATGCTCTTTCAGACTTTCAGTGGCCGAGCTTGGAGAAGGAGCCCACCACCGGAGGAGAGGATTTGAGCAGGATCCGTTCTACAGCCACCGGCTAGAGAAACAAGCTGTGCGCGTCACCGAGCAACAGCGCGCACACGCATTTGAGCAGAACACCGTCGTCGCCTCCGCCGCCTACCGCCGTGTCCACCACCGCACTTGTACCATTCAGAACTGAGCTCGTCACCGTCGGTACCTTGTCGTCGCAGCTGCTGATGGCAGCGAGCTGTGCGCGGCACTCGTCGTCGTCAGTCGTGGCCGAGGCTGTGACCACGCTGGTTGGGTGCGCCCACCTCGGGCACCAGCACGGCCATGGGCAGCTCCATGGTGGAGACGGACAGTCCACGTTGTCGGCTGACGAGACCGCTTCCTCACCGAGTGACACAACTATATATTGCGCTTCCTCACCGAGTGACACGACTATTGCAATATTTTGGTTTCCTCAATACATCAAAATGGAAACTTCTTCTATCTATTAATTAAATCAAAAGGTGATGGCGGGTTTATTTCTTATATAGAGCCATGACTGTCCAAGTGACACATGGACATCCATAAGCAAACCAAGGGATGGTATATATATTGTATACTAGTGATTTGCGCGCCCATGCGCCGGAATGAATGGGCCGCAATATCTGTAAATAATATGCAACCCAGATATAGAATAACAAGGAACTTAATAAGTAGAAACACAGAATAGCAGAAAAGCAGTCTTCTTAGCTGCACTGAATAGTTTAGACGACCCACCAAATTTATGTTACATCAGTTATACCAGGGAGCTCAGCAAGGGCGCAACCTTGCAAGTGTTAAATGCGGTCTTGAGAATCCTATCGAGGCACATGTTATAAGCAAATAGCCAACAAAATTCAATTCATCACGGCAACCACTGGATATGCAAAAGGCAAGAACTAAGTATGATCCATCTTGCAAATCAGGACCATATCTTTGACTTCGAACTTTTATAAGCAAATTCAACAAAAAACCAGACTATGCACTGGACAACTTATTTAGCCGGCCAGGTTTGAAGTTCATTGTCAGAAGCCTGAACCTTGCCAGCAAACTCTAATATACAGACAAACGAAGCCCAAAAAACCTATCCAAGCAAACTCTGTTTTTGTAGAATTATCCTACAAGGAGCAATTGATAGAAAAAAGAACATACAAGCAATTGAAGAATCTGGTAGACTGCAAATAAGTTTTCTTCCGCATCCATGCTCCATCCCTTTACTTTCAACATAACAGCAGCCATCATCACATTTCAGTTTACAAAACTGAGCCATACAAAAGGAATTACGGTGAGTATAAAATTCATTGGGAGTTAGTTCAAAGAAGAAAAAAAAGGGAAAAGCACATACATAAGTATCTTGCTGACTTAATGCTTTTGATGTTTGAGGCATCTAAATTTGGGCAGTACAGTCCAAGGCACTAAACATTTGCTTCCTATCGGATATCCATCGAGCCATAAAATCAATACAAAGCAAATAGGGATTTCAAATGTATTACCTGCCTCAATATGGATTACTTGCCTGCTCTCTCAAGATTGGGAAAACCACAAAGCCTTCAGGCAGGAGCTTTTAAAAAGAAGAATGGATCTGAATTTCAAATGTCTAGCTGATAATGCTTAGAAGGTGTTGGTGATGTATTCTGGTGTGCTGCTGCAGTCAAACAGTGTATACATAAATCAGAAGAAGATAGCTTATTTTCAAAGATCACAGCAGGAATCATACGGGACCAAGCATACCCCAGACAGATAAAAAAGAACAGGAGCACTCTAGGACAACTAAGATGCAGGATTAAATAAGGAAATCATATTTCATTGTGTATCGGTGATCATAAATCAGAAGAAGATAGCTTCTTTTCATCCGTTTGCCTATTCTCTCCTATAACTAAGACATCTGTGTGGCTGGCGAAAACTGCATAATCCAAAAATTGCATTGCTAAATTAGCAGCCGCTACAAAACTCTCTCTACAGAAGAATCGGACTCAAAACCGCAGGGCCAGCGCATATTCAAGGAGATCCAGATTAATATACCATGTTTCTGAATAGATCAGCGCATGGAAGAGCAGTGGAAGCTGTAAATAAGCATTAACTTATTATTCAGATGCAGGTATCTACATGTAAGTATTGTTATGGAGACCGGTCTCACATATATATAGGAAAAAAACACAAAAAAGGTCGACACAATCCAGCCCCAAAGAAATGTACAGAGCAGGTGCAGGCCAACAGTCCAGCTAATCGAAGGCAGCAGTGGTCAGAGGCGCCCAAATAGTTTACCTCTGCATGCTTCCAAATATTAATCTATGGATGGACATGTCTTATTTATTAATGTCAATTGATATGGACCATTATTTGTAACCCTGAAGTAAGCAAAGAATGTACGGTACCTCGACTACCTTCAGATAACATTCATGTAGCTGAATATTGTGAGAAGCATGTAAGCTCTATCCCTTCCTACAATCAAATTTAGAATATTGTGAGAAGCATGTAAAATGTCTCCCTTTCCTGCAATCAAACTTAGACATGGAAAAAAATTACCTGCGTTTCTCCTTGAGTGATCGAAGAAACAAAATGAAGCATGTTGCCTTCTCTGCATAACAAATTTCGTCAGTTAGACATGTTTAAATCTCACACCTGCAAGGACCTGCAAAGGGCTTTATCTAGAATCTTAGGTTTTAGGCGAAAGAATCATTTGCAGGGTTAGGCATGACCTCATCGTACACGGAGCTGAGGCGCTGCCGTTGCCGCCGCCACAGGTACGGTTTCGTCGAGCCCAGGAAGGAGCATGCACATGGGCCTAGAAACAAATTTTGCACAAGCAAGGTGTACAGTAAGTAAAGGTTTCAGTTATTGTTATTTGAGAGACAGGCATATACTAAACCACAGGAAATCAATGAAATATTCTGTCAGTAACCTATAAAGCTGAAGCAAGGCACTGAACTTAAAAAAAATTGTAGCACAAAAATTCAATCGAAATGCATGAGCCTGCTCATCTTATTTGTGTACATTGATTCATCCAAAAAAAACAACACAATTTAGTTTCTCTGGTTCATGAAAACTTCTAATATTCCGAAATACCCCAAAAAAAATTCATTGCCATACCATTATTCCAATCCCCTAAACAATCAATTTATTTTGGATTCTAAACCTGCAATCATTTTTTTTTCTAGAATTAGGCAAACACAAATTAAACTATCTAGATTTGTAACAGAACATTACAGGCACTTCATGGAGCAAGGTATGACCATAAAAAAATTAAAGATCACTGCTTTATAGTCACTGTTACAGTTATACAGTTGGAACCAAAGAAGCCATTAAAAATTAAAGATAAAAGTAAATTAAAATACCCTGATTTTGATGGACTGCATGTAATGATTACCTTGCTAGCAAGCCCTACTCAAGTACAATTGCTCTTCTGCAGAAAGCTCCAGGCAGGGTCGCTCACCTCGTTGTAGCTAGTCAGCTACTACTGCACCTGAAAGTTGCAAAATCAACCGCTTGTTATGCCATTTGCCTAGACACAAATGCAGGTTGTAAAGAATATTTTTCCTGATTTGAAATACCAACGCTACCATGCTAGACGAATGTAATACTACATATTCAAAAGCATCCAGGTGATCTTATTTCCATAGCAAAATATAGATGAATCTTCAAAAGTATTTTCTTTCCTAGATGAATCACCCATGATATTTTGTTTGGTTAGATTGAGATAAATAGACGTGAGAGAACGAAACTTGATTGCTTCTGTCTGGATTCGCGGAAGCTTCAAGTCGAGGGTTGCCTCGGCCTGCAACATCCATATAAATTTCAATTGGACAGCCATTGCCTTGACCTACACGACACAACCTCACCTACCGCTCGCCAAGCTGCCAAGCAACACACCTGAATCAGAGATCAGAACCAAACTTTCTTAAATTGGATCAACATCGCAGGCCAATCATCTATTCATTTTTGTACAAGCTACATAGTTGAGATCAATATCTCATCTATTCATTTATAGAGACTTGATTATTGTCCAAAAACCATTACAGGCCAATCATCCATATCTCGTATAATGGAATATTGTAATATTTAGCATTTTTATCCAACTATTCACGTTTCTTCAGAACACTTTATTAGCATATTTAAAAGTTGCCTTTTCGAACACTAACTGTGATGGCATTTCAAATGCTCCATAGTTCAGGAAATGTTATCTTTAAGCTAGAAACCTGGAAGCAAAATAAATAATGGATCAAAACAAAAGTTGAAACCAGAGCAGCAAGGGAGAAATATACCTGTTGTGGTGGTGCACTTGGTCCTTGCTACATGCTGCAGATGTGAGGACAGACCACCTCAACACACGAACCAAGAACCCGACGAACTCGAGAGAAAAAAAAGGACGGCCAAAAACGAACTGAAACTTGATCAAATCACCGTTATTTTTTTTCCAAAATTTGTCCAGGTAATCACCAAGGAGTTCTTGAGCTATCCCTGAAAGATCATTGCTCAATTTGAACTCAATCTCCGGGAAAATCAAATCACGGCCAAGAACACGAAAAAATCGCCCAAAAAGAAATTCATCGATTCGTCCATGCTCATGCTGAATTGGATCGAATCACTTGGTAGATAACCTCAGCACATGTCCTTGCACGAATCACATAAAAAAGCGAACCAAATCGGTCTCAAATCGACGAACCAAAAATACCCCAAAAATAGCTCGAAATACGGCCGCACTGCCACGCCCGGCTCCATCCCGCCCGCGTCGCCGCGCCGCCGCCGCCGGCGTCGCCCTACCTGGTCGCGCCGCCCGCCGGGTCGCGCCAGCGCCAAGGCGGGCGGCCGAGCCAGCGCCGTCAGCGCGGCCGGGCTCCGCGCCGCCAAGGCCACGCTCCTGCGCGCCCGTCGCCAGCCCAGAGAGAGTAGGGAGAGGGAAGAGGCGGCTCGGGCTGGGAGAGGCGGGGGGTTTAGGGCTAAGGTTGGCTGGCTGATGTTATATATGAGGCGAGGGAGGCAGCTGCACCGTCGGATCGCGAATCGAACGCCCAAAAATAATTGGAATGACGTGGACACCCCTGGCCGCTGAGATGCTCCACACACAATATTACTTTTAAATATCTTGTAGGAACCAAACTGATGCTAAGAGGTTGTAGGAACCAAGGTGATGACGCTGCCGTCAAATGTTACTCTTATATAAGGCTGTTCTGGGCCTTCTGAGGCAAGTTGCATGAAACATCGAAGCTAACTCATCCAGGTGGTTCATGCCAATTTGGCTCAGTGGATGCAGGTGGATCATGCCAAATTGTCCCAGTGGATACAGTTGATCATTCAATTTGGATCTCTATGCTACGTGCATATCTAACGTGGCTCCTTGAAGGTTTTTTGAGTGAAACAAAAAGTGTGAAAGGAACATTGTCATGCCAATTTGGATACCTTCCACATGTATGCTGTTCTCCAAGTGAATGATGGCAATGACGGCACAGCTGTTTGAAGCAATTGTCAGAGTTCAGCTTGCACTCTTCCTATCCAGGCACGGCAGCCTACTGCCTTGTGCGTCCAATGTTGTGCCTACTGCACTTTTCTAGAGCACCATCACCTTGTATTGGAATGGTTATTATATAAGGATTTGAATAATGTTATAGATGATTTTATTGGAATACTTATGACTGAGTCCAACGTGTACCTGAACAAAAAACTTTATTTGTATCAGCTTCCACCCAATTGAACTCATTTCAAATTAAATTGAAAATATAACCTACTTGCGTAACTAGTGGACAAGCACGTACGGCACACACATATCTATGGTTAATTGTAAGCTCACATACTTAGGTGTGTGATTATTAAAAGCAATGGTATAATTTTTTCTCGAATATGTAAAAAGATTTGCGTATCATTTTATTAAATAAAAGAGTTTAGACAAACCTACAACGCTTCTTCTAACGAGCGCCGAAGGAGGTCATCGTAACACAGCCATAGCTAGACCATCCTAGCGGAAGATCTCTTGGTCGATATTACGTAAAAAAGGAACAACCAAAACTCGAAACAGCCGAGAAGAGCTCGTCCAGCACTTCAGCATCGTCCGCCGTCAGGTCGCCGCCGAAGAGCTTGTCATACGCCTCCAACCTCGACGCGGATGGCACTGATGGACCTTTGATGAAGCCCATATGCTGCATGATCAGCACCTCTCCTCGCTTGGAAGCGGGTACTCGAGAGACAGGCTGAGCAGCCAATCGTCTGCTCCACTATGGCACCACTGGCATAGCAGGAGGATGCTTTGGGAGGCTCACAAATAAGAGAAGAGTCCCTCTTACGCGTCACTTTGTTGATACAGCTGTTGAGGCAGCGTTTGGCGGTGTCATCGCTGACCTCACTCAAGGGGAGTGTCCACCGGTGGTGAGCTGGGAGGGCCAGCTGCCGTCGGAGAGCCCCTCGCCCAGTGAATGTGGCGCGGAGGGGGGTGTCCGCAACGCACAGGAGTCCACTGCCGCCGGATCCTCATCCTCCAGCTAGGTGGCCACCCCTGTGGGGGCCTCATATTGTAGTCATGGGGCCACCGGAGGTGACACTTGTCGCTCAAAAGAAGGCCTCACGGCGAACCGACTGCTGGCCAGCGAAGCTGCGAACTCCTCCAACATCAGGTCCTCCATGATGTCGCGAGCATGTGTGGCGTCCGGCCACAGATTCAGCGTCAGCGGGGGTCAAGCTGGGCAATGTCCGTCTCATTGGACAGCTCACCAAGCTCAGGCTGTACTTCAACAGCAATCGAGGTGAAGGCCAGTGCTGTCTGCGTGGCCCCTGCCAACCGCCCGCGACGCCTCCGGCTTTGTGCATATATTTGTGTTTTCTTATATAGCAACTGGTATAAATAGGAACAAGTACATAATTTATTAAATTGAGTAGAGTGGTTACATAAATAATGTAGATAATTGGGGTTTAAGATCCTTCTTCAATACTATGGAAACAAATTACTTAACAACACTGCTCATATATACAGCATAATTTTGGTTAGCATGAATAATTACAACATGAATATGTATGATTCTGGTAAGGCATAGTTTTGGTCTTCTTTCTAGTGAGATTAATAGCTTTGTTTTAGCTATAAACCTCTTGTACTCTTGTGTGGAACACCTATTGACAACATTTTACTATTCAAACACTGGTTCAGAAACATACCGATTATTGCTTATATAATATATTTTACCTTGTCTCGCCAATTCCATTCACGCAGGCGTTCGCTGGATTCTTGTCCGTTGAATGGTTGGTCCACTCGTGCACTGACGATGTCTTCTGCCGTATCAACCTCGGTGCTCAACCATATATATAGTTGCAGGTACAAATGGACTAATGTTTTCAATCTAGCTTATGCTTCAGTTGTTAGCTAATTATATATTTTTTCTCTCTCTATGTAACACTTAGAGTGGTTGTCAGAACATGAACCCGGCACTGTGAACGGAAGTAAGCGATCTTGAAGAATGGCTATACCAAGTGGTAATGGCCAGGAACAAAGTTGGTCACAGCCTGACAATTCTGACTCTATGGTGTATTTGGAAGCAGTGGAATGCGAGGATCTTTAGGGGAGCATGAAGACAAAATATTGGCTCTGTTCATCGAGTTTAAAGACACATGTCAGTTGTGGTCTCTGGCAGGGGCGGTCTTCTTGAAGCCCCTTTTTGTTGCACAAATAAGTAGTATGTTATAAGGCCATTATTTTTTCTTTCAACCCCGTAGCTTAGGCTGCGGGGAGTAGCGCTTCTCATGCTTGTAGTGACTTTTGCTTCTTCTACCTATTTAATACAAAGCTGGGCAACCAGGTCTTTCAAAAAAAAAAAAAAAAAAATGTGACACTTAGAGTTAGGTTTTGCTATCAATAAACACTGTTTACTTCATTATTGCCTTACTACTTTTATTGTTCACCCGAGGATCTCTATCTTTTGGCCTATCTCCTTGGAGTTGTCCAGCGTTTTGGAACCGTTCTTAGGCTTGGCGATAAGAATAACCAGCCAGCCGTCAAACCACCTGGGCTGCACCTTGCTACCGCCATTGCCGGGAGGCAGCGCCAGTGGGACGTTGAGCTTACTCGCCTGGGTCTCGTCGTTGGTGTCACCCGTGTACTTGATCACCAGGTGCGTCTGGTCCGACGTTTTGCCAACCTCCACTTTACCTTTGGCGGACTCTCCCACCCTCAACTTGAGGATGACCAGGTCCTCGTCTCCCATCACATTCCAGTCTTCGCCCGCTGACGCTGATTTGGGGGCATTTTGCAGAGCTAGCTTTCCAAAAAAAAAAAAAAAAAAATTATAAATTTATCGATCGATAAATAAATGAACTTGGATCGGCTTCAGAAATATCTATCACCAGCTTCGTACAGCTTACCACTGGGTTGGATGTCGTACTTGTACTTTTTATCACCCTGCGCGTGACACACGAAGAGAGGAGCCCGGCGGGACTCCTTGCATAAGGCCCAACGCAGAGCCACTACAGACGACGCTACCGCCGGCGGGGCAGTTGTTTGCGGAGCTGCAGCGTGGCGGTGGCGGCGGCTGGAGAGAACTTTGGTCCCGGCGCCGGCGCCCGGCTAAGGAGGGTATAGGAGCTCAACATCGCCATCTTGCTTAGCTATCACCGCTAGTGCTAGATTAGCTACAAGGACGACGGCGGTGTGTGTGTGCTGCACTTATTTGCATCCATGCCTGCCTTTTATAGAGGACGTGTGGGGGCGCAAAGTGCGGGGGTAGCTTTGCTTCGCCAGCCAGTTCAGAATATATATTTAGTGAACTGAACAAGCTGCTCGCTTTTATTTATAAAAGTATACAAGCATATGTGATGGGTAGCTTTGCTTGGTCTGACGGTTCGGAATAATGTTCAGTGAACTACTGAAGAAGCAGCTTTTTGTTGTAAGAGTATGAGCGGTAATGCCAAGCTGAGTGGTCGACAAGCTTTCTACCTGGTAGACCCCTTTGCGCCCTCTAGCGTATACAGTACACCTTGCCATTCTAATACCATGTGGCGTAGCAGAGTAATTTTATCATGCCGTGCAGGTATGACGCGGCCTTTTTTTAAGAAAGGCGGCAAGAGTATTGCCAGATTTTTATTAGAAGATGGAAAAGAAAATAGAAATACAAAGGAATTACAAAAGGGAAAACAGAAATACATATTTATTTTATTGAAGAGGTTCATCATTCAGCTAGAGCATGCTTAGACAGCTGCCAAACATATACTATGTCGAAGCCGTACGTCTCTTTACCAAGACATGGTTTTGGTCACCGCCGACTAGACTGAAAGTGCTTACATGCGCCGCCGTCTAATAAGCATATGGAAATGCAGAGAGCAAACTAGTTTAAGAAAAAGTGTTCTGCGCGTGTCTCCGGGGTTTTTTTTTTTTTTTTTTTTTGACAAATCTGGAGGAACAAGGCCCCTACAGTTAAATTAAATTAAAAGGATGAGAGACTGGTTTACAGAGGAAAACAAAGGTCTTAAAAAAGAGAGAGAGAGAAGAAGAAAATGGCTCTAGCTAGCAAAATTAAAACAGATTTTGGATCCATGTGTCAAAGGCCCTGTTTGGTTCCGAGGACTAGGGACTAGGGACTAGATTTTAGTCTCATTTAGTCCCTAAATTGCCAAACAAAGAGAGACTAAAAGAGGACTAGTAGTCCCTAGTCCACTAGTCCCATGAGAGGTGCTAATTGGGACTAATGGACCAACTTTACAGTCCATGCCTCTCAATTTGCTAGCCCCCACCCCTCCTTTAGTCCCTCTTTTCAGGGGTGTTTTGGTCTTTGTTTTGTCCTCTAGTCCCTGGAACCAAATAGGCTGTTAGTCCCTCTTGTAATCCAT
Organism: Hyparrhenia diplandra; assembly: GCA_015847255.1. NCBI lineage: Eukaryota > Viridiplantae > Streptophyta > Magnoliopsida > Poales > Poaceae > Hyparrhenia > Hyparrhenia diplandra. The sequence goes on along the minus strand of JADLZK010007034.1, from coordinate 1,681,581 downwards.
GTTTTAGTCTCTAATCTCTAGTCCCCTCAGAACCAAAATGAACCTTAGTTCAAAGGAGACTATAAGACCAGTTCCCTTGCAAAAACCCTCTTGCAATCCATCATGCTCAACTAAAAACCCTTACAAATCAAGCCATTCCTTGCTCCCCTAATAGTCCAACACATGAAGATGATTGCTGTTACGAAGAAATCTGTGTGAAGTTTATCCTTTAATATATACTAAGGGCATGTTTGACAGAGCTCCGCAGCTGAAAAAGTGAATCTGATCAATAGGATTCATCATAGAGCAGCTCTACTAGTGGATCTATCAGGAAACTGTTTGGCTACACAACATCTCCAGATCCACGCAAGGGCCTTTTCGTGGTAATGGTCCGATTTGCCCTTGGGATAGGCCCCACGTGTCAATGTTTGAAAAAAGCTTGTCTTGGTCTTCTTCCCTCCTCGGCCAACTCCCGACGACGTGCCTCTCGCTAGCCGGATCCTGCCATGTTCAGCGCATAGGCACGTAGCCCGGCAGCTCCTCGCGGTGGGGTAGGGTAGCTCCCGTGCATGACCGGGCGCGACGTGCTCCCACGCCGCAGCGTGCGAGGTAGGGATGGGTACACGACGGCGCCGGCGCGACGCGCGAAGCTAGGCACGTGGGCGCAGTGAAGACGGACGGACGTGGGGGGCAGGGCGGTCACGTGGCTTCTAAGATGACGACAGAACTGGGAGCACGACTAGCACCTGGGATGCATCGTCAGGAAAGAAGCAGGTGAAAGAGTAAGAGAAGGAAGAAGGAACCGTGCGGCTCTCGATCATTGACAGGAAGAAGAAAGAAAAATTAGAACGGACCAATATCTTTGTGTAGTCTATGGCAGTGGTGGGTGATTTCCCCAACTCCATCGAACTTGAGTTTGGTGGAGAATCCCTTGAGAAGTCCACCAAAATGTGAATCTAGCCCCTATAGATCCACTATATTAGTGAATCCGGATTTCGTGGAGCTAGACCGTTTGGGTAAAATTTTGTATAGTGTGGAGCTGTGTTCTTTGTGGATCTAGAGTTGGTGGAGACCTACCAAACAAGCCCCTAAGACAATCTCTCGGAAAGAGCTTGGTGAGATATCTATGTTTAACATGTTCCAAAGAAGCTGTTGCAGAAAGACATCAATTGAGGAAGAGATGATCACGGGTCGCCTCTTCTCCGTTTTGGCAAAGCCTCTCTTAGAATGAGATATACTCCTACTCAGAGTCAGTGGTTGTAGGTGGTATGATCAAAGCCAAAACAAGATAATGGCATTTGCGTGCACTACGACGATATACTACCATCAAACACTTTAAAGATAATTCACTGTTTTTTTCTGAAAAAAGGAGATTCCGAGAAGCTGACACCTTAATTTGTGATGAATTAGGGAAAATAAAATATATTTGAAGGTTTCTAGAAATTGTGAACTGCATGTACATGCCCAAGATTAATATACTAGCGGCGTGCAAAAACATGTGAAAAAAAAATCACAAATACACAAACGGTGCCACGGGCCGCCACGGTTGCCTCACGGTGGATGTGGGGCTTCGCCGTCGTCGGCCTCGTGTATGGCCAATGGTGCTAGTATTTGTTCGGGGTGCCCAAATATCGCTTATCAGTGTCCTTACTCCACCATCATCCATGAGCCTTGATTGCCCTGTCTCACCAAATGCCGGGTTAGTGGGACCATGATCCCCTCGATGGCCGTTGGCGGAAATGATTGATCCCGGAAGTGCCTCAAGACAATGCAAATCACAACCGGCCGCCTGCCTTCTTGGCTCAAAGCTTAACAGTTGCTTGGGGATTGGAGGTGTCGAGTATTGTCCCTTGTTGAGAGTGCTGTTTGTCTGTGCACAATGACATGCTGGGCACATCTCAAAACCCTACATCGGTTCCAACCCCATCCCTCCGATGTTTTGCACAAGTTCTAACTGTCATGCTTCACTTCCAAAGGGCTACCTCTACCTTTATCCATGATCCTTGGTTGCCTTGTCTCATCAAATGCCGGTAACAAGACCATGGTCCCCTCTATTGGATCTCCTTGTGCTCCTTTTTGCCGGCCCTCCCTCCGTTGAGGATTCCTCCCCTCATTGGGTGTTGGCGGGCGCCGCTTGGGTCCTGGATGTGCTTCTCGGACAAAATGTAATCACGACTATTGTCCGTCTGAATCGACTTCGAGCATAACAGTCGCCGTTGGAGTGGAGGTCGCGGAGTCTAGCATATTGGTTGTGGTGCTGTCGGTGAACCATGACGCACAAAACTGAAGCTTACCTATGGGGTGATCGGCTACCGCGAGTTGACAGGAACTTTTCTAGTTTGCCACAGTTTGGTGCTCTAAGATAGCTAGCGCTTTGTACTCTTAGCGCCATAAAAAATCCGAAGGTGTATTTGTAACCAAATGGCTATTCGAGAGCCAATCATCAATATATCATTCAGGTGGAGGATTATCTCCCCTCCCGTCGACTTATCAAAAAAAAAAAACACAAATCAAAGAACAAAGAGTACGTAGCTCTGGATCGAGATCATCAAAACAAGCTAGGACTAATAGAAGCTGCAGCGTGCAATATAATTGGGGTCTGGACTCTGTGGAGTACAACAAGTATTTCCCTCCGATCCTGTCAGGTTGTGATGACTGAGCTGAGCTGCATGACTGACTGACACTGTAAAGATTGAGCCTCAGTGGTACACTGGTACACCTTCAACACGTATACGTGCCCCTTATTATCAAGCTGCTCCCGATTTTCCTAAGAAAACGTTTCCCTGATGGATTTCATTCGAAAGCCATAAACAATACGTCAATCCTGTAGACGTACGTGTCGAAATACATAAAGGAGCTCAAGGGATCCATTTCCATGATTGCATTTTTGTGCGTGCACACACGTACGTATACGTACAGGTGAGCGTCTCGTCAGTGGAGCAGGAGAAGGTCCGGGATCAACGTGTCCACCGAGAGGAGCCGGCCTGGGCTGCTGGTGTCGGTTCTGGAGGCCTTGAGGACCTCGGCCTCGACGTCCTTGACGCCGACCTCTCCTGCGCCCACGACACCGCCTTCTGCTTCCAAGCGCTCGGCGGATCAGGCCAGCAGGCCAAGCAGCAGCAGCAGCAGGGGGAAGTGTGGATGAGCAAATGATTCGGCAAGCCGTGTTGCAGGCCATCAGCAAAGGAATAAGGAATAGCAGCAGCTAGCCTACTGTACACACCTAGTTTTACATCTGGCGAATCATGCAACAGAAATCGTAAACACTACGCTGATCATCGGAGCAAGTCCTTGAACAAATTTTATTACTACAACAAGGCAAACCAGCCGGCTGATTGACTGAGTAGAGTCCTGAAGGAATAAGGAATAGCAGCAGCAAGCGTACTAGCTGTACATATCTGGTGAATCATCATAATTCAGAAATCCAAATTGCAACACAAGAAGGTTACGTTCATTAATTATCAGAACCAAGTCCTTAAACGAATTTAGTACGACGACAAACTGTCACGGTCCCGATCCCTTTAGGGTTCCGAGGGGGAGCAGGGTACCCATGATGGCAGGGCAGCGGGCGGCTGCGGAGGCAGCGGCGGCGATCCCACGGCTAGGGCCGGCTGGAGTGGCGCCGAGGGCGGCGTGGCTGGCTATGGCCGGCTGGGCGGCGGCGGAGGGGCGGTGCAGCCAGCTGGGGCTGGCTGCGGCTGGCAGCAGCGGCGCCGGTGGCAGCTGGTGGAGGCGCAGCGGCGCAGGAGGAGAAGAGGAGGTGGCGGTGCAGGAGAAGAGGAGGAAGGGAGGAAGAGATAAAGGGATTAACCCTAAACTTTGCTTGCCTTTCTCATTGATTGTTCTCCTTATATATGAAGGGGGTTACAAATGCTAATAGGCCTAGCCCATGACCCTATCCTTCAAAGGAGGCCTTAATCTATAACAGCTGAGCCTGTTGCCCCTCGCTAACAATCTAGCCCGCTGCCAATTTCGAGGGCGTCCTCGAGGATGCTTGACGACTGTTACATCACTTGAAGAATCAGCTCGTCCTCAAGCTGAAATTTCAGGTATAACTTCTTGAAGCGTTCCAGCTCCTCCATGATGAGTCGGCTGCCGGTTTGTCGCTCCATTTTATTAGTATTTCAATCTTCCCCCATTTGCTCTTGCCTTTAACATTGATTTAGGTTCTGTACTGCAACTCCATCATCCATTGTCGGAAGCTCACCCGGCTCTTGTGTGGTTTAAGCATACTAATATATGGAAGGCATTCTTGATGCGGGCCTCCTCTGGTAAATTTAGATGGTACGCAACTGAACCAATGTGTTCACTTATCTGGAGGCTAGCCTCACCTTGTCCCAGAGGGCCGCGCTCGCCAGGATTAGGAACTCGTCGCGCGCCGCCACTCCACCGCCACCACTCTGGCGCCGGCGCTGACACAACTACAAAAACGATTTGTAGCAACGCGCCCATTTTTTGGGTAGGGGCGGCTCACACTCCAGCCGTTCTTACAGTGGCTGGCCTGGCCCCACAGCAATCCAACCACCCTAACAAATGTTCCTGTAGTGGTGGCTGGTGTTACGAACCGCCCCTACAAATTGACCCATTTGTAGGGGCGGCTGGTGTTGACCGCCCCTACTGTAAAGATTTGTAGGGGCGGCTCAATCACCAGCCGCCCCTTCTGTAATATTTGTAGGGGTAGTTCAATCACCAGCCGCCCCTACAAATGGTCTCAGTAGGTATAAAAGCTGGCCACCTTCTTCCTCCTTAGGTCACTCACTCTAACCCGAGCAAAAGGTTGGGTGGCCTTGGGCACCTCCCAAAAATTACTCTACTAGGGGGAGGTTTTGGTCCCAATTCCTTTGGTGAAGAGGTTGTAGGAGGTAAGAAAATGTTGTTCCAAGCCTTTAATTGAAGTTTTAATGGTTGCTTAGTGAGTAATTAGGGTTTTGCTTTTCTCTCTCATCTATGATGCTTGAGCTAAATGAAATGAGCAAATTAGACCCAAATTTGAAGGTACTAGGCTATATATTAGCTAGATGATTGGGTTACTCCTTTATTAGTCGATGTTGAATGGTTTTAGTGGACTATTAGTAAGGGTTTCATGAATTTTAGTGATGAACATGTGTGTTTTTCTCTTTTTAATCTGTGGCAGAAATTTGTAACAAGTCTTTCTCCCCTCATCCTAACTCCAAATATGATGGTTTTTCTTCGTAAAAATTTTCTAAAATCATGATCTATTAGTGCATTCATATTTTCCTACAAGTTGTAGACGACATTGATGAGTTATAAAAACTCTGTTAGAGCTATGTAATGAGCAAATTAGACCCTAATTTTGAACTTACTAGGTAGATTAGTTAGAGGATTGTATTACACTCCTTTATGTGCTCATGATTTTAGTGGACTATTAGTAAGTTTCGTGTATGTTTGCCATGTATATGCATTTATTTATCTCAAGAATGAGTCCTTTAATGTACATTTTTTTTAATTGTTGTCCTAAAGGATGGAGTACAGCAAGGCTTGGATGTATGGCTCCTTAAGGTGAAAGATAGGTTTCCGTGAAGAGGTGGATAAATTCATTGAAGCCGCTGAGAAGCATGCAAAGACATTGACACAAAACAATGATTCAATAATATGTCCATGTCACGATTGCAAGAACCATATAGCATGGAGAGATGTCAAGGTCATCGAGATCACATTTGATTGTGCGAGGATTTGTTAAGGATTACACAACTGGATTCATCATGGTGAAACTGTTGTTGATAATGATGACGGCGACGACAACGACGACGATCTAGAAGACGACCCCGAAAACCCAAGATCGCTTGTCCCAAAGATTTAGATGAGCTTGATGCAAGAATGAACCCGAAGTCCGACAATGAACTACAAGGTGATGATGGTTGGGATGGTAACGACAAAGGTGGTGACGATTGGGATGGTAACGACAAAGGTGGTGTCGAGAATGAAGATGACCGAGCACGTGTCAGGGATGAAGATGACGGTGATCATTTGGAGGAAATGCTTTGTGCCATTGGACCAGAAATAATACTAAAGAGCGCGAAAGATCTAGAAAAACTAGAGAGGGTGAAAAAAGCATTGAAGGAGACCGTCTATGGTGTTGAAAAGGGTTGTCTCGACACACTAGACATTGCTACATTTTGTGCTTGAGCTACTCATCCCGAAGGCTAAGTATGGCTGGTCGGACTATAGTTTCAATGATCCGTTGCATCTCCTATCATGGTTGCCGCCAAAGCCAAACTCGCCCCCCGCCAACACCTACCAAGTGAAAAAGGTTGTAAGTCCATTGATAATGGGTGTTGAAGAAATCCATGTATGCCCCAACCATTATATCCTTTTTCGTGGTGACATGTTCAAGAATCTCGATAAATGTCCTAGGTGGGACCAAATCGGTACAAGAACAACAATCTTTACAATGGGGAAGAAGCCTCCACAGGGAACAAGAGGAAGAAGGGTGGGAAAAAGGCGGTACAAGGTTCTCAACTCCTAGAGGACACTCCAAAGAGGGCAATGATTCAAAGTAGAGAAGAATTCCTTCCTTGGTAATGTGGTACCCGCCAAAGGACCGATCACTTGAGGCATATCTTCCTAAACCCCAAGGAAGCCGCACTCATGACATTGTGGGATGATCATCGCAAGGTAGATGATGATAAGATTGCACACCCGACCGATGGCGCTCAAGGCAACGCTTCGATGAGAAGCACAAAGAGTTCAAGAATGACCCGAGGAATGTACGGTTTGGCTTGAGCACCGATGGAATGAATCCCCAATGAGAGGATGAGTGACCATAGCACTTGGCCGCTGATCCTGACCATGTACGACATCCCAATGTGGCCGTGGTCGAAAAAAAAAAAGTACCTTCTCCTTATTGTTCTCATTTCAGTCCGAAACAACCAGCCATTGACGTAGACGTGTTTCTAGAGCCCGTGATGCAAGAATTTGAGAGGCTATGGAGGTATGGGGAGCCGATGTATGATGCGCTCGTAAAGCGAGACTTTATATGTCGAGCCATAATCTTTGTTACCACCAATGATTATCCCGCTATTTGCTTTGTCCGACGTATCAAAGGGAAGACATGGTGCTTAGTCCGCTTGGAAGGTACTACATGGGTGTACCGATGCATCCAAGAAGATAGTTTACCCGAGGAACCGATGCTTCTTAAAGGCAACTCATAGGTACCACAGCAAGATGTTCATAAGATTTTATGACAATGCCGTAGAGATCGAACCCTCCGAAGGGACGCCATAATGGAGAACATGTGTACGTAATGGTGAAAACATACGCATCATCTATGGAATTAAGAATCCGGATGGGATGAACAGAGATAGAAGTACATCTCGTATCGGCGTACCTTTAAGAAACAATCAATCTTCTTTCAAGATTCGCCTTATTGGCTAGACTTGGGGGTTCCCCATGCTATTGATGCTATGCACGTGTAGAAGAATGTCTTTGAGAGTCTCATGGCTACCTTGATGGACACAAGCAAGTCAAAGGATGGTCCGAAATCACGGAAAGTCATGGTTCAGCTAAAAGTTCCGACTAGGTTTTCAAATAACGTCAAGAAGCTAGTGTCGATGAAAGATCTGTCAATCACACACCGCATGGCTCACGATTGTCATGTAATGTTGACAGTGTTCCTACCTATTGTAATCGTGGCCATAAAGCCGTGATTTCTTTAAAAATGGCCATCACCGCATGTGCTACTTCTTTTCAAGATCTCCCATAAGACGATTGACAACAAAGAGCCGAGTGAACTACATGATTTCATGGTGGAGACCCAAAACTACAACATCTCACAAGATTTTGAGACACTAAATGACCTCAACTGAAAAAATAATGAATACAAAAGTTGTAGAACACAGAAAGATTTATGATTTTTATATAGGTCATTTTTTTATTTGAGAAAGTGGTAGTAAACATTTTTCATAAATTCATGAATCTCACATATAGTTTATGAAACTAGATGAGAGCGGTGTCATTTTATAACTAATGTTTGCTAATATTTTCTTGATTAAAAAAATGACCAAAATAAAAATTGTATATCTTGATGAGTTCATCAAACTTGTTATTAATGACTTTTTTATTTGAAATCATTTAGTGTTTCAAAAACTGCTTTTTAGTTGTCAATTTTTAAAATTCAAAATTTGATTCATTCAAACTTTGTCAAATGAAAAGTTGACCAAAATAAGAATTATACATCTTGATGAGTTTAACAAACTTGTTATTCATGACTTTTTATTTGAAATCATTTAGGGTTTCAAAAATCTGCTTTTTAATTGTCAATTTTTGAAATTCAAAATTTGATTCATTCAAACTTTGTCAAATGAAAAGTTGACCAAAATAAGAATTGTACATCTTGATGATTTTAACAAATTTGTTATTCATGACTTTTTATTTGACACCATTTAGGGTTTCAAAAACTATTTTTGTGTTGTCATTTTTTGAAATTCAAAATTTGATTCATTCAAACTTTGTCAAATGAAAAGTTGACCAAAATAAGAATTGTACATCTTGATGAGTTTAACAAACTTGTTATTCATGACTTTTTTTATTTGAAATCATTTAGTACCTCAAAAAACATTTAACAAACAATCTTTTCATTTTCTTATTTTTAAAAAACAAATTAAAAATTATTTTTAGGGTCGCTTAATCAGAACCGCCCCCAACAAATGCATTTGTAGGAGCGGCTCAATCACCACCGCCCCCTACAAATGCCTACCAAGATATATTGCGAGGGAGCACTTAGGCCGCGAAATCGGCTAAGTCTTGGGCGTGATTTCTCCTCTTGAAGCCGGTAGGTCGCGACAACACCGCCGCCTCCGCCACCGCCAAAAATGCCACCGCCATCTCGTGCCCCTAGCTCCGGCATGACATCCCTCCGCCGCCTCCCAACCCCTCCGTCCACCGGACCTCCTCCATGCCGTAGACCGCCCCGCACGGCGGCTAGGGTTTTGACCTGGGCGGCCGCACCGCCCCATCTCCGAGCTCAACCTTGGCAGCCGTGGCCCCTCTCCGACCTTGACCTCGCCGGCCGCGGCCCTCTCCAACCCGACCTCGATGGCCGCATGCCCTCAACCTCGACCACCCCGGCGGTCGCACACCCCCTTCGACCTCGGGGGCTTAGGTGACCTCCCTTGGCGCGCTCCCTCTTCGACCTCGACCGACCTCAACCTCCGAGCTCCTCCCTCACTTTGAGCTCGACCGGTGGCGGTGCCCCCTCTCCGACCTCGACCTCCGAGCTCGGCGCCGCGTGTTCTTTTGACCCTGGCCGGCAGCGCTCCGACCTCGACAACCGCACCGCCACCTCGACATCTTTGGCCCCTTCGTGCAGTGGGATTTGAGGTAAGTTTTCCTCCATTTGGCCTCCCCTTTCTGATCTCGTGTTGCTCGGATGTGTATGCGGCTTGATGAATTCTTGACCAAAGACGATTAAGCTAGCTCATGTGGCACATATGTCCTGTAATGTGCTATTTGGTTGATGTATGCTTCCATTTCTAATTACCAACACCTGGTTTAGATGAAATGTCATGACATTTAGTTGATAAGTATTGCCAACACCTCCATATTCTAGTAGAGGTTTTATGTTCTAATAGGGATGGAGGAGGTGAGAATATTTCACTTTTACTACCTATATGATGCCTCTGTTATCTACTTGGATGCCTCTATTTTGTTGGAATAATTTAGCATTTGTCATTTCAAAGCCTATCAGTCACTTGAGCCCTGTCCTACTACATTCCTATTTTGAGTAGAGCACATCACCTCTCCAATTTTAGAAACTAAGAACGTGCATTTCAGTGGTTCACATGATTTCAAAGTGGCATATTAACTCAAATTGTATGAGCTAGCATATATGTGTGATGCAAGTTTAGCTTTATTGGAACATGTATGGTAGGTTTAATGCTTGCTGATCTTGGTTTTCCTAAAATTTTATGACTTTTACATAGCCCACTTGGATATTATATAGCATGACTTTTGCAAAGACCATTAGCTCACTTTTGAAGTTATTTTTCATGGTGTGCCCATTTGCTTAGAGCCCACTTGTTAGATCTGTTAACCACTAATCGGAACTTGATATCATCATAAGCAAATGTGTTATTTTAATGGTGCTCACTATTTTTATTTATGCTCACTGTTAGTTTTTACTTGTATGTTGGACAAGTTTGAAAGGTTGTTGCTTTTAGCTTAATTATCTGTTTTTATTTATGCTCACTTTGTTAGGTTTTACTTGTATGCTAGACAGATTTGAAAGGTTGTGCTTTTTAGCTTAGTTATCTATTGAATCATCTCAAAATGATAATAAGAAAGTTTAAGTAGCTTGATTAAACTATATGGTTGCTTGTTATGAATCCTCTAAGTGCTAATAAGCTCACTTTTGAAGTTATTTGTCATGATGTGCACACTCGGTTACATATGGTCACAGTTTTTATGTATGCTCACAAATCATTATACATGCTCACTGGTTTTACATATGCTCACCGACTTTACATATGCTCACTATCTTCGGATATGCTCACTTTTTTTTTCACATGCTCACCGGTTTTGTTTGGCCTCCTCTCCTACTACTACTCCTACTCTATGCTTGGTAGTAGCTGCTATTTTCTCCTCTCCTCTCCTCTCCTCTCCTCTCCTCTCTATTTGCCAATGATGAAATTGTTAGATTCCGAAATTATCTCGAACATGACCTCGATGATCATGAACATGTGAGGAACTTCGCATCATTATCGGCTACCCAGCATCGTCTTTTTCTATATGCTCACTGTCTTTATGATGCCTTTATGCTCCAAGTTCATGATCATATGATGTGTATGACATGTTTTTGAGGCCAGTACCACTACTTATACTATTACTACTTGTTTGGTGATATATGGATGCTTTTTTTTTTTTTACAACTCTCCTCTCTCTATATGTTGTTATCATAAAGGCCTCTCTATGTTTGGGAAGCGGCAGCTGCTTTTTTGCCAATGATGAAATTGTTGATTACTAGAAATTATCTAGAATATGAGCTGATGATCATGATCTTGTGGGGAACTTGGCATCAATACCGGTCGCCCCTGTCTTTTTCTATATATGCTCACTATATTTGTATATGCTCACTATATTAGTATATGCTCACTGTGTTTTTATGTCTTTATGCTCCAAGTTCTTGATCAAATGATGATTGGCATGTTTTTGAGGCCTCTACCACTACTTCTACTTCTACCACAAAAAAAAAGTGAGCATATGTAAAGACAAAGGTGAGCACATATATGCCTTTTTTTGGCCAACCCTGCTCTCCTCTCCTCTCCTCTCTTTGGTCTGATGATGAAATTATCCAACTCTAGAAATTATTTAGAATATGATGAGCTGATGATCAAGAACTTATCTCTATTGCTTATGTCGGTGTTTTGGGATGCCTATTTCCTATCTATTAGGATGCCTATTTCCTCGTTTTTCCTACTACTCCTCCTCCTACTCTCTTGTCTCTTCCTACGCCCCTACCGCTCCTACTACTTCTACCGATGTCTCCTCTCCTACTACTGTTGTCCAACTCCAAGTTCTTGATCAAATGATGATTGGCATGTTTCGAGGCATCTATCACTACTACTATTACCACAAAAAAATGAGCATTTACAAAGAACTGTCTTTGTAAATGCTCATCGCTTTTCCAACTCCGGCATAGGCCAACGGAGGACGAGCCGGGACAAGGATTTTAACCCGGATTACGACCGTCTTTGTAAATGTTCACTGCTTTTGTAACATTTCTCTCTCCAGATTTATATGTCAAACACGGTGCGCCAAGCGAAGCCCTGGAGTGTGAATTGTGGATATTATGTATGCACTATGATGAGTAACACCCTCTCCTACGAGAGACACCCCGCTAGGGTATGTTTGAACATATGCTCACCGCCTATATATATAATGCTCACCGTCTTTGTATAAATGCTCACTATCTTAGTACATGTTCATTGTCTTTGTATAAATGCTCATTGTCTTAGTACATACTCACCTCTTAGTAAATGCTCACTATCTTAATATAAGCTCACCGACTTAGTACATGCTCACCGTCTTATATATATGCTCACTCTCTTTTAAATGCTCACTTTCTTTGTAAATGCTCACTCTTTGTATAAGCTCACATATGCTCACTTGTCTTTGTCTAAGCTCACGCCTTTTATATTTGCTCACTGTGTTTGCATATGATCACTGCCTTTATATTTGCTCACTGGCTTTGTATATGCTCACTGTCTTTCTAAATGCTCACTGTCTTTGTATAAGCTCACTGTCTTTGTCCAAGCTCACTTTGCCTTTATATTTGCTCACTTACTTTGTATATGCTCACTGTCTTTGTATAAACTTGTTGTTTTCCATAAGCTCACTGTTTTTCCATATGCTCACTGTCTTTGTATATAATCACTTGTCTTTCTAAATGCTCACTTGTCTTCGTATATGCTCACCGTCTTTTCATATGCTCACTTGTTTTTGTATATGCTCACTGCCTTTCTAAATGCTCACTGTCTTTATATATGCTCACTGTCTTTCTAAATGCTCACTGTCTTTATATATGCTCACTGTCTTTATAAATCCTCACTGTCTTTTTGTATAAGCTCACAGCCTTTGTTAAGCTCATTGTCTTTTCATATGCTCACTTTGTCTTTGTAAATGCTCACCGTCTTTTCCATAAGCTCACTCTCTTTCCATATGCACATTGTCTTTGTATATGCTCACTGTCTTTCTAAATATTCACTTTGTCTTTATATAAGCTTACTTACTTTATATTTGCTCACCTCTTTGTATTTATTTACTTGTCTTTGTATATGCTCACTATATGTCTTTATATATACTCACCGCCTTTGTATATGCTCACCGCCTCTTTGTAGTGGAAAGAAGAGATAGGAATGACAAATGACCCATACAAGGATGACAACCTTTTTGGAACTCGTCGGTGACCTTTGCAGCTTCATATTGGACCAAATTATAAGTGCCGAGGCCTATACCATGACAAGGACTCCGAGTTAGCGACAAATCCTCAAGTACCAACATTTTCGTGAGTGGGAAAGGCTAGGCTTAGGCCGTTAATTGAACTTGTGTTGTGAATGCTTGAACTTGTGATGGGGAATGAACTATGTTGAATTATGTGAATTATGTGCTGAATGGGATCATATATGTATGTATGTATATCTGTTTATTGTGAATTATGTGTTAATTACGTGAATTATGCAAATATTAAATTTAATTTTTTTGGCAGGGAAATCAAGCGTAGGGGCGGTTATAGAATGAACCGCCCCAACAGATGGAAATTATAGGGCGGCTAGCTTTCAAGCCGCCCTTACAAATTATTTATTTAGGGGCGGCTAGTTGTTCAACCGCCCTTACAAATTTTATTTCTAAGGGCAGCTCAAGTTACCCGGCCGCCCCTACAAATAGATTTGTAAGGGGCACGCTGGCGGCGAAACCGCCCCTACAAGTGGTCCGATTTGTAAAATGGATGCTTAGGGGGCGGTTGGGGAAACCGCCCCTACAAACCAAACCGTTCGGTAGTAGTGTGAGCTCACCGACGCATCGGTTGTAGTGCGCAAAGCGGTGGCCAAGATGGACTTGAGGTGGCCTCGGCCATGCGACCATCCCCGGCGTTCTCCACGCTCTTGTTCTCATCTCCTCTGTTTGCCTGTGCATGTACGCGTGCGTGCATAGTAATGGTTAAATGCAAATTTTTTCCCACAACCGACTGAGCAAATGCAACGAAACTATCCTGACATGGAGCAAGTGCAAGAAGAAGAAGAAGCTTTACTTACCATGTTCGGGAATCGGAACCGAGCTCCACGAGCCTCGTGAAATTTTTTTTTTCGCCGAAATTTTGCCGAAATTTCTGAAATATCGTTCTTTTCGCTGAGGACCGAAATTTTTTTTATATGGGTATTACCGTAGCACGACGCATTACCGTGGCTCTACTTCTATGAGATACTATGTAATTTGTTATGTAAATTTGCGATGGATGATTGATTAGAGAGTTTTTCTAATGAAATGATGCCAAAAAATTTTAAAAATAAATTTAAATTTGACCCGATATTTCCAAAATTTCCTAAATATCACATTTATCGCCAGGAACCGAAATTTTTCTTACCGGTAGAAAAATGTAGCCACGAAGCTCGCCGTCATGGGATAGCACCGCCTTGGAGGCGCCCGCAGCTGCCGAGGACGAGATACTTCGAGCACGCCGGGTTCGCCTCGGCTGCAGACCGCGACCTGCCCCGGAAGTCCCGAACGCCTCCCTCAGCGCTGTTGCCCACCACCCAACGGGCGACATCCCGCCAAGGAACCGCGGGCTGTCGCTGAACAGCTCCCCTCGTAGACCTGCCCGGCGACAAGTCCGCAGCAGCGCGAGCAGGCGCTTGCACTTTCGCCCGTGGGCCGCCGAAAGCACGGCGAAGAAGTCTAGCCCCATTGGCGGTGACAGCACCGTGAACGACGGCACAGCCTCCACGCCACCGTATGATAGAATAGACGCGGGGGCGTGCCCCCATGCCAGCGCCTCCTTCGCTGCCGCCGCCGCCTCCTCCTCGGGGACCAGGATGGCTCTGTTACTCGAGCTCGACATGGACGATAGATCTAGCTAGCAAATGAGCTTGGCAATTGTGCGCTGATCCAAGAGAGATGGATCAAAATACCAAGCTAGCTTGGATGAACAATGCATTGCGCTGGCGTCAAATGTTACTCCTATATATATATATATATATAAGGCTATTCTGGGCCTTCTGAGGCAAGTTGCGTGAAACAACGAAGCTAGCTCATGCAGGTTTTTTTTAGATAAAGGATTTGAAAAATCCGGCTTCATCTATCCGAAGATAGAATCAGACCACTTATTACAAAGTAGCACACATAAGTATTAAATTGGGCTATAAAGAAAACCACCGCACATAAGTAGCTCATGCAGGTGGTTCATGTCAATTTGGCTCAGTGGATACAGTTGATTCATGTCAAATTGGCCCGCGGATACAGTTGATCATTTAATTTGGATCGGTTAATATGGTTGGCTCATGTCATTTTTGATCCGTTGATACTGGTGATTCATTGTAGGAAG
Source organism: Hyparrhenia diplandra (assembly GCA_015847255.1). Lineage (NCBI taxonomy): Eukaryota > Viridiplantae > Streptophyta > Magnoliopsida > Poales > Poaceae > Hyparrhenia > Hyparrhenia diplandra. The sequence goes on along the minus strand of JADLZK010007034.1, from coordinate 1,666,547 downwards.
AAGTAGTTGTTCCACCTCGAGGGATCACATATAATAACGTCGCTCCTTGAAGGGTCTTTGAGTGAAACAAGTGTGTGAAAGGAACATTGTCATGCCAATTTGGATACCTTCCACACGTATGCTGTTCTCCTAGTGAATGATGGTAATGACGGCACAGCTGTTTAATTTGACGCAATTGTCAGAGTTCAGCTTGCACTCTTCCTATCCAGCACGGCAGCCTACTGCCTTGTCCGTCCAATGTTGGAACCAAAGTAGGTAGTCTGCTTTTCTGGAACGCCATCACCTTGTATTCGATGTATTCGAATGGTTATTATATATTTGAATAATAGTATACATGCTTCTAAATACTTACGACTGAGTTCAACGTGTACCTGAACAAAAACTTTATTTGTATCAGGTTCCCAATTGAACTCATTTCAAATTAAATTGAAAATATAACCTACTTGCGGGACTAGTGGACAAGCACGTACGGCACACACGTGTCTGGTTAATTGCAAGCTCACATACTTAGGTGTGTGATTATTAAAAGCAATGGTATAATTAAAGTACAATGCATATATGTGTGTTTTCTTATATAGCAAGCAACTGATATAAATAGGAACAAGTACATAATTTATTAAATTGAGTAGAGCGGTTACATAAATAATGTAGATAATTGGGGTTTAAGGTCCTTCTTCAATACTATGGAAACAAATTACTTAACAACTATGCTCATATATATGGCATAATTTTTGGTTAGCATGAATAATTACAACATGAATGTGCATGATTCTGGCAAGACATAAATATAAATGAATAAGCAAATAATTTATTTAATTTAACATATCTTTGTCATAACTATAGAACATCCATGTATACAGTAGTTTTGGTCTTCTTTCTAGTGAGATCAATAGCTTTGTTTTAGCTATAAACCTCATGTACTCTTATGTGGAACACCTTTTGGCAACATTTTACAATTCATTAAGAAAACATTGGTTCAGAAACATACCGATTGTTGCTTATATAACATTTTACCTTGTCTAGCCAGCCCCAAAGTAGACGCACCGCCGCCAAGTCGCAGCCAAGGCTCCACCTTTGTCAAGCGCCGCTGCAACCCCAATTCCATTCACGCAAGCGTTTGCTGGATTCTTGTCCAGTGAACAGCGGCGGAGGCAAGGGGCTGGCAGGGGCCATGGCGCCCCAACATGTCATAACAATTTTTTTTACTAGTACAAATTTATGATTTTTATTTAATTAAGAGGGAGAGTATAATAAAATTGCTGCCATATATATATCTATTAATATTCTCTAGTCTCTAGATAATAAAATCATACAAAATACAGCTAGATAATACTATAAAGCACTTTTGAAAGATTGAGAGATCTTGAGGATTACGAAATCACCCTAGACACCTTGCTGTTAAGTTGTTGTCTACCACTTAAAAACTAATGTCTTTGATCCAAAAACATATATAAGAAAATACTTGCACATGTGTCAAGTTAATGAATTAAGCTAAATGGTAATCACGAAGAACCTAACCAGTTTTGTTTACAAGTTGGATGTTTTTGGTCAGCCCCCCTATACATAATTTCTAGCTCCGCCACTGCCGGTGAATGGTTGGTCCACTCGTGCACCGACGACGTCTTCTGGCGTATCAACCTTGGTGCTCAACCATCTATATAGTTGCAAGTAGAACTGGACTAATGTTTTCAATCCAGCTTATTTGTAAGCTAATTATATATTTTTCTCTCTGTAACACTTAGAGTGGTTGTCAGAACATGAACCCGGCACTGTGAATGGAAGTAAGCGATCATGAAGAATGGCTATACCAAGTGGTAATGGCCGGGAACAAAGTTGGTCATAGCCTGACAATTCTGACTCTATATGGTGTATTTGGAAGCAGTGGAATGCGAGGATCTTTAGGGGAGCATGAAGACAAAACAAGCTCTGTTCATCGAGTTTAAAGACACATGTCAGCTGTGGTCTCTGACGGGGGCGGTCATCTTGAAGCCCCTTTTTGTTGCACAAATAAATAGTATGTAATAAGACCATTCTTTTTTCTTTCAACAAGCTACGGGGGTAGTAGTGCTTCTCGCGCTTGTAGTGACTTTTGCTGCTTCTACCTATTTAATACAAAGCTGGGAAACTAGTCTTTCAAAAAAAAAAATGTAACACTTAAAGTTAGATTTTGCTATCAATAAACACTGTTTACTTCATTGCCATACTACTTTAGATTTTGCTATCAATAAACACTGTTTACTTCTTTGCCTTACTACTTTTATTGTTCACCAGAGGATCTTGATGCTTTCAAATTTCTCATCATATTAGAAATATATTTAAGTTAATAAATATGTGTGGACTTAATTTTTAGCAAATTTATGGCAAAGGCGCTAAAACTTTTTAGGTTTCAACTTACATGTCACTGCTCTTAGATATTGCTACTGCATTTCTGGACTTGTGCCGAAATATCACCTCCCTGTCATGTTCAAGCAAAAATCTGAAGTAAGATAAGACAAAAGGCACCCTTAAAACTGCTCCATTTTTAGACTTGTGCATGTAGAAACAACGCCTTTGCACCACTGGCCGGGGACCTGGCCGTCAGGCTGCCTAATATTCCAACACCCAATAGAATCATCATACAACGAGCAAGGTAGGTATATAGAGAACATATGTGTCTGATTAAACATCAGAGTACAATACAAGATTACTAGTTGTTAATACCGTACAAGCTAGTACAAACGCAGCACATATTACTGCTTGTACGCACACACACATCATTATTATATGTATTATTAACACAAATAACAGATCGAAGTTGCCTGAGATCGAAACTAAATAAAGGACATCATCTGTCTGTCTATCCATACAGCATACTGATGATCACAGGGCCGGGATGCATGGCATGCATTCATGTCTCCTTGGGAATGTCTATCTTTTTGGGACCGTGCTTAGGCTTGGCGATAAGAATAACCAGCCAGCCGTCAAACCACCTAGGCTGCACCTTGCTACCGTCGTAGCCGGGCGGCAGCGCCAGTGTGACGTTGAGCTTACTCGCCTCGGTGTTGTCGTTGGTGTCACCCGTGTATTTGATCACCAGGTGTGTCTGGTCCGTCGTTGTGACAACCTCCACTTTACCTTTGGCCGACTCTCCCACCCTCAACTTGAGGATGACGAGGTCCTCGTCTCCCATCACGTTCCAGTCTTCGCCTGCTGACGCTGATTTGGGAGCATTTTGCAGAGCTAGCTTTCCAAAAAAAAAAAAAAAAAAAAAAATCATTATAAATTTATCGATCGATAAATAAATGAACTTGGATCGGCATTATTAGAAATATCTATCACCAGCTAGCTACGTACAGCTTACCACTGGGTTGGATGTCGTACTTGTACTTATCACCTTGCGCGTGGCACACGAACAGAGGAGCCCGGCGGGACTCCTTGCATGAGGCCCAACGCAGAGCCACTGCAGACGACGCTACCGCCGGCGGTGGCAGTTGTTTGCGGAGCTGCAGCGTGGCGGTGGCGGCGGCTGGTGGAGAGAACTTTGGTCCCGGCGCCCGGCTAAGGAGGGTGTAGGAGCTCAACATCGCCATCTTGCTTAGCTATCACCGCTAGTGCTAGCTTAGCTACAAGGACGACGGTGTGTGTGTGCGTGCTTCACTTATTTGCATCCATGGCTGCCTTTTATAGAGGCCGTGTGGGGTAGCTTTGCTTCGCCAGCCAGTTCAGAATATATATTTAGTGAACTGAACAAGCTGCTCGCTTTTATAAAAGTATACAAGCATATGTGATGGTTACCTTTGCTTGGTCCGACGGTTCGGAATAACGTTTAGTGAACTACTGAAGAAGCAGCAGATTTTTGTTGTAATAGTATAAGCGGCAATGCCAAGCTGAGTGGCTCTTCAAGCTTTCTATCTGGTAGGCCCCCTTCTGCGCACTCTAGCGGATGCAGTACACACCATGTTGCCATTCTAATACATGTGGCGTAGAGTAGTAATTTTGTCATGCCGGGCAAGTATGACGCAGGTTTTTAAGAAAGGCTGCAAGAGTTTTGCCAGATTTTTATAAGACGATGGAAAAAGAAAACAGAAATACAAAGGAATTACAAAACGGAAAACAGGCCACTAAGAAGACCACTAGCGCAGCCCCCGGCCGCCCCCTCGACCTGATCCATGACCCAACAGCTGACACGATTACCAGAACTAGTGTAACTCTTGAGTCTCCAAGTGCTAAGCCATCTGAACGAACGCATGACCATAGAATTTACTAGTTGACGGTAAGAAATTGTGACACATTGGAGAAGTTCTACAATCCACTGGGACAGTCATTCTTGGAGGAATTATCAATTGCGGTGTCAGGAGTACAACACCCCTCTCACTACTCTTGACTCGGCCATTCGAAATATGTTCTAGCTACGAACACTGGAGGCAAAATACAAGTGACAATCAAAGTTTGTACTAAATTAAACTATATATAATAAGTGTATCCAAGTTTATAGAAAAGAGAACTGCTCCAATATTCCTCTTTCTAAAATTGCACAAATCTCAAAGCAATCTATTTAACTAATTATTTATTTTTCTATTGGGTTAAGCAATTAAAGGCTCAGCCCATAAAAGGCAACGCTGACCCAAAGCCCAAAGTCACAGTTGCGAACACATGGTTGATATGTACCCATGTTGTTCAGCTTTGTGATGAGCGATTGTCAACATTGCACTTTGCATCTACCTTCATTTACCCTAACCTAGCACACGAGGTGTGTCGTGCGACGTGTCTCTTGGCTTGTGTTGTGCAGGTGTGGAGCTCGGAGGCGGTGGTCAACAACGAGGTGAAGGCCAAGGAGGCCGTGCCGTGCCGACGGACTGGGAGTGGTGAAGGGCGGACGTGAGGCTTGGACCGAGGGACCGGAGCGCCGGGTAGACAGCCGTGATGGCTGACACTTGGGACATCGACAAGTGCAAGGACACGTGGAGTGACCGTGTTGATCGAGTCAAGACGGCGGATGTGCAAGTCGAGCGAGCGGCTCAGAAGACTTGGCGCCCGGGTGGTCGAGGACGGCGGTGACACGTGTCGAAGTGCGGGGGACGCATATGGGGTATGTTACTCGCGGCCCGGTTTGGTAGTTTGGGCCTCAAAAAACCCGAGGTTACGGAAGGACGGCACATGGCGGCATCGGGGAGTTCGCGTCGAGGCGAAGCTACCGGTGAAAAGGCGCGGTGGCCGTCGGATCAATTTATCCAGAGTCGGGCCATATTACCCTTGGTTATGTGGTTTGGCTCACATAGTAGCTACGGGTAGTTTGGGATGTAAAATAGGGATTATATATGGAGATGGCAGCCCCTCCCTCTCTTCACCTCCTCATTTGCAGTTCTTCATTTTAGGGTTTCCCATTCTCTAGCTGCTTTGCTCTGTGTGAGAGAGGTCCACAACTGAACATCTCGTAGTTGTGCTCGTGTTCGTGGGAAGAGCAGGCCCTACTCTACTCGTGCCCTCGGGCTTTTTAGTCGGAAGAATCAATTTGTGCTTTGTTCTTGTGTTCATCGCGTTCTTCTTTTCCCCCCCCCGTTTTTGATCCGATTTCTTCCTTTTGAGATCGATTCAATCCATTTTTCTTGCATTGATTCAAGTAATGATGTGAGACAAAGCTTCCCACAGAAGGAAATCGATCAATTTCTCACGAGCTCATAGATCGGGTTGATTTCGTGCCTAGGGTTCTTGAACTCGCGATTTTCATCCTCTTTTTGATTTGTAAAGTTGTGAGGCATGAAAGGCTATGATTTTCAAGGAGTAGCATCCTACCTACCTTAGGAGCCTGCCCACAAAATTTGGGATCAATCCGAGTTGATTTGATCGAGTTTTGGTCGAAATCAATTTTCTCCGAGAGCAGCTTTGTCATACCCCCATTTCTGAGGGTCTTTAATCACACGTATCTGTGCTAGGATCACGCACAAATACGCCTAATTAAGCACAGAATTGATATCAAAAACTATACTTTTATTGCTAATGAGAAAACATGATACAAGGTTCGGGTTTACATGACTCGGCCATAGGCCTAACATTATAAACCTATTAGAGATCCTACGCAACAAACCTATAATAGGGCTCCATTCCTACAGGCAAGCTTGGAGTACAGACAAACCCTAAACTCTTCCTATAGCACGTTCCTATAACTCGATCATAGTCTTCATGTGGTAGCTCCTTCGTGATCGGCTCCATCTTCAAGTGTCCTCCTGGTGGTTCCGTCTTTGCTTTGTCTTCAGTAGCTCCTTCCTTGGATGTACTCCTTCAGCTGCATTTCTATAAAAAATGGAATAGAGGAGGGGTGAGTACTTTCATACTCAACAAGTCCCAACCAAAGGTGGAAGGTTATTATTATGGGTTGGGCCCTAGTAGAGTTTAACTACTCTCACTAGTTCCCGGGTTAGTTATAAGTTATATTAAATCAAATTCACAGATCACATACCAGGACATCTTAGTTGCGTGGTATCTAATCGTAGGTGATCTTGCCTAGCATCTGCCCATTCCAAGGACATGACTATTCGAATAGATTCAGTAAAACTATGCAGAGGTGTACAAATTTCCCCACATGATAGGCGTAGTCTCTACCATCGTCATGGCTTCAACAGGCCTACATAGATCCCGTACCCGCTCGGATGCCTCCTAGGTATCCATATAATCCTACCACGGCTTCTTAGGGGTTGGAAACGGGATGACGCATCATCCCCAACGATACGGTGATACCAAATCACCAACGGCTTTACGAGTAATACCATATTACCCAATCTATATCGTCCATCATAAAATCATAATTTGTGCACAAAAGCTAGCAAAACATATCCAGGGGCTTAACGTGGAAGCGAACCCGGCATCCACGCCAACCGGACCATGGGGCCACTCTCCCCATGTCTGCTCCTGATAGACCGTTGCCTGCTCCGGCCTCCTAGGTAAGGGATTATACTTCAACCTAACGGGGTGTGAGATCAAATCTCCCCATCCAGATATGTGGCTGTACATAACATCTCACTAGATAGAAAGACCTACGAACCGGTCCTTAGGGAGGCAAGTATCTCTCCGCAGGAATCCCTCTTCGGCGATTCCCGATGTGGTAATCCACCTCTCTGTAGATTACCACCACCCACCTCTTTTGTTGATTAAGGTCAGGTTATCATTTCATGCAGGTTCGTAGTTATTTATACCATTAACATATGAGCACAGATAACGCGGACGATCACAACATCCAACTTACCTCCGTAGCTACAATATTAGGCTCATATAACTGTACTCAAATAATCTATCCATATTTAATTAAAGTTAATTAAATGTGAGAGAAAGTGGGAGTTAGGACTTGCCTCTATCCGCTGACGAGTATATCCAAGGTTCTCGGTCTGGTGCGCTTTTGGCTCCTGTGTCTTGGTGTAGCGGTGCTCCTGGATCCGTCGGGTGGTCGTGCAGCCTCCGAGGTCGACAAACATTGATAGCAAACAAACATGTAACGCATGCATAACAGACCAAGCAAATAACGTTCCTACGGGTGCTAGTCCTATCAGGTGATGGATGGATTACTATCTATTCCTATCATTAGTATGTTAGTTTGAAGTATAACAGGACTTCCACCTAGGTGGTTCCTACGGGCTGGGTTAGCGAGGTACGGGTGTCTGATGGAGAACCAAACCACATTATTAATGTTCACTATTATGTGAACTTGAAGGACATGACATGGTAAGGTTTCCTACAGGTCCGCACGGGGGTTAGCAACACATATGCACATGCTTAAGTATGTGCCTAGGGTTAGCAGGGTGAGGGACCTAATCTAGGGTTAGCCACACTGAAGGACCGAAACGGCGACCAGAGGGGGTGAATGGGAGCCTCGATTTTCCTTTTCAATTTTGGGTCATCGGCTCAACCCCCAACCTCAAAAGCAAACTTAAATGAGAAACGAGAATCCCAACTCCTATCAAAAAGAAGCGGGTCTCAAAACTAGAATACCAACGCCAACTCGTGACGAGAGTAACTAGATAAATTCCTCGGATCGATAGAAAGTCGATGCAAAAGACGGAACTCAATTTGGATCGCACAAGAGCAAACCGCTGACGAAACAGCTTGTCTAAAAATAGAGACCGGAAAGAACAGAAGCTGCACAGCGTGCCGAGAGCAAGCAAACTGCTGTCAAGAAATCCTCCCAAAATAATTGAGACAATCTAAGCTATAGGAAGCACACAATCAATTACGTTCTCAATTCTTGAATTAACTAGCATGTTGTGAATGCTTCCTGTAGCTTGAAAAGAGACAACTCAGAAAATACTCAGAATTTTCATTCACCCAAGCACTCACGGAAACAAGCTAGATGAGCTGAACCAAAACGCAGAAGGAACAGAGTGCTGCACTTGTCAGCTGCTGACACCGATCGACACAAGTTGTTGCTATTCTCAAGAAATTTGCAAGCTAAAGCATGTTGAGGATCACGTACAGCAAGGAGATGGAATTAAGTACTGAACTTGGTTCACCTTGCCGAGTGACGAAGCTGTTACCTGCTCTTGCTGAAATCCACTGGCTCAGGCTCAAGCATCAAGAACAAAAAAGCACATGCAAGAAGAGAAACGAAACTGCAGCTAGGCCGGAGGTGCTGCTCTCCGGAATCAAGATCGAGCAGGCAAACGAGGAACAGGACGAACTGAAAAACAGCTAATTGCTTGCTTGAAGAAACGTAGATGATCTGCAACCTGACACATAGAAACTGTGTTTTCTGATGCGCTTGGCACCGGCGAACAGCAGCCCTGCTGTTGGGCCATCGGCCTCCCTCACCAAACTCATGTACGGGAGACGCTTGACCTGGTGGGGAAATCACGAACAGCAATAAGCGCAGGCGAGTAGTACCTGATCAGGCTAGGAGGCGAATGGCGCTGCAGCGCTGCTGCTGTTCCCCTGCCTAGGACACAAAACTCAAGAACCGAGAACCAGAGGCCACGAACAGCGAAACATATAGCCACAAAATCGACCGGATCTCTGCCAAAACAAAAGGGTCGCTCCCAAATTCCTCTCAGATGAAATTCACCTAACAGCGAATCTATTTCCAAGAAATCGTCACCTGAGATCCATCCAAACTCCGGGAAAAGCAGATCGAAAAATATGCACGAAAAATAAGAACAACTGCAGTACACCATGAACGAAAATCACGAGACAAAAGTGACTCAATCTTGATCTAAAATCCCAGAGGGCATGAGTGGACTAAGGGCCACTCTTCCCTACGAACAAAAATCACAAAGAAGAATCCACACAAAATTTGGTTCTTGGACCTCTAAACAAGAACCCCAAAAAATTGGGGAAAAATAAAAACGAAAATAAGAGAGGCAAAAGAGGGGAGGAGGCTATCATCCTCCACATATAGTCTGAAACCCTCTTTCCCAAACTACCCCTAGATACATATGAGCCGATCTTTTTTAACCCTAGGGCTATTTTGGTCGACTGGATAATTTGTCTATCCGACGGCCACCGCGCCTCCTCATCCGTAGCATCGCTCCGCGCGATCTCCCGGATGCCGCCACGTGCCGTCCTTCCGTCCCACCGGAACGTCCACCCGGGTTTTGAGGCCCAAACCCGTGAAACCCGCGCCCATGGTTTTGAGGCCCAAACCACGAAACCCGCCCATGGTTTTGAGGGCAAACCACCAAACCTCCTCGACACGTGTCATCGCCGTCTTGACCGCCCGAGTCGCCAAGTCATCCGAGCTCCCCGCTCGCCCAGACGTTCGCCGTCTTGACCCGGTCAACACGGTCTGCCACGTCCTCTTGCATCCGTCGATGTCCCGGATGTCGCCCACCATGGCTAGCCACCCGGCGATCCGGTCCCTCGGTCCAAGCCTCACGTCCGTCCTTCACCTCCGCGGTCCGTCGGCCCGGACGTCCTCCTTGGCCCCTTCACCTCGCCGTCGACTACCATCTCCGAGCTCCACACCTGCACAACACGAACCAAGAGATATCGTCTTTACACACACTCCACGTGTGCCGATGAAGCATAGCCGAAGCATAAAAGATAAAAGAAAATAGAAGGAGAATGTTGACCGTTGACAATCACTCCATCACAAAACTAAACACATGTGACCTAAATCAACCATGTGTTCGCAATCTCCCCCCTTGATGAGTGCATTGTCAACATTCAACACAAAGACAAGAAGATAGAAGATAGCACATCCGGTGAACAACAAATAAATAGACCAGCTAGGACAAAACTTCTTGGATAGCAAACATGGAGATAGAAGATAGCACATCCAGTGAACAACAAATAGACTGAAGCTAGGACAAAACTTCTTTGGATAGCAAACATGGAGCAAAGACTTGGTTCCCAAAGACATGGGCAAAAGGCTCGACACAACCAAAGCTAAGACACGCTAGTCCTCAAGAAGAGGTAGGACAAAGCTCAACACCACTAGCACGCCTCCAAACCGCCACTTTCACACACAAACAGCTAGACCCTCAAGACAGAGGCAAAGGCTCAACACATCTAGCTCAAAGTGCTACTCCCCTGGACAAATGCAATCACTTGTCTTTGTATCTTTCTCCCCCTTGTTGGCAAATGCACTAATCAAGCTATGAAATGCATGAAAATGCAATGAGGGAGCTTCAAGTTTATAGCAATCCAAATGAGAAGATGCTCTAGCTAGTGTCATGACAACAAAATCAAGTGCTTAACACGGTGCTCAAACTGATCAAGAGATATGAAATATGGCTTGAAAGCATTTTGAGTCGATTTTAAGCATTTCGAAAAAGGGTGTCCACCACAAAGAATAGCACATAGCACAAGTAAACCGGAAATCTACCAAGTGCTACACATGTATATTAAGTGAACTACCCCAAGCAAGGTTTATACATCATGCAAAAGACAAAGCCAACACTTGTCAAAATTTCAAGTTATCGGAGTTGCGGCGGTTACAAGCATTGGACAAAGCATGTTGCGAGTGGTTATCCACAACCGTCGGCCTTACTAATCAACCATGTCAAGCCTATGTGTGTGAGCAATCAGAAGCTTAAAACAATGGTTTGGTTCAACCACTACCAGCTCCGGTTCAACCTCAAGTGAATGAGCAAGCAGTCCCAAGACTTGGATGTGGGACGGTATGAACCCATCTCGATCTTTTCCATACACTTAGCTTAGATTTCAGATTTTAGCAGATAAAAGCATTTGGTCATCTAAGCAAGTGTATAACTCAATGAATGAGACATAGTCACTTAGCATACATGATAAGCACAAAGGATCTCAACAACTTAAACATGCTAGGAACTATCTCAATGGTGAACATTTTGCAAGATTCATCGTTGTTAAGCAAGTTCACATGAAAAACAACATTGCTCATAACATATATCAATTAGCGTAAAAAGAGCACAAGTCGTAAGCACCGACATGTAATTGTTATACTAAAATGAGCATAGTCTCATTGTGATCAATATAAACAAGAAGCTCAAGGTGTAATAGTGTACATGATGAATGCAATATGATACAAGATGATGCACAAAGCAAAAGCAAACCTAAAGCTACAACTGTACATCAGCTACAAAACTACCCCTCAAAATGGATAGCAAACTCCCAACTCCCCCTCAACCAAAAACACCTAGCAAAAGAAAACTAGGAAACAAAAGGGCACAAAGGCTAGCATGGCATATAATACACAAGATAACACAAAGCTATCATGAATAAGATGGCTAGCCTACCATGGTATATACACAAGCAAGACATAGAACCAAAATGTGCCAAAAATATACAAGTGAGCAAATGAACATCTCATACCATAAGTAAGGAATCATGAATGTACAAGGCATGAGTGTATATGATAGCTCACGCATCGTGTGTAGGTGTCACAATAAGGCACATGCCTCTTGGAGGCCATCAAAGTGGTGTAGACAACCATCAAGTCTTGATCACACCACGACAAGGAATCAAGTTCCACCAAGCATGTGTCGTCCACCCCATGTCCTCATACCTACACAAGAGAGAGGACAAAGAAACCCAAGTCTTGGATCCCAAAGGGTTAACAAGCATAAACTTGGGAACCCAAGACTTGATCACCTACATCATTGGTAAAACATGGGATGAGCAAATGGCACAACACTGGGGTTAGTAAACATGGAAGAATACCGGTGTCGACCATCTTGCCCGAGATAAGCATTAGGCGTAACAAACATCCCATGACCCTTCTTCCCAAAGCGCTCACCACATACAACAAAGTGTGGTGCACTACTCTGTCAAACCCAAAGCTCCCAAAGCGAGGATCAACATCCACTCAGCGGAGCACGACCACCACGGCGTCTCACAAACTGTGGCCTAGCCCTTTGAGGCCTCCTACCTCTTGGCCTAGCAACCTTCCTCTGAACCGACTGCACACCCCTCCCATACAAGCCAAGTGGTGGGTGATACAAGTCACGGTTCTCAAACTCAGCTTGACGCCTAGCATCCCTCTTCCTCCTAAAGCAAAACTCAAACAAATGACCATCTCTCTGGCAGTACTTACAGTGATACCTCACCTCTCTCTTGGGTGGTTGTTGGTTCACTCTCTTAGGTGGATGGTTCACTCTTGTTGTGGCCTTAGCTCTAGGAAGGGTTTCCTCAGGGATCTTGGACAAAGTGTCAAGTGGGTTTCTGAGGTGGTTTGGTTTAGGAAGCCACACTTGTTTGGGAGGTGGAGTCTTTGGGGTCTCTTGGAGAATGCCATTTTGCACAATGGACTTGGTAGGCTCAGGTGGGGTGATCTTGGTCAACTTGGGAGTGTTTGTGGGTTTCTCACTCGAGCTCAAACCACTACCTTGACCAACCTTGCCATAGATAACTTCACCCTTCCCACCTATAGCAAAGCCTAATCCCGATGTGTCAGTCCCCCTCTTGAACTGACTCATCATCATGCCAAGCTGTGGCTCTCCACTAGACACCCAACTCAGGACAGAGCGAAGGTACTTGTTCTCCTCTTCGACTCTCCCCTTGTCATGCCTACAAGACATGAGCTCCAACTCTAAAGCTTCACACTTAGCACACTTCAGCACGGTGCTATCTCGAGTTGGCCTTCTCAAGCACGGCAAGCTTGGCAACCTTCTCGCGCCAACTCGAACGCAAGTCCGGACAAGACTTGCACGCACTCAACAACATAGGCTTAGCCTTCGGATCAACGTGCTCATCTAGCAAAGCGTAATACTTGGATTGCAAAGACATGATGCTAGACATATGCACGGCACAAGCATCACACTCCGTCTCATCGTATTACATCTACCGGCTTCCTAAGCAACTCTATCTCAACCATAGCCATTTCCCACTTCTCCTTGTACTCCTTTTTTCTCTCTAGCTGCTTGCTTGAGCAACTTCTCCTCGACACACAAGCGCATCGCCCAAAGAGTCAACCTCATCGGAGAGAGATTCGATTGTAGGAGGTACCCTCGGGGAAGAAGAGTCGCCTGTCGTGTGGCTTGGCGCCGTCGGTCACCGCACCGTCGAGGGCCATGGTGCGAAGCCCCTGGGCTTGGGGTCGGCGAAGAAGCAAAGTCCATTTAGCTTATCCTCGACCTTGCGCTCGGGCTCCTCGTCGCTGGAGGAAGATTGCCCTTCTGAAGTGTCGTTGTCGAGGTCGCCGAGGGAGGCAAGGAAGGCGTGCTTGTGCTCCTTGGCATGCTTGAGGTACTTCTTCTTGATCGCCTCCTTGTCGAAGCCCTTCTTGGACTTGTACTTGCCGGAGATGTACTCGCGCTTGTCCTTGCGCTTGTCGGAGTCGTGCTTGTTGGAGTAGTACTTCTCACCGGAGTACTTGTCCTTGTTCTTCTTGGGGCACGCGGCGACGAAGTGGTCCGGATCACCACACTCGAAGCATCCTCCCTTGGGTGCTCCGCCACGCCGACGGTTCAAGCGGTTGTTGTGGAACCGCGAGAATCGGCTGATGACTAGAGCCAGCTCATCATCCCCAAGACTCTCCATCTGCTCCTCTGTCACAGACACCAAAGAGGACAAGGCAAACGAGATCTGTGAAGGGTTAGCAAAAGAGCTCGAACTACCCTTACCTGAGATGAGAGCAACATTCGGCGCAGATGGGTTCTTCAGCTTTCGCCGGATCTGAGCCTCGATCTCGGAGGACTTGAGCTTGCTGTAGAGCTCGTCGGGTGTGAGGGTGTCGTAGTTGGCGTACTCCATGATCGCGGACACCTTCACATCCCACACCTTCCGATCCGTAGCGCATAAGAGCCGCATCGCCTTCTCGTGCTCATCAAGCCTCTCCGACGGCTTGTTCGCCCGAAGCTTGTTGCAGATCGTCTGAAACCTAGCAAAGAGAGAATCGATGGACTCGCCATCAAGTTGGATTAGGTTGTTGTACTCTCTCTTGTAGGTCTCATATAGGCGGGCCTTGACTTGTGGGGTTCCCTCGTGGTAGCTCTCTAGTGTCTTCCACACCTCACGAGCGGTCTCACAAGTGGCAACTCTCTCAAACTCGGTGTCTTTGAGGCTAGAGAACAAGATGCTCCTCGCTCGGTTGTTGGCATTGTGTTAGGCTATTTGATCCTCACCCACTCGAGCGGCTAGCACTTGGTAGTTCTCATCCTCGACAATCTCCACACTCTCCAATCTATCCCCATAAGATGTGCTTGCATCTTAATCTTTCAATAGGGATAGTTGGTGCCATCGAACTCCCGGAGGCTTGCCACCAAAGTGACCAAACCTCTCCATGTCGCCTTTCGTGGATCAAGAACCGATTAAGGTGGATATGATCCTTAACCCCGCCTCGATACCAATTGAAGGACCGAAACGGCGACCGGAGGGCGGGGTGAATGGGAGCCTCGATTTTCCTTTTCAATTTTGGGTCATCGGCTCAACCCCCAACCTCAAAAGCAAACTTAAATGAGAAACGAGAATCCCAACTCCTATCAAAAGAAGCGGGTCTCAAAACTAGAATACCAACGCCAACTCGTGACGAGTAACTAGATAAATTCCTCGGATCGATAGAAAGTCGATGCAAAAAAAGACGGAACTCAATTTGGATCGCACAAGAGCAAACCGCCGACGAAAAACAACTTGTCTAAAAATAGAGACCGGAAAGAACAGAAGCTGCACGGCGTGCGAGAGCAAGCAAACTGCTGTCAAGAAATCCTCCCAAAATAATTGAGACAATCTAAGCTATAGGAAGCACACAATCAATTACGTTCTCAATTCTTGAATTAACTAGCATGTTGTGAATGCTTCCTGTAGCTTGAAAGAGACAACTCAGAAATACTCAGAATTTTCATTCACCCAAGCACTCACGGAAACAAGCTAGATGAGCTGAACCAAAACGCAGAAGGAACAGAGTGCTGCACTTGTCAGCTGCTGACACCGATCGACACAAGTTGTTGCTATTCTCAAGAAATTTGCAAGCTAAAGCATGTTGAGGATCACGTACAGCAAGGAGATGGAATTAAGTACTGAACTTGGTTCACCTTGCCGAGTGACGAAGCTGTTACCTGCTCTTGCTGAAATCCACTGGCTCAGGCTCAAGCATCAAGAACAAAAAAGCACATGCAAGAAGAGAAACGAAACTGCAGCTAGGCCGGAGGTGCTGCTCTCCGGAATCAAGATCGAGCAGGCAAACGAGGAACAGGACGAACTGAAAAACAGCTAATTGCTTGCTTGAAGAAACGTAGATGATCTGCAACCTGACACATAGAAACTGTGTTTTCTGATGCGCTTGGCACCGGCGAACAGCAGCCCTGCTGTTGGGCCATCGGCCTCCCTCACCAAACTCATGTACGGGAGACGCTTGACCTGGTGGGGAAATCACGAACAGCAATAAGCGCAGGCGAGTAGTACCTGATCAGGCTAGGAGGCGAATGGCGCTGCAGCGCTGCTGCTGTTCCCCTGCCTAGGACACAAAACTCAAGAACCGAGAACCAGAGGCCACGAACAGCGAAACATATAGCCACAAAATCGACCGGATCTCTGCCAAAACAAAAAGGGTCGCTCCCAAATTCCTCTCAGATGAAATTCACCTAACAGCGAATCTATTTCCAAGAAATCGTCACCTGAGATCCATCCAAACTCCGGGAAAAGCGGTCGAAAATATGCACGAAAATAAGAACAACTGCAGTACACCATGAACGAAAATCACGAGACAAAAGTGACTCAATCTTGATCTAAAAATCCCGAGGGCATGAGTGGACTAAGGGCCACTCTTCCTACGAACAAAAAAAATCACAAAGAAGAATCCACACAAAATTTGGTTCTTGGACCTCTAAACAAGAACCCTAAAAAATTGGGGAAAAAATAAAAACGAAAATAAGAGAGGCAAAGAGGGGAGGAGGCTATCATCCTCCACATATAGTCTGAAACCCTCTTTCCCAAACTACCCCTAGATACATATGAGCCGATCTTTTTAACCCTAGGGCTATTTTGGTCGACTACGGATAATTTGTCTATCCGACGGCCACCGCGCCTCCTCATCCGTAGCATCGCTCCGCGATCTCCCGATGCCGCCACGCCGCCGCCCTTCCGCCCACCGAACGTCCCACCCGGTTTTGAGGCCCAAACCCGTGAAACCCGCGCCATGGTTTTGAGGCCCAAACCACGAAACCCGCGCCGATGGTTTTGAGGGCAAACCACCAAACCTCCTCGACACGTGTCATCGCCCGTCTTGATCGCCTCGAGTCGCCAAGTCATCCGAGCTCCCCGCTCGCCGCACGCGCCGTCTTGACCCGATCAACACGGTCTGCGCCACGTCCTCTTGCATCCGTCGATGTCCCGGATGTCGACCACCATGGCTAGCCACCCGGCGATCCGGTCCCTCGGTCCAAGCCTCACGTCCGTCCTTCACCTCCGCGGTCCGTCGGCCCCCCAAGACGTCCTCCTTGGCCCCCCTTCACCTGCGCCGTCGGCTACCATCTCCGAGCTCCACACCCGCACAACACGAACCAAGAGATACGTCTTCGACACACCCACGTGTGCCGATGAAGCATAGCCGAAGCATAAAAGATAAAAGAAAATAGAAGGAGAATGTTGATTTGTTGACAATCACTCCATCACAAAACTAAACACATGTGACCTAAATCAACCATGTGTTCGCACACACATATAAGCGTATACCCGTATATCGGGAATATTTTATGTGTGTAGAAAAACATGTATACCGGAGTATGCATCACGGGGCACACATACGCGAGTATACGAACTAGGTTAGCAAGGGTTAGCCATGCTTAGGGGTAACCCGATAGACATGTATGTATATGTATATCTTCTCGCATGCATCTATATTTTATGTATATACATACACACCTACCGTGTATTCCTAGAACGTGGGCGAACCATGCACATGTATATTCGAGTGGTCATGTACGGAAGGGTGTACACGCATGCATGAATATACGGTGCAGGGTGGTGGTTAGCAAAGGGGGTTAAACTAGGGTTTGCGTTAACTACGATGCACGAAAAAATAATTATAAAGCATACAACAACTAGAATTTAAATGGGCACCAAATAATGGAACAATGGCATGGGGATGTAGGGTTTATTATTTGAGGAATTTAGGAAGTTGAATGGATAAATTTGGAGTTGGAATGACAAAGATATGAATTTCTAAAGATTAAATAGAGATGGAATTATAGGATATAATCTTTGGAATTTATACTGGAATTTTAGAATAATGAAAACTGGAATGTAATTATATGGGTAGGGTCTACGGTGTACCTAGTTTATTTAGAAATTTTCTAGGAATTTTCTGAAAGCTGGAAAATAGATTTCTACTCCTCCGTGTACATTTCCTGTGTGGCCGTAGCGTTTTCTGTACCGCTGACGCGTGGGGTCCCCATCCGCAGCTGACTGGCCGGTTACTGTGCGGTGATCTCGGTCCAGCCCAACATGAGCCGATCTAGGGCTCCCTCTCTTTCGCCCTTTATTCCAGTGGACCAAGTCCATACGTAGGGGTGAAAGGAAGGGGTGGCCATTGACATGTGGGACCCATGGGTGTTACCCATCCCTTGGGCCGGGCGAGTGGCACAGGGTGCCTCGGCCTCACTCGTTCCCCATCCTCTGTTCGTGAAGTCAAGAGTGGAGCGAGGGGAGATGGAGGCGCTAGTGGCGGTGACGGCAAGCAGAGCGCGACGGCGGCTACGGTGGCGTGCTCCTGCGGGGCAGGTGGCAGTGCGGCCCTAGCTTGGTGCATCCGGCTCCATTAGCGGGCGCAAGGTGGCCGGGAGCGCGGCGGTCAGAATGGTGGCTGGGCGCGGTGCGGATGGCGGCTGTGCCGGCGGCGCGCGCGGCGTGGCAATCGACGAACGCGGGGCGGCAAGGGCTGGGAGGCTCGTAGGCCGGTGCGCACGGCGGCGTGGCTCTGGCGGGTGCGGTGCCCATGGTGAGCCTCGGCACGGCG
Source organism: Hyparrhenia diplandra (assembly GCA_015847255.1). Lineage (NCBI taxonomy): Eukaryota > Viridiplantae > Streptophyta > Magnoliopsida > Poales > Poaceae > Hyparrhenia > Hyparrhenia diplandra. The sequence continues at coordinate 1,648,219 of JADLZK010007034.1, read as the reverse complement.
AGCGCGGCGTTCCGGCGTTCCAGCCAACAAGGGCGCGAACCGCGGCGGCGTGGGCAGTGCGATGGCGGTGGTGGCGCGGCAGCAGCGAGCGCGGCGCTAGGTGGCAGGCGGGGATGGTGGAGCTAGTGGTGCGCAGTGGCGTGGCCGCGGGCAGGGCTGGGCAGTGGTGCGAGGCAGCGGCAAAGGAAGAGCAGGGGAGGCTATCGGGCGTGCGGTGGAGCTCCGGCGGCATCGACTGGGCGCAGTGGCGGGCAAAAGCACGGCACGGCGGCTTCAGCGTCTTCGTCCTCGACACGGCGACCATCGTGGCTGAGCAGCGGTGAGCTTCAGTTGGCGCGGTCCTGGCGCGACGGAGGCAGGAGCGCTGTGCTCAACTTGCAGGCCTCGGCGTCGCCGTTCCGGCGCTGAGCTCGGGATGGCGAGCTTAGTGGCCACGCCTGGCTATTTATAGCCACGGCAAGTCGGTTCGCCACAGTATGGCGGTTGCGAGGTCGACGGGATGATATTTTCCGGCAGACCCGGCGGAGCTTCAACGCAACATTGACGAGACGCGGCATGGCTGGCTCAGCGTGGTCAGCGAGCAGCAGTGGTCGCGAGGGCCCGGCACAGTGGGAAGTCAGCGGATGCCGGCGGATGGCGACGAGCAACTAAGGCGGTTCGCCGGAATTTTCCCCCCGGCATGGTCAGCTTGCCCACTGTGCTAAAGTCGACGGCGCTGTGGAGTGTGTGCTGCCCGTGCGTGATAAACAGAGGGTAAGGATGGAGTGGGAAGAAACATATGACAGCTGGGCCCCGTTTGGCGGTGAGAAGAGAGGAGGGAGTCTGCGCTGGGCTGCTTCTGCGATGGGTTGGGCCTGGCGGCCGATCCGGCCCACTCGGGAGAAAGGGAGGAGAAGGGCCGTGACGCAGGCCAGAGGGGAGGGATTTGGCCCAGGGCAATTTCCTATTTTCCATTTGCATTTTATATATATACACACATATTCTGGCATATATATTCATGTGTGCATATATATATAGGTGGCCATGCTCTTTTATATATATTTGTATACATATATCAGAGTACACACACTCATATATGCTCGTGTATGTATTCATGTATACTGTCCACGTGTATTCACATAGAGATATTTATATATATCCATAATATATTCGTATATATGTAGGAGATGGCTTCATTATCTTCCCACAAAATAAACTAAGCACTTATTGGATGAATTTGCATTTGGGATTTGGAAAATGTGGTGGTGGCTCAAGGAGAAGGTCGAAATATTTGGTGGGGTGGGATATGACAAGGAATAATATTTTTTTGTGCCAAAATAAATTCTATAACGTGCAAACATGCAAGCAATCAAATCATACATTCAAACATAAGCCTTAAATCTACATGGTGAATTTTAGTATAGGGTTTTGAAAAAGGGGTTTTTGGTTGTGTAGAAAATAAACCGGTCAAGTTTTAGTTGGTAATTATAAAAATTTCAAATTTTTAGTGATTTTTAAATGGATGCAAAAATACGGATGTTACAAGCTTGCCAATACAGCACGTGTCCGGTGTTAATACTGGACATGTCCGGTATTTCCAACTTTCGAGTTTGGAGCTGAAATTTGGTGGAGACCTTCCCCTTGGTGTCTACAAGTTAGGGTTAAAATTTCACGATTTTTGGACACCATTTGATGGGGTTTTTTATTTTTCTCCCATAGTCACACTGTTTCATTTTTTAATACCGGACGTGTCCGGTATTCGTGTTCGATATTCGTGTCCGGTATCATACCGACGTGTCCGATATTATGACCGGTATTTGCGTAGCGAGTGCTAATTTTTTCATAGTTTGGTCATTTGGTCTACGTTTTGGTTTCCATCTGTTATGTTGGACTTCTACAGCCCATAGACCTCATCTAGGTGCTCTTGTCACATGTTGGCTTAAGTATCCAAGATTCGGGACCTTGCTTCTTTTCAAAAGAAGTGGAGAGTCTCATTTTCTCGTCTATTGGTTCAGCGCTCTCTTGATCCTCATTCAGCTTGCCTTGTGATGACCCGCGTGTTCGAGGAAACATCCACCCTTTCCTAGGGTCGTGGTCATCACGGTGTTTGAGTTTGCTTCTTGAGGTTGAATTTGGGACAGCGGCCAAATATTTCGAAAGAAATTTGAGGCACCCATTCACCCCCTCACCCCCTATGGTCGCTATTTTTCGGCCCTTCAATTGGTATCGAGCCGGTTAAGGATCATTCCACCTTAATCGGTTCGTGATCCGCGAGAAGGCGACGTGGAGCGCGGTTTTGGCGCTTTGGCAAACCACCGAGTTTGATGGAACCAACTATCCCTCATGGAAGATCAAGATGCAAGAACATCTCTAGGGGATAGATTGGCATGTTTGGGATATCGTTGAGGATCCCAACTACGTCACGAGGTCCTTGCTACTCGTGTTGGTCGTGAGCAAATTGACCAACACAAAGCGCGAGGGCCCGCTAGTGTTCCCTTTTCAAGTCTCAAGGAAACGAGTTTGACAAAGTGTCTCGGATTGTGCTCTTGCCGAGAGATCCGGGTGAGGCCGCAAAGCTGCCACGAAGGAACCCCACAAGTCAAAAAATGGACTCTTTGAGATGCACAAGCGAGAGTACGATAACTTTGTCCAGCTTGATGGCGAGTCCATTGATTCGATGTTTTCTCGTTTTCATACCATCATCAACAAGATGCGGGCAAACAAGCCGCAGATACCTTATGACGATCATGACAGGGCCATGAAACTCCTTATGCGCTCTAGCGGATGCAAGACACACCATGTTGCCGCTCTAATACATGTGGCGTAGAGTAGTAATTTTGTCATGCCGTGCGGTATGACGCAGTTTTTTAGAAAGGCGGCAAGAGTTTTGCCGATTTTTATTCGACGATGGAAAAATAAAATAGAAATACAAAGGAATTACAAAAGGGAAAACAGGCCACTAAGAAGAGAATTTTTTTTATTTTTAACCCTTTTTTAAAGAAAAACTATTTTTAACCCGGTTTTGAAAGATTTTTCGAGAATAACCCTTTTTGGGCGCGCCTCGGCCAAATACAAGCGGCTCTTACCGCCGCGCCGCATGCTGCATCTTGTGGCGCGGGCTGCCGACGTGGCTCGTCCGCGCGGACCACGCCGACGTGGCGGCTCCCTCCACGCGCGCGGATCAGCGCGGCGGTACCGGGCGATCTGCGGCGGCGGGGGGGTCTATCTCCGAGCCGAGCCCGACGCTGAAGTCCCTCGGTCTTCCTCACTCTACCGTTTCGGCGAGTCGAAGAAAAAAAACTTCGGCCGCCGCCGCCCGGGCTTCTCCTCCCCGCCCCCGTCGGCCCGCCTCCGGCCGCCGCCGCCGCCGCCCCATCTCCTCTAGGCCGCGCCGCCGGGGTGCCCGAGGCGACGCCCCCGCCCTTCGTCCAACCTCGGCCGCCGCCCCGGGGCTCGCCGCCCGCCGCCGCCGGGCGCGCCGCGGCCGCCCGGCGCCGCCCTCGCTCCGGCCCGCCGCCGCCGGAGTTCGATCCCGCATGGTGGATCGAGCCGCCTCCACCGTCACCTCCATCACGCCGCTGCGGGCGGCCTCCATTCCTCCCTCCGCATCGCCCTCCAACGCCATCACGCCGTTGCCGACCTTCATCCCCAATGGTGGATCGAGCCGCCCTCTATTCCCGGTTAGGGGTGGAGCCCCGATTCCCGCCCGGCAAATGGTCGTCGCTCATCACCGTCGTCGGCTTCCACTTCGTCGCCGTCAAGGTAATACATTGTCGCCTTGCTAGGAATATTATGTGCTATAGTGATTGTGGTTCTTAGGAAGTTAGGGTAGTTAGTTGTAGCTAAACTTATTTGGATAGTTAGGGTTAGGTATATTTAGTTAGTTTGTTGGATATTTAGTTTTAGCTTAATTTAGTATGGACCGTAGGTTTCACTAATTCCATGAAATGATCAAGTGTGTGTCGAATGTCTTTGTAGATGGATTGTTGTGTCCGAAAGTGTTGTACGGTGGGACCATTAGGAAAGAAGATGGTACGGTAGAGAATATGGATGAAGAAGTGGAATGGTTTGATGAGCCCCTAGATTATGTGACCTTTGTGACCGCTTTGAAGGTGAAGTTTGGCGGTGATTTTACACCGAAGGGTAGGTTTGACAATGGAAGACTAGGGCTCACTATGTGATTGTGCCATTGTTGAACCCTTCTCAATGGACCCGATACATTAGGGTGGTGCAAAGTTCAAATGTGGCCATGGCGTAGGTGTTTGTTGAGAATGGTTACGGGATGTTGGATGATGGTCGTGGTGAGCCAAAGATTTGGGGCGCAGCATGAAGGAACGGACATGGATTTGGACGGTCAGGTGACACAGGAGCAGTTGCATGAACATCCTGTAGGTTTGCGGACGGATGACTTTGATGCGGGGGACTATGAGCGGGAAGAGGCTGAGGCAGTGGCGGAGGCGGAGGCGTATGAGGACGATGAGGGCAGTAGTGATTCAGATGATTCTGATGATGATGAGGGAGTAGCCACAGATGCAGTGCCGACATCGGTCTTTCATGCCGTGCCGCCCCATGGGAGATTGGTACATGATTTGCCGGAGGATGATAGACCATATGACTCTTGGGGTAGGATCAGGGAAGCACAACATCACGTTCCACCACCAGAGTACACGGTTGAAGAGCTAAGACAATTCAGTCAGAGGAAGATCCAATATCCAAGTGTTCCGAACTATAGGGATGTTAGCATGACTCATATGGCAGTTTGTGATAGCGGTCTCCGGCTGTGTAGAGGCATGGTGCACAATGAGAAGGACCCAATTCTTAGGAAGGGTATGATCTTCAAGTCAATGTCGAGATGAAACTATTCCTAGAAGACTATGCCGTGCATCACCATCGGCCCTACCGCGCCACACATTCGAGATAAGGAGTTGAGGTATCATATCCAAAGTAGTAGTAGGGATCATACATGCCCTTGGAAGTTGCGTGCACGGAAGAATCGGTATGATGGTACGTGGAAGATTACTAAAGTTGTGCAACCCCACACATGCGGGGATAATGAGGGTAAGAAGAAGCATCCACGACTTCATCGCGTTACCTTGCCCGTCGTATATTGGGGATGGTTGACAAAGACAATGACATCCCCTCGTTGCTTTGTTAAAAGAGCACATATTTGGAATTACCAACTATAAGGTCAAGTATGGAAAGGTTTGGCGAGCTAAGCAAATAGCCTTGGCTATCGATGGGGAACCCGAAGAAGCATACAATCGAGTGCCCGGGATCTTGAATGCAATGGCTCACTATAACCCGTGCATGAGATGGTGGATAGACACTCAAGGGTTGCGGGGAAAAAATGTGTGTCGGCCACCCCCTAGTCATAATTGTAGTTGCCCCTGCTCCTTCGAGGCCTGTTTTTGTATCGTGTGTTCGGTATTTCGAGCAATGTCGGCATGCATTTCAGATCTTGTCGGCCGCTTATTTTAGTTGATGGTACATTCTTGATCGGAAAGTATAAGGGCACTTTGATGATGGTCGCTGCAGTTGATCCGGAGAACCGATAGTACCGATTGCATTTGCTTTGGCGAGCACGAGGGCATTGACTCGTGGTCCCGTTCATGAGGCTCCTGCGTGTGCAAGTGCTTGGGACATCTCGCACCATTTGCTTGATCTCCGACAGCACGCTGGGGGTTACTTGCTGCCGCAAATGAACACATTGAAGGCTGCCCGCCTTTAGTTCACGTGATGGTGCGTTAGGCATTTTGTCGCTAATTTTGGCGGCGTCAAAGGAAGAAGGAGGCGATAGCTCGCTTAAGAAGGTGGCTTACTGAAAAAACACAACATGAGTTCAATGAGACCCTAGCAGAACTACAAAAGATCATGAACCCAGAGGCTAAGGAATGGCTACAAAACCAAATGGCAGAAAAAGCTAAGTGGGCACTAGCATATGACGAGGGGGGTTACAGGTGGGGCATCATGACCACTAACTCTTCAGAGTCTTTCAACCGTGTGTTCAAAGGAGTCCGATCCTTGCCGGTGTCCGGAATTGTGGAGTACACCTTCACTAAGTGCAATGAATATTTTGTGTTGCGGTATGGACTTGCGCCGAGGAATCTAGGAGAGACCGGAAGATTTGGAATTGAAGGGGCTAATTTTTGGAGGAGCATGAGAAATTGTCCAACCTCCATACGGGCGAGGCATATGGACCAGAACAGAATGTTTTCAGTGTAAGGGGCAAGGGTGGCACAAGTGTGGGTGGAGAGCGTCAAGGTGGACGAATGTACCGTGTTGATCTAGCCAAACTAGAGTGCAGTTGCAACGTTCCTCAGATAATGCATGCCCCTTGCTCTCACATGATTACGGCTTGCACAATACGCGGGTTTGATCACACGGTGGAGCCTTATATGCACCCCCTGTTTCTCCGATCGAACACACTACGTGTTTGGGAGAAGAGTTATGAGCCGTACCTTGACGAATCGCAGTGGCCGGCTTACCAGGGCCCGGACTACACTGTGCTTTCGAGTCTAAGGAAAAAGGAGAAGGGTAGGAGGAAAAAGAAGCGACTCCGGGGAGACATGGATGCTATGAGAGGATTCGGTCCCGATTGGGTTGGTGGCGGAGAGTTTGACGAGGAACCAGCCAAGAATCTTTGTTCAATCTGCAAAAAACCTGGTCATAACGCAAGGTGGCATAGAAGACAAGGGCAGCAGGTAGTTTAGTATTCTACTTTAGTGTACACTTATTGAACAAACTTAGTTTCAGTTAGTTTCTTTATTTATGTCCATTTGTTTCATAGTTTTATTACTTGCCTTAATACTTAGTTTACCACTTTATATAGTAATATTCTTTATTACCGCTGAAATTGTTTATGTTTTGTTGGCTAACAGTTTGTTTCTTTGGAACACAGATGGCGCCTCGTCGTCCGGGGTCCAAAGACCACCAAAGACGCTGAGTACCCCCTCCTTGAGGAGGAGTACGACCCGAAAGCACGAGCTAGGGCCCCGAGCGGCGGGGGCCTTAGGCGCCGACTTGATACCTCACTTGCGCCCACGCACACACATCGCACGCCTACGATTGGGACGAGCGTTATCTCTCGCATACATACGCCGAGCTGGTTTCCCCGGAGATTGTTCGCGTTTGTCAACAAAGGTCTTCCGCCCCTCCCCCGCACTCCTAAGTCTTCTGCTGTTGACAGGTAACTCCAGCAGAACACATTGGATATGACAACTCCATTTCTTAGCACCTATTATGTAATTGACAACTCTTCTTTGTACAGATGGAGGCCTGAAACACACACGTTTCACCTACCTTCCGGAGAGATGACCATCACATTGGAGGATGTGAAGGTTATCCTGTGCCTTAGGCTGGGGGGACTAGCAGTTACTGGTAAACTTGACAGTGGTCAATGGAGGGAGAAAGTTGAGCAGTTCTGTGGCTTCTTTCCGGAGGACGACGCGCAATCACAAAGACAGAAGTAAGATGCCTACTGTCCCTTAAAAATTATTTTGCTAACACATGTATTTTTTAGAAAACTGCTCTAACTCATTGTGGCTTAACGTTTCAGGAAGGGGTCGGGTGTGTCCCACCAATGGCTAGCGGACCGCTTCAATGACTTGAACCCAGAGGCTGACTACCCTGATAATGTTTTGGAGAGATATGCTAGGGTGTGGTTGTGGCACTTCCTTGGGTCGTTCCTATTCCCAGACTCGACCGCAACAACATCGGTTAGGCGTTCCTCGACATACTTAGCCAAGAGTGGGAGAACATAGCGACGCATGGTACCAAGGGCACCGCAGGTGTTGGCATGGACATACGCTGATAGTTGTGTGAGGCTTGTTGTCGGACCGAGATACTCCAAACCTAGGTGGTTGTTGTTATTTGCTTTGCAGATTTGGATATGGGAGAGGTGGCCCATTGGGAGGCCTACAAAGTTGCCGATTCGCACCGGTAACGGCGGTGAGTACATGTTGCCGAGTGGGACGACGAGGAAACATTACCTGCTGGTCCTTACCTGCGGATCGAAGCACCTCAGTCACAAAGACACTGACGCAAAATACAGGGGAGTACACGGATGAGATAGACCATCTCACACAGTTCCTGTGTTTGCACCTTGCCCATTATGTCGTTCCATTGTCCTAATTTTCGAAAAATGATCTCTAACATTGCTACAAAACGATTAGGTGAGATGGACTCCTTGGAGCGACGAACATATACAGGACGTCCTCAATCCTCAATGTTGGGAGGAGTCTGAAATGTTCCGGTGGAATGGCAAACTTATATTCTTCCACATCGTGGAGCTTCACAATCCAATCAGAGTTTGCAGGCAGTTTGGGAAGATTTCAGGCTGCCCACCACCCCTTTACTCCACTAACCCTCTTTTGCATAGGTGCATGTCTAACCCAATACCGGTAGGGATCATACATGCCCTTCACTCCACTAATAATTTCGCTCATGTTACAGCTACGAGCGTAGAAAGAGGTACAACGAGAAGGACTGGAACTATGTGCTCAATCTTTTAGTTTAAAGACACAATTAAAAGACCCAATAGAAGAGGCCGAGACAACAAAATGAAATAACACATAAGTTCAATGCCATGAAAACATTGCTCAATACAAGAAGACAACATAGTTCGCCGCATGGTTCATTAAAAATAGAATACAACATTGTTCCATACATATTGGAATCCACGTAACACAAATTAACGCCGCACATCATGAATCAAACATATCCCGGAAGCAAATCATCGTCGAGTCACAATCTTCCACCAAAGACCTCATTGCCGTGGCGAAACCAACTACCACACCATCGACCGGATTCTCGTGTCATGTGGGCTTGTTCAACGGCATCCGCTAACCGTGAAGCCTCAACCCGTAAGGCATTGTCATTGTCATCGGCGATGTCTTCCCTCGCGCGTTGTCCTCGACGGCGGCCGTGTGAGGTCTGCACCTCGTGCACAAGAGCGAGGTCGTGCAACATTAAACTTCATTACATCGCTCACAAGAGGATTCACATTCCTCTTCGTCCGCCCCTCACTCGCTTCCTCGCAGTGCACACTTTGCTTTCGTCTAGGCGCTTCTTGAAACTTTCATGGCATTTCATATCTTTGCTCATACGTTGGGCGAAAACACCCAACTTCTTGGCAAGCTTACGCTGCTCCCGTTGATGAATGTACGGATACTGCTCACAAGCTTGGCCCCAACACCCATTTCCCGCCCAAGTTTGTGCTTCATACGATTGCTTCCTTGACCTCATCTTTTCCTTCAAAGGACTCCAAAACGCATTTCCTAGTGTTACATCAAAACAAACAATTGGATTTTAGTTAGATAAAATAATGTCTCATGTGGTTGCCTCAAAAAAAAAAAATTCCAACCTCATCATAATCCACCATATGGCCACAAAAATAGCCTATTCCCCACTCTGAAGGAACAAGGCCATACCGCGCTGGACACCACATTTGCAAAAGACGTGGGCCGGCGCAGGGGCGTGGGGTGGTGCGAGGGGCGGTGGCGCTCTAGGGCGCCGCAGCCGGCCTCCCACTCGGCCTTGGCACGGCGCGCATGCTCTATCTTCCTCTCCCTCTCCTCCCTCTCAACATCAGCTCTCCTCCTTTCCTCTTCCCTCCCCGCGCGCCTTCGATGAGCAGCTTGCTTCTTCAACTCCTCATGCCTCCGTTGAAACCCAGCCCTAAACTCCTTGTAGCCTTCCAAGAATTTCTTGTTCTCCTCCACCGACCTCAAGGTCGATCCACTTTACTCAAAATCACAGAGTGGTGGTGGGGTCTCGCAAAACAAAGAATTGTCACAAACCAAATATATAACCATAGACAAAAAAAATAACCAAAATGAATATACACACCATGCTACTACGGCGTTGTATCGGGCGGGCGGCCCATTTGTAATTGGCACACATCCAATACTTCCGCATGTAGATTTCCTCATCCTCGTCATCCCATTCTACTTTGCAAGGATCACCACACCAAAGAATTGGGCCTTTGGAACACCCGTGGGAGAGGCTTGTGGACATAGGGATCAAAGCGGCAAACGAAAGCATAACTATCTCCAAAAAATTAAAATTGTTACAATGCAATATAGTTATTTCGCTTTCTTATTTGTTGCATAAAAGATCAAAACTATGTCTACTTTCATTTCTACGGGAATCAAACATAGAACTACATATAGGAAATCATATAAAATAAAAATGAATCAATCAATGCCAACAAAATATAGGTGCCATGGTTACAAATTTGCCTAGTGCAATCTATTGCTTGCCCACAATTTTAAAAAGAAAAACAAATGACAAGAGATTACCTATAACTCTTTTTACCACGCCGCATGTCCACCTTGGAAGGGACCGGTGCAGGGAGAGATGTGGAGGTGGAGGAGCGGATGGAGGTGCAGCAGCGTCGTCGGCGTCGCCCGGCGGCAGCCCGGCGGGCGCAGGGAGCAGGTCCGGCGGCGACGGTTTTTTTTTTCAACTCTTCCACTCGAACGGGTATGAAGACGTAAGAGTTGAGTCGGGCTCGGCTCGGGGAGTAATTCGCCCTGCCGCCGCGCGAATCAGAAGCCGCGGCGGCGCGCGCCGATGAGATGATGAGCGGCAGCTGCAAACCGCCGCGCTTTGATCTCGGCGCGGTGGGAGCTGCCACGTCGGCGTGGTCCGCGCGCGTCGGGCCCGTCGGCAGCCCCCGCCACGCATGCAGAGCAGCGGCAGCGTGCAAACAGCGCGGGCTGAGGCGCGTCCAAAAGGGTTATTCTCGAAAAATCTTTCAAAACCGGGTTAAAAATAGTTTTTCTTTAAAAAAGGGTTAAAAATAAAAAAAAATTCTAAGAAGACCACTAGCGCAGCCCCCTCGACCTGATCCCTCTGACCCAACAGCTAACACGATTACCAGAACTAGTGTAACTCTTGAGTCTCCAAGTGCTAAGCCATCTGAACCAACGCATGACCATAGAATTTACTAGTTGACGGTAAGAAATTGTGACACATTGGATAAGTTCTACAATCGACCGGCACAGTCATTCTTGGAGGAATTATCAATTGCGGTGTCAGGAGTACAACACCCCTCTCACTACTCTTGACTCAGGAATTCGATGTATGTTCAAGCTCTCGAACACTGGAGGCAGGGTTCTGCGCAAAGGCGTCGTCGCCTTTGTTGCCTCTCGCCGATGCAGGTGTCACCACCACAACCTACGCTGCCGCACCGCAGCAGGAGGCTCGCCGCTCAGCCGCTGCGCGTGTCCCGATTCGCGGCGGGGGAGATGTTGGTGATGCAGCGGATGGGGTTCATCGATGGACGGACAAAGTACCCTCCGTGGGCGGAACAGGGAGGCCTACTACAATAGAGTCTACGGCGAAACCGCAGTCCCTCACATAAAGAGGCGTTGCGTCGATCTTACGGGACTCGCCAGGGTAGGGCCGAGGCGGACGAGGGCCGCGCAAACGCCGTTTCGATTGACGTTGACGATTTGGTTGTTTATCTAGCGGTAATTGCGTTTGATTTCTTTTACTCTTTCGGGAGGGCAGAGCTATTTGTATAATTGTATTCTCCCCTAGTGCGTCATTCATGGCGCGTCGTTGTAACTTTCAACTATTTTTGTCTTAATACAAAAGACGCGTAAACCTTTTGCGTGCTCGAGAAAAAAAAAAGCGAACACAGGAGGCAAAATACTCCATCGGTCTTGACAAGTGGCAATCAGAGTTTGTACTAAATTAAACTATATATAATAAGTTTATCCAAGTTTATAGAAAATAATAGTAATATTTATTACACCAAATTAGCATATAATTAGATACATTGTGAAATCTAGTTTCATAATTTGCCTCCTTTTGACATGGTAGATATTTATACTCCTCTTTATCAATTTGGTCAAACGTATGATGGTTTGACTTAGGAAAAACTTCAATCCCTTATATTTCAAGACAAAGGGAATACAATTTAAAACAATCGTGTCGTGACTTCCTTTAAAAGCATCTTTATTAGCTATTGAGTTTATACATGTTTGACTATTAAGCAATAATTAGGGTACAATCCATAAAACCATTTTTTTGAGAATTACACAAGACAACGCAGACGCTCACAACACGCACGCACACTCACCCCTATGAACACACGCACGCAAACCCTGTGCACAGGAGATGGAGAGAGAGTGTATATATGTCTTAGTTTTAACAGTTCATCCCCTTTTTTTTTACTTTGCATACTTCACAACATTTTATTTCTCATGCAAAAGCATACATGTGTAAATAATAAACTCAACAAAAAGATTGTCTAAAGAACAAATGATGGATTAATTATTTAAATGAACAACATCTCAACACACCTTGGTACAACATGATGATCTCACAATTTTGTGGACACATTACAAACTTAAGGACATCACACTGAAAACCCTTGCTAGATAGTGTGCAGCACCTCTTATTAGTTAATCCTTCTGCAGTTCTTCCTGATCTGCCCATTGGAGCCGGTTAATGGTGTGATGTCACCCATCTTTATCATGCCCGTCACAAAATCCGAGAAGAATGCGCTCTGGCTATTAATGTATGATTGAACTTGTGCATCAGTGGCTCCGCCATTGAAGAGCTCCTGGTCGGAGTGTAGAAGGCCCTTCTTGCAGACAAGGTTCTTGTAGTAGTTGTTCTCAAAGACTGTTGGGGTTTGAAGGTCTAGAGGCGCCAAATTGTTGTCACCTGAACCTGAGGTTCTTGGGCAGCCTGATTGCCTTGTGCTTGCGAAGGTGCCATCGATGTTAGTGTCATTGTATACGTGGGCTCTGAAGTTGGTGCAACGTGCTTGGCCAATGGTGTGAGCTCCTGACCAAAGAGGCATTACACAAAGGGAAATGCTTAATGACGTAGATTACTATATATAGAGAAACATGAATGATCGAAATTAAGCTACAAATGGGGTGGTGGAGAAAATGAATTATTCACAGCTTAAATTAGCAAATAAACTTTTGGAAGCATCTTCTTTTTTCAAAAAAAACAACATACAGGCGCTGTTGTTCTTGATTGTCTAATAAATTTGTAAAAAATAAATAAAAATAAAGGTATCTGATTCTAGGAATGAAGCGAAACAAAAGGAACCACATGTATGGTTTGTACCTATATGTGTATAATGTGCAAGTACTTTATGCACATGCTTTAGTATTTCGTCGAATTAGGTTGGAAGACTGATCTTTCAGCCATCGAAAGTTCACTAAGTCGCTATCTAGTTAGAGGCAGGATTATTAGAAAACAAAATCTTTGGGCAAAAGAATTTTCTACAAGAAACCCCTGCCGACAATATGTAGTATATCACCTCGTTTACCTCTGTAACTGTGCAGATATAACTGTTTCGGCCCAACTTTCATATATGATAAATTTTTTAAAACATATGATAAATAACATGGGCCAACACTAATTATTTGTTTAGTCTTTCTAACTAACTGGCAAAATAAGGCTAGTCATGCACAGCTTGATATGTGACGACGAAGAGAGTAGTTAAGCTTCCAAGTCAAAACGGAATTCCGGTGGTGATATGATACTACATATATATATATATATATTACCAGCTGCATCTTCCACCTAACAAAGCTATATTCTTTAGTACTCTAATAGAGTGTACGTGGAAAGGCTGTTGCTTGCCTCTTTGGAATACAATTCCATATATATTTGCGTTTGAGAAACAATATTTTTGGGGAAAAAACTGAGAATATTACACACGCACCAGAGAGCGCGACCATGTCCTTTTGGGAGAGGCCCTGCGCGGCAAAAAGCGACGTCAGGTTGGCGAGGCCCGACGTCGGCGGCGGGATGTTGTTATTGGCGCCGCTGAAGCTTGCCGTCGTCGAGTCGCGCCGCCCGACCTTGACGTCCCAGCTCGGCCCTCCCAGCTGCATATCAGCATCAGCTTCCATCAGTTCACACACCTCACACAGCAGTATCGATCAGTTGAGACTTGACAGCTGCAGCAAGGACTACTCACGATGACAACGCTGTCCCTGGCTGCGATGGCGAGGATGTCGGCGCAGGAGACGACGCCGGGGCAGACCTTCTCGACGGCGGTCTTGACGGCGTCGATGACCTCGAAGCCTCTCACAGAGCCGTTGTTTGGTGTCGCCATCTTCTCGCCTTGGAAGCTGGCCGTGTCATCCAGCAGCAGCGAGGCGTCGCAGCCCTACAATGCACACGGTGACCAAATTAGGTTAGTCATGCATGATGATGAGATGCCTGGTGGAGTGGTGGTGGTGGTGGTATCGTACTTGGACGAAGCAGTCGTGGAAGAAGAGGCGAACGATGGAGGCGCCCATGCGCTGCTCAGTGGCGATGGCGGATTTCATCACCGACTTGACGGCGTCGTACACGCCGGGGCACGAGGAGGAGTAGAAGCTGGTGGACAGCTGCGCCGACGTGGTGGCGGCGGCCATTAGCACTAGGAGAAAGAGCAGAGCGATGCTGCTGCTGCATTTTATTGCAGCTGATGATTCTGGAGCCATGATCGACGATGTCAATCAATGGGTGGTGGTATTCCTATATCCCAAGTGCTGCTGCTGCAGTGTTCGTCTTGGCTGTAGAATGTGATGGGCTGATGGCTAGTGGGGAAGCATGCATGGGTATTTATAGGCCAAGCCGCTCTGGGCAACAGGGTTTTCTGGTTTTTTAGCATCAGCAACTTGTGTGTGTAGAATATTGAAGCTAGCATCAGTCTAATAGATGCATAAAAAACTAACATATGATTAGCTAGATGGGTTACATCATGTATGGATGTATGGACTTATGGTACGATTACGACGACTTCACCTGCTTTGTTGGACTTTGAGTTGAAAAGCAACTGATCATCCTCCGGCAATCAAGCTGGTTAATCATGCTGCCTGCCTGCCCAACAGGAGTTCAGCAATCAGTCGGTGTGTGTAGGTGTGTACATACCTTACCTAGGTGTATGCATGCATTGTGTAACAATGCAAAAACTTAGGATGACGACGACGCATGCAGAGTTGTTGAAGCCTGCATTGCCAAGCATCGTCTCTCTGCAAGCTGCATGTAGTTTAGGACAGCATGCATGCAAGGAATATGCGTGGGAACGTTCTGGGCATGTTGTAATACTAATACACGTACACACCTAGTAGGAAAGCGAAAAAGAGCAACACGGTTTGGTAAAGGACTAAAGGTGCCCTACAGATGCAGCAGGGGGCATGCTGCCTTCATGTGTATATATGTCCCTTTTTTTTCTAATCTTGTTATATACTATTAGGGACGGTTCAGCGAAGCTACACTTAATTTCTTCAGCCTCTCAGAAGGCTAGTAGTTGGCTTTGTGTGATGTCTGGTGATGTTGTGTTGCCCCTTAATCTTCCATGTAATTTTTTTTGCTTAAGATTTTGATCAACAGCTGCAGAGATACTTGCGTGTGATGGGCACAAGGATCCTCTATTCCACCTGCAGCCTGCAGGGAAGAATGACCCGCGGAAGCATTCCGAGTTGATGCCGGCATGGAATGGTCAAACTTGTATACATGCTTCTTGTTCTTGCCTACCACTCTACACTATAGCAGTGACGATTATATATAATAGTATTATCATTTTGTTAAAGTCTCTGGTTGGGAAAATGTTAGAGTGTAGTCAACAGTCTCCGAGCGACATGCATGACGACATTTTTGCTTTATAGTTTTTTTTTTGGAGCACAGCTGTACTCATATATAAGGATCCGAGCGACATGCATGACGACATTTTTGCTTTATAGTTTTTTTTTTTTTGGAGCACAGCTGTACTCATATATAAGGAGCCAACCCCCACCCCCTCTGTTTGTAATTTTAAGTACTTTTGTCTTACTTTCAATAAATTTTTTTACCAGCAGGGGTACGCCCCTCCTTTTAACGTAAAAAAAAAAAAAAAAATATATAAGAAGAGGAAATCAGCATCATATCTAACAGTGTGTGCTTTAGGTGGGTTGTTGGTCTCGGTTACAACGTGTTACTGGGTCTGATATTGTTTAACCAAACTCTTTCTGCTTAATGAAAAACGTGCATCGGCGTAAAAAAAACATCTAGCAGTGTGGTGTTACATATAAGAAAGGGGCACAGACAGTTACGTTTGCTTCAAGGTTTAGTTGTTGTGAACAGGACAATTAATCTACACCTCAATCTCACCGTCAGAGCAGTTGCCTTGACAATGCAAGCAAGCTTTTCAAGAATTGTGTACGTACTACTGCTCTATAGTACATGAGTAGCATGCATGCATGTTCCATGTTGCCTGGACGGGAGGACTTACGTTCGTGTGTTTTTACCATGGTAATTTCTCTCTAGAATCAATTCCGTGAATTTTGCATTATACATATAGGGAGGCATGCAGTTCACATCTAACCACCCACCACTTGCAATACCAATTGCTTTATTTCATTTTGCGTTGCATGCAGACAAACTATTAAAAAATTACTATAAATTACTTGATGCATGTGTTCAGTTTTCTTAATATGTTTACACTTTATAATTTAATACAGTACTAGAACAAAAATTAGTAGTATAGTACTAGAATGGGAGCTGCATGCTTTTGCGTGCACATGGTATAGTACTAGAATTGTTGAAACTTGAAAGGGATGTGACATTTTTTTCAAAGTGTGTGTTGGATGATACCAACCTACAGCTAGACCAAAAAAAGGATGAATGCACATTCTCTCTCTTAATTATTTGAGCTGAAAGACTTGGAGTGGACATGCTTTAATTTCCATTTTGTCATCAGGGAAAAATTATACTGTTAATGCAATGTCGCTGATCTGCAGAGATTTGGTTTTGATAACCAATTAGTTCGTGGGTAGGCATCAGGCCGCCACAGCATGTACACATGTGTCATTGCAGCAGGTGAGCAGCTTACTACTCTTCTCGGATCCTTCTGTTATCACAATGCATTACACGGGAAGGAAGAGACTCTACAAGCTAATGAGCTTGCTGATGAACTTTACCACTGTCGGCGCTATCTGCGCCAAGAGAAAAAATTGTGCAAGGAAATTAAAACTTTGGGAGGGATATATGGAGTGGAGCTGCTCCATCCGTAGGCAGATATCAATCTAGGCTGAATGGGTTTGGTTTGGCTAATTACTTGTGTTTGCTTTGTCAAATGCAAAGCAGTTTGCCAGCTAAAAGGGCAATGGACAGTCGAAATATATGCACGGGATGGCCGACCAAGTTAAAAGTGATATGAATTTTGACCAAGTTTCTAGGAAACTATGTTATCATCTACATACAAGTTCAAATAACTGAATTATCAATACAGTAATGGCAAAGTCTATTGGTTGAGGCCCCCACCTAGGGTTCAAATCCTGGGTGTGACACATTTATCCTACATTTATTCCAGGATTTAACCGGCGCTTCTCTTTTAGTGGTAGGCGACCTGCCCGTCGACAGCGAGGCGCTTGTGGTGACTTCTTCAATCTCGGATCTCCTGGATCAGTCTCTCGGAGGTGCTCATAGGGGTAGGGTTGCGCGTGTGTATATGAGTGTCTGCGTTTGTACTGTGTTTCTCAACAAAAGTTGACAAAACTAATCCAATTATAGACATTGCCGTGTTAATTTTTCTATGAACCTGGGTAAAGTTATATTACATAGGTTTGACTTAGGACAAATCTAAAATGTACTGCAATTTAGACCGGGAAAGTAGCTAACATGGCGTATTGCTTGCCCTATACTTAATTTACGGATGAATAAACTAACTTATTTTACAGTAGAAGCTAGTTCAATTTAGGTACTTCTCAGAGCATTAAACAAAGTAGGTGGGTCGCGACCAAACAACTAGACATGAGAAAACACAAGCCTACTAAAGAGCTGATGTTTCTTTGACAAGAGATAGCTCAGGAGCACCTTCATTAAGATGGACAGGAGAGAACAGCAAACTCTAGCATTTCAGAGAATTGTATCAGATTGGAGAGATACCGAACCCTAGGACTACAAGGAGATGGATGACCTTTTCACACCCAATCATGCATGAGTCATGACTCATTGTTGGCTTGTAGCAGCAGACAAGATCATCAACAAACACTAATAAGTCAATAACAGCACAGGGCAGAGGAAAAACAAACATCCCATCTCACATGCCTAGCACTAGGCACTAACTAGCTGAAGCTAACCTCTGACTGAACCATTCATCCTACTTCTATCTGACTGAAGGAACTAAACGAGATATATCATAAATAGTGCAATAAGTTGATTATAAGAAGGGCTATGTGAATTTATTTATTTGTGTAGCCGTCGAACATGAATGAGAAAGATGCATACTATATATAGCTAATAAGGAGCTAACAATAGCTAGTAGACGAGCGAGTCAACTGATCTAGGTCCTATTTAGGAGCGTTTGATATTATATATACACCAGTGATAGACGACAGAAGAGAATGTGGATTTATGTTTGATCCTAGCTAGTTCGTCAGTAGGGTAAAATAAAAGCCGTCATCTATCCACCTCTACATTATGATTCCAGATTCTAGATAGTGTTCACATGTGTGGAAAATTCAAGTAATCTGTGACCTCATCTGAAAAATCTTTTTGACTAGTTTGTCTTCGGCCCAATTTTTGGGTGAAAAGTACTCCAGCAGTTTGTCCAAGAGAGGAGAGGCAGACGGGACATTTTTTTCGCTGAAGACCTCTTTACATATATGCAAATGATAAGTTACCTTACCCACACACTGCTGGAAAAGTGGACTTGCCGGCGACGGCGGTCGTCTGGGTGTGGTTTGTGCCCATACAGACACAGCTGCCCGAATTTGACACATCTCTCAACTTTCTTTTTAGTTTTCAGCTTGAATGTACTCAAATTTCTCTGACTTCACCTGTCCCATTTTTATCTTCTGAACGAACACATCTCTATAAAAAAACTTTTTTTTTTGTAACAGAGAAAAAGATAGAGATGATGATATGGTGAAGAAAACTTGTAGGAGGCGCGTTTTTCCAGATACAACAAAGAGCGGACAGTAGGTACGTTATGAATCTTGTGATTGATATGGACTGAAGTAGTTATATAGTTATAGACGCCCTTATATATTGTTTTACAGTCAAATGAATTCAATGCTAAGTGGCGACTTTATTCTACCGCAATTGTTGGGTGTTCGGCCGATTGGAGACCAAATATGGTCAGATCTACAAGGGTACTATATATTTGCTAGCAAGCTATATAGACACAGGCTATTAGCTAGGTTGAAGATTGTTGTTGTGAATAATCGGCAGCCAAAACTTATCACAACTAACTAGCAGTTATATAGTGCTTAAAATGATATGTATCTTTGAATAAGTAGTGCAAGTACATACACTAGCACTACTGACGATAGGCTAGTTGATTCCTTGAAAATCAATTGAATCCTCACATAAGGATAAATTGGGAACAAAAGAGAGCAAAGATAGCAATCGCTATATATATGTAAATTACTCCGAAATTTGAATCAAGACATAGTCTTTGTTGTTTGAAACCGACATGGCAGCAGAATAAGTCCAATCGGACTACAGTGACGCGTACTTTTCCAATCATGCTGTTCAATCCAGTTGCAAGCGCATCTGTGTTGCTCATCTTGTACCGACACTACAGTATGGCGCATGCAGCTGCACTTTTCTGACCTCAATTTAATAGGTATCATGTTTTTTATAGGACGAATTAACAACACCATTAAAATACTAAGCAAAAGAAGAAAAAAAAGATGGATAGCAGCTGAAGTAAGCAAATGGTGAGAGATCCAATCATGCATTCTTGTCAAGAAACTGCAGAGATCCTACAACTTCGGCAAGATCGGACCCTATAGTTAGGCAACACTAAAGTTGTCTAGTAGGCTCTAGCTTTATATTAGTTTAAGCTAAGCCAGCCTTGCTACATACAGAATATATACTTAGGCTATGTTTAGACGCTAAAAACTGGCTAAAAGTTAAAAAGCACTGTAGCATTTTCGTTTGTATTGATAATTATTGTCTTACCATGGGCTAAATAGGATCAAAACATTATGTCATGCTACAGGACCGCCCGGCCCAGCCCAGGGGGTTAGGGCGGCCCGGCCGACGAGTCAACCCATGAGAGGGGCGGGCACACCTGCTAGGGTGGCTGCGCCGCCGCTGCCCCTCTCCCCCCTCCATCACGTCGTCTTCGATTCGGATTAGGATTAGAACTTTTGTGTGTGGGAGATATTTCAATCTATAAAGAAATCTCCTATTAGGAAAAGAATAAGAGTTTACTTGTAAAAGATATTCCGAAATATAAGAAAACCTTTAGAGATTGCTTGAGATACAAGTCCCATAGGAGGGTTAAACAAGGAGGATGCAATCTTTTAGGGACAAGCAAATAAAGAAAATATTCCCCGCTCTTGATCGATACCCGCGCCGCCCCCCCCCCTCCCTATGCCGCCACCCCCAAACCCTAGCGCCGCCGGCCCTAAGCGCCACCGCCACCGCTTTTTTTTATTTTTATCGGTTATCTGGTATTTTGTGTGTTTGTAAGATACTATATATTATCTTCCAATGAATGAATCATTTGGTATTCTGATGTGGGTCAATCTTCTTTTTCTATCATTTGTTTTTTGTTTACTTAGCCTTGAAATCGCTATTGGTTCTTATTCAAACCCGACAAAGATTTGTGTCCATCGAGATCACTACCGGGAACGATTCACCCGGTAGTGATCTAAATCTTCACCGTCGGTTATGGCTGGTTCCATGGATTTTCTGATTTTTCGCAAGACTGAACTGGTCATCACTACCGGTGGATGGATTCAGCAAATATGCCGGCGGCAATGATGAACGAATATGTAGTAGTGAGAGTCCTGAAGGATTGCGGAATAAAGATTCAAGCGAAGATGATGGGGACAACTTAGCTAGAATAGAAGTTTTGAGAAGTATTAGGAAATCTCAAATGTAAAGTTTACATTTCAGATGCGAATATCGAAGTCGGGGGACCCCTATAAATACCCCTGATGCACAATGTATGAATCATGTTGAATGGTCGCTTTGTAACTAGACTTTGTTCATAATACGTTGTTGTATTGATTCACACACAACATCTGGCGCCCACCGTGGGGCTCGAACCCATGACCAGACTTTGTTCATAATACATTGATGTATTGATTCAACACTCAACACCATCTTAGGAACTTATTAGAGGGCCACTCAAGGTTGATCTCTTAACCAACAAACGCATCATATATAGGAGTATATGCTTGTTAGTTATTTTGGCGAAGCCATAGCTTGCCATGAAAAATGCATATCATAGGTGAATGTGATTCTCCTTGCGGTAGAGTATATCAAATATCCAATGTGTGTGAATCTGCACAATCTCGATCTAGAGACATCTTCTAACTGTTCATATTTACTTGTTGCATATACGCATGTACTTATTGTCTTTTTTTCATGCAAAACATATTGGACAAAAAGATGATATAAACAACAACTGATACATATTCATCCTCTTTTTTTAAAAACGACATGCACACACATCAACACAACACAAAATGATTTCACAATTGATAAAAAAATATAAAGCTACAAAAAGTCACTGAACATGCATAACTGAAGAACAAAGCCTGAAATATAGTTTATTCATTGGCAGTTCATCATCTTAATGAACTAATTAACTCTTCTGCAGTTCTTCCTGATCTGGCCATTGGAGCCCGTCAACGGTGTAATGTCGCCCATCTTAATCATACCCATCACAAAATCTGCGAAGAACGTGCTTTGGCTATCGACATAGGATTGAACCAGCGCGTCGGTGGCTCCACCATTGAAGAGCTCTTGGTCGGAGTGTAGAAGCCCCTTCTTGCTAAGAAGGTTCTTGTAGTAGTTGTTCTCGAAGACGGTCGGGGTTTGAAGGTCCAATGGTGCCAGGTTGTTGTCACTTGAACCTGAGGTGCGTGGGCAACCTGATTGCCTTGTTTTTGCAAAGGCAGCGTCGATGTCGGTGTCATTGCATATGTGGGCTCTGAAGTTGGTGCATCGTGCTAGCCCAATGGTGTGAGCACCTGGCAAAATTAAATTAGTTAAGTAGTATTCAAAAGTATAGAGGAAATGACTGATTGACCTGTTTATTTATTTGTTTTTGTGTGTGTGTGTGTGTTTCACAAGAAGATTGGTCATTCTACTCAAATAAATTACAGCATAAAACATTTTCTTTTTAATTAAAAAATAAACAGGTTGTAGTTGATTCTTTGTAAAAATATATATATAATGACAAAGGAAAAGAGTATTTGATTCTAGTTAGGAAGCGACACAAAAGGAACAATATGTGTGGTTGTAGTTAATTGCAATCTAGCTGGGAAAGATGTGGACCGATCGACTTTATATCGATGTATATAGATCGACTTTATATCGATGTATATATATGCTTACTGCTTTTCGTATTCCATCGAATTAAAAGATATCGATCTGATCTGGCAAACTGATCTTTCAACTTAGACTAAGAGAGTTGGTTGAAGTTGGCATTATCGCCAGGTTTATAACATGCAAAAACAAAAAGTAAAGCTTTTACACGCACTTCTCTTTTTAGTTTCTTCTGGAAACTCATACCGACAACCTTAAGGTGTCACCGTTACCAACTTTTTGTCATTCAATTCAATCTCGATGCCTATTTTTACCAACTACAGTAACCAGTAACCATGCTTGTCATATGTATGTGACGTGGAGAAGGTTAAGTCAAAAATTAACTGAGCTGTCATTGTCAATTCTGTTGGTAAAGTCAGTGTCAATTCTGTTGGTAAAGTAAGTGTCTACCAGCTGTGAGTATCGCTTTATTCTCCTTCCTTCCTTCTACAGTTGTTCATTTTGGGACATGTCTAAGTAGTTTTCAACATGTCATAGTTACTACAAGTTTGTTATTTAGAGAAGATGGTAAAAAGTAACAATAAGAGAGTTAACTGTTTTAGAAATTTTATTACTCGAAGTTGGTAGGTAATTAAATAACAGTGCATGCAACGTATTTACCAGCGAGCGCGACCATGTCCTTCTGGGAGAGTCCCTGGGCGGCGAAGAGCGAGGTGAGGTTGACGAGGCCAGACGTAGGCGGCGGGATGTTGTTGTTGGCGCCGCTGAAGCTCGCCGTCGTGGAGTCCCTCCTCCCGACCTTGACGTCCCAGCTCGGACCGCCCAGGATGACGACGCTGTCCCTGGCGGCGATGGCGAGGATGTCGGCGCAGGAGACGACGCCGGGGCAGACTTTCTCGACGGCGGTCTTGACGGCGTCGATGACCTCGAATCCTCTCACGGAGCCGTTGTTGGGTGTCGCCATCTTCTCGCCCTGGAAGCTGGACGTGTCGTCCAGCAGCAGCGACGCGTCGCAGCCCTATACATGCATGCATGCATCATGTGGTGATCACAAATGAAGCAGCACAACAACATGCATGCATCGAATTCATCTGCTAGGTAGCTATAGTGATTTCGAGTACGTACTTGGACGAAGCAGTCGTGGAAGAAGAGGCGGAGGATGGAGGCGCCCATGCGCTTCTCCTTGGCGATGGCAGCGTGCATCACCGACTTGACGGCGCCGTAGACGCCGGGGCACGAGTAGGAGTAGAAGCCCGTGGACAGTTGCGCCGACGAGGTGCCGGCGAGCGCGAGGAGCAAGAGGAGAGCCACGACGCAGCTGCACACCTCCTTGCAGCAGGAGCTGCTGCTGATGCACGAGTGGTGGCCATGGTCGTCCTCTGGCGGTAAGCACACAAGACGAGTGCAGAGCGTCCTTTGCTTGTTGCCTTATTGTTGCCTGGAGCTAGGTAGCAGGCCGGTATTTATAGCAGAAACACCGGGGCCTGGTTTGTGTGTATAGAGGACTACAGTGTGTATCATATCCTGCACCACGTATGCATCAAACATGATTACATGAAAACCAGTCGATCGACGAAATAAAGGCATGCAGGCGGTGTTGTTGGCCGCTCAGGAATCACGCGTTTCACACCAACTCAACTCACCGACTTTATAAAAGCACACAGCGCCATCACTGTAGTCTAGGACAGCAAGCATGCCCATGCAGTCGTGCTTCTGTTGAATGGGAACACTTGGACCTCTAGGCTCCAGTACGTGTCGAAGCAAACTGAAAGCCGACACACGGTTGAGTAAAGCTACATACGACTCGGCCGACCTAGCTACGTGCCCTTTTCTTATTAGGAACGAACCGTCTACCAAATAAGCTTCTGCCACGTCTCTGCTAACTAGTTTTGATTTTTTATAGTTACATGCACTTTACCTGCCATCATCATCTTCACGGTCATTTGGTTCTGGTGAATATATATATTGGTGGTCAAGTACGTACTCGAGTCTCTCATCATCACCACTTTTTCAACTGTTTTTTATGTCATCAGATCGATGGTGGAGTTTATCCGGCTGCATGCCCACCATATCCGGTCATCCGCGTTGTCATAGATGCTGCAGACAGCAGACATGCATGGGCAATGGTCAACTTTGTTGGGCACTACTACTGACCTACTCAGCAAGTGTATATAGGCAATGTTTAACCTAAAAAGCATGCATGGAGCATTAAATGTAAGTAAATAAAATAATTAATTGCATAGTTTGGCTGGAATTTGCGAAAAAGAATATTTTAAACCTAGTTAGTCCATGATGAAACAATAATTACCAAATACAACAAACAAAAAATGCTACTGCCGAACCCAAAATATTTCACCAACTAAACAAGGCCAAATATAAAGTCTTCTTTCAACTTTACAAAAGTGATACTATATGTCATAGGAGTAGCTCTTTACCGCGTAGTAGAATAAAATATGATATCTCCCCATGTCCATGACTCATGCCATGCTTTCTCTAATAAAGTCGTCATGCATGGTTAGTTAACTATCTAGCTCCATTTGTTCGCCACAACGCGTACACGCACGACGAAGAGTCAACAGTCTCCATTCTGCGAATGTTTTGCATTGCTTCAAAAGTTAATAAATTGCCGTTTTATTACTATAATCAATCAAAGTTAAGTTGGTGTGAATAGCTAGCTAGGACATGCATCTATCCAACGGCTCAGATCAGTTCTCAGCCCTGCCAACTTTCTGATGCATGCCATGCATGCACCAGAAGTATCTGATACTGTATGATTGATAATGAAATACTATTTGTTTGCAGTTGCTATGGTCAAAGAATGTGATAAAGCCATTAGGTACGGCTGACTGTTCACACGCCCAACCACCCCCGGCCCTTGGAGACTCGGCCACCCACATGGAACCCAAGTAGTACTAGTAAAACCTTGTTCACTTAATTAGTTTGGGCATTATGAATTGTACAAATTCAGACATTCAGTCTCAAGGTACCATACGTGCATGTTTCCTCTCATGTTACCTAATAATATATAATAAAAGGGATAAATATAATTAAGGATATATACAGGATCTAGCTAGCATATGTGATTTTTCATTTCATCATTGGCTATATAAACAGCGATGAAATGTCGCTGATCTGCAAAGATTTTGTGTTGATTGAGATTAGTTCGTGAGTAGCTATCTCTTGCAACACGTATCATTGTAGCAGGTCCGCAGGTGACCAGATTTGTCATCTATGCCACACCGTAGAAACCTGGACCCCCATGCAAATCTGCTCTAAGATCGGTGCTGCATCACTCCTCTTCCCTGCATCAGGCTTCATGCTGCTTCATTGATTTCATATTTTTCGTGGACGTTGAGCTTGAGCAGCACTGATCTTGACGTGGCATGTTGGGCGCATACTATTTTGGGGGGGAAAATGGTTTAATTTCCACAGGGATCAGGGATATAAACAAATTAGGATATGTACTAATTTATCAAACTGTGCTCTGTATGGACTAGAATCTTAAGAAACATAAGTATTGAAAGTTCATGTTTAGTGCCTATGACAAGAAAAATATTTATCTTTGTGAAAGTTCATGTTTAGTGCCTATGACAAGAAAAATATTTATCTTTGTGCTCTCTGTCTTTTGTTCATTACTATTTTCTAACACAATACACATATAAATACATATAAATAGTTTGTAATATCTATTTGGTTATGGTTAACAATTACTCTTTTATGTTTTTCTCGTCTAGATCTATATATTTTTTCTCTCTACAAGGCACATCTAAGAGCCTTCAATATGCATTTATTTGAAACCTTATCTTAAATTATAAAATGAATGTTGTACATCGCATTTAGGGCTACAATTTTGGTATATATCATGTCAACATCCAAGGCCGTTTTTCAAAAATCAAAAACAAAAATTACTCTTTACGATTCGTCTTTGGATCATTCCTCCCTGCTCCGAGGATTCATGCCGCTTCATTGATTTCATATTTTCATGGGAAGCTGAGCTTGTGCAGCAATGATCTTGGCATGGCATGTTGGAAGCATACTATTTTGGGGAAAACGGTTTCCACAGGGATCGGGGGATATATAAACAAATTTGAATATACTAGTTCATCAAACCGTGCTTTGTATGGACTAGAATCTTAAGAACCTAAGTATTGAAAGTTCATGTTTAGTACCTACGACAAATCAAAATTATTTATCTTTGTGCTCTCTCTGTCTTTGTTCATTATTTCCTAACACAATACACATATAAATACATATAAATAGTACATAATATCTATCTGCTTATGGTTAACAATTACTCTTTATGTTTTTCTTGTCTAGATCTATATAATTTTCTCTCTACAAGGCACCTCTATGAGCCTTCAATATGCATTTATTTGAAACCTTAGCTTAAATTATAAATCAATGTCGTAACTTCGCATTTAGACCTACAATTTTGGTATATATCATGTCAACATCCAAAGTCATTTAAAAAAAATCAAAATCCAAGAACTTAAAATGAATATTTGGGCCTCTAAACTGCCTTTTAGATAAAAAAAAAATATAGACTGCATTGGGAGCTATAATTTTGATATATACCATGTCAATATCCTTTATCCTTTCAAAAAAATTCAAAAATTGAAATTTCAAAATCACAATTTTAAACGAATATTTGAGCTTCTAAAAGATCTCAAATAAAAAATTAAAAACTACAAAGATGTAGATCTCATTGAGCTCTATAATTTTGATATAAAGCTTGTATGCATTCAACTTCATATGAAAAAAACTTAAGATTATTTTATATAATAGAAAGAGAGAGACCGCCTAACATGTTGGCCCTACCACCACGTTAGCCAAAATACCCAATAAAACCACTTTAAAGTGGTAAGAGTGGATATTTTATCTTGTTTTCAAAGTTAATATGTGTATATTGTACAGTATTGGAGTTTGTGGGTTTTTCAAATTCAGCGACTATTTCGGGGTAAATCGGAGTCTTATATTGAAGTCCCTGGTTGTTATTTACTCCAAAGGATTTCCAAAAGCCACGAAGACCATGGATGGGAAAACCTTTGGTTTGCACTAGCCTCCTTCACCGAGATGCTGAATTTGCTCAATCAAAAATTATTTATATATTGTATTATTTCTAAAAAAATAATAGAATAATTACAATTATAGTATTTTATTGATATAAAAATGTTATAATGTTTTAGTCAAAAAATTATATGTTTTTTAGATGGTGTATAGGCAAATATAAATATTTACATTGACAATGCGGATTGGCTAGGCGGCTGCTGACAGATGATTGTACATTGAGCTGAGAAGCCTGTGACGTGGATTGATTGCATAACCTACCTTAAATGATGATAAACAAAGTTGAGTAAGTTAAGTTAGCTCTACCAATCAAATCGAATTCTACAGAAATTTGGATAAGAACCGTCCAGCTACTGCACGCAGTCAGGATCACAGATTCGACGGATAAATGGATCTAAAGTTACATCCATGACATGACATGTCTCTGTAGAACAAAACTGGCGCTGCTGATCGCAACTTGAATTAGGCAGGTAGAGTTTAGCTTCAGAGGAGAGGGGGACAGCGGCAAAGTTTGGGGGAAAATGCTGAAGACTTTTGCATGCCGCATGGAGCGATGGAGACTAGTAGTGGACACTATAGGAAGATACGGTCGTAGTCGTCGTCGTCGTCGTCTCGTGGTGCATGGCAGCTGTATGATTTTGACACCTTATTTTGAGTTTTGATTTGACGCCGGCCTGCCTTTTACTAAGGCTGTGTTTAGTTCACCAAAGTTTAGACACAGTCATCTAAACTTTCCGTCACATCAAATCATTAAATGTAGCAAAAAACGCATGCATGGAGCATGAAATGTAGGTAAACAAAACAACTAATTGCACAGTTTGAATGTACATCGCGAGACGAATTTTTTGATCCTAGATAGCCCATGGTTCGACAATATTTGCCACATATAAACGAAAAGTACTACAATGCTTTTCAGCTTCATTTTTCAGCCACTTTTCAGGATCTAAACACAGCCTAAACATACAACGACATTGTTGTTAGCGCAAAAACCGAAGCTCCTTTTGTCAGTGGGCAGTTTGACAAACAGTGCAGCTAGCTAGCTGTATGCTCTCTGTCTGGTTGATCCTTTCCTCTTGTAAATTTTACCAATCTGAAATTCTGAATCCTGCTACACTGATTAGAGGACATGTTCTGTGATAAGGCAGACTAGAACACAGGCTTCATGTGATTGGCTAGGATACCATTCCTCCTGTTTTGGGATTAGAGGACATGTTCTGTGAAAAAGGAAGCATGTTCATTGTCTTCCAACTTGGCTGTTGGATACGGTACTTCCTTCTCACTTCTTCCTTCAACTGTTGTGGTTTTAAAATCTTCCTTTTCTTCTCTAAAGGGGAATGGATTTGGGGTTTCAGGCTCTCAATTAACTCTCCACGACTACGGAAATCCTCCCACTTACAAGTCATGCCCTCCTAAGCAAACACAAACACATTAGCATAAAAATGTTGTGTATGTACATAACCAGTTTAGTAAACTCACAAAAAGCTCATTTGGCCCTCCATAAGCATTGCCACAGTAGTAACCGTACCCAAGCTCAGAGGGAACAACTCCTTCGCGGGCCTTGATGCCACACTTGCACTTCTTGTCCGGCATCTTCAAGCATGGTCATGGCATGTTGCCTGCTGCAAACCGTTGTACATACCACTCAGTAAGCCGTTGAGATTTTGGTCCATAGTTATACTCCTCGAAGTCACAAGCTGGAAAACCTCTCTAAAATTGATATAGCAAGTCAAATGTTATAGTCTCAAAAACACAAAGGATATCACAAATGACATGAATCGCATGACCACTTACATAATCACGCTCACCACACCGGTAGAATGGAGTAAACAATCCCCACTTGCACCCATCGAACGAACTCATCATATGGACAACTCTTCCAAGGGTCATAAGGAAACAACATAATTTTACGATCCACCATATCTTCACCATCGATCCAATCGATAGAAGTTGCATCCGTCTAGAGCACATTCAAGCTGCGAGGGGCGACGCCGTAGTTGACAACAGAAAAAGCACGCCCGGTGAGAATGGATGCCTTGATTTGCTTCACAAAGGCCGGCAACCCACAATGACAAGCCGGTGTCGGCCTAGCTGGTGGGAATGGACCTTTCCCATCATGGTCCTCCGAATGGTGCACGAACTGGGACAACTCCATTTAAGCAGGCAAAATCAACAACGACTAGTATTGCAAATAAATTCCAATCGTATTCCTTCAAACCCTAAACTCCACATATGTGTGCAAAACACACAACAAACTATAAATCAGAAACATCTAAGGACTACTATTGTCAAATTAAATCCATCCAAATCATCACCATACTGCTAAATCCTAATGACAACCAATTATTAAAAACCCTAAGCAAACAATAAATCGGAAACAACTATTCACTACTAATTGAATCCATCAAAATCATCTCCATACTTGCACAATCCTTATCAAAACCATGTTTACCAAATACACATGGACAATATTTCCAAAAAGGTACACTTGCATTATAGGGGAGTCATGCACACTTGCACTAAAGAAACAAAAATTGATTCATCCAAATGACTAAAACGAATGAGAGAAGAGAGAGATGGAGTCATACCTATGGCATCCAAGATCCAAATCCAAAGTACAAGAAATTGATGTGGAGGAGGGGAGGAAGAGAACAAAGAGCGGAGAGGGAGACCAGCAGCTCTCGGACTCGCCCTAGAGTGAGAGAAGGGAGAAGAGAGGGAGGACAGCTGGTGGTGCCAATTTATATCACCTCGTCGCGCCGGGCGGCTGGCGCGACAAGCTTGCCGCGCCACATGCGGCCGCCGGCTCGGGTCAAACTACGGTGCCAGCGTGGAGGCCTGGCGCGACAGAGTGGTTTGGTCGCGCCCAGGGAGACATGGCGCGATCAAAAGGGATACGGGGTGCAAATAATTTCCCGGGGGATTATTATTAAAATATTGTTTAAAAAAAGGATTAAATTTAAAAAATCCCACTACAGTATGGCGCATTCAGCTGCACTTTTCTGACCTCAATTTAATTGGTTCGAGTTTTTTATAGGAAGAATTAATAATACCATTAAAATACTAAGCAAAAAGAAGAAAAAAAGATGGATAGCAGCTGAAGTAAGCAAATGGTGAGAGATCCAATCATGCATTCTTGTCAAGAAACTGCAGAGATCCTACAACTTCGGCAAGGTCGGATCCTATAGTTAGGCACCACTAAAGTTGTCTAGTAGGCTCTAGCTTTATATTAGTTTCAGCGAAGCCAGCCTTGCTACATACAGAATATATACTTACTTCCTCCTCGACCTAAATAAATCAATTTCCATAGTTATATTAAGTCAGGCTTATTGATGTTTAACCAAATTTATCACAAAAAAAAAAAAAGAGCTCAAATATTTATTACACCCAACAAATAAATTATAAAAAATATTTTTATAATGTGTCTGATAATATTAATTTGGTGTCATAATTAATCTTGATGCTTTTTTTTTTAAAATCAGTCAAAATTTAAACAAATGACTTGACACAAATCTGAAAAATTATTCATTCAGGGATGGTGGAGAGATTGAGTAAGTTGTTTATGTGTTGCTTATTCAGTGTTCTCAACACAAACTTAGGCAAAAAACAAGCATGAAGTTGATTTTTGGCAAAGAAGTTGGATCTTGAATTAGAGGGAAGATAACAGAAGGAGGCACAATTGCTTGGGGTTTAACCAATCAAGTGCTTCCTCTAGTCAGAGAATAAGTGACGCTTTGCGATTATTTGAATCTCTAAGCTATTGTGTTTGCGTTTGAATGTTTGAAAGTTTTTGTTAAAATATGTGTGTATTAGTATTTATAGATATATTAATTATCATAACAAAAGTATTGGTAAAATTAAGTTTGAAATAATTGACTTCAGGCAACCCCCTAAACGCCATTATCTGTAACTAGGGAGAGTACATTTATATATGTTAGGAAACTTTATTGAAATGATTGGCATGGCTCTCACTGAGGTGAACGCCGTGAGAAATTGGGCACTACTTGTGCCACAACATCTGTAAATACTTTGCTCTTCTCTTATCAATGAAAGCCAGTAATGGATCTTTCCAGGGGAAGAAGAGCAAGCATGTTCTTTTGTTTTTTTGAACGAATGGGCACGATGTGCCAATTTCATTGATGAAGCGGGAAAGAGGAAGCATGCTTTTTGGCGCCAGCAGATCGATTAAGCAATGGAAGAAGATCAACTGTAGAGCACAAGAGCTGAGGAGTTTTTGTTTGAAATTGATGAAGCACGTCTACCAAGCCATCTCAGGAACTTATTAGAGGGCCACTCAAGGTTTATCTCTTAACCAACAAACGCATCATATATAGGAGTATATGCTTGTTAGTTATTTTGGCGAAGCCGTAGCTTGCCATGAAAAATGCATGCCATAGGTGATTCTCTATGCGGTAGAGTATCAAATATTCAATGTGTGTGAATCTGCACAATCTCGATCTGTAGACATCTTCTAACTATCAATATTTACTTGTTGCATATACTTCACACGCCAGTACTTATTGTCTTTTTTCATGCAAAATATATTGGACAAAAAGATGATATAAACAACAACTAATACATATTCATCCACTTTTAAAAAAAAACGACATGCGAACACATCAACACAACACAAAATGATTTCACAATTGTTAAAAAATATAAAGCTACAAAAGTCACTGAACATGCATAACTGAAGAACAAAGCCTGAAATATAGTTTATTCATTCGCAGTTCATCATCTTAATGAACTAATTAACTCTTCTGCAGTTCTTCCTGATCTGGCCGTTGGAGCCCGTCAACGGTGTAATGTCGCCCATCTTAATCATACCCGTCACAAAATCTGCGAAGAACGTGCTTTGGCTACCAACATAGGATTGGACCAGCGCGTCGGTGGCTCCATCATTGAAGAGCTCTTGGTCGGAGTGTAGAAGCCCCTTCTTGCTAAGAAGGTTCTTGTAGTAGTTGTTCTCGAAGACGGTCGGGGTTTGAAGGTCCAATGGTGCCAGGTTATTGTCACCTGAACCTGAGGTGCGTGGGCAACCTGATTGCCTTGTTTTTGCAAAGGCAGGGTCGATGTCGGTGTCATTTAAAGAGAAAATTGGGTGTAGAGAAGCTCGGCGCCAGCGCGTCCACGGTAAAATTTTTTTTAGTCCGTTGGATCTTGAGTTGGACGTCCGGATCAGCATGCATCTACTGTAGCACACCGAATATATATACTGCTCCTCCCTCCCAAGCTCCCTCATCTCCGTAAAAAAAAAAAAAAAAGCCTTCTTTCCCTCCCCGTAAAAAACTGCTCTCCCTCCCTCTCGGTCTCTCCCGATCGCCCCGCTGCTCCCGCCCCGCCCCGCCTCCGCCCACGCCTCTCCTTGCCTCCCCCTCGGCGGGGCTACCCTCCTCCTCCTCCTCCTCCCCGATCCCCTCCTCTCCCTCTCAACCCTTCACTTGCACGGGGGCAGCGGGCGTGAGGCAGCGGCACCAGGCGGGCGGGCGTGGTGGGGCGTGGGTGGGGGCCAGCCACCCCCTCCCTCCTCCATCCTCCGTGACCTCCTCAATGCTCTCATCCTACCAGCCAGGTCATGTGCACTCCTCTGCTTGTCGAAACCCTAGGTACAGCAAAACCCTAGACTCTGCTTTTTTTCACTCCATTGCACCTTGCCGAGTGATTTTAGTTATTGTCTCATAGTGACATGTTTGTATGTTGCTTGTCATACTAGACAAATAAATTGGATCTGTGGTATTCCCAGCGTGTCTATGTTTTAGTCTTATTTTCTTATATTTTTTCTTACTATAAGCTTTTGGAAGTCCATATACAAATTGGGGAAAATGAGTAATAGCAGAAATCCGAGCTACATCCCCCATCTCTGGATGCAAACGGAGCAGCCAGGGTGAGATAGAAGGTGGGGAAACAAAAGGTAATGGACTGCTATTCTCTGCATTCAATCTAGGCTTTCAGGATGCTAAGATTCCCTATTGTGAAATTGATTTTGGTTTTACTGCAGAATGTAATTGAATGCTAGGTACAGGGATTGAGTATGCCATTATTTTTTGGACTACGAGGTCAAACTAAAATCACCTCTCCAGAGTCCTCTTTATTGAACTGCAGGTATGAATCCACATGTCATATAAGGACAAATTTACAAGTGATTATAGGAACATGAGCTTTTTGTAGTTCTGCATTGTTCGCTGACCCTCCAAAAGATTATTTCAGAGGGAAAAGTTGTTTATTGGTGTAGAAGCCTGTTGGATTGTAGCTTAACAAGAGCAATGATTGGTGGATTGTTTCCTACCACTTAGTGTCGTTTTTAAATTTAGCGTGTGGCACACGTCTTAGACCTTCTGTTACAATGTCATCGGCTAATTGTATCATAGTAGGAAAAAAATAACAAGGCCAACTTAGAAATAGATGCCAGTTTGGTTCCCTTGCTGATATAGAGACCGGCAACACTTTCTCAAAATGTACAGGCTATGAACTTTTGCATTTCTGGTTGAGCTAAAGCTATGGATTAGTTTAGTCCTAAAATATAGCTACAAACTCTACTATCTGAAATATGATATTGCTTTTTTACCTAATATCAATTTCGCAACCAATTTTTTATTTAGATGGACAATTCCATTTTCTGTTAACTGCTCAGGTTTAGTGCAGTTACATTTCTGATGGTATATAATTCCAGATGTTGCTTTCCACTTGCTATCAATCTCAAAATTCCGTAATATTTTCAAAAAGGTAGAATGCCTAGCCTACACACCAGCTTTATCCTGTATTTTCTTTTCTTCTCTTTTTGTTGTTTTTGTGAGCCTCATGGCTTTGAACCTGTATGCTAGAACATATAGTTGGAGATCCTTTGGAATGATCCAGGGGCATGTGTCTTTTTTTGCTAGACAAATGTGCATGGAAATCAGAAAAAGAACAGCATGCTCTTATTTTCACTGCAAGTGAATCATCACTTTCGACCTTCTAGGAGTTTCATCATGCTTGGATTAGTATCATTCTGTCCATGTGTTCCCCCAATCTTCACATAGTTGACTTGGTTTGCCGTTGATGGCAGATAAACTCTCCTTTTCTTATAAATTAGCATGCCAGTACAAGCACTACGCTTTAATTAGCTCAGACTAGATCAGATGTAAACTCTATTTCCTCAAGTTTGTATCTGCATATGAAACATAGTTGGTCATCGGCTCTTAGCACTGACATATATGGCCAGAAAAAAAAAGATGTCAGCCCGGCTTAAACATGGTGTATGCACCGCCTTAGTTATTTCTTATGCCATTCTAAGGTTGAATTCTTGGGGTACTAAAGAAAGGAGAGGGATTGGGCTAACTTTAGAGAGGCTTTAGTTATTTCAGATGCCATTCTAAGGTTTCATTCTTGGGCTACTAAAGAAAGGAGACGGATTGGGCTAACTTTACAGACCATTATATTTTGGTCTATTTTTTGTCACAATCGCTCGCTAGCTTCGCAGCGGTTTGAGTTTTCTATACCATCGCATCGATGGAGACCAACTAGATGATTTCTTTTATTCTTTTATTACTTAATTATAGATCTCTTATCTCCTGATGCAAGATGAATCATATTTAATTCTCCATTTTTGCATGTTCAATGTTTGCCCCGCTGAATCTATTTTTAGTCTGTAAGCACTAATGTTTCTTGCGGACTGCTCCATAAAAGGCACGATGCTTCCTCAAAATAGTCCTCTTATATATTGATAGTGATGCTGCAATGAACCATTCTTCTTTTTTTATAAGCATTGTAAGGTAGGCCTGTGGTTTTGTCGAAATAAAAAACAAAGATGGATTAATGAGGGGCTTACCAATGCACAACCCTGAATCAAGAATCTTATGACTCTCACCGATGTTTCAACATAAACACTATTTCTTAGCTTTTATTGAAAAAAAAAATGAGCTTCTTGATTCAGGGGTTGTGCATTGTCCGAAGTCGATCTTATTGTTTCTTACTTGGTTTTCCGGATAAAAAAGGGTGCAATATTTAGACATGGTACACCTTACAAGAAAAAAAAAAAAAGATAGATGGTTTAATTTGTTGTTCAGATCGGTTCTTACATGCTAAAGATTCAGGTAATAACTTATTCTTATTCTTCATCAAGCTGCCCTAATTCCTTGTTTAATTTGTGCAACCGGACTTAAAAAGATTTTTTTGGCTTCTGGTTTCTTTCCTTTTCCATATCCTTTGTATCCTGCTACCGTTGTCACGCCCGGTTAAAATGGTTGGTCAGTTTGGTGTTTTTTAACTCCCTATGTGTTTAACTAATGTTACTTTTTTTTTTCCTTTTGTTTCTATTCTGCAGCTTGGGGCTAATAACAAGATGGATTTCCTTCCTTTTTATTGAACTGTAGGTATGGATCTTGATGTTATACGAAAAAATCACAGATCTCTATGATTATAGAAAGCAAGAGCCTTTTTTTAGTTCTCACAAGACCGGCAATTTGGTGTTCTTTTCTTGTTTTTTGTGAGGAAATTTGATTTCCCTTTAATCTAACCGAAGGGTGCTAGAGGTGATAGGGAAATACATGTTTTAGTCCATGGAGATGGTCCCCGGAGACTGGTGTGATCGAGCCCTACATAACCATGCATGTACGTAAAATGAAAACATGTTAATGATTTGTCTGAACTTCCTATCACTTATATTTTACTTTAATTAAATTAGTTTCCTGACCTCTAAACTTGGTTGAGTATTTAGCTTTGGTAGCAGTGTAATGTGTGAATTTTAATGTCCCTTTTAAGTATATTCACAATGTATAGGTACTCTAACTTGTTTGGTGCTTTCGGACATGATGCCACCGTGGCAAATTTTTACATTAATTAAGTTTAAGAATAGACTTCTCTTCTTCCTTTCTAAAAAATATAGATGCAGAATGTAGATTCTGATGTCACTAAGAGAACCAAAATAATTCATTGGTAGCTGCACTATTTATCATATTTCCATCCTTCGTCACTTATATAATTTAATTCATCTTCCAAAGTTGATTTGGATCTTATATTTAAATAAATCCAAGAAGGAAATCCGGTTTCGTTGGTGTTACTTCGGTTATTAGGCTTCTGGTTCATGGTGAAGTGCTTCCAATGACTTCGGTTTTGTTCTGATCGTTCTCATGGCGCTTTCGGTTGTGTTCATCTATGCAGAAAGATCGTAACCATGCTACTCTTTTATAGGTACATCCCCAATCCTCTCTCTCTGTCCTCTATCTAATGTTTGGAAGGATTGGATGGGCTATGACTAATCAGTAGCTCACTTTATATTATATCCGTACCATGTGTAATATATTAATTTGAATTAGCCCTTCCAAAGATGGATGGCCGGTGCCATGTAAACATGAGTCAAACATATGGTTTATCTTTTTAACTTTGTACACCTTTTGGTTAATTACCCGAGATAGCTTGTGCTTGCAAACACGAGATGGAGTTTTTTTAGTGATTCAGTGCATGGAAATAAACGAAACCACATGTTTCCATGTATTTTCATACATCCTCCTATATTATGCTCATCTCCGATTGTTCCTCATTTCTCGCTCCTATGTTATGTTTGTCATCAAAAGGAATTTGTATTGGTAGAAATCGTGCTTCCGGCTGAATAGTATCAAATAGGGTATGAAATTCTCCTTGGCACTAATTTCAATCACGGTTTGAATGTTTTATAGAAACATAAATGGATTTCCATTGTGAAATTTTGGGTAATGTGCGTTGTCCTCATAGCTTTGTGACAAATTGTGTTAACCTTGACTCCGCTTTTGCAAATGTATATATATAGGTTTCATTGATAATTTTGTTTTATCCTTTGCTCATTCACATATAGGATACTTTCACAAAGATTTTCATTATGAAAGTATGCTTCATTAACTCTCTCTCTCTCTCTCTCTCTCTCTCTCTCTCTCTCATTGAACCCAAATAACCGGTCCAACTCCCCAAAATTAACATGGAAAGTGGTGTTTTCTTTTTTCTTTCCCAGATTATTGCTTGTAGCTTTAGCCAATTACTCCCTACCCGGGCACATGGCGTATGACCAACAAAGTAAATTCATCCCTTCTCAAATCTTTTCGTGTAATGCAGCATCCTAATGTAATTTATAGCTACATGATTTCCGTGCCTATGTGGTTCCTTGCCTTGCGGGTTGGATTGATGGATTCCATTGACGATAACACCTGCATTAGCACCGTCATCTTTGCTTGCAGACAAATGAGAATAATTCCACTACTTTTTTTGTACATTAGCTTAATGCGCTCACTTTGAAAATTTCATGGTTCAATTACCCGGGTATGATATATTACATTTCTTGTTTGGGTCTTTGTATTACTGCTTTGCTCTCTCTTCCCTCCTCTCCACCCCTTGAATTTAGATTGTCAAGGTAACTTTGTTGAACCGGCTTTAAGTTCCAAATTGTTTTACTTGCTCGAAATTGGTAGAGCTTTGCATATTTTAGATTTTGAATAAAGCCAACCCGTGGCGAATTGCCCTAATTAACGCATTATGATCCTAGGTTGAGTTCATATTAGATATGAGGTTTTTGTGACGTAACCTCCTAATTCATTGGGCCCACACACTTTTTGTCTTTGTCCCAAAGACCTCGACCATTAATGCGGATGCACCCAATAACTTAAGAAGCCTGTCACTGTCGTCATCGGAAACCCTGATTACACCACTCTCATACCAGGATCAACAAAGGAGTAGCTACAACATTACAACATTTGTTACAAAAATATAGATCGAGTGCGGAAGAATAATAACATTAATTTTATAAATTGTGAGTAAATTACATTTAAGAGAACTTAACTTAATTAATTTGCGGAAGCCGAGTAGACTAGAAGACAACTAGATCATGTCGAGCCCACCGACATAACCTTGGTTAACAAAGACGCGAGTCAACACCCGCAACAAGGGTTAACAAACCCCCTGAGTACACAATGTACTCCATAAGACTTATCCGACAAAAGAAAAGACTCCAAGGATATCTTTGGCTTAAGGGAAGTAGAGCTAGAAAAGGGAAGTTTGCGAAAAAGCTTACTACAAGTGGATCCTTACTTTCAATATTTTTAGCATCCATTTTTGTTGGAACATAATTAATCTAGATTTGCACCCGTTCTATCTCAAACACTTTTTAAGCAACACATCTCAACTTATCTCTCGCATCTCTTTTCTTTAAAACATCATCCATCATTTACTACGATGAATGGGCAGGGAATCGGGTCTCCTTCTCCGAGAAGCAACGGCGATCCGCGAATCGATTCAAAACCCAAATTGGGGATCCCTAACCACACGACATATGTAGTACCCAAACTTGCATATATCAACCTTTTCTCGATTTGTCCAAAACGGAACGAGGCTGCGCCACCCGAGAATACCGTACACCTCCAATCCGGGACTTTAACCCACGAGGGTAACATGTACTCCGCCATCTCTCCACTCCCAGTGCGTGGTTGCCATTCCCGATTTGGCTCCACCGAGATCCGGCTTACGGAGTATGTGGCTAGTTAGGGTCGACCGATCGGGGTGATCGCCAATCGACGCGTGCCATTGACCAACAAGGTCTCGGGCGCAACATCGCGTTCAACACGCCCCGATTTCACTCGGGCCAAACAACGGACGGTCCTTAAACGACCAACACCGACAAGCACGGCTAGGTATCCCGGGGCTTTCAACCCACGTCCCACGTCGATCTCAAGTTCATCACTACCATATGTATTCTTCCGAACCACCATCGTGGTGTTCTCTTTTCCATAGCCGGGAGGAACAAAGATAAAACTTATATCTCGCGAACGATGAAGCCATCATTCGACTTCTACCGAAATCTAGGCATTACTAAGCATAAGATATCGATCTACTCATACTAGTGGGTTATAAATGGAATAATTGTAGATCAAGGTAATCATGCGGCAAATCGGTATCAACCAACTCCTACTAACTTAATGCACATTGCACTAGACTTAAGGTGAATAAAACATTCATAAACGAGAAAGGGTTTATGCTCCGGGGGCTTGCCCGTATTGCGAGGAAAGTTAGATTCCGGTTGGATTGCCAACGTCAAACTCGGACACCGATACCTCGGTTGAAAGAATCTTCCTCGAAGCTCGACCATCATGAACCATCTCACTCTCGTATATTCTACACGTAGATGATGATGCATGCTTTAGCATGATGGAATGATAAACATGATGCTCTATGAATGCATGAAAAGATAAACAACTTGAGTACAACTTTCCTTCACGATAAAGTTGCAACCCAACAAAACCAACTTGTTGAA
Source organism: Hyparrhenia diplandra (assembly GCA_015847255.1). Classification (NCBI taxonomy): domain Eukaryota; kingdom Viridiplantae; phylum Streptophyta; class Magnoliopsida; order Poales; family Poaceae; genus Hyparrhenia; species Hyparrhenia diplandra. Next base: position 1,608,690 of record JADLZK010007034.1, on the reverse strand, counting down.
CTACTCTAAAGATATCATCACCATTGCCTAAGGAGTTCTCAAGGACCACTTGATTGTGGTGTGATCCAAGTTTCACAAAACAACACAAAAGTCACACAAAAACCTAAGTCATTAACTCTAACACTCACTTTCTCTAATAAAAAAAATTAAGGCATAATAAAGAAAATAATTTAAACATTTCAAAATGACTCCAAACTTTTTATACAAGTAGGTCACATCATAAAACAGTACCAAATAAATTTTCATGATTTTTGAATAAATAAAATAATTATTAAAAATCAAGGAATGCATTTTTCAATTAAAATTTATATTTTTAAATCATGCAAAAACTACTCAAAATCAAAGTTTCAAATTTTTCATGGATTCATATACTCATAAGAAGCTTCTACAAAAATTTTCAGAATTTTTTAAAGCTATTTTCAAATTTCTATGAATTTTCAAAGAATCAGCACTATTCAAAACAAAGGAAATTAACAAAACATTTCTTAAAAAGAAAAGGGCCATCGGGCCTAATCTGGCCCAACGCTATGCGCGGCCTGTCCAACAGTGATAGGCCGGCCCAGAGGAATAGTAACAGCCGGCCCAAATCACCCTGTTAAAGCTTGGCCTTTGGCAGATTTACAAAAAGGACCCCATCCTATTTTCTAATTACAAATCGACCCCAAACACCGTTTGGCACTATTCCCTGAGTCATGGACTTTACATCTAAGCCCCGTCATTTCTTCTATTCTCGTTTTCCCAGGTCCCCGCCACACCCGAAGCATAGCACCGCCACACAGCGGCGAGCGGAGGTGGCCAACTGGGCCTTTCCCCTACGACGGTGAGGGGTAGCAAAGGTTGACACACTTTCGGTAGACCCTTTTCCCCCCCACTTAAACAACACTAGACGGGCTTCTAGCGACGCCGGCGGCTTCACGCCAAGAAGGCACAACCACGCGAGTTTCGCGGCGACCGGGCGTTAGGTGGTCTGCAAAGACGGAAACGACTAACGAAGAATCGAGCATGGACACAATCTCACCACGAGCATGGTGCTCGCCTTACCGCGAGGCTAGAACGAGGGCGGAGGTGGGTGGACGACGGGTAAATAAATGGGCGCGGCGGTGCTCTCCGGCGTTGGCAACGACGTTCCGCGGCTCCTCGAAAAACACGAAACGGTCGAGCCGCACATGACCACAAAGATCGAGGCGAAACCCAAAAGGCAAGGTGGTTTTTCCACGAAGCTCACCGAGCGAAAGAAGACAAATGCGCAGGCGACCATGGGCGGGCGCGCGCGGCTACGGACCGGAGAAAAAAATGACGGCCAGCCGGTAGCTCGGGCGGTGAGAGAGTACGAGAGCGAGCTCAAAAGGATCGCAAAGGGCGGGCGAACCGTTGGCGTGCTCAATCGCGACGATTAAAGCTCGACAAATGCGCGTAAGGCGGCGAGCTAGTGGTCGCCGACGGCGGAGGAAGAAGAAAAGAGAAGAAACGCGCCGGTTCCGACCTTAAGAGAGAAAGAAAGGACGGGGACGTGGATGGCGACTTCGCTAATTCGGCCCAACCGTCGTGAACACGCAAGGATCGACCGAACCGCCGAGACGCCCACGGGCGACGGCCCGGCGATGGGGCCGGCATGGGCATCCATGTCGGTTATCAGAAAGCACCCACAACCCTAACTTTCGGATTTGATCAAATTCTCCCAAAATTTGAACTGATCTTCAAAAACTCCAAAAAGTAACTTAGCTTAATTTTTCAAGATCTACAATTTTCACAATTGGAAGATTTTCAAATTCGGCCTCTAAATAGGACTTTTTGAAAAGGTTCCAAATTTTGAAATTTGAATTCAAAATTACTTTTAAAAATCATGTAACAACTTGAAAAAAACTTTGTATATGACTTTTGTTCATCTCAACAAGATCTACAAACTCACTTTTGAAAGCTTTTGCAAATTTTGCTTAGATTTTGAAATATGGTTTTTAAAATCAAAAGGGGACAAAACCCTAATTTTGGTATTTTCAAAATTACTCTAAATTTTTGAACTAAACTTTGAAAACTCAAAACACCAACTTTGTTCAACTTTGAAAACTCTACAAAACTGCTTTAATAACCATACCCAAATTCTTTATAATTTTTGAATAAAAGAAAAGGGGGTAAAAGAAAGAATGGAATTTAGGGTTTTCTTGAGTTCAATTCAAACTTGAATTTGATTCAAATTTCAGATTCCCAACCTATACTAACCAACCCTCATCCAACAACACACTTAGGATCAAAAACATAAAAAAAAAAACTTAATTTTATCCAAACCACGACTTAACCGGTAAGTAACACTGGGGGTGTTACATTTTTCCCTCGCCTCACCCTCAAAAAAGGTTTTCCCTCAGCTATGCATTGTATTAATTGTACATTTTCAAGAGACCATATATTTGCATAGTAGTCATCTACTGTTACCTACCTAACTGCTGACAAACTTGAGTGCCAAGCATAAAGGTACCAATAGAATTGATCCTTGCTGAAATATTTGAGAAACTCACTTTATGTTGCATGGTAGTCCATCTTGCTTAATCTATTTCTTTATGTGCAATGTCTCTTTGTGTTGCAGATGTGTAATTTGGTGTGTGTGAGACATCCCAGTCAAACCTATTCTATATGTTCCAGGTGAGGAAAGCTGACTGGCTTGGTTTGTCTATCTCTCTCATTGACTGCGTCATGATGTTAGTAGAATTAAAGTGCGGGAATTGGAAAGTGTTGGTAGAATTGTTATGTTAGTTCACCTAGCACATCTCTACGTATCAACAGGTTATCGTTTATCATTTCTCTTGTTGCAAAGATTGCGAATGCTAAGCTTCTTGCTCTGAAAAGAAGCGATCTTGTGGAGGTCGTTCTTTGGCTCGGGAGAGTGGCTAGATAAGGTAAATCCTGCCAGCTTTTCGCTTATACTTCTGCCGGGTATGTTCTAAGTTTTGATGATTTGCCTTGCTGCTTTACAAACTATCCCGTCTTTGCTCCAATTCTTTTGATTGGATGGCTCTCCGCCTTTTGCCATCCGGAGGAGATTTGTGCCTGCTTTTGTTGGTTCCATATTCTCCACGCAGAAAAATTGGGCCTCGTGATGTAGTTCCACGGTGGAGACTAACACCCAATGAACGAAGGCCCGAGCCGTATATGCGTAATTAGGCATGAAGAACTCCTTTGTTTAGTCAAAGATTATCATTAGGCCTGTATTGTATCCTATGTGCATTTTAGTGCATCAATGTTGCCCGGCCACATCTCACTTAGACATGATCCCGCGAGATAGACCCGCCGGCCGATATCATGTGTGCTTGGGAAACTCGCCCCCGTGATTCAGTGACTATGACACGCCCCCTGAATGTAACTCGGATCATCTGTTATGCATATTTAGTTGTATGTATCCTTGTTCTGTCTTGTCTAAGATATAAGTACTATTTGAACACCTATACATGTAATGTTTTAATCTGGTAGCTGTTTTAGAAATCCAAATTTCTATTTGGCGCGCTGCGTGTTGCCATATTCATATTGTTCGCCTGATTTTTGCTCACAATAATACTGTTCCATTTACTAGATAGAACAACGGCCGGCCATGACTCGCTACATGGGCGCTAGCGAAATCACTAGTTGTATATGTGGGCTCTGAAGTTGGTGCATCGTGCTAGCCCAATGGTGTGAGCACCTGACAAATTAAGAGAGAGAGGCAAATGAACAAAGACCTAAGCCAATAAATAATGACAGTTTACTTAGTAGTAGTATTCAAAATTGTAGAAGAGATGACTGATTGGCTTGTTTGTTTTTCACAAGAAGAAGATTGGTCGTCATTCTACTGAAATAAATTCGAGCATATTTTTTTCCTTGTTTAAATAAACGAGTTGTTGTTGATTCTTTCTAAATATATATATTTATAATGACAAAGGAAAACAGTATTCGGTTCTAGTTAGGAAGCGACACAAAAGGAACAATATGTGTGGTTGTAGTTGTAGTTAATTTCAATCTCGATGCCTATTTTTTTACCAACCAATCATGCCATGTAGTATACTGTATGCTTGTTATATGTATGTGATGTGAAGAAGGTTAAGTCAAAAACTGAGCTGTCATTTTGGGACATGTCTAAGTATTAGTTACTACAAGTTTATTATTTGGAGAAGATGGTAAAAAGTAACAATAAGAGAGTTAACTGTTTTAGAAATTTTATTACTAGAAGTTGGTAGGTAATTAAATAATAGTGCAACGTATTTACCAGAGAGCGCGACCATGTCCTTCTGGGACAGTCCCTGGCCGGCGAAGAGCGACGTGAGGTTGGCAAGACCCGACGTCGGCGGCGGGATGTTGTTGTTGGCGCCGCTGAAGCTCGCCGTCGTGGAGTCCCGCCGCCCGACCTTCAGGTCCCAGCTCGGCCCGCCCAGGATGACGACGCTGTCTCTCGCGGAGATGGCGAGGATGTCGGCGCAAGAGACGACGCCGGGGCAGACCTTCTCGACTGCCGACTTGACGGCGTCGATGACCTCGAATCCTCTCACGGAGCCGTTGTTGGGGTTGGCCATCTTCTCGCCCTGAAACTGGACGTGTCGTCCAGCAGCAGCGACGCGTCGCAGCCCTACATATATATGCACCATGGTGATCAAATATTCAAAATTTCAAACCAAACGTAAAACACATGCATGCATCCACATTCATCTGGTAGTGATTTTGAGTAGGTGATGATGAGCAACCGATCGATGATCGTATCATGAGAGCGCGACGACGTACTTGGACGAAGCAGTCGTGGAAGAAGAGACGGAGGATGGAGGCGCCCATGCGCTTCTCCTTGGCGATGGCGGCCTGCATCACCGACTTGACGGCGCCGTAGACGCCGGGGCACGAGTAGGAGTAAGCCCGTGGACAGCTGCGCCGACGAGGTGCCGGCGAGCGCCAGGAGCAAGAGGAGAGTAGTAGCTACGACGACGCAGCTGCTCCTTGCCTTAGTGGCCATGATGATGGTCTGGCGGTATCTGTTAAAGCAAGATGAGTGCAGAGGCGAGGAGCGTCCTTTGCTTGCCTTGTTGCCTGGACGAGGCCGGTATTTATAGCAGAAACACCTTGACCTGGTTTCTGTGTAGTACTATAGACGACGACTACAGTGTACGTGTATCATGCATATCGTGCTCCACGTATGCATCAAACATGATTACATGCATTACATCATGATTTTTTTATATATAAATATAAAATATGCATGTATCATGCTCATGTGGTGTTGGACTTTGAGTTGAAAAAGAAGCAGTCGACGAAATAAAGGCATGCAGGCAGGTGTTGGCCGCGCAGGAATCACGCGTTTCACACCAACTCACTGACTTTGTAAAAGCACACAGCATCATCGCTGTAGCTGTAGTCTAGATAAAGCACCCATGCATGCAGATGCGGTTCTGATCAATGGGAACACTTGGACCTCTAGTATCAAGCAAACTCAAAGCCGACACACGGTTAGATGAGTACGTCAAGCTATATGACTCGGCCGACCTAGCTACGTGCCCTTTTCTTATTAGGAACCAACCGTCTAGCAAATAAGCTTCTGCCACGTCTCTACCTGCCATCATCATGGATGAATGTAGTTCACGGTTGATACTCGAGTCTCTCATCATCAGCATTTTTCAACTGTTTTTCTTTGTCATCTGATCCATATGATGGAGTTTATCCAGCTGCATGCTCACCATTCCGGTCATCCACGTCGTCGAAGATAGATGCTATATGCAATATTCTAGCTGCAGACATGCATGGGCAGTGGTAAACTTTGTTGGGCACTACTATGACCTACTCGACCGGTATACAAAGTCTCCTTTCAACTTTACAAAAGTAGTGATACTATATATATAATATCTATGCCACTCATGCATGGTTAGTTATTTGTAGTTACTTAACTATCTAGCTCCATTAATTATATATTTGTTCACCACAACGCGTACATGCATGACAAAGAGTCAACAGTCTCCATTCTAAGAATGTTTTGCTTCCAAGTTAAACTGCTTTTACTACGTAATCAGTCAAAGTTAAGCTGTTGTGAATAGGACAGGCACATATACATGTACATGCTATACATTAAATAATACATGCAACCCCATGCACAGCAGCAGAAGCATCTGATACTGTATGATTGATATTGAAATATATCTGTTTGGAGGTGGTATGGTCAAAGAATGTGATAAAGCCATTAGGTACGGTTCACTGTTCACACGCCCAACCACCCACCCCCGGCCCTTGGAGCCTTGGCCACCACACATCCATGGCTGGAACCCAACAAGTAGTAGTAGTAGTACTAGTAAAAACCCCTGTTCACTTAATTAGTTTGGGCAATATTGTAGGTAGACACAATGTCTTGCTTCTAATTCAAGGGAAGAATCTGAAGGATGGAGAAGATTCCAAATAATGCCGACTAATATATTAATTATTACATGTTATTTTAATTTTAGTAGGTTTTATAAGGTACATCATTTCACAATATAAAAATTGATTGCCTATCAACCATGCATGTTCAATTTATTTCAAGGCAGTGAAAGGTTCCAACATTGACAGTTATTTCTGTGTACAGGAAGTATTAATTCAGACATAAAGTTTCATGGTACGGTATGGTACAAATAAACTACTAACAAATTAATAAACGGGAGAAGTACGTGAAAATGCTTAACATGCGCGCATGTTAATTTCCTCTCATGATAATAGTATATATACATATAGGAATAAATTAAGGATATATATAGTATCTAGTATAGCCTATCTGATTTTCATTTTGTCATTGGCTATAAACCGATGAAATGTCGCTGGTCTGCAAAAGATTTGTGTTGATTGAGATTAGTTGGTGAGTAGCTATCCCTTGCAACATGTATCAATGTAGCAGGTCCGTAGGTGACCAGATTTGTCGTCCTCACACCGTAGAACATGTTTACACTGCACCACAATGCTAGCTCTATGTGCACCCCAGTCCTATACATCTGGAGAATGCAATTCTGCTCCAAGATTCGTGCTGGACCACGCCTCCGAGGCTCCAAAGTCAGTATTCATGCATGGTGTACCACTTAATTTTGTCCTAAAAGTCCACGGATCTTCACTTGCGGTACCACTCATGGCCACGTACGTCGTCCCTAAAGCAAAACCGACACTCATATATGCATGGCGTTGAACAGGATGATCCCGGCCGTCCGCTCAATTTGAGGGACGGGTAAGTCAAATCTTGGGCATATTCAATTTGTGATGGACCTATTCCCGTGTGTGACTCGGAACCAAACGCTAGTAAATTGAAAAGAGATCGTCCCACCCTATCAACTTTAATAATGTAATAATGTAAATATGACGAGGATCGATTGCATAACCTACCTAAACGATGATAAACAAAAGCTGAGCAAGGTTAGCTATTAGTTAGCTCTGCCAATCAAATCAAATTGTACAAAAAAATCGGATAAGAACCGTCTGACATGTCTATGTACAAAAAAAAAAAACTCTAAATTAAGCTGCCGACTATATTAAAAAGAAGAAAAACCTAGAGTCGGCATGACACCAAATTCAGGTTTTCATCCTTTTTTCACCACACCCATCAATGATCCAGAATGTTTTTGACTGGATAGCAGTTGGGCGCTGCTACTCGCAACTTGAATTTAAGTAGGTGCAGGTGCAGCATATGACTTTAGAGGAGGAGAGGGAGACGACAGCGGCAAAGTTTGGGGAAAAAAAGCTGAAGACTTTGCATGTCTCGGCTGCAGCATGCATGCATGGAGACAGGAACTGTTTCAGCTGTATGATTTTGACACCTTTTTGACTAATCAACATTTTCAGCGCAAAAAACCGAGGCTCATTTTGTCAAGGGGCAGTTTGATCAACAAACAGTGCAGCTAGAGCTAGCTGTATGCACGAAAGTTTTGGAAACTTCATTTTCTAGTGGTTGTTCTCTGCTCAAGTTTCAATCAAACAATAGCATGCTAAACCTAATAGCATCTTCACAAAATAGCCTACTAGACACTAAAAGTGACTGCACTTTACACTGAAAAAAATAAAGGCGGCTAACGCCTGCACATGCAGACGTTAGTCTTATGGCCTGCCCACACAAAAAAAAACCCGATCAAGTTTCCCCCTCCCACCCGCCAATTCTGCCACCGACACAATTTAAGATTCCTGGCCGTATCCCTTACTGTGCTTCCTGGACAAAGAAAGGCATAGCACTGGCTAGGCCCAAAAAAACTGTACACAAAAAAGTTACCCTTTCCAGACACGCAAAGAAACACACAGGCCATTATTCAACACGAGCAACTTAGGTATGCCCTGCTAGCAAACATATTAAGCACCATCATTCAATTTTCATCAACATCCCCACCTAGTCTGTTCCTAAGACAAAAGCAAACTCCATTGTTTTGATTCACATGATAGAGAAGCAAAATTCATATCAGAAATCCTACTTAACATCATCTGCACACTCCTATTTAGCATGGTCTGCATCACAGAAACCTAATACATATAATTCTGCCTACATCAACAAATATTCCTCTCTTCTGGTTACAAGAATCCTGAGAAGCAAGTTCAACTTGATGGTTCATGGCCTCATAGCTGCAATGATATAGAAATGCACGATCAGCAACAAAAAAGGAAAATCAAATTTGAACAGAACAAAAAGGCATTCAGTTCTATTGTGTAAGCAAATCAAATGTTTTTCATAAACAAAACTCAATCATGGAGTGTATATGCCACATGATAGAGAGGTATATTAGGGAAAAACAGCAACCGGGGCTGCACAACCATATGCCATAGCTGCCATGTATATGTTCATCTACTGAAGCTACAAAAATTTCCTTACTGCAAAAAGGTACTGCTAAGGTGTTGTTCTTTGCATAAAAGTAGATTTAACTTGCTTGCTCATTTTTTCAAAAAAACATAGGGACTTTGATCATTTCATGTAGAAACTCAGAGGCAAACATACATCAGAGTAATAAAAAGTGAAACAAAAACGTGATAACTATGAGACTTTCATATAGCAAAAAGAGGCTATGCACTACGGATTAGGTGATATTCTCCCACATATTATCATAAAAGCTGAAAGCATCAGTAATGTTGTTCAGAGACAAATTGAGCCATCATAAGTCATATGGCTATTAGTTGTTGCAAAACAAAGAAACAGAAAAGCTATGGCCAACCAAAAAAAGAAAATCACCATGATAGAGAGGTTTAAGAAAAAGGCAGAAAACTGACAGGTTGCATACATTTAACTAAAAAAATAAGTAGGCCATGCTGCAATGTGAATAGGCAATAAGCATATGTATATGCACACAATCAAATTATTATCTAGGACAAAACATCCATGATTGGGAGGGAGATCTGGAAGAGCGTAAACTAGACACAAGTTATTGGTTGTGCATAGTCATCTATTACTATTTTTCTGTGTAAACTAAAGCAACTAAGACATACTAAACATGACATGGTATGTTATCAGGCATGCATTCAAATCAAGTTGACATATTAGGCATACATTTAAAACACAATTTAATACCATTAGCCACACAAGTTATTAGTGATTGGGCGGCAACAATGTGCTCCAAAATAGGCAATACATGTTATGCATGGTGTGCAATGAATTAAAAAGCCACCTTGTATTACCTGTCGAGAAAATCTTCATTGGAAATCTTCAATCAATATCTGCCAGCTGCAAAATGAAATTAAAAATTGCATAATAAGCTAATAGATTAGGTAAAAAATCATGAATCATGAAAATTGAAATGCATTTTCCTACTGCACTTTTACATATTCATATATGTTTGGATTACCCACTTATAAAATAAATTTGTTGTGCAGGTCTGAAAAAATGGATCCAAACCAGCTGCCACCGGACGGCATGACGAAGACTTCTATTCACTCTTTGATTTGGATAATGTGCCGTGCACTCAAGTGCTTCCGTGATTATGGAAACTCTCAGCCTGTTGAACAGCAACAAGATTTGCCTAGCACTCATGAAGCTGCTCAGGCTGGTTTAACAGATGCTGCTGAAAATTTTAAAAAAGAGGATCAGCCAAGTGTTTCTGAGATCAGGCTCTCATTTGAGGGTGTCAGGCTAGAAGATGTTAATGTTGCTGAAAATCAAGAAGCAGAAGAGGAAGGAGGGGTGTGGTCAACTCCAGAAATGCCCCACAATGGCATGACATTTGGATCAATAGATGAAGCAAGGCAGTACCACAACAAGTATGCAGAGAACAGTTGGTGTAGGGGCACGCATTTAAAAGACAATTAACCCAAAACCCATTGGCTGGTAGGGGCATGTATTTAAAAGAAAATTGCCCCAAAATTCATTGCCTGGTAGGGGGTATGCATTTAAAAGACAATTACCCCAGAACCAATTGCCCGGTAGGGGGCATGCATTTAAAAAGACAATTGCCACCCTACCCATTTCCTGGTAGGGGCATGCATTAAAAAAACAATTACCCCCCTACCCATTGCTTGCTAGGGAGCATGCATTTAAAAGACAATTACCCCCCTACCCATTGCCCGGTAGGGGGCATGCATTTAAAAAATAATACTTTCCCTAACTCAGTATTTTGCCTAATTTATGGAGCACTATTGCCTTTGTTAAATCATATTATTGCCTAATTCATAGAAGATTATTACCTAATTGTAAAACAAGGACCATCAGTAAGCAAGTATAGTTGCATAAAGGAGATCAAACAAACTGATTGTTTGATTTTGTTATTAATCAACTATACAACAGAAGACACTATTGTGACACCATAAAATTAGATTGTTGTCGAAAACAAGCAACACTAGATTTGCTTGTCAATTAAGTATTGAACCGAGTATAAGTAAGACATGTCATTTGAGCAAACTCACCCCCACTCTAGATTCACTCAAGTTACTAGGAAAGAAATCAAGTGATTCATAAAACCAGCAAATTATGAACATGTGGGTTGGTTGGGTGGGATGTAACACTAGCATGTGACTGTACATGCTCATTATAGCATCAGTAGCATTTTTTTCAGTTCAAACTAAGCAGTTTACTGGTTACATCCTAGCAATTTAGTAGTCTAATGTAGGCAAATAAAGTTGTATTTAATTAGGCAGTAACGCAATTTTATGCATCAACCATTTCAAAAACAATGAAACATAGGTTGTAGATTTTGTGCAGTAAAGAGTATGAACCATCAATAATTAGTAAAGAAAGGAAAGTCAACATACTTGATGTGATACCGAAAGATGTGTGAATGATACTCGAAGCAACAAAACAAAAAAACACAGACATGTTGTACTTGCAAAAGTGCATACACATGAATGTTTAATGGACAATGAAGGTGAAAATTTTCATTGGCTCCAAAAAGTAACAGTTCTACAATGTACAATTATCCAAGAACCTGACCATATTTAGATAGCTGAGAGTTTGTGTTAGTCCTTGTAACATAAATACATACATTTTGTTGTTATACTTATTTGATGGTTTTAGAAGACGGAGCCATGTCAATGCTTGTGGAATAGGTACAGGAACTATGGTTTAGTTGGATTGAAACTAGTGGTCAGATAATGTCTTACTCTTGCAAGACCGATGCTTAAAAAAATTAAAAATTGATTGGCATGCTTGCTACCTATTCATTGTGCCTTTTGTTCTAGCAATATATGACCCTATCAGTTCAGTTCAGTTCAGCTATACAGAAAGCACCATATTGCAGTCTTCTTGCTTATACATGCATATATATACTGTAGTAGTAATTTAACTATATATACAGAAAGCACCGTATAGCTCACAGTTTGTAACATGTATTTGGGTACAAGGAATCAAAGAAGCAGGAATAGGGCGCAATTGAAGAACAAAAAACCTCACTCACAGTGGGTACAACTAATGCTAAGTTTACATTTATTTTCCCTCAGCATAGTCTACTGAAACCCTCATAAAATGACCAATTAAGCATTGCTGTGAGTTTATCTATCCATCTACTAACACTTGCTCAAAAAGAGATTTGAGAAAGTATCAAAAGAATGAGTACTTAGTTACCTGTCTGACCACTTTCAAGAATACACCAAGTGTTCCATTGTAATGGAAGCAATCAGGAGAACAAAATTGCCTCCCTTCCTAATATGATACCATGCGTGCATGAAGGAGAGCATCTGAATTCGACAAGATCTGGAAACACTGAAAACACATCAACATCAATCCTCATGTCTAAATACACTAATTTGAGGGTTAAAGCCGTGAGGATGGAATTGACTGTTGACAACTGACACAATACCACCAACACTTTTAGAAATGAAATTTTGTTGTAGCATAAAAGGCGTTGCAATTTGGCAATAGAAAAAGCGAGATCATTAGAGATGGTAGCATAAAAGTTCCACCTGTGTTAAGCTACTTTCTGAAACCAGTTTTGGACTGAATGTTTGACACACTAGATACTATTAGTCTACACAGAACCTAGATTAGGGTAGCAAAAATCACGAGATATAGAGTTGAATTCGTTGGTACCCTACTCAACTACCAGCAGGCACAACAACCATATCACAAAAATTCTTAGCTAATAATTTGCTTGTTGATTTAGTCCAAGTTACCTACAAATGAAACTAAAACTGCTAACATGTGACACTTAAATTGCCTACATGTCATGATGTAGCCGCCCCAATTATTATAGTCGAAATAAGTTATCAGGTTCATCTAAAAATCCTAATTCTGCAGCCAAGTTAGCTACTGTAATGCAAAATAATATGTATAAACAAATGGCATTGGAATGAAGCTATAGTTTGATTTACTTCATGAGAAAATGTTCCAGAAAAATTACACATGAACCAGCTATCATCTCACAAAAAAAAAAATAGTACAGTTTCATATTGTATTACCGGGTCCGGGATGGACACGCTGATGCTGTAACACTATGCATGTCAAAACACTTCGTTTAATCCCTACTGAAAACAAATCAAGTTAAGAAAAAAAACACATCTAGAATCCGGGCCATGCATCTTTTTCCTAGTGCTAAACAGGAAAACAAGGCAGTGGAGATCTAAATATGCCGATCGGTTGTGCTAAACATCGCTTTGGTGCACCTAGGAGCACATTAAAAATCTAACTAAAGCTCGAGAGAGTGGTTGCTGGGCTAGGGGGCAAACCTGCAGCTGTATGTTGCGGGAGCGTCCTGCACAGCGCACAACTCATGGCGAAGGCACGCGGTCACGGCGAGAGCAGCCATTTCTGCATGCTGCTCACCACCGCATGTTCCTTTGGCCTCTTCCTAGCCAGCAAACTCCACCCCAAATCCCCAATGCAGATCTCCTTGGCCATTTCTGCATGCTGCTCACCACCGCATGTTCCCTTGGCCTCTTCCCTAGCCAGCAAACTCCACTCCAAATCCCCATGCACGGCACCAGCTCGCCCAGACCCACTGGACGGAAGCGCACAACATGCGGTCGAAGACGAGGCGGGGTACCTGATGGGGCATCGCCAGCCACAGGCGCCATGGCCGGGGCTAGTTCCTTCAGATCCAATATGCATGGGGCTGGATCCACCATGGCCGGGGTTGGAGCCGCCAGATCCGTCGTGGCCGGGGTTGGGGCCGCCGAATCCGCTGTAGATGGGGTTGGATCCGCCGGATCAGCCATATGGCCAGCACTAGGAGGCGATGGGGGCAGGTACTAGGAGGCAGTGGCCGGGAGGGCTCGCCGGAGGAGGTCGCACGGTCGGAGCTCGCTGGGTCGCAGACGAGAGAGGCGGCTATTTGGAGGTCGAAGACGACACATGCGGCCGAGAGAGAGAGTGGTGGGGATGGATATGGCAAGTGGGCGTCCTGCGGTCAAGCGAGGTTGTGCAGTAGTCTTTACCACCCATGGATCGTGGATCGACGGCGTAGCAGCCAGCAGTCCGGAAGACAAACGGCTGCACGTCCAGAAATAAGACAATATTTGCTGCCGAACATGTTTGTTCTTTCGAGATGAAGTGAAGAGACAAGCCGCACGCTTTTCTTTCCCTCTCGAACTCTCCCGAGCAGCTACAGTTGAGAGAGGCGACAGGGAGGGTTCTGGTCGCCGCCGGCGGACGGCGGTCTTCCTCGCCTCCCGATGGCCCCTTTGGGGCTTCGAGGTGGTGGAGACCGTTGTTCTTTGCCGGCCGGTGGGTTCCCTAGTAGTATTAGGTTAGGTTTCCGCGCGGGCGGGCGGCGAGGCGGCGGGCGGCGCCAAGGAATAAAGTCCTCTCGAGTTCGCCCCGTCTCTGGTGCCCCGCTCCTCCGCCCGACGGCGAGCTCGTGGAGGTCGGGTCGGTTTTTACCGCTTGTGTATAGGAGTTTGCGGCGGCCGTCGCTTCGCCTGGTGGCGGAACGGCGGTGCTCGTGCCGCCGCCCGCTTCAAGGTACTATGGCCCGCGCGGAGTTCACGCGGGTTGTTATCGGGCCGGGATTTGGGTCTTCTTCCTCGCGGGCGGTGGCCGCCACCGGGCGACCTCGGATCCGTGAGCCGAAATGGGGGCATGGCCCCTGACCGATGGATGTTCGCCATTGCTTTCTTCTATCAAGGGATCGCAACAAAAGCCAGGTGCGATGCGGCTTCTCCAGCTCGTGGTTGGCCATGGAGGTTCCTTCGACGGTGGTCGCTCGGCGGTGGTTCGACGGTGCGTAGATGGAGCACAAGCTCCAAGGACTTCTTTGTAATTTTTGGTTTTGCTAGGGGCCTCTGTAAGATGGTTAGGACAAATTGGCCCATGTATCCTCCCGATGTATCTCAGATTCGACGCCAGATCGTCAGACGCGTTTTCCTTATCCAAAGAATACAGATATGTTTTTATCAAAAAAAAAAAAAAAAAAAAAAGATGAAGTGAAGAGACCACCGGGCTTTTCTTTCGCCCAGTTTTTTAGCAGACATACGTCTGCGGCCAAAGGCCCATTACTATCGAAACCATCTTCAATTTTCCGGGCTAATATTGATTAAGTGGTAGTTTACGCTCCCGCCGACGACATTTGCGCCAATGGCGACTTCGAGAATCTCCGTGATCCGCCGGGTCTTCAAATCCTTCCTGGAGTGCTCATAGGGGGTAGGGTTTGCGACGTGTGTTCATAAAAGGGGTGAGTGTGCGTGCTGTGTTGAAATTGTCAAGCGTTACTGCCACCATACTCAAAAAAAAAAAAAATTCCTCCCTATCTCAGTGGGGAACTACTCCGGCGACCGGCGGCGATTGTGAGGGGATGGACGGAACCAAGCCACCGGCGTCAACTGGGAATCCGGATCTGGAAGACGCGCTTCTCCAGATCGTGCATCAGCACCACCGCCAATCCTCCGGCAACGCCAACAAACCGGTACGCCTCCCCTCCCACCGCCCGTCGCCATTGCTGTCTCGTCTCCTCTGCCCAAACAAATTACTCACCCCATCTCGCTCCACACGCAAACGCAGAGAGAGCCAAGGAGGACGCCCTGAGGAGCGCGACGCGGGTGGCTGATCTGCTCGTGGACGCGGTCGACGGCGGGGTGCAGGAGCTCTTCGTCAACGAGAAGAGGATTGAGGTCGAGGCCCGTGCGCTGCTCGGCACCATCGCGCGGTACAGGAGACAGACTGATCAGTGGCTGGCTGTCACCAATGAGATCAACTCGGTATTGAAGGTAGAACTGACGAATTATTATCAGGGGGAGTAGTGTGTGTGTGTGTGTGACTGATGCTCTCTGTTCTCTGTCTGGCTGGCTGGTCGATGCTTTCCTCATGGTAACTTTGCCCATGGTGAATCTGAAACCCTGAATCCTGCTACACTAATTAGAGAACATGTTCTGTGATTACTGACTAGAACACTAGAACTCTGACTTCATGTGATTAGTTAGGATATTCTGTTTTGGATAATTCGTTCACCGAAGTTTCAGTCCAAACCATGTGCTAGTTGCTGCTGCTGAAGCATCCATGTTCAATTACATTTGTAGGAAATTGGAGATTTCGAGAACTGGATGAAGATCATGGACTTTGACTGTAAAAGTATCAATGCAGCCATACGCAACATTCATCAGTCATGAGTCTGCCTGCAATCATGTATCCTCTTATTGGAATTCTGTAGGCTGTTAACCCTCTTGTACAGAACTGTTTCCTGTTCTGCTGAACAAAATTTGTACTCCAGTTTCATATTATGATGAGTACTGTCTCTGTTTACTTGGATTTCATTGTTTTGATATATGATCAAAATCCTCTCCAAAGCAAGTCATCCCAGTGGCATTATTCTTGTCCCTTTATTGAGACAGTGTTTATCCGTTAGGTTGCTTAAGTTCAAGATCTGTATAAGGTGTACTAAGCATGTAAACATTGTTTGAAAAACATTTTCCATGTCCTTTTATTCTTTTCATGCGTATGCTTTGCAAATTTGTGGATACACCTTTACGGAGGAGAGTACAGTATGAGCAAAAGGGAGCTTTCTCCCTTTCTCAACAAAGATTACAAGGTGCTAGTTTACCCTCCTGCAGTTTGTCCTTATCTGTCCACTAGACCCAGTGAGGGGACTAATGTTGCTCATCTTCACCATCGCCGCGCTGAAGTCGGTGAAGAATTTTGCCATGTTTGAAGAGTAGGTCGTAGTCTGGGAGTCTGCTGAACCTCCATTGAACAGTTGCTGGTCAGAATGCAGCACCCCCTTCTTGTTCAGCAAGTTCTTGTAGTAGAAATTGTCAAAAACATAGGGTGTCGAAGCGTCAAGAGGGGAAATGTTATTGTCACCAGTCTTGTTGGGACAATTTGTTTTCAGTGATGTCGCAAGGGATGTGTCGATGTTAGTTTCGCTGTATATGCGATTGCGGAAGTTGACACATCTTGCTTGCCCAATGGTGTGACCTCCTGGCAAAGATAAAAAATAAAAAATCGATATCAGTCAGTATTGCTTCCTTTTGCATTCAAAGACCAAATCTAGAGTTGACTATGACTTGTGAATCAAGTATATGTTCACAAAATTTGCATTATATTGCAGTACCTGAGAGTGCAATCATGTCAGTTGCACTCAGTCCTTTATTTGAGAAGGACTTGGTGAGATCAGAGAGGTCAAGAGTTGGTGCTGGGATGTCGTTGTTTGCAGCATCTAGGCTTGCTGTCAATGAGTCACGCCTTCCCAGATTGACAAGCCAAGTAGGCCCTCCAAGCTGAAATATAAATTGTCAATTCTTACTGTTGTTTGTTTCTATTGGAATGCATGAATTGCACTTAGTCAATCAGTTGCTATAGAATCTTTGAATATGAATGTTGGCTTACGTAGTTTAGTTTAGTGCTCCCTAAGGCTTGTTTTAGTCTAGGTTATAAATTTATCATAATCTCTGAAATATAAGAGTTGTACCAAGCTCATTTCAGTTAAAGAATTGGATAAACACTTAGTTGGAGTTTGCTGCTAGGTTCACAATCATAAAAACTTTTACATTGAACTAGTTGCCTCTAACTTGAAATGTTCCCTTTGTTATGTCTTACCGCAACAACAGAGTCACGTGCTGCCACAGCGACGATGTCAGCACATGATACCACCTGTGGGCAGATCCTCTCAAGCTGTGCCTTGATGCTGTCAATCACGTCAAATCCACGCAGGGAATTGTTGTTCGAACAGCAGTCTTCTCCCCTGTGAAGGTTGGGGTGTCATCAAGCAGCACTGAGCCATCACAGCCCTGCATAGTTAAGATTGCCATGCTTATGAATCCGGAAATTGTGAAGTTTGAAACATATGTGCAGATTTGGGGAGACTTACATTAACAAAGCAATCATGGAAGTGGAGGCGGAGCAATGATGCGCCCATGCGGTTCTCTCTGGCAACAGCAGACCTTACCGCTGTTTGGATGGTGTACAATGCATTTGGGCATGATTTGTCATAGAAATTTGCAGTAAGCTGAGCTGAAACCAAGCTTGCAGCAAAGAACAAGGCCAAGACACTGCAGGTGAGGGGTTTATGGGAAGCCATTTTGCTCAGGGGTTTAGAGCTGTGTGTCAGCCAGTGTCAATGTGCACAGATATTTATAGGCAGAATATTTGCACACGATGAGTTTCTAACTTACTTTATGCAAGTGGCTTTGAATATTCTATATTTGCTTCACCAGACTAAGTGGAGTGGTCTGTGCTCTGTAGTCGGAAAGCGCATTGTGTAAACTGATGTGTTTGGACAAAGGCATGACTGCATTATTAACTGTTATATTTTGTGGTTTATTGTGCCAAACTGTCAGTTAAACATAGTTCTATGAGGGAAATATATAATATTATATCCATATGTAGAATGTAAGGGAGGTTTTCTATGTTCAAATTTTGAATACCCCCATGTATGATCATATCTGTTAAGAGGATATTCTGTTATCTTGGCTTCTGGCCATCCAGAACTAGGTTTGTAACATTTATGGTGACAATTTTGAGTTCATCGTTGATGATTGTTTCTTTGTTGCTCTCTACAGTTCAAACCAATGTATGCATATTGCACTTTTGATTTGATGATATTTTGGCTCTGTTCATCAATCATCTGTACTGTTTAATTTATTTTCTTGATAAAGTTCGTAAACATATAATTGATATATATACCATAACTGCTTGAGGTTGTTCACATAATTTTGAGTGGCTATATGAGAGTGCAACTTGCTGGGAGAAACGTGCATCACAGGTAAGTAGATGCCATTTCCTCAAATAAAATTTGACAGACTGGCAGAAAGGTTGCTAGAAGAAAAAATGTAGTGGCAGTACAATAAGAGTTCCTTTTTCAGTGCTTTCGAACTGCATGGTGATGGTTGGTAAAGTGCTGAGTATATTGACTATAAAGTAGCCATTATATGGACTTACATTAAAGTAGAGGAGTTGCCCAAATATACAAATGGTTCCATAAGAGATTTAAGTCACGTTTAAATGCAGCATATTATGTTATCATAATATAATCAAAAGGGGACAAAGAAAAACAATACTGGTATCACACCATACAATGCATACCAGCAGTATTTGTGGAGTTTAAATTTAAAACTGAAGCTTGTTCATGAGCAAGTACAACTCTGGTTTTATCATGAATTTATCTTGAATGGGCATTGGAGGATCAATTTTGAACTTGTTATTTCTGTACATATAAACATGAGTTATATACGCACTCTAATTGTCGTAGAACATAGTAGTTTGTAAAAGGAAAAAAAAAAATAATGCTTAGTATTGAACCATTTGAAATTGCTGCTAAGTGGAATTGTCCATGCAAACCATTAAGAACAGTCTTGGCTTATGATGGTTGAAAAGACAATAAAGCTGTCTCCAAATTGGAGTTTAACTACATTTGACTCTCTTCATCAGCTGTCTGTACTGTTTAGGTACTTTTTTCTTGATATAAAATTCATAGATGTCTAATTGATCTTTAGCAAAAATGACTTGGTGTTGTTAATAGCATTTTCTTTATTTGGCTATACGGTGGTGCAAGTTGCTGAGAAACCACCATGAAATTGAATCTCCCAGGTAAGTAGATGATGAAATTTCCTCAAACACAGTTTCATATTACGATGAGTACTGTCTCTATTGCTGCTACTATGTGTTATATATGAACTCTAATCGTGATTGACCACAGGGATGCTGACTGAGTGCGTGGAGAGCTGTAGATGCTGACATGGCCTACATAGATTCGAAAAGCCGATGAACTGTCTCCGAAACAAAGTGATTGTATTGTAGATGCCTTATATGATATGAATGATGAGTGAGGCCTGAGCAATATGGATACTTCAATTGGTCACACAGCCTCAGGTGTGAACAACTTGGATTCTCCCGAATCATGCTTCTGTCAACCAAATTGGGCGGAATCACACACCTTTGGCAACTCAGGCTCCTTTCTTTTCATTATAATTTATATTAAAATTAAAATAAAAGGCGCAAGAGAGTTATCAATAAGGCTAAAGATAGCACTAACAAGAAATACTATATGAATCATGCATGTTTGGAATGGCCCAAACTTGTCATGGTTGCCCGTGTCCAGACCGTAGCTCGGTCTCGGAAAATGGCAGTACCTATCGATGGATGAGTTCGCCCATGGACCGGATTAGCTTAGTGCGCGCCATGCATGCCTGTGGACTCTCAGACTTGCAATGGAGTTGGAACATGGATATCTTGGGAGACAGAGTGGGAGCAGTTGGTAGTGGCAACGGCAGATCATCACAAACCGAGAGCGCGACCCAATGCAAGGAAATCAAATTGCTGCTCCTTTCGACTAATCTTCGGTGCTGCTTGCTAGTGCTACACGGCCAAAACAAAACATAAAATTATAGAGGAATTTAACTAAGTATCATCAAGAAAGAATTACAGAGCATCTATCTGTCTATCTGACACCAAAGTTGCAGACAAAGGAGTCTCTAGGTCTTCTGTCCATCTGATGAAGACTCGACACTAGTCTTCGTCCAAGATACTCAAGACACAAGGAGTCAAGGAGCAACACTACTGGATGTCTACCACCACCACACATAGTTAGAGGTTCTAGCCAACAGTAATGCTTACAAGATGCAAAAGGCCAACATATTAGGCATGTATGCTGCAGCAATCAACATTGCACACTAGCTAGTTCAATGGCACGTACACACCACACTCCACCCAGCACCATCAACACTGCCTCAGTAACACGTAACGCAACAGTACTGCCATACATTGCAATATATGACTTTGTAAACACTCAAGACCCAACTCGATCCAGGATTTAACATCACAGGAAACTTCATAGAGAGAAAAAAAAATGCACAATATAGATCAACAGTGCACACTAGTTAGTTCAGTGGCACAGTGGCACGCACGGACGCACCAAACTCCACCCAGCACCATCCACACTGTCATACTATTCAGTAAAACAAATCTTACTACTGCCCTGCCATATATTTGCACTGGCTTTGAATGTCAACACAACACCCAACTCCAGGATCTGACAACACAAGACGAAACTTCATATAAAAAGGGGGATTAGTGCTATCCCAAGTCCCAACGAACCTTATCTTGATATGTTCTCATACAGTTGGAAATCATCCTCGTCCTTAGACCTCAGTATCTGCCAGACTATGCTACAACTAGAAGTTTACACAATAGTTAAGTCAGTAGCCTATGCTGAGGTGTTCTCCAGCGATCACCAAACTACACTAGTTTCCACCCATGTTACAAACAGAGCTAACTATACATTGCTAACAAACTACTTTTGTACATGAAAGGCCACGTATTCCGGGATAGGACTCAGTTTTCACTCCAGCTCAGATTCTGATGCTACCTCTTCCTCAACCAGCTCAAAGGCATCCACGCCTGCAAAATATGCTTTTTGCTTCTTCACAAATTCTTCTGGTAACTTGGGTGTGCTTGCAAGGGGCCGCTTCTGTTCCCAAAATGATAAGCAATCAGAAACCTATAACTAATCTTCTTAAGTAGCAGAGCTAATATTCCAAGTGCAGCTTTAGCATATTTAACCTTCAGAACATTCATCTCATCATATTGTTATATGGTGTTTCTCATAATATTTCATAATAATTGTTATATGGTGTTTCTCATAATATTTCAGAATAGATGCACTTATGCAAATATGAGCAGAAGCTAAAACATAAACAGATCACCGACTTTCTTGCAGGCACAGCCCTGTTAGTTAAATACTACCCCCATGATACAGTTTGGGGATGATGAGTTTGTGATGGTAATCTCATGTTGCAGACCCTGAAGATAGCAACGGAACAAGCCTTGATAACAGAGAACCGGTAGGGCCACTATGAGGAAATGCAATCAGATTGTGGCCATGTTTTACCTTTTTAGCTTCACGGCAAGGAGCTGACGAAGAGATGCGCCGCGTATCCTTTTTCCTGAAGACAAGTGAATTTAACAGTTCAGTATATAAAATGAACTCAGACTGAACTGTTAGATAAGAATTAAATAATATAAAATAACAGGATCCAAGTCCTAGATTCTGAATATCCTATGCTTGTGAGTTCTGACACTATATGATATATGGTATGCTTATTCTGTCAGAATTGTGAAAGACCTAACAGCACAACCTCTTCTAGTTTGTATCACTATATGTTAGTACACAACAAGCATTTCAGATATTTAGTGTCACAACAATTCAATCCTGTGAAAATAACAAGAATGGAAAGATTTCATTTCAGTCTGGGACAACCAGGGGCTAAACTCTTCTTACCAACAATTGTCTTGGAACTGATCAATGATATTATGCATTATGCAACGTGCATACAGGATGCAGCACCATGTTAAGAGTGATGGACAGTGATTTGACACTTCAGTAAATAAGATGAACTAAAGGGTCCCTAAATTCCTGGATTCTGAATTCCCTATGCTTCTGAATTGTGAAGCTATGTGATACAAGGTATGCTTATTCTGTCAGAATTGTGAAAGACCTTACCTCACAACCTCTTCTAGTCTATATCACTATATGTTAGTATGCAACAAGTGTTTAAGATATTGAGTATTACATCAATTGCATCATCCAGTCTATAAATTACAATCGAACGATTTCATATCAGTCTAGGACAATCAGGGGCTGAAGAACTCTTGTTTGTTACCAAGAAGTGCCTTGGAACAAGAGTGATTCTGATGCTGTCCTCTTCTCAAGTAAAGACTTATTAGTTCTCTCGGGTGATTATTAGGAATGTAAATTACATAAAATTAGCTAGACTTATATCATGTTGTGGTCTCACTCTGCCATTTCAAACATGAACTTATTTGATTGCTACAAATAGGAATGCACATCTTTGAGGTTTTGACACAAAACAAAAAACAGGAGTAATAATTGGTCTGATCTAGGGTACAAGAGAGGTCACTGTCACCCACACAAGGGACAACCATTACTCTACCGGTGTCCAAATCACAAACAATTGAACAGCGGAGATGGACTGAAGAGGGGATAACCGTATTGAACATGACACCCAACACAGGTGACATCAGTCATTATCAAGTAACAAGTACAGAGTATCTCACCTGATGTTCCTCGTAGATTTCCCAAGAGGCGGGCAACTCGCCGCAGGAGCAACAGGCTCCTTGCCCTTATTGGAGATGGTGGGATTGCTCCGTCCCTCAACCTCAACCTCCGTAGTCCTGCGCCTCGCGTAAACCGTGCAGATGGTCGGGGATTCGAACACGCCCCCTTCCTCCTGAAGGACTGCAAACCAAGAGCAGCATTAGAAATCGCAGCAACGCAATGGTGACCGAGGATGCACCCACCACACACAGCTTCGGCGGATTGAGTCGAGCGCAGATGGGAGATGCAGATTCACTCACCGGCGGCGAAGGACGGCTTGGGCGCGGGCGTGACTGTGACCGGGGCGGCAGCGGCGGACGACGGCTCGGGCGCGGGGCGTGACCGTGTCGGCGGACGAGGGCGTGGCCGAGGCGGTGGAGGGAGGCCTGGCCGCGGGCGTGACCGTGGCGGAGGACGACGGTTGGGGGTGCGCGGGCGTGACAGGGGCGGAGGAAGACGGCTCGGGCGTGGGCGTGGCCGAGGTGGAGGAAGACGGTTTCAGCGCGGGCGTGACCGACGAGGAAGAGGAGCAGGTGGATGAGGCAGCGGAGGCGGATGAGGGCGCGGGGAGGGGCCGTCGCGCCGTCCTCCCTCGGCTTGATCGGGGTCGGGGTCTCAGGGCGGAGGAGTTGGTTGGTGACGTCGCCGAGCGGCACCGACTTCCGCTGCCGCTTGGTGGCGCCGGGCTTCGGGCTCGTCGGGGCCGGCGACGGCGGCGGCGTCGCGGCGGCGGCGCTGGTGGAGCGCGGCCTCATCGGATCTCGCCCGTTAGCAGGGAATGGGAGTTGGCGGTTTGGGCTGTAGTGGATTTGGAGGAGAGGGCGGCGGCGAGGATTGAGGAAGTGAAGCGACCGAACGGAATGTGCGAGGCGGAGCGACGACACTTCGAGAAGGAAAACTATACTATGGAAGGAGAAGAAGGTCAAGGGGACGAGAAGATTGGAGAAGAAGGATGCCGTGTCCTGTTGGGCTGAGGTGGGCTGGGCTAGGCTGGTGACCCTCACGCTTTTTGGGCCTTATTAAGCCGGTTCTTTGTTCCGCCTACTTGATTTTTTTTTTTTTTATCAGTCACACAGGACAGCCCACGATCTTGAGCTGCGAGTAGATGGATTGGGCTTTAAATGGAGTTATAATGTGCTGGATTGTCTCAAGTTGATACTTTAAATGGATTGATGGATAGTTTTTTTTTTTTTTTTTTTTTTGAGAATTTGATTTGATGGATAGGTGAGGACCTCTAAAAAAACCTCGACCTGCGAGGGGCAAGCCGCCCCGGGCATTGTACTTAAGAAGAAGACCTTCTCACGCAGGGCCGAAAAACCCCCGAACCCCCACCCCGCCCGATATCGGGAGCCGCCGCCCGTGAGAAAGGGCCGATCTCTTAAACCGCATTTCTTTGGCACACAAGGGGCAAATGAGGGGGATTTTTTTACCCGACCTAGAAAATCCGGCCCCAAATGGGATCGAACCCAGGACCCCGGGTGCCTCGAGGAGCGCCTAGACCACTTTCGGGCCTAGCTGCCTAGGAGCATCTTCGTGAGTTTTTAACCACTCCATATTTAATTTTTGTTAGTAAAAAGAAAACCAATCCACATACAAAGAATTGTAAAAGAGCTTCGACAGATCTAAATCGTAAATTTTAAGCAGTTCAGAGGAGATGGGAGTAAATTAGATGCATAATAATAAATTAAGAAATTAAAGGGTACGAGTTGTATCTGTGAAAATAGTAATAAAAGACATAGCAATATTAAAAGAGGTTTTGGTTGGTTAGAACTGGCCGGTTGGGGTTCTCAATGCAAAATTATATAGAAAGCTCGTTGGTCGACCGGTGGATAATAAGATGTTTGAGAACTCTAAAATGACACTTTTTTGGATAAAGGGATGACATGTTTTCGTATTGAGGAACGGACGATAACACGATTTCGAGACAGAATCACGGGAGAACAGCATGAAATTGGAGACGGGGAATCGAAATTAGTTCGGGATGAAGAGTATTAGACAGGTCCCAACAGTTTTGACATACTCTCTTCGGTTTGGTATTAAAAGTAGTTTTGGACAAGGTTTGGGTCAAATATTGAGAATATAAATCATCAATAACTTTTAAGTTGTTAAGTTTATAACTCGTGAAAAATTATATGAATAGATTTGTTTTAAAAATACTTTGATAAAAATATACATATATCACATTTCCATAAATATTTTTATAATAACAAAAGGTCAAAGTTTTGTTTTGGAGTACCACTTTGACAAATTTTAGCAACTTCCCAATACAATGCATTTATATTGGCGGCAAGAACAACCGATTCAAGCCGCTAGCTACACACAACCCTAAGGGCATATACAACCCACAGACAAAGATGTCGCCTCGGAACCTCGTATTTATCATACGCATGCAATATAAAAGACAAACTTTTATACAACCCACGACAAGGGTTGTCGATGTGGCCATGATCTATCATGAGTATTATTTTTGTATGCTATTGTGTTGCTAATTGATGCAAATTAGATCAAGCATAAATACGTGGAATATTATTGCAATTATTTCAATATATTTTTTTATATTTATATGAAAAGTTAACTGATACGAGTAACAAACAATTTTCTATAAAATATATTAACATCAGTGAGACAAAACAAAATACATAACCTATATTCAAGGTGTAACATTTGTTTTATTGCAACTACAATATACTTCTAATCAAAACGAACCTAAATAATTTTGAATCATGATTTTTAGATTTGATTTTGATTTTAAATGGATTTTATATGGTTGAGAAGATATGCACGTTCTCGGGCCCAAGATATGGGAATAAGGGCACTCACAATGCTAGAAACTATCATGGTTTCTATAATCTTGGACATTGTGTCAATAAACTATCTTCCGCAATACAATTTTCTATTATGATGTCACATGGCCCACTTATCACTCTCACAAATTGTCTTGGTTTGCGTGAAGACTTGGTTTCTTAGGGCACTCACAATGCTAGAAACTATCATGGTTTCTATTGTCTTGGACATTGTGTTAAGAAACTATCTTCCACAATGCAAATTTCTATCATGATGTCACATGGCCCACTTGTCACTCTCACGATTGTCTTAGTTTGCGTGAAGACTTGATTTTTTAGTTAGACTTGGTTTCTTGTGTTTTTCCTCTCTTTTCAATAAATACAAATAGCCACATCAGCAAAAGGTAATAAATAAAGGGATAATAAATGAGGATATAAACTATGATAGAGTCTACATTGTGAGTGCTCTAGTTAGACTTGGTTTCTTGTGTTCTTCCTCTCTATTTTCAATAAATATAGCGTCACACCAACAAAAAAAAAGCAATAGATAGAGAGGTATTCCATTCATTCCAAATTATAAGTCACTTTGACTTTTTAGGTTCATCCATTTAGTTATGTATTTAGACATATTATTGTATCTAGATACATAACTAAATGGATGAACCTAGAAAGTCAAAGTGACTTATAATTTGGGATGGAGGGAGTAATAAATAAGGATAGAAACTAGTATGAGAGTGCAGACTCTATCATAGAGTCTAAGCTTATTTATTACCTTCATATTTATTGTATTTTGATGATGTGACGCTGATGTGGTAGTGTATTTATGTGAAAAGACTAAGACTCCAAATCTTATTTATACTCTAAGTCCACGAGACCCGAGGTAATAAATGGTCCTTGCACTCTACGATAAGTTCCCGCATTGTGAGTGCCCCGGTACGGTGTGCATTGTAGTGGTCAATAATCGGAGCACCCAACGCTGGCAGCTCGCTTTGTCGGAGCACGGGCCGAAGCCCTCGACTCCTGATACGACGACTCTGCCTCGGCTGTTGCGCGTAAAGGAGCCTTTCGCTAATATTCCATGATACAGACGGCTCATTAATAAGCGGTGTCAGTGTCCTTGCACCCATTGCCGAATAGTAGCCTTCAGCAACGGCCTCGCTTGTCTTCAGTTGTGCCTTGGCATAGGTCCTGGTTGGTTGTTACGTTACGGAGGAATATCAACACCAATTGACGACGACAACGAGGAGATGGCAGTTTGAGCGCGTGCGCAGGTTGGAAAAACTAGTAGCAAATATTCGCGCGGACGCGGCAGTTGAAATATAGACCTGTCTGGATGGACGGCTCCTCATCGCGCGCACTAATTTCGATTGGATGTGGACTGGTAACAGCTTGGCGGCAGCGTCCAAAGGGGCGCGCTCCAAGGAACCGTCCGGACGAGTAAATCAATCTCAGGGTCGAGCCCGACCCCAAAAATTTTTTTGGATGCCTCATGATATTTATTTGATTATAACATAGTATACTCATGAGATTTTTGGTAGTATATATTCCAAAATGTTCTTGTTTTTAAATTTGTTGTATTTTACTTGCTTTTCCTTTTATTTTATCTTTTCTTTGTACTATATTTCGTTATTTTGTCTTTTGAGTTGAGTTTTTTTTTTATCCTATTTTTTTTACATCTGTCATTAATTTTTTTTCCTCCTATTTTTGAGTATACTATTGGTGGTTAACCTCTAAATATGTCAAACCAAAGATTTGGGTAGCCATAATTTTGACTATTATTTGGTTGGCTACCAAAACTTGCTAATATCTCACATTGGCTAGCCAAATATATGGCCAATTTTGGCTTGCCAAATGGTGGCATGGAAAAATTTTAGCTACAAACCAATCAAGCCGTGTAATACCATTCACATGGTTTTCTTTGAAATACAGAATATCGCCCTCTTCAAACTAGAACATCATTGTCGTGAAGACGGCTGTTTTTCTGAACCTAGAACAGAGTCTTTATTCAATAAAAGAAAACGTTCTAGCTTTATGAGATAAATATTTGTTAATAAAATTTGTCACAATGTATCCATGTGAGGTCTTG
This sequence comes from Hyparrhenia diplandra, assembly GCA_015847255.1. Lineage (NCBI taxonomy): Eukaryota > Viridiplantae > Streptophyta > Magnoliopsida > Poales > Poaceae > Hyparrhenia > Hyparrhenia diplandra. The sequence goes on along the minus strand of JADLZK010007034.1, from coordinate 1,580,932 downwards.
TATTAAAGATTTTATTGTAGGCAATATAGTGGTATAATCATAATTTTATTTAGATCTCTAGTTTGTAAACTATGACTTTTTGAAGTTTCATAACCATTCTCAAATAGCTGACATAAGCACATTTTAATTGGCGTGGGAAGGAACCAAATAGTCCTCCACCTCAAATGGGGCCAACAACGCAGAGCATAGTAGTACGCGCAACGCCAATAAAATTCGGGTGGTGGGGTCAACAACAATGGCCGGCGAGGACGCAGAAATATTGGGCCTGCTTGGTTCAGAACCAATTCTCGACCAAACCAAAATCATGGTATGCCAAAATTTTGGTCATCAATTGGTTAATTGTCAAAGAATTGGCATCACTAATTTTTGTACCAAAGTTTTGGCAAGTCTCTAGAATGTTCTTAAGTTATATATAAGAGAAAAATTTGACAAGCCTTTATTTTGGTAAGCAACCAAATGATGTACCAAATTTCTTACCAAGGTTTTGACAATAAAAATTTAGCATGCCCTAGTTTTGGCTTACCCTAGTTTTGGTATGGCAACTTTTGCCTTGCAACCCAGCAGCCCCATTGACCCGTCTGGATGGACGGTCAGGTCCTCGATCGTGTGGTGGTGTTTTTTCTTCTGAGGTCTCTCCAAATCGAGAGAGTTGGCGTGTGGTGGTGTTTCTTCTCTGAGGCCGACGTCGCGTCGAGTTTGTTGGTTTTTTTGTTTTTTTTATTGCGGCTGACGTCGAGATGTGCCTGCGAGCCGAAGCAAACTTCAGGTCGCGTCGTGAGCCAGAGTCCTGGGACTGGGAGGCAGAGTTGACTTGTCCACGCGTCACCGATTGATTGGACGTCCGTACGGATGCGGGGTAGATGCCAACGTGGAGTTTTTTTTTTTTCTCTATTGCGGCCGACTTCGAGATGATGAAGGTCCCGTGTACTCACCTCTAATTTGGCGTCTCATTTTTTTTTTCACTTACGAATACCCTATCTACGTGCTCAGATTTTGGTATACGTACAATTTGCACGTACTCTTGTGTCAATGGCAACTTTTATATTTTTAAGATAAAGGGATTTATTTTCATTCTGCAAATGAAAAAGGCCCCGGCATATACATCGAACCATGTATGTGACAAAAATTACTACAAAAGATACTATTATATAGCACAATCTTTATTTTTTTCTTAAAAAACTGAATCTTTACTGTTTTTTTAGCAATGGAAAGTATAGGTGAGTTAATTTATAGCAGCGGATATATACGGTAGACTAGTTCAATGGGGTGGGTTTCTAGAAAGCTCAAATCGAGTTTTGACGATCGGTTGGTGAAACTGACGAGCGGATATAGGCTCGTGTCAAATGGAGTACACTACTTAGTTCGATCTCCACGATCTAAGAGCACAGACATCGATCTCCACGATCTAAGAGCACAGACATCGATCTCCGGCGCGCACATGCACGTGGAGGGCGGATTGGTTTGGTCATATTGCTGTGTGCATCTCTTCTGCGCGTGCGAACACGTTCATGTGCGCGCCGGGGATGTGGACGATGAGCCCGCCGGCGAAGATCCTGTGTTGGGCCTTTCGATCGGCTACTTCAATTTCTTTCCTCACGTACATGCAGAAGAAGTACCAGAGCTTCTCTTCCACCGTGTGCTCGCCTCTGCATATTATACTAATGATCAGTTTCAGTATTTACGAAGCAATATCAGTTTAATTTCTACGTACACATGCATCAATACGTAACAGTTTCTCTTTGCTTCCTTAATCATTTACAGTATGAAATAATTCTGCATGTATATAATATCCAGTCGATAACACTTAGTACTAGGCAGGTCCCATGGGTCGTACTTGTAGATGTCCATCTCTCTTCACCTTGACCTTGCTTATTATTAATTAATTACTTCTCAAACTCTTTGACTGGACGAGAGGGCGACAATCTGGGTGTGGATGCTCTCGTGGTACCAGTCGCTGAACAGCAGGTTGAGCTCGCCGTCGTACTTGAACGGCTCCTCCTCCTCTTCCGCCACGTCCACGATCAGCGCTCCGTGCCATGCGCCCACGGCGTCCCGATCTGCCATGACCCTGACATGGTCCAAGCAATCAATCATGCCAGCGTTCAAATTTTAGCCAAGTGAAAGAGCACAGAAGACAAAGCTTGCTCTTTTTACAGTTTAAAGACAGCTTGTTTTTTCGGAACAGAGACGAATTAAGTCTAAAGATTTCACAGACTGAAGAGTCGCATTGCGCACTAGTGCTGGCATGATAGTTACATGTCTGATGCCGTGTGCCAATCAGTAGCGAATCTTCCGTGATAGTTACATGTCTGATGCCGTGTGCCAAATTGCCAGTGGATGACGACGCTGAGCTTGGCGTGGATCGTCTCGCTGAACCGGGCGCGGTCGCAAGAATGGTAGGGACCGGTGGCTGGGTTCCTCCCGGCCAGCATTCGAGCTCTGCTGGGTTCTAGTTTCTCACCAGAGTTTTCTCCCATTTTCACTGTTGATGCTCCTCTCTTATGGCTAGTGGGTCTTAGATATGGGTACAACAGTGTGTGCGTGTGTGTGGTGGGGTCTTAGGTCTTCGTTGAGGAACTGTAAAAAAAAAAAAACCTGTCGCAGTCGTTAGGATTGGGCCCAGGAACTACATGTTGCACTACTAGTCGTAATTTGGTCCCTCTGCTATCTAGAAAGTCTCGATTTTCATCCTTCAACTTTAAAACCGAACAAAACACATCATTCACATTTGAAACCGTGCATATTACGTTCCAAAAAAATTGGTTATGAGCGGTTTTGGAGACGGTTTTTTTTTTTTTATTGTTTTTGTTTAATTTAGCTGCACCTTTGAAAAATCATATTAAAATATAGAAAAATCAGAAAATGAAAAAAAATTCAATTTTGCTAGACTCTAGATAAGTAGATCTACACGTAAATATATAATATGATATGCTTTAGTAAAAAGTTTTTTAAATTTCTCTTTAGATCTATGATCTTTAATTAATTGGAATAATTTATAGTTGTTGTTTTTATGGTTCAATTGGGTGAAATTTTTTTATTGTGAGCTAATTATTCTATGTTTGAGCTGTAGTAAGAATTTCATACTCATTAGATTATGTACAACTTAGTTATAAATTTATTTAGGTCCATGCTTGTTAAATCTAAATAAATCTATAACTAAGTTATACATGATAATGAGTATAAAATTTTTACTACAGCTCAAGCACACAATAATTGGTCTACCATAAAAATTTCACCATAATTGGACCATAGAAACCATAGCTACAAATTATTTTAATTAATAAATGAGATTTATAGATATAATCCTACAGCAAAAACTTTGTACTAAAGGCTACTATATTACATGTTCACTATGTATCTACATATTTGGAGTCCAACAAAATTAGATTTTTCATTTTTTTAATTTTTCGATGATTTACTATGATTTTTTTAATATTCAGCCGAATTAAATAAAAAAATGACAAAACCGCCTTTAAAATCAATCATAACCAGGTCAAGGGTGAAAATTGACGGACCTAGAATAGATTTTTTTTTCCTCGTCATAATCAATCCAAATCTACGAGCCCATATTTGAGCATACGTCAGTTATTTTTGTTTTCATTTTCTTTTTTATTTGGGCCCAGGTCGAACGGGAGGTGAGCAGCGAGCGGACGAGCAACAGTGCTCAAATCAGCGAATTGGCTTGTAGTCCAATGGTAGGGCGGTCCAGCGTGGGACGCTACCCACCGGGGTTCAAATCCCGGTGCTGCCGCGCACCTTTCCCCGGGATTTTCCTAGGATTTTCCCGCTATGCATTAAGTGGTAGCGACGTTCCCGCCGTCGACGACGAGGCGCCAATGGTGACTTCGAGAATCTCCGTGATCCGCCGGGTGCTCAAATTCCTTCGGAGGTGCTCATAGGGGTAGGGTTTTAGGTTTGCGCAGTGTGTTCATAGGGTGAGTGTGCGCGCGTGTTGTGAGCGTCTGCGTTGTCAAAAAAATTCTCAAAAAAAAAAAAAAAACAGTGCTCAAATCAAGGAATCATCGTGGAGAAGGGCCTGGCAATCGCTGATTTCGCTAATTTTCCAGGTAGGAGGAGGATGTACAATCCACTTTGGGCCCAGTGTATGTGCACCCCCACGTCCACTAGGTATATGAGAAAATATGTTTTCATAATGTACTCACTCCGTTCTAAAATATTATTTGTTTTCGATTTTCGTTTGCCACAACTTTGACTCGATTTGTACAAAATGCATGCAACATTTGTATCTTTAAATAATTTTGTGAAAAAAATTAGATTCAAAGATCTTTCTAATGATACTAATTATGTATGATAAATAATAAATATTAATATTTTTAATATATAATTTATCAAAGTTGTTTCTCGAGAAGCGCAAGTGACAAATATTTTGAGACGGAGAGAGTATTTATTTAATGGCGTCAATATTGTTATCATTTCATATAAAGTCACTCAAACTTAAGATAATTTGACTTAGGTTGATTCTAAAAATTTATTTATTTTACAACAAAGGTACTTTTAATGAAAGTATGGATTGAATAAAAGTAAAAACCTAAACCACTACCCTCAAATTTGGTCAATGTCTAAATTACCCCCTAAACAAATATTTGGTTCGATATATATGTCGCATCAACTATCTTAGCTGGTCCAATTTACCCCTTAATAAGATTTGTCTTTTTCTTTTCTTTATGTGTGAGTTGAGTTTTAATTCCAAAAGTGGTGACGTGATGTTGGACAACATAATTTAAATTTAAAAAGCATAACAGATTTTCACCACTATTTCAGCATGCCATGCGCTTTAATACAAATTAATTGAACACTAGAAATACAAAATGTACAAAGAATAGTGATAAAAAATTATAATACATTTCTTTAACATAAAATATGATGTCATCTATTCTCTCATCAAATTTGAAATTAAAATCAAACTTGTACGTGGATTAAAAAAAAAGACAATAAATAAATTTGAAGAGTAAATGAATCGAATATTAGTTTAGAGGATTATTTGTACATTGCCCAAACTTGAGGGAGTAATTTGAACTTTTCCCTAAATAAAGATTTTAGACAGTTCATACTGATTTTTATGTATTCTAAAATCATACATAGTTATTGATTACTCTCAACATATCTAAACCTAATACAATTAGTTTTTGTTTCCAAAAAACAAATGCAGGTCACCTATGTTAATGACACCACAGCTGGTCAGCTTGAACAGCGAAAGAAAAGTTGGCCCAACTATACTCTAAAGGCCCTGTTGTTCGCTTGCGCCATGTTATTTTCTGCCTACATGAATCTGAATCTTTCTTCATCAACATCACGCCATATCAAGATATTGTTTGTGGTTGATATTGTGCTCTTCTTCATCATCGATGGAGTACTCTATATAAATCTGCCTAGTTGGGGCAATGCCTTGGTCTGCACCTCATGCATCCTCCTACAAGTGGCCTTGTGCCTTCTGATTGTCCCGCTCAATACATGCTACACCTTCGCCATCTTCCTCGTGGCTGTGCCTAGTCCTTGTTGTCGCCTTCCTTCAACCAAACTTTCAAAGATTCAAAGAAAGAAGTATGTACTGCCCACCTTCACCACTCGACGATGGCGGCTATCAAGAGAATGATTACTTGAACCATTTATTTGATATATCGAATGGCATTGCCACTTGTGGAGGCCTGGTCACCGGGATCTTGGGATTCTACTCCTACATGGAAGGGCCAGTCACCGCAGCCGGCTTCTTTTTCTTCTCCACTGTACTTTTCGGGCTCTATCCGATGATGGTCATAGCAATGAGAGCCGTGTCTCCACCCCATGCCGCCCCTGCCTCGCCATCATTCTCATGGTGCTCCTCTTGGTCACTATCGTTACCGCCTCAATCTCATTTTTTCAACACTCAGTGACCAATCCAAAAGTTGTAAAAGTACTCCCTCCATCCCAAATTATAAGACGTTTGACTTTTTGACACCAACTTTGACCATTCGCCTTATTCAAAAAAAAATTATGCAAAATATCATTGATTTTGTTATGGCTTTGTTTATTAATAAAAGTTCTTTAAGAATTACTTAAATTTGACTATATTTGCATAATTTTTTTTTGAATAAGACGAAGTGGTCAAAGTTGATGTCAAAAAAAGTCAAACGCCTTATAATTTAAGTGATGGAGGGAGTAGATTCCAATCATAGAAAGAACCTTGCCATGTTCTGAGAGTGCAACCCAAAAAGGGCGGCTCGTATAAGTACAATAACACAGGCGCTTCAGTAGATCTAGGCAGGTATTCCTTTTTTTTAAAAAAAAATCCTTGTATGTTTCTAAGATACCGTGTGATATGATACCTATTTGTGTTTTAAATGTGATGTAATTTTACTGGTACAAAGACAACAACATCGTTAAGAATACAAAGCACAATAATTTATCTGAATTCTCCTTTCATTTCTGTTCACTGAACTGTGATAGTAATACATCTTTACAGGCTGATAGTCATTGTTTGCAATGTATTTTGGAATAGCTTCAGAGCTTATCTAGTAGATTATTATGAAGAAATAGTTTGCCTATCTCATGGACTTGATTATAACAACTTTAACTGAATCATCATATATGCCAGAAGTAAATTTTTTTTTTGAAGCTAATTCGGGGAGAGCTTCCCCACCTACTTGTTTCAAAAAAAGTCCACGTTTTATGGGAAACGGGAAGAAACCCGTCCGGTTAATCCCGGAAAACCGGACTAAAACCATACAAGCATCACACGAAACACAAAAAGAAAGGGAAAGGTACAACGCCTAAACACATGAACTCTCCAACGATGCCTCCGTGAAGGTGTATGACGTGACCACGCCACCATCGCCAACCAAGCAATCACCACGTAGCTTGGCTAGGCTTTCGCCCGAGTCTTTGTGCTTTGAAGTTGAGCGGGTGGCAAAAATGGAGCCGAAAAACAGGAGATTCATCAACGACGCCTTCAAGAAGGAGAATACCGCCGCGGCCCAGTGGGCTGAGCCGGCCGAGAACGCCGCCCGTCGCCCGACGCCGCCACCGGATGTCATGCTGCGTAGCCGCCATACGCCGCGGAGCCGCCGCTGACTTCGCCAGCGACGACGGGAGGCGCCGCACCGACGCCGCCGCCGCCATGCATCGCGGAGCCGCGCGGACTCGCCGCGGCGACGGGAGGCGCCGCGACCGACAACGCCCGGCCGCCTCCACACATCGCCGGGAGCCGCCCGGACTCGCCCGCGACGACGGAGGCGCGCACCGACAAGACCGGGCCGCCTCCACACGCCGCGGAGCCGCACGGACTCGCCCGCGATGACGGAGGCGCCCGCACCGACCGCCGCCGGCCGCCTCCACACGCCGCGGAGCCGCACGGACTCGCCTCGCGACGATGGGGAGGCGCCAAGACCGACATCGGCGCCGCCGCGACGCCACAGAGCCGCACGGAGTCGCCGCAACGCCTTAGCAGCTCGTCGTCGGTGGTTGGGCATTCCATCGAACGCCCTAGCGTGCACCACCAATTCGAGAGATAAACACCAGCATCCACGCGTCCTCCAAAAGCCACCAGCTCTCCCGATGAGACGAGATCTAGCACCGCCACCAGCCGTGCAAAGGGCAGCGGAAGAGGATCAAGGACGCCTCAAGGAGGCAGCGGCGTCCGCAGACGCCGCCGTCCGAGCTTTCGCCGTCGCCTCAACCAAGCCCGCTTGCTGCACCTCCGCCGCCCAGCATGTCGGCCGCATCCGGGCGGCCCCCGGACAAGGGAGCACGGAGCACCCGGCAGCCGGCCGGCCGGACAAGCCACCGCGGCCCTCCGGGCCGCCGGTGGCCACGAGCCGGCGGAGCACCGGCCAAACCGCTGGGGAGCCCGTGGCGCCGGTGCGCAGGCGTCCGAGCGCGCGCCAGCCGGCCGGCCGAGCGCCAGCCGCTGTTGCCCACCACGCCGGTGTAGGAACCCCGAGCACCGGCCGACGGCGAAACGCCGTGGCCGCGAGGGCGCGCCCACGCACCTCCGCGCGCACGATCCGGGTGGAGGGGACCAGATCCGCCCACGGGATCTGCAGGCTAGCTCGCCGGCGAACCATGCTCGCCGTCGCCGGAAGAGGTGGGGATGGAGAGGGGGGGCAGAACCGAGGGCAGAGCCTCGCCGCCGCCGCCACGGAGGGCCGCGCGGCTTCCCGCGACCCCCAGCGGCAGCGGCGAGCCGGGCGATGGGGTGGGGAGGGTGCTCGGCGGCGGCGGTTGCCTCCGCCCGAAGTCGCCCCAAGGGGAGCGACGCGGGGGCTCCTACTTTTTCAGGCTAGCTGAAACATGGTGCGCACCAGAAGTAAAAAATTACCTACTCAATTTGAAGAAGGAACACAAAAATTACTTACTCAGTATCAAGGAGACAGAGGTAAGAGCAAAATATTTGATTGTTGTCCTTGTGGTGATTACCGAGATCTGTATTCTATACGTGTTCACAGTCTTGTCACTTGCCAAGTTGTGACAGCACGCCATGGAGCCATAACCACCTGACGGAGGAGTTGCTCGATCATCACTCATCAGACATGATATACTGTGTTGACAACTTAAGGCACTAACCATCAGAGATCAATGGCAAGGATGAGAACTTAGGAAGCAGAACATCTTAATCTTACAAACGTGGCTTTAATGGTACTGTAAAGAAATCCAGTATTAGACTCCAAACTATCCATATCATATATTGTTATATGTTGTGTTGCACAAATACAAGGAGCAAGAAAATGGAACTTATATAAATACAAGGGTGTAGCTGCTATATGTAGTATAACTGTATGAAGCTGTATGTAGTATACCTGAATCAAGCTGTATACTTGGTAAACCATGGAAATCGAATAGTCGGCGATTTTGACGTACGACAAGGACTGCATTCAGATCATGGGCAGCAGGAGTAATCCCTGCTCCGGTGGCGTCTCCGTCGTGGGCGCCTTACCGCAGAGGACGGTGAGGAGGAAGAGCGGGGACTGAAGCGAGGAGGTGTGGAGCAGAGAGAAAATTCCAGAATGGTTGGGGATAGAGAGGACGGGAGGAGGTCTTTTGCAGGGGAAGGACGGCCGAATCGATCAAAGCGGACAGAACAAGATCAATAAAAAAACGGCGGACCAAACGAAACGGAAAAGGATGGCCGGACCAAGAGCAGACCGTCGTCGGGGAAGCAAAGGCTCCCTCGTGGCCTTATCCGTCGACGTTCCTCCCGTCTCTCGCGCGCCCTGGTTGCACCGCGCTCTATCCCTCACGAATGCGGCTTGCCTATCTTATCCACCACCCGCTCGCTCCCTCCCGTGTCGCGCACCTAGGTTGCGCCACGCTCTGTCCCTTGCCACTCCTCTAATCCAGTTTGGGGGTTAGCAGCACCGGCCAATCGTGCGGGCGTCCAAAGACGGATGGAAACGACTGGCCTACCTTATTATCCATATATATGCTGCCTCCCTTAGAGCAAAGCCAATAAGCTTAAGCTTGGACAATCTTAGCCAATCCATACAACAAGCTAGTCTCTTCTACTATGAACTATATTTTTTATTTGCATGGGACAATCTTCGTTGGCAGTGGGGTAGCTAGATGGGTGACACCGTGGGCCCCACGGACCACCCTAGAATTCAACAAAATACCTTTTAAATATTAATCCTAAGATATCTAATTTTATTTAGAGAGAAATTTTAGGTACAATAATAAGATTTCAAGGTATTTTATGAGGCAGTTTATTTAGTTTTGACACTTGTTATGATAATTTAACACACTAAATTTGTAATATTAGAAATATAATATATGTTGGACCACCCTAGGGTAAGATTCTAGCTACGCCACTGTTCGTTGGTCCCAAACACCTGCTCACCCAAGCACACGGTCATCTCGTGGCCTTTCCTAAGGGAGCACGCGCTAGGGGCAGGACCCATAGCCTAGGCAAATGCGCAAGCGCTCGGCGCTGCATGGGGCACCAAGCTGCTCTTTTCACCCCTTTTCTCTCTCTTCCAGCTAGGATTATTGGGGCACCGAGCTGCTCTTTTCACCCCTTTTCTCTCTCTTCCAGCTAGGATTATTGGGGCACCGAGCTGCTCTTTTCACCCCTTTTCTCTCTCTTCCAGCTAGGATTATGGTGACATGTCTTGGTTGTAAGCAACTGACGTAGCCTTATTGTGCCTGCTCTTATCTATCGACGCTCCCTCCCGTGCTGCGCGTCGTGGCTGCGCTTATGCTCTATCCCTTGCCACACCTCCATGCAATGTAGTGCCCTACTCGATATCCGTGAGCGGCGACACCTAGAGCGGCGAGATCCGATCACTTCCATCCGAAAGTACCATATGATGTATGCGAAGAGCAGAAAAGTTTGGAAGGCAAAAAACAAAAAAATCGAGTGCATGCGGTTTAGCACTTTCGACGAATGTGGCCTTTGCCGAGTGAAGCCTAAATACACTCGGCAAAGAAACCCCGGATACACACCCTATGCCGAGGTGGGTTGTCGAGAGTCAAACGACCCACTCTCGGCAAAGGGAGAAGGCGCCGGCCTGCCCTTACGCCTTGATATTTCCCGAAGCGGCTGGGTCATGCCACCGCAAAGATCCTTTGTCGACTGCCCTCGGGCAAAGGACCCCCTTTGCCGAAGTGCTCGATATCCTGCTCGACAAAGGATCGACCACTCGCAGCAGGGGGAAATCCGGTAGTGAATATGTTACGAGGCAAGCCAAGGACATATGAGCAACCAAGCAAACCCAAAGAGACCTAGATCGTGAATTAGAAAGCAAGTTTGTTTTTACTTGAAAACCACTCAAACTTTCTGTAAACCAAGGCAGAAGAAAGATTATTTGCACAAAATGGGATGATGCCTTGTAGTAGTGTCCCATGTTAAATAAAATTTTCAGTCTTATAATCAGAAGATTTAATAGAACATGCATATGTTATGGACCTATAAATAAAGGTATTATTTTATTACCATCAGTTTGTACCCAAACAACGCCATCATGCCATAAATAAAGAATTACTACTACACTTCAGCAATATACTAATGCTGTACTATGGTCCAGACGTCAGTACCAAGGCTGTCCAATCTCTTGTAGTCGCGGAAAGGAAGTCCAATCTCCTGTAGTCGCGGAAAGGAAGAAAGCTCTCCCATCAGCGGAGCGGGCTTATCCCTCCGCGGAGACCAGCCGCCCGATCCTCCCGGGCCGCATCTCCACCGTCCATCCGTCATGCTCTGCGCAAGGGCCCTCGGCCTCTCGGCCTCTCCGGCTCGCCGGAAAGAAGGGTTTCTTATCCGATAGAAGAGGGCCTCCGCTCCATCGCCGGCACCCTCCCCCCAGCACCACTACCGTGAAATGTGGCAGCTGATTTGATCGCCACGAACCAGGACAAGCAGTAGACGCCAAAAAACAAAGCCAATTCCTTCCCTTCCATTCCTACGACAGTACGACACTCACCACCTCGCCGCGCCGGCACCCTTAATTTTCGGTCCCTCCGGCGACGTCACCGGCAAGTACCAAACTGCCCCTGCCTCACACGCTGCGTCGTTTCTATAAGGGCGTGCCTTTCCTCCACAAGATTCTGCCAAAAGATCCCCTCGAATTCCCACGCCGGCTCGCCCAATTCGTCGGTCACCATCGGGCTCTCTCTTTCTCGCCGACACCGCCGCTGCATCCCCGATTGTAAATCCTAGGACGCGGCTGGCGGGCGTCCGTCGTTGCTATAAGCCGTCCCTAGGCATGTGCCAGGTGAGCGACCGCACAGGGCCTCCAAATATAGTATGTATACATGACTTGCTATTTTAGAAAACAAAATACAATAGGTGTTGGATTCTTTTTTCTTTCCAAAATAGCCAAATATAGACTACTCCCCTCCGTCCCACTGAGTTTGTCACCTTGGATTCGTGCCATCTTATTCGATGCTTCGTCTTATTCAAATTTTTGCACAAATATAATTTTTTTTTTTATGACTTATTTTATCAATGAAGATACTTAAATATTGATTAATTTATTTTATGATTTGCATAAATATTTTGAATAAGACGGATGGTCAAACATGAAGTTCAAAAGTCAAAAATCGGCCCGAAGTCCATGGGACGGAGGGAGTACTCAACATGGATGATAGCTTTTCTGTTGGAGTTGCTCTTAAGCTTTGGCCCATTAGCACTCACGGGCAGCCGTGCAGCCTAATAAAAAATGATTTGGTAGCCCGCTAGGACATCGTTTAGCTTCCCACGATAACACAAACATCTTCGTCTCCACCGTCATATCGTCAGATATCCCTCGATACCCTATCCGCCGCCCGCCCGGCCGGCGTTTACGATCGACCGTCCGAGCGGCAAGCATGGCGGTGACGGCAACAACGAGCGAGGCACGTATTATTAATCATTTTGTAAATTAGGTACCATTCTTCACATAGCTTATTGCAATGTAGTATATCATAACATAAAAATACGCGTTTTTGCTATATTTTGTTTTAAGCTAGTAGGCCTCATTTTGTAGTTTCGCATAGGCCTCGGTTTCGTCGGACGGCCTGCTATAACTAATGGAGCCGTAGCCCGTAGGTGGAGGCGAGCAACCGCGCCGGGGAAGATGGAGAAGGAGAACGATGACACCACCGATGGGGGTAGCAATAGCACACCGCCCCGCCCCGACCAAGGAGGCTCCTCCTTGGCGCCGCCGCCCGCTCGCCATTTTACTACTTCCCCGGAGGTCGCCAACGACCCGGGCGGCCTTCAGCGAACAGCTCCACCGCCACTTCGAGCGCCGCCGCGCCGGTGCGCGGCGGCGGCTCGTCTTGCCACACCGACATTGAGGAGGTCTTTGATCGTCTCATGGAGAAGGGAATCCCGAGGACCCGGCGGCTTCCGCGAACAGCTCCCACCGCCACTTTGAGCGCTTCTTTGCCAAGGTCAATACCCGCCGGTCCACCCTCTCATCATATCATATCCTCGGGAAGTTAAAAGTAATCTTATAATTTGAAACAGAGGAAATATATTTATTGTCGTTATCAGCCCGGAAGGTTAATTTGCTGGTGCCTTGGGGCAGCGGCGGGTGATGGTGAATATTGCATCTACAAGTAGGAGGCCAATTAAATTAAGACAAAAGCTAAACTCTACACGTGCATTCCCGTCTTGTCCTGTGCATGAATTTTTTGGTCGTCCGATCTACGCTCTGTTGCATCCCCGTCCGCTCCTTTGATTTGGAATTGTCTCCGCGCCCGACATGTGGGTCCCATTTATCCGTTGTCTATGTTTCTGCCCCGCTCATTTACTTTGAACTGTTTCGGTATGTTCCATTTTTCCCCTTTCGTGCTCCCCGTAGACGTTGGAGCGCAGCGAGGCGGCATTCTCGATAGGTCCCGGCGATTTGGTTGGCGGATCTCCGGCTCCGCCCGTCGATTCGTCGTCGCCTCGTCGCCGTTGATGAAGGTTTGTGTTCGTGATGTTGGATTCCATGTTTGGCGTATCGATTTGGACTTGTGCTCTGCATTTGTGGCGTGATTTCTCGTTTTTCCTACTGTTCCTTGAGAACAAGTCGGATTGATTCTTCGTCGTTGATTGGTAGGGTTGGTTGTTGTTGATTTCATTGTTTGCTGTTTATTCGGGTGTGCTCAAATTTGATTTCGGCGCGGGTGTTCTTCAATGTCGATGCTCTGTCTCAAAACCCGTTTTCCAGTTCATTGGTTGTTTGATTTACGCTTTTGCGTCTTGATTCTTTCATATTTGGTTTAGTTTATTCGATTGTGTATGCATTTGTTTGGCTTATTCATGTTGATGAATCGGTGATGCGAGGTTAAGGTGTAGTATGGTCCATCCTATACTTTGTTGTTTTGATGATGTTATTGTCCCGCCGCGGTTTGACCTGGATCTAGGCGTCCCGTAGATTTTCAAGGTAATTTTACAAGTTCATATTGGTTGATTCATGAGCAATTTGTTCTTCATTTTGCTAGTCGACCTTATGTATTGTGCTATGGTTTAATTGTACCTTATGAATTTATTTAGGCAGTACTATTAGTATAGTGCCGGTATTTGTTGATGTTAGTTGAGTAACGGTTTTTAATGGATGTGGTTCGGTTATCATGGGTAGGAAGAGGCGGTGTTCGTTTGTGGATGGTGGAAGCGGTGATGGTTCGATCCATTTGGTGATGATGAAGTGCATCCTCCTCGCAATGTTTCGCCTGATTTAGGCTCGATGACTTTACTGGCGATGGTCTTTCTCGGTCGATGTGAGTTTATAAAAGTTATATTCATTTCATTCTCTTGTGCGTTGCTTTAACCTTGTACTTCTTGCTGTTGTTATTAATATAAATCATGTTTTCTAGGATTGTATGTCCGATGATGTTGATAGTTTCAATGAGGTTTTGTATCATCGGTATATGAATCGTATATTTTTTAAAAATGATTTATGCTTGACCTCATGGCTCCGTGTTTTGATCTATTTTGTGCTTGTCTACTTTTAATATATATAGTTTTGTTACTGTCTTGTAGGTTTCAAGGTAAAGATGTTGAAGAAAAAAGTTGGTCTCATCTTTGAATCAAGGAGTAAGATTCTACACTTTTTATGTTCTGTACTTTTTTTCCCTTTTCTTGTGGTATTAATTTATTTTTTTTCACACACCGTGTTCATGTTAGTTGAAGATGAAGAAATCGATGGTAGGGGCGAAAGTTGGGTTCTCAAGATTCTCTGCCGAGACGTTCTCTCAAGTCCTGAATTCTCTATCTACCGATCATAAGGATGCTATTCGTAAATTTGGCTTTGGTTAAGCTTCTCCCGTTTGACAATTGTCGTGTCCCTCGAAATTTTGTGCACCTTTGGGTTGCTCGACTTGTCAATACAAATTCTCGTGACATTGTTGTTGATGGTGAGGTGATTTCTCTTCCAAGGAAGTTTGTGCATATGGTGCTTGATCTCCCATTTGGTGGTCTACCTTTTCCTGTTGATTTTACTTGGTGGGAAGTCTTCCATTTTAGAGAGGTTTGGAAAGGAAAGTTTGCCTCCAACTAGTTACTTTTGTTTGATTGCCTTATTTCTAAGAAGGATATGTCGGATGAAGATGCTTTTGTATGCTTCCTCCCGGTTGCTCTTGGTACCTTTACGTGTCCAAACTCTTACGTTCTACCGTGTCAAAAATATCTTGGAATTTTTATGATCTCGAGAAGATTCGTTCTTATGATTGGTGTGGATTCATCCCTGTCTTGGCTTCTTGATTATATCAAGATTTTCAATCGCTTCAAGAGTTGTCGAACCACTCGGCAAACTACTCTTGGTGGTTGTCCGTTCTTCCTTGCTTTGTGAGTTTTTGTCTTGCCTCTACTCTCTTATTCTTGTATTTTTTATGCTATTGCCTTGTACTCTAATTGATTGATGTTTGTTGTGCTTTCTAATCCTAGGTCGTATATCTTGACCATGTTGATTTTGGAGCACATCAAGTTCCTTCAATTATGCCTCGTATTTCTTTTGGAAGCATGACATGGTTTCAAAGTATGCAAGTTTAGATAAGAAAGTCGAAGGATGTTTTGGTTATCACCCTATAATGGATTATTCTCGAACTTGCTATGCAAAGGTTTGTTTTGCAATTGTTTTAATATTGTTCTAGGTTTCTTTTTTTTTATATGATTTCCAGTCTATAATACATTTGTTGTTCTATACTTTTTATTCTCGGGATATGAGCTTATTGCCTCGTAATCTTCAGCAATGTGTTGATTCAGAATTTTTAAGACAGCTTGATGTGGTTGCTCGTGCTAAACTTCCCGTTGAACTGAAAGATGCTATTGCAAAGCTCATTGAGAATCATTGCTTGAGTTGTGGTATTTCTGTCAACTTTGATGTGAATTTGATTACTAGTCTGCCTGATGAGATGAGATTGACTTTTATTAAGCTTTGGAAACATGTGTGATTCACACGACAAAATGTCTCGCCTTTGGTTTTGGATGTTATCAAGATGCTATGTGAGCCTCTCGTTAGCGATGACAATTACGGTCCTCGGAATGGAGATCGTAATGTTTCACCTGTTTTGAATGATGCTCGTGATCCCGTAACTCATGATGCTCGTGTTGGTTCTCGAAGGTCTTGTCTCTAATCACATTCCTCTTAGTTCTCCTTCTAGAGATAAAGGTATTTTGTTTTCATTCACGCTTCGTCTTATCTTTCAATGGTTGATTATGTTCTCTGCTATAATATTGTTTTTTATGCCTCCTTTTTTGTCCTCCGAGGAAAAATGTTCAAATGATCCTTCCTTTATTCAACCCTCTCAAGCACCGATTGTCTCGGGCTTTCCCTCAAGTATGTTCTTCGTTTTGTGCTCTGTTAACACTTCTTACTATGGTTTTTATGATGCATTGTCTTTTTATTTTTTTTGTAATATTCTTTTCTTTTTTTTTTTTCCTCCTTGTTGCTATAGGTTCTTCGTGAAGGTCCTACTAAAGGTCCTAATGGTGTTGGTTCCAAAGAATCCTTTAGCTCCTTCTAGTTCCGTGAGGTCCTCTAGTTGATTTGACTACTCTCGGTAAAAGGAGCTCTTTGAAGAAATCTCGTGCGTGTTGTGGATGATAAATCTCCCGTTCATGAAGTTGTTGACTTGGATGTTGAGAACAAATATGTTCCCGATACTATTTCACCCCACTCGTGCCCGGATGTCTAGATACTTCTCTCAAAAGGTTTTTATCTTGTTTTCATTTCTCTTTAAATTAATCTTTCATTTGTTTGTAGATTGTTTTGTAAGCCTTTCTTTGTTATAGGGTCCTGGATCTGGAGGAAAGATTCAGTAGCTCGCTTACTCCCGCCTTTGTAAGTATTTTTTTCCCTTCTACATATTACTTCATGAGTATTTTTTTTTTTTCTTAATGTTAACGTGCTAACTTAAATTGTCTTGTTTCATTTTCTATTTATGCTTTCGGTCACTTGGTCACAAGAAGAGTCGTGTTGCGTCAACTCCTTTGGTAATTTTTTCTATGTTATATATCTTTGGGTCGTGGTGATACCGTATATTTTAGTCATGATTGATTATATCTTTTTTTCCCCTTTAGGATCGTATTGTTTTCCAGACTTTAGATTTTACCCAGATTTCGCCCTCTCCTGCTCGTCCTTCTCGAGCCGAAAAGGTTTTTCCTGTTTTGTTTATTCTTTTCCAACAGGTTATTGCTTGTTTTGATTGTATTGTCGATTCTGGTTCTAGTGCTTTTATATTGTTTTGTCGGGTGTCTCCAGAAGTTCAAGTGATTGGATCTAGAAATCTAACCGATAAGGTTCTTTGAGATGTCTAGGAAATCGAATCTATTTACAATTCTAAATTGGGATTGAATGGTTCGAGTCGTTCGACTCTGTTGCGCCGATTGATAAGAGTTGTCAATCTGTTTTGCCAAGTTATCCACCTTTATCTCAGCAATATAATTCAAAAGGTCATCCTTCGACGTCGGTGGGAAGGTTCCTATGCATGGATCGAGACGTTTTGTAATCCCGGTCCTTTGTTCTCTCGTGAATATGCAACCGAGAAGTCAAAGTTGTTTTCTCATCGATGGAAGTTGAAGCTGAATCTTACAAGATTCTTTGTAGAATGTCATCGTCTGAATATCGGGCGTGAGTTGTCCTTCTCGTTATTTTTTATTTGTTTTCTATTGATTTTTAATTCCTTGGCCTGAAACTATTTTCTTTTGCATGCTTCCTATTTTTCCTTTTGTGTAGTGAAGAAGCAAAGAACTTGTCTCGTGTCCGTTGCACTTATTGGTCTCTTGGCGAGTCATTGAAACCCGGTGGTTGTGTCAATATATTTGTGGTATCACTATTCTGTTATAGTCTTTTCAAGAAAAATAATGGTCATCGGATCAATCAAAGAGGCATTACTTCTTTCCCGATTGGTGTAAGTCTTCCTTATGGTTGTTATAGTTGATTCGTACTTTAGTTACTTGTCTTGTATTTGTGTAATTTGTGTTTAGGTTTGCTATAATTCGATGATTTTATTCATTTTCCAAGCGTTAATTTGTAGAGCTTAGGTTACGTGTAGATTTATATTGTAGCATTCATCTAAATTTTTTTGCTACACTAGGTAAGTATATTTTCTTTTCAAATGTTATTGTAGGAGCAACTTTTATTGGATTTTGATAAAGTGATGGTGAGCTTATCAAGAAATCTTTCAAAAGAGCCGGACAAGCAAGGCCTTTGATGTTGTCCAATTTGGTATTTTTCTTTGATATTGTTTTTCTAATATTTTTTTTGGAATAAAATGTTCTTGTTGTATTCCGTCCTCATGTCCTATCTTGTTACGTTTTCTTTAGATATTCTTCCCTATTTTGTACCGTGATCATTGGTTTGTCTTCGTGGTTGACAACAAGGATAAGCGCTTTGTATTTCTTGATTCTTACTACCCTCGTTATTCACAATATCATCAAGAGATTGAAGAGAGAATTGTAAGTTTGTTTCCTTAAATCTTCCTCATTTTAAACCGATATCTGTTTCGATGTGTGATCTTTGACAATTTTTTTTTTTCTTTTTTAGATTAGTTCTTTCCAAAGATCATTGGGACGAGTATGTTCTTGTTGATATGGATTTCAATGAGTATGAAATTAAGTATCCAAAAGTTCTGAGCGAGCAGCGGAAACAACTTGTATGTTCCATTTTTAATTTTTCTCCCTCATAATTCATTCCCATGTGTATGTTTCATCTTTTTTTTCAACTTGTAAGTTGTCTCCATGTTTGTGTTTTACGATTTGTGATTCAGGCATCTTCATTATGATGTTTCTTCGATTATTGGGCTTCGCCAAGGACTCATTTGCTCAACATGTTTAGTCATGAAGATATTCCCCGCTATTCGTGTCAAAATTGCTAATGAACTTTTCTTCCACCCCGATAATTGTGGCCTGAAGAAGGATCGTTTTGCTGAATTCAATGTCCAGTGTGTGCTTTTTGTCGATTCTAAGTTTGTATAATGCCTAGTTTTATGTTTTCAAAATTTTGATTCTTGTCCTTCGATTGTATTCTTCTTTACGGGGTTAGAGTTGTATACGTTTCATGTCGACCTTCATTTCTACAATTGACAAGCTCGTTGATTCCAAGACCTTCATCTCTATAGTTTTTTTTTCACTTTTTCTAGGCGGTTGCATCCGGCTGTTACCAAACATTGTCAAACACTTTGTTTGTTCATGGTTTTTTTTTTTTACATATTATTAGCACTACAAAAATGCATGATTCGATGGATAGACATTCTAGTGCTATTACGGATAATGAAAATATGTTCCATTACATCATTCTAGTTTCAAGAATTGAAAATGAATCTTCTGAAATATTTATGTCTTCATTCTTACGGTTCGGGCCGGGTTTGTGTTGCCTTCCTTGGTCTCTTCTTAGTCTTGGATGTAGGACTGAATTTGAAATTTGATTATTATTAGTTTATATGAATCAATGTTTCGTGAATCAATAACTATAATACTTTTTGGAGATGCTTACTTGCATTCGTTGCCTTGTTCTTCTTGGCTTCTTGAGCCGCTTTAGGCTAGCGCTTCCTTTTTTTTTTTTTTTTCTCTTCTTCGCTTTGCTTCCTTCTTCTTCCTTTTTTTCTTCTTCACCGCTTTCTTTCTTCGATCTCTTCTACTATATCCATTAGCCTTGTAGGTTTCTTTGGTCTTCCCTTGTTCTTAATTCGTTGTGGATCTTGCGGGTTCAGAGTACTCATCCGGGCGCAGTAGTGTTGTTTCTTGGATGCCTTCATTGATGTCATGTTCCTTTTCACCTTCTTGCATTGCTTCTTGTATCTGTGCCATTTCTTTGTCAATCCTGTCAAATTCTCCATCTAGGTAAGTCATCCACTCTTCACTTTTGGATGCTTTCGATGTCATCTCAGCAGCTCTCTGGACAAATGGTTGAATCTAAGCAATTCATGTGTTTGAGGCGCTTCATCTTGATGTGGTTTAATCATTTTGTGCTCCTTCTTCCTCCACTGCCTATGAAGTATTTTTCGGGTATCTCATCTATATCCTCTTCTACTATTACTTTGAGAATATGACAGCAGAAAGCATTCCATCTTTGCAGAATTTTGCACACATGCAACTAAACTCTTCTTTGCCCTTTGTTAGATCGGTTTGTACGATGTACCTCCCCGTTGTTCTCATTTTCCCTAACCCCTGTTTTGTTTGTGCGGACCTCAAAAACTCTTTCCTTCTTCTATCCCTTTATACTTTAGCCTCTCTGTGAGTTTAAGTTGGAACTGAAATTTTAGAAATATGTTCCTGTTATACACGGTGACATGCTTGCAACTCAATCTTGTATCCAGTTTGTAGCTCTTTTGGTCTCTTGTGTTTGCTGTGATTATCCTCGGTACTTTCCATTATGCCTATTCTCATCAATTATTCTTTCATATTCTTTGATGAAGCTTAGTATCTTTGTATGTAGGTCCAACATTACCTTTGACCCTTGCATTTGTTTGTTCACTTCTTGCGATTAACTTCGGAGGAATGGGTAGAAATTTTCTTTGAAGTAGACGGTATGAACTTCTCTCTGTTTTTCCCACATGTGTTTGAAGTACTGTTTTCTTCTTGATGGTTTTCAAAGAATCATTGCCCGCCATTTGTCCTCAAATTCTTGCACCTGTAATTGAGTAATTGACAATGTCCTCAAATTTCTTTGCCAATGCCGTGTTTTTTTGAAAAGCATTTGCCATTCTTTTTTGTAGCATTTTGACTTTATGTGAAAGAAACAATTCCCCGTGGAATTGTTTGTGGCATCACCATTGCAATCGCCGCTCTCATTGCTTGATCTTGGTCCGTAATTATAGTCTTTGGATGCTTTCCTCCCATTGACTCTATGAATACATCAAAGACCCACTTAAATGATTCTGTTGTTTCATCTGAAATGAAAGCGCATCCAAATATGAGTGTATGAGCATGTCCCGATATTCCTACTATTGGTGCACATGGGAGGTTGTATCTGCTTTGTCATGTATGTAGCATCAAAACTAACACGATCACCATATTCTCAGCGTACCATTTGAGTGAAATCCCTTCCCTCCGAGAACATATTCGACTTTGTTTTCCTCATCTAGTACAAACTTGTAGAAGAATGAAGCATCTTGGGCTTTTCTCTCTCTCGAAATAGGCAAGCACTTTGTTCATGTCATTTCCACTTAGCTCTCTATTTATTTTAGTCCTCTCATTCGGACATCTTTTGCTTTGTATGGTAGGGCTGTTGACTTTCCTCTTAGATATGACAAGATGGCAACCATCTTTACGGTCTCAATGTTACTTGCATTGAGTGTCCTTATCATAATTTTTTTCCATGTCGACATGTATTTCCTTCCACCAATAGTTGATTCTTTGTCTCCCCTGCATTTAGCTCATGATTATGATCTAAGTCCAAATTTCTTTTACAACATACCATCTTTTTATCATCCTCTTGTTTGACCTCCATTATGCATTGGCGGTCGGTTTTTGATTAAGGTATTGGTGTTCTTCTTGGGTCCTTTACCCTTTTTCCGATGTTGTATTGTTGCCCGCTCTTCATCCCGAACGGTTTTTCTTCTTCTTAGCCTTTGTGTTTCTGTTTCCCCCATTTGTGACACCTCAATTCCTGCTTGTAAATTTCTCGATTTTTCTTGGTGCTTTGAGTTCTATGTGTATGAGTGATGTTGACCTCAAAGCCAGACCATGAAAAAGCATATATTCTGAAGAAATCTTTGTGCCTTCTCTCTTGATTCAAATGACATATCCATCCG
This sequence comes from Hyparrhenia diplandra, assembly GCA_015847255.1. Lineage (NCBI taxonomy): Eukaryota > Viridiplantae > Streptophyta > Magnoliopsida > Poales > Poaceae > Hyparrhenia > Hyparrhenia diplandra. The sequence continues at coordinate 1,559,281 of JADLZK010007034.1, read as the reverse complement.
TGGTGTGAACTTGCTATCAATCGGTGCATTGTTTCCCTGTTTTGCTGCTTCTGTTCAGCTTTTTAAGAATTCTTCTAAGTCTTTCTCTGTTATATCTTCATCTTCGTCTCCTTCTTTGTTGGCTGAATCTTTTGATGTTATTTGTCCGTCTTGAATTTTCGATGGATATCCTTCATTTCTTTGAATGATTGTTGGTGCTTGAAGGGCACATTCGAATGCTCGACTCTCTGTGTCCTTGTCGGCCCGGTATGAACCTGCTTGATTATTTGTAATGTTAGCCATTTTTTTATTTGGCTATTAGGGATATGTGTAGTTAATGAATCAAGTCTTCATTTATTTAAATTTCAGTACATGGTGTAACATTTTAGTAGTGGATTTTCTAAGAATTTGATTCTGATCATGGTTTTTGTAATAAAGTTCTAGGAATTCAAAAAATTAATGTTCATCTATGGTTACCTCTTTTACTTGCATTTCCTCGAATACATCCGGTGTAGTGAAATCTGCTGTTTTACGTCAAATCGTGAAATGAGTAGTAGTGGTCATGGTCTTCTGTTATGGTCAGATTCATTTGCGGTTATTATCATTAGAAATGCAATGTAAAATTTGTATACAATTTTATTTTTTATTTTAATCACACTTACATTGGTCTCGATTGGAAGCTAGTACTTGTGATGTTGTTCTCGTATGAATCTTCTTCTCTTGTTTGTATTTGCTCGTTTGATGTGTTGTTGTAGATGTTCATCCACTTTGCTCATCCCATCCATCCTGCATTTTAATTATAATTCATGTCGGTTTTCTGTTTCTTTGTGATGATAATTCTGAACTAGTTCATGTTAGTTAACCCCGTATTGTGTGTGTCATAATCTGCTCCTCTCTTGAGCTATTCCATGTTTGTTGCGGTAGTAGTCTTTGTCATAGGTCCCTCGTATAAATCAATCATAAATTCGGTGTTATCAATGTTAGTTGTCTCATCATCCGCTTATCTATTCTGTAAAAATATTACTTGTTTACCTTGAATTGGCATCATTTAGTTGATTGTTGTATGAATTCCTTGTTCTTCACCCCATGGAATCATTTGATTCTTGGATGTAGTCCATGTAGTCGTTCCTTTGTTTGCGGCAATAAGCGATATGTGTATTATATGTGTAGCGGAGATTTAGATAAATGGTATGTAAGATGATTTACCTCGAGTCCCGTGCTTGTGGTTCCTCCAAGATATTCCTGCATCTTTGATTGCAAATGTTGTCAATAGTTATCATTAGATCAGAATTTCATGTGAATCTTCTTGTAATTGATGTTACCTTGTTTTTTCCCTTTATTTCCGGACATTTGATGGACGTGGGTCTCATCTGGTGGTTCCATGTTGCCTCCTAGGTCTTCAACTTCTTCTAATTTAGGGTGATTTGTTGAATTCGTGCTCTTGCGTTGGCTTGTCCACGCTCAAGATCTCGGGGAAGGCAAGTCTTGTTTCCCTCGATTAGATTGAATCGTCTTGATCTTCTTGCATATCAAGTTTGCATATTTTGCATCTTACCCCCTCCTATTACTCTTGTTTTCTTCTTTTTCTATTTGGTCCTCCATTTGTTTGGGCTGTTTCAATCTCTTTTTTTTTATAAGAAGCCCGTTAGTCTAGGCCCATTTGTTTCATTATTCATTTTGGGCCTTTTGTTCCGTTCGGTTGTTGGATCAAATTACCCCCACGACGCCTCGTCTTCTCCGTAACCTTCTCCATTTCTCCCCTTCCGTCTTACGCCCGTTCGCTTGTTTGTGTATAAAGACGTCGGTTGCTTGGCTCTCCAAGTACTCGGTGCGGTTCTCATTCCTTCCTTCATTTTTCTCTAGAAGGTTTGTCTCTAGCCTTTGTAATCTCTCTTTTCGGTTCTTTTCTGGCTGGGCTTCTCATTTTTCTCCTATATCTAGGTCTAACTTTTGTTCATTCATTTCCTCTTGTTCTTTAATCCGCTCTATTTTGCTCATCATTTGGTTAATTATTATTTGATTTTGATGGATTGAATCGAGTATTGTCTTGTGTAATATATCTTGTATGAACATGATTTGAGTTAAATCTTGAAGTTTTAGGACTAGTTTGATTGATTTTCATTTTCAGTCTTTTTATATCCTTTATTAGATATTACATATCTGAGGTCTAACATTCCCCGATTTTGATCTAGTAGGTCTTCGTCCTCAAGTCTTTTCGATTGTAGTGTTTGTTCAAGTGTCGGATCTAAAAAGGTATGTTTTTTTTTCAAATTTCGTTTTGTAAATATAATTGCCTGTCACCTTTGTAGTGGTTATTTAGCGTTTATGTCTCTCAGCATTAGTAGAAGTATATATGTATATTTGATGGTAGTTAGAGTAACTTTATACTATATTTTAGTGTTTAAAACTGATATGCTCGATAGGTGTATAAGTTCTATGTTTAATATGGGTGTAGTCCTTATATGAATCTATTGCCCGATTGTCCTAATAGTCGAAGCGGTTGGTTTTTTTTCTAGATGGCCATGATAAGATTGTTAAATGCTAATGTCTTGCATATGTTGATTATGATGTGCTAAAGTAGGCACCTTTGTTGGCCCAAAAACGAGGCATATATCTTTGAATATACTGACAAGCTTGTAGTTCTGATAACTTTATACTATATTTTATTATTTAACCAGATATGCTTTGATTCATGGTAATTCAAAGTAAGTTTCTATTGTTGTTTCTTGTTTGTAAGTAGGTGTAATTTATATGTATATTTCATGTAATTAACTATGTTATCAATTTTCCCTAGATGTATGGTGTTTCTCCTAGAGAGTCTTTTTCCTGGGTTCATAAGAAAGTTCCTTATCATGTTATGGAAATTCTTGGGTTGGAACCTCGCTTTCGGATCCGTTTAGTTGCTTTGAAGATTGATAATCCTCATATTATGCCTTCTAATCATGTCCGGATTGCCGCAAGAGCCCGGAAACAAATTCGTGGTGCCTTTTATGTCATGAATATGAAGTTTTGTCTTGACTATGAAGCTCGTCTTGTTTATTGTCTTGCTTATGATGATGCTCATGCAAGATTCTTTTCGTGGGTACCAAGTTCGAAAGTAGCCGGTTCGTGGACTATCTTGTGTTTCAAGTCCAATCTATTTCTGTGATGATCAATCTTTTGATGATTTCGTTAATATTCCAGTCTCTCAAAAGGTAATTGACTTGTTGCTTTACATTTTTTTACAAAAATAAGATTGATGTTATGGTCATATTTTAACAAAATCTTTATGTTTTGTAGTTTGTGCCTCCTTCTATTCAGCGGGACCGGGCTTGAGCGGTTTTTTGTTGATAATGAGGTGGTTTCTCGTATGTTCTTGAGAATTTCAATGTTCCATTTGGTGATCGAGGCGGGGTTGTTCTTTGCTAAGGGGTTATTTTCTGTTGATAATGTGAAGCTTGTTGCTCGTGTTATAAGGCAGCATCTTGGTCAAGAGTTTGTTTCTGCATGGAAATTTGCTATGGACAATGTCATTTGGTGTAGTTTACATCCTCATGCTTGATGCCGCAGATGTTCCTAAGTTGGCTGGCTTCTCTTTCTCGGTTGGTATTCAGACTGTGTCCTTCTTTCGTGTCTTGAGCCTTGATTACCGACCTGCTAATGAGGACATGTATCGATCGTGGCGTGTCGTGAGGCTTTATCCTCTGCCCTAAATCTCTTGGTGATTGGTATATGTTTTATGCTATGCTATCTTTTTGGCATCTATGTTCTCAACTGAAACTAAGTTATTATGTCATGGTTTGTATGTAATATTATTACTGGACCTCTAGTATTAGTATTTGAACTTTGAGTACCTGTAATTTATGGTCTGTATATATTAATATTTGTGGACTTTTATTATGAGTTCTAATTGGTAAGGTTGCTTATCTATTCATGGTTTTCCATAGCTTATATGATTATTGTTTATCAATGTATATCATTCTAATATGTCTTAAAAAGTTTTTAACTCCGCCTATGGGTTGGCATTTTTTTTCCCAACCCATAGCAGGTCCCAAGCCCTGGAAAGGAGGAGGGTTAGAACTTTTTAATATTAATTTTGCAGGTCTTTTTGAGGGAAAAGTTCATTTGATCCAATTGTGAGTTTGGTTCTTGCATGATCTGTTCAAGTAAGGCTTGTTACAGTAATTAGTTTGTCAAATTTAGTATTTCTTCTAGGCTTCATAATTGAGGTTTCTGGTTTTAACAGTTTTGAATATTTTATGAATTTTTTTGATTTTTTTCTGTGGTGCTCAGGAAGTGTCATGTGCCACTACTTCATTTCAGTTGTTGTAGCTGCTGGCTCTTTATGTTGTATGATCCGCTTTGGTAATTCAAGTTATGGTTTCAAAACATTTAAGGTATGTACAAGTTACACTATTTCATTAAGTGTAATTCAAGTTTGAATCAACTATAACTGATTTGCTCTCCTTTCTTCCTAATTCTAGTATATATGAAGCCAAACCTTTTACTTCAAATTCTTTTTGTGCCAGTGGCTTGAGGAACACAATGTAGTAGCATAATCTGTCAATCACCTGATCCTGCCTTGTGAGTTGTCTTAGAGTTTTCATGGTAGGTTACTACTGATTTGCTTTTATCAATCAATTCACAAATTATATGATAGGTTACTACTAATTACACTATTTCTTTTTACTGTAACTGGTAGTTAAAGCTACTATAACTTGGTAACCTATGATTGTTTCATTGTTATTTGGATTGAGCATTTTATGTAGGCTGTTTGTATGCAAGTGCTGTTGTTCAAATTTCAATTGATCACTGTCCTGTTTCTGTATCTGAAGTTTTAGGATTTGTTCTAGGGTTGTTATTAACATAATAAATGATAATTGGCTCATGATCAAGTTTTGTGGTACAAATCTATTTTGCTGTTTTCCTATTGATGAAAATGAACCTTTGACCATTGCTTACTGTAGCTTATGTCTTAATATTTTGTGTCGCTGAACATGTGTCAGGACTCTAGACTAGCAAATCAATATTTGAAGGAGCCACAGTTTGCTCAGTCATCTTCCCCGCTTCATCTATTTCTTTTAGTAAAGTCTGTATTTTTCTAGTTGTTATGTGGTTGCTGTAGTTACATATAAGGATACTAACAATTATAGCATATCATGTACTGTAAGTCCAGTGTATTTCAATGATAACTAGTAATATATCATTATTTGCTAATTTAACATTTGATTATGCCTATTTTGTGTGTGGTTCCTGATGTCGTTTCAGCCACACATTTTGTTATTTGGCATTCATAGCAAATTTTGATTTTAACTTATGAGTTTGCCTAATTTGTGTGTGGTTCCTGAAATCATTTCAGACCCACATTTTGTGTGTGGTTCCTGAATTAATTTCAGCCTCTCATTTTGCTATTTGGCATTCATAGCAAATTTTGATTTTAACTTATGAGTTTGCCTATTTTTTGTGTGGTTCATGAAATCATTTCAGCCTCACATTTTGTGTGTGGTTCCTGAAATCATTTCAGCCCCTCATTTTGGTATTTGGCATTCATAGCAAATTTTGATTTTAAATCATGGATTTGATATTTTATGATTTTCATCCTAAATTTTTTTTTTTTGATTTTTGCCTTTGAATTATACCTTGATCATGAGTTGTTAACTGAAGCTGTAATGTATTTGTTCCTGATCAGGTTTCAATACTCCAGCATACCATAAGATTGACCATGTTCTGATGTGTCTCCTCACCAACCTGGAGTGCTATTCTTGTTTGTGTCTTTGGTCATAGAGAAAGGTGAGTCTTTCACCTGGTATCCATTGTTTATTAAAGTTGAAAGGAAAATGTTCATCCTATTTTCAATGTTTCTAAGACATGGTTCTTCTAGGATGAGTCTTCAAGTATGGTTACTCTTTGCTCTACGTGGACCTGTCACCATATTTCTTAGGATTTCATTTAGTGTTGTTATTAAGAAATTACATTCTGTAAGGCTCATGAAAATAGATACTAGACTGTAAAGATTTTGATTTTCGTTGCTCTGTTCCTCATAGGTATTAGGAGATATTACATGCTGTTAAGCTGAAATGAATGTTCAGATGATTTTTTGTAGATTGATTTGGTTGAAAATGTTTCACCTGTTGCATGTCAGATTTGCCTGCACTGAAATATTTCAATACAGGTGGTGCAATTTCAAATTGTTATGTGAATCGTGCAGTTTGAAATTCATGTGTGTACCATGCTTTTTATTGCATGAATTTCTTTTTATTCATATGTATGCAGTTTTCGTGTTTCCTATTACATGATTTCCAAAATCAGAATTCATGCATGTGCGGGTGAACTAATGCATGAATTTGAATTTGTTTCAGATCGTGTATTTATTTTGTTTTATTTGCATGTGTATTGTTTCCTGTCCAAATGCACAGGAGCCCATTAGACAGACTCTAAATTAAACTACGCAGCATTCACGCTGGACAACAATCCTAAATCGCCAGCTGATGTGGCAGCGAGAAACATTAAAAGAAATACAGTGAAGAGCAAATTCACGCATATCGCCAAGGCCGTCTTCATAAAATGAAGAGTAAATTCACGTATAAAATGAGACTATCGCTTCGCACGCGCCTTCCAACTCTTTCTTCCTCATTGTACAAAATCTGACATATGCTAGCGACTTCCAGCGCCGTTGAGGCCGCCCTAAAAAGTAGAGTTTTATAACAGTAGATCTGCCACGTCATCTGTCAGGAATAGAACCAGTTGTTACAAGAGTCTAGAAGCTTTAGGGGGTATTTGTGACTATTCCGCTCCCGCTTCACACTAGGTCCATGCCAAGCACACTCAGCTTCACGAACTTCGCTCCTCAAAAAAGGTAAAGCGAGCTAGAGGCCAACTTCACGCGTTTTTTTCCTATAACATATCAAGGGGTACCTCAGTTTTGGGAATTTTTTTTGTGGGCAGGGGGTTTGGAACTGCTCAACTCCATATTTTTCAGGTCCATTCCATATTTTTTAGTCAAACGGTTTCAGCTCCATGCACTCTGTTCGACGAAAAAGAGTGAAGGTGTGAGAACACCTAAAGAGGTACTCCACAAACTCTATTTTTTTATGGAGTTGCTCTATAGTGGACTTTGTGGAGCAGAGTTCATGGTGCAATCCCAAACACCCTCCTATACTCCCACATGGAGTTGTGATATAATTACTCACCTCACCACTCATAATCATGGATTACTTTTTCCTAATCGCTTCCCCTCCTCACGCAGCTGATCCTTCCCTTGCATGTTGCCCCTCTCCTCGCGACTCTTCCCCTACGCACCGCCCCTCCTCTCTTCCTAGCGCCGCCGATCTCCTCTTCGATGGATAGGCCGTCGGCGCCATGAATACGGGTGTGCTTTCCATTCTTGTGAAAATATCAAGTGCAATTTCAATCAGGTATAATGGACCATTTGCATAAAAACAACATATTTTTAGAGCTGAAGCAAAGTTGTGTGCCAAATAGTATCACCTAATACACAAACTCCACCGTGGAGTTCATAGAGCGGAGCTTGAAAATCACGAGCGGATTATCTTTTTAGTTGCGAGCCATAAGATTAGTAGTCGTTATTTATAGTCCCATAGTTGGTTATTTTGTAACCATTGTTTTACTTGGTTATTTTGCAATCACTGTTTTTCTTTTTTTTTTTTTTCTCGTCTTTTAAAAAATAAAGAAAAGGCATCGCAAGCTTTGTCCACGTGAAGCGGATGGGACCCTGAGGATAAATTAGGTTCAACAGATTTCCCCGGTGGAGTAAAAAACAAAGGCGCGCAGAGCGCACCAGTTTATTCCCCCGTTACGCGTTACGTGTGGAGTACAAATAGAAAGTCCTGCTTTCTACGTCGAACTCACCACCACCAGCTCACCACTACGTCGAACTCGCAGGGAAGAATACGGACCACGGCGACGCCCAGGAGATGTCCTGCTTTCATTGGCTCATGTGCAGAGGTGCCACCACCAGGAGGAGGACGTGCAGCTGGAACTCAACAACAACAAGCACTTCCGCCGCCTCAAAGCCGAGGACGCCTACGTGAACCGGGACGAGGATTTCTCCTTCATGGTGTCCGAGGAGGAGCGAGAGCGGCGGGACGCCGCAAGACGGACGGCGGAGAAGGTGCTCTTGACTGTTATATCTGATGACTCACAGAGCTTTGGAAAACGAATGAAGTTACTCAATTTTTTGTTGCTTTTTGGGCTCACGGCGAACAGGAGCTGAAACAGCAGGCGTGGGTCGTCCAGGTGGAGGCTGATAGTGACGAGGACATGAAGGTACTCCGTATACTCATGCACATTCCTAATCTCCAATTTGGCGTCTATTTTTTAATAGAAAGTTTGGCATGTAACTGTATTAGTTCTCCACGAATACTTAACAATGTAAACCTTTGCATTCCGAGGAGTCAAATATTCTAATTTTTTTTATTAAGTGTATATATAAGTAAAAAGGTTTTATAATGTGCAATAATTATTATTAGATTAGTCATGAAATATATTTTTATAATAAACTTAATCGAAGATCAAACTGTAGACAGTATCTTATATAAACTAAGTCATACTTAAATTTTTCTTTGATTTCTGGATAAGCGAAATTTATATATATTTTTTAAAAAAAAATTACACAATACAACGCAGACACTCAACACGCACACACGCTATGAGCACATATTTTTTGATGACAAATGCTTTTCTTTGTTCCCATTTTTCGTTTTGAGCCCAGGCCCAACATGAAGTGCAAAGCAGCCATAGGCTGAGCGAGATCGCTGAAGTTAAGGTGTCATGGTCCTCATGGAGATGGAGGAGGGCCTGCCAATCGCTCAAGTCGCTGATTTATCGGGTATATATATAAGATGGAAAATCCATTTTGGGGCCCACTGTGCTTGAAGATAAAGAGCATTCGAGTCCTGTGCGATTTTACATGAAAAGACAAAAAAACTCTAAAAAAGCTATTGAGATCATCTGATTTTTCGATTTTTTTTCCTCTCTAGGTACAAAACCAGTTTTTTAAACCCATCTCAGCTTTTGAAAATGGTACATTTTTGCACCAGCAGTAGTTTTTGTGGTTTGTATTGCTTGATATTTTCATTCAAATATCTAAAATTCATTATAAGAATAAACAATCATCCAAGTATTTTATATATATATGGAAAGTAATGCAAAATAATATTTTTTGCATATATCTTATTTTTTTTAGAATTTTTAATGATTTTATATGTCTTTTATAAAAACATGTGTTTTTATTTCAATTTAACTCCAACTCTCAACTAGTCCAACCTCTCCCCTTTGACGTAGCGCTACAGCAGCAAAATCACCATCAAATCAAAACCATAAAAGGATGCAAAAATACATTCACAATTTTTAATTTATAAAAGGACTGTTTTCCCGAGGCATACTTCAGTGGTAATAAACTAACAATTAATATACTAATAGTTGCCGAATGTTATGTGCTATAATTACACTTTGCATTCCAAATTGTAAATCAATTTTTTGTGTTGCATTAAGTTAAGATATTTTTAATTTTACTAAATGTTAATAAACAATACCAATATTTATGACAACAAACTAGTAGACACTAGATATCATGAAATATAGTTCCAAAATATATTTATTTGATGTCATAAATGTTGTTACCATTTCATATAAAGTTGGTTGATTCTCTAGCAAATTAAATTATAGCTAGAAGTGATAAAATACTTGTCAACTACAATGTTGTAGGTCTTACAAATTTGGTACATACTATGTCAATATTTGAGATCTTTTGACAAATTCACAATTTGAAAATTTAAATCTAATAATTTTAAACAAACATTTGAGCCTATAAAATGTATTAAATTATTTTTTCAATTAAAAAATTATAGATCGTGTTGAACTTTATACTTTGATACAAATTCTCTATTCATGAAAATTCATATTAAAAAAGTTATGTTCTCTTTATATAAGAGAAAAAAAAAAAAAGAGAACAAATGACAAGTGGGTGTATTCCAAGTCAACTAAACCACCAAGAAATCGTTTTGAACTGGTCAATTCGGTATATTGTCCGACTTTAAAAAATTAAGGTTTTTATTTGTCTTGTATTCATGTTTGAAGATTTTTTTAAAAAATTCAACAACTGGTTTAGGGGTGTGAATTATTAGACTTTGCTCATTGTAGTTCATTAATCTCAAAATATCCAAACTTTAAATTACTATTTTTTTTCAAAACACTACAGAATCCGCTTCTTTGCCGAGTGCGAGAATGTTTGCCGAGTGGAAAAAATCGGCACTTTCGGCAAAAAGAGTATCTTTGCCGAGTGTAAACCGAGCACTCGGCAAAGACATCTTTTGCCGAAGTGCCGGCGGCCGGGCGGTGTTTCCCACCGGAAAAATTAGATATTTGCCGAGGCCGTAACCGTCGGCAAAATAGTACACTTCGGCAAAGAATAACTGACCCAAAACGGCCACGTTCTCCGTCACATTTGCCGAGTGTCCGACGTTAGACACTCGGCAAACTAAGTATCCTTTGACGAGTGCCACGAGTCCACGCACTCGGCAAATAGGGTCTTTGTCGAGTGCCATAAATGGCACTCGGCAAATTATGCATTTTTTTTTTTTTTTCGTCCCATATTTTTTGTGTGGACTTGGTACGATAATTACATCTCATCTTCAGAATTTGGGACAATTTCAACTTGTTTTGCTATATTTCATGAATTATTTCTTTTTCTTGCATTTTACGGACCACTCAAATTTGAACTGCACGTACATGAAATAATAGAATTTGGTCATTCAAAAATTATTATTCATGATGTTTGGCGTATGTTTAGGCTCAATCCAGGGAACTTCGTGCGAAATTGCGAACATTTTTGTGTCGGAACATGACGAAGTTACATGCGGGGAAAAGTGTTTTTAAATTCTATAAAATCCAAACGAAGTTTAAAAATCACGAAACTTGGCGAGGTGTCTTGTCATCTCATGAGTAGGCTGTGGTAAAAATTTGAAAAAGTTTCGAGCAAGTTGTGACGTCGGATGGCTAAAACTCGAGAACCCCACACTTGATCTCATGAGGAGAAAGTGTGGAGATGTCCGAGTTTTAGCCATCCGACGTCACAACTTGCTCGAAACTTTTTTCAAATTTTTACCACACCCTACTCATGAGATGACAAGACACCTCGCCAATTTTCGTGATTTTTAAACTTCGTTTGATTTTATAGAATTTAAAAACACTTTTCCCGCATGTAACTCCTCGTCATGTTCGACACAAAAAATGTTCGCAATTTCGCTGAAGTTCCCGGATTGAGCCTAAACATACGCGAAACATCATGAATAATAATTTTTGAATGACCAAATTCCATTATTTCATGTACCAAGTAGCTCAAATTTGAGTGGTCCGTAAAATGCAAGAAAAAGAAATAATTCATGAAATATAGTAAACAACTTGAAATTGTCCCAAATTTTGAACATGAGATGTAATTACCGTGGCATCAAGTCCACACAAAAATATGGGACGAAAAACAAAAAATTATATTTTGCCGAGTGCCGTATAGGGTACCCCGGCGAAAGAGGTTCTTGCCGAGTGCCAGGACGCTGCGGGCACTTTCGCAAAGTGTTTAAAAAAAAAAAAAAAAAAAAGCCGCCTTTCCCCGCAGAAAGCCGTATAAATACCCGACCCAGGAGCCATTTCAATCATTTTTTCCTTTCCCTTTCCCCGCGCCCACCACGCCGCTGAAAATCGCCGCCGCCGCTTCGCCGCCGGAGCCCGCCGCCGCTCTCCTCGCCGGATCCGCCCCCTCCCGCCGGTTGACCTCGCCGCCACCGGAGCCCGTCCCCGCCACGGACGCTTTCCGCCTCATGGGCGCCGCCGCCGCGGCGCCGGGCCAAGCCGGATCCGGGCGCCATCCGGCGGCGCCCGGCCTCAAGGCCCCGGCGGGCCACCCGGCCAGCCGGGGCTGCCGGCCCGGCCCGCCCCCCAGGCCCCTCGCCCCCTCTCCCCTCTTCCGCCTACAGAGGGAGGAAGGGAAGGGAAGAAGAGGAAGAGGGAGGAAGGAAGGGAAGAAGAGGAAGAGGGAGGAAGGGAAGGGAAGAAGAGGAAGAGGAGGGAGGAAGGGAACAAGAGGAAGGAGGAAAGAAGAGGAAGGAGAGGAGGAAGAAGAGGGAAGGGGAGGAGGAAGAAGAAAGTGTCTCGACCGGTCGTCGTTTCTTCGTGGTTGCGGTGATCCACGCCGTCGTCACTCACCGTTGCTCTTGCCGCTCCTCGCTGCCAAGGTAAGCCCCTACCCTTCTAGTAGTGGTTAGTAGTTGTTAGTACTAGTAGTTAGTAGTGTTAGTTGTAGGGTTAGTAGTAGTAGTTAGTAAGTAGTTAAGTAGCTCTTAGTATTAGTTGTGTTAGTAGTTGTTAGTAGTAGTTGTAGGGTTACTAGTAATTGTATATGTATGTGGTTGGTGGCCTTCGAGCCCATATTGGTGGTTGGTGGCCTTCGTGCCCATGTTCGGTATATATATGTGGTTGTTGGCCTCGTGCCATGTTTTTGCAGGTTTTGGGAACCTCCCGTGGGGAGGTGTTTACCGAAATTTGGAGTCGATAATAACTTTTTTTTTCCCTTTTTTAGGAGGACCCGTGGGAGGGACTCGGGCGACCCGATTGTCCTCGTGGGCGCCGCAGTCTTGCTGCACCGCGTCTCCACCGACAATCGTAGGTATTAATCACCTCCTCCTTATAGTTGTCTTACATAGCGCGACCCGGTTAGGCGTCTCCGTCCGAAAGAGATACGACGTTGGTATGCGCATCCGTGCATATCTGCGACCGTACCGCTTTGGATTGTCCACGTTTTTGGGCAGCCAGCGGATGCGTAGATGGGTTAGCATCCATGCTCGACTCCCGCCGGAGCCGATTTTGGCGACACCTCCCGTTGTTCTCCGGATACACACTCTCCCCACCGGGACGTGTATCGGGAGAACAAATGAGGTGCCGCCGAAATTCTTCGGAGCCGAGCATGGATGCTAACCTTTGCTCACGCATCCTCGGTGGGATTAGGACCTATCCCTCACCTATTAGATGGTAGGAAGGCCGTGTAGATGCTATTGCTGGTTATATGGCTCGCCGACATGGGCGTATGACGAGGATGGATAACCGTGAGTGGATGTACACCGGCTTCGCAAGTAAGAGCCTTGAATGGGTTAGGGGACCGATGCTTTCTCGAGCATGCATTTGGCCCATTTGCTAAAGGGTCTGCTCGATGCCGTGTCCCTGCGGCAAATGTAAGAACAACAAAAGAAACGAAAGATTGAAATGGGCAAAGATATTTACAAGAACGGATTCGTCCCCAAACTATAGCCGGATCTTCCACGGTGAAGTCGATCGTATTAGAGAGGGCGTGGTGAGGCCCCTCCTTGAGGAGTATGATGCGATGCTTGGATGGCGCATATGATGGCGAACTTTCACGATGCACGGTTCAATGAAGCATTGAGGAGGAACCCGAGGAAACCGCTAAGGCGTTATGAGATGATGGAGGTGGCACAAAGAGCCCCTTCACGAAGACAATGGTTACGGCCGGATGCCATTTCACGCCTTATAGCGTTGAAGTCGCAATTGAGCATTAGTCGAGACGGCGCCGACACCCTGTTGTCGCTATTGGCAACCGCTTCTAGAGGGTCACGTCCCCGCCAAGAACATGTACGAAGTCACGAGACTCCTTCGTGGACTCAAGATGCCGTATGAGTCGTACCATGCTTGTCCAAAGGGGTGCGTCCCTATTTAGGGGAGACTGAAGGAAGCAACGCATCTTTATCCAAAGTGCAAAGCCTCTAGGTTTGTGGAGGTAGAATGTAGTGATGGCGGGAAGAAACGGTCAAGATCCCCGAGATGGTCCTACGACACCTTCCTTTCGTCATCGAGGCTCCAACGGCTGTACATGACATGAGGAGTCCGCGAAACAAATGACATGGCACAAGTTTATTACCTCCCATGGGCGTGCCAAAAAAAGAGGACCTTGCGGGTTGGTACCTTGTGCGGCGGTATCGCCGCCGCGGTAAAGCGCCTCGTTCGAACGATGATGATTACAACCTTGACCCAAACACCGAAGAGTTCTATCAACCCGAGGGGCTAGAAGGACGTTTGGAGATAGACATTCTTTTCGCCGATGGGCATGGAAGTAGACAACGCCATCGATGAGGACGAGGGTGATGAGGTGCGAGGATGCTAAGGACTTGCAAATTCTTGAACGATGGAGGATGGTGCGCGAAGGAGTTGTGGAGGGCGATGCACATGCCGAGGGCGATTACAGATGATGAGGATGGTGACATTGATGATTACAATAGTGATAGTGATAGTGATAGTGATGACTACATGCCACCTTAGGCATTCGGGGAGATAATTTCTAAATCATGTAATACTATTTTGTTATTATTGTTACCTTTCAATTATGTTTCGTTCATTTTGCAATACTAATTGGTTTACTCTTTGTCTTTGCGGCGACTTCGACAAAATGCCGAGCGGAAGACGGCAACGTCGACAGGTCCGGGTCCCCCTCTGCGAGCCCCCCACCCTCTCCCCACGCCGACGGGAGGAGGCCGACGAGGAGGAGGCCGACAGCAGCACCGACCGGTGGAGACGCCGAGGCGCGCCGACGTCGCCCGTCCACGAGGAGGCTTGAGTTTGTGTCTTCGCCGAGCCAACCGGGGCCGTCGTCGGGCCACACCTCTTCGGACTTCGGACTCGGTGTCGAAGAGACACTGTCGAGATGTCTTCCTCGAGTTTGAGCAAGGTCTACCAAGCGGGGCCCTCGACCCTCCCACGGGGATGATCCCTTTGCCCGCCCCGCTGATTCAACCCCATGGTGACAAGTAAGTAGCCATTGATATTTTCACTACTTGTTCATATGACATGTTGAAAATCGAACTTCAAACTAACAATTGCCTTAATGGCTCGTGGAATCCGCTAGAAGATTGTAAGCTTTAGGGCGCTTTGCGCCATATCAATGGCATCCATCAGCCTCCCGATTAAAGCGAACTACCCCGGCACGGTGACCGCCGGGGCGGTGAGGGAGCCGCCACGGGCGTGGCACTTCCGTGCGTGTGGAGGAGGGCGTTGCGAAGATCAAGTCGGAGTTTTGGGTGAGTCTCGTATGCGTGATTACTTCACGCGTTTTTAAATACTATGTTTTGTAAATAATAGAATGATACGTGTTGTCCGTATGCGGAACTACTTCACGCGGCGAGGCGGGGGCAAGAGGCGGTGGCCGCTAGAGTGCGGGACAAGGTCCGCCGAGACCGACTCAAGGACCTCGTACCATGAGGCACGTGTCCAAAGTGCATCATCTCCTTCCTTGCGCCGACGTGCTTGGCAAGGTGGTGAGGAAGAATGAAGCAAGGGAGATGATGCTCGAGGGAGACCCGACCTCACCGGGGAGCAAGACATCCAGTTCGTAGAAACGCATTTATTCCCGATTCCTTCAATGAAAAATAAGCGAGCTTCCATTCATCCTCTCGCTATGTCATGCGATGTGTCCGGAGTGGTGCAGCAAGTACAAGGACTACTGGCTGGGAGGCTATTGTGGACAAGTGGCTCTTTGGACGACGTGCGAGACCAAGAGACTTCGTCGAGATGTCGCTTGGAGATGGAAGGGAAGCCACACCACCAAGGGAGCGTGCCCCTCCCAAAGGTATATGGATAGATGGGTACGATTCTGTTGATTTTTTTATTCAAGCGCTCAAATCTCTTCACTTCTAACCATCTACGTTCCTCCTTGCGGTCCGCTTCGCATGAAGGCTAGCACATCATCACGAGAAAGTACGCTGGTTCGCCTTGACTCACAAATGCAGAGCGATCCCGACAAGGACAACGCTCTATGACCCGCGAAGGGGCCCGAGGCGTACACCAACGCCCAAGCGTCTACCCTGCTTACCCAAGACGCCGAGGCGCAGCGCGCTATGGGGGACGACTTGATCCTCGCCACCGCGCCCCTAGACACGAACTGGTGATGAGGTTGGGAGGGGGAAGCAAAGACGGCGGCAATCGGATGGCCAACGGTAGCATCAACCCGGCCCTCCGTTCACACAGCGAGCGAGATTCGCTCAAGGAGCACGACCTCCACCGACCTCCCCATAGCACCTCTACAGCCAGAGCTCCACGCAGATGATGCAGGAGTTTCGTGTAATTAGCTTCATTCATCGTTCAATCGGTTTTACCCATGTCCGCCCTATGCATTGTTTCAACGTTACGGTGTAATATTGCAGGCCCGGATGGCGAGTTGAGGCCAAGCAGCGCCCAGCGGCGAGAGTTTGAGGCGAACGGGCGGCCCGCCGAGGCGGCCCATCGGCGGAGTTGAGGCATACCAAATACCGGCCGCTGTCACCGCAGGGGCGTGGCGGGCTACTTCCGGGCCTCCAAATCCGGGTGTGACCACGCCTCCGTTGCCTAGCTCGTTGTTCGCTCCACCCCCCTCGTTTCCGTTCCTCCTCACCGTAGGGACTCCTGGTGAGTATATGTTGTTGTTTATTTATTTGGCTTGTGCGGCTCACTTGCGTGTACTAATGAGATCGCCTCTCCATTGTGCAGCCACCACTGCCGGCCGGGTTCGAACCCGACTCCTCCGTGTGGCCCTTCTCCACCCCATCCACCCCATCCGGTTGGCCCGACTCCACGATTACACGTGGCGGTGGCGTTCCTCCTCCGGCACGCAGCGGCCACACTACGGGCTTCCACACGTCCCTCCTACACACCACGGGTGGACGTACCAATCGGCGCCCGCGGCATGGGTGGTATCCGGGCAAGGTGAGGGCCCTCACACTCTTCGCACCCGGGGAGGCCACGGGTCGGGGTAGTGAAGTTGAGTTGGTGGTGATTAGGTTCGACCTGTGGCACCGTGATGGATTTCTTTTGGATGTTGGACATGTTGCACCGCGTGATGGATCTAGTTTCGATGTTGGACATGTTACATTTCGCTTTGGATGTTGGACATGTTGAATTTCGTTTGGATGTTGGACTATATGTGTGAATTTGTGATATATGTGGATTATATCTCGTGAATTTGTGATATATGTGCAATATATATGTGAATTGGTGATATATGTGGTTTATGTGTATATATGAATGCTTGTGGTATATGTATATGTTGATTTGCGGCAACAATAAAATGAAACAGCAAAAAAAAAAAATCCCAGCTTTGCCGAGTGCTAGCACTCGGTAAAAGCCGGGCATCCCGCAAATTTGGCGAGGTTTGCCGAGTGCATAGACGGCACTCGGCAAAATGACCATAACTTTGCCGAGTGCCGTCGTATTGCACTCGGCAAAGTTTATTTTTGGTAAAACAAAAAGTTGCGAGTTGACATTTGGCACTCGGCAAAGTTTTTAAAATATTCAAATCTTTGCCGAAAGTGCCCCGGCGTTTGGCACTCGGCAAAGGAGCGTCCATATGTAACGTTGACGTTGAATTCGCCGAGCACCGACATGGCACTTTCGGCGAACCCTTCGCCAACGCGGTGACATTTGGCACTCGGCAAAGATTCGTTTGCGAGTCATTCTTTGCCGAGGGGGTTCGCCGAGTTTGGCGGTCGGCAAAGCCTTTGCCGAAGAGTGCGAACTGCCTTTGCCTAGTCGCGATCGCGCACTCGCAAAGCAACCCGATTCCCTGTAGTGAAAACATGCAGGTCATCTATAGCAACACCAACACAACCGGTCATCTCGAATGGCAAAAGAAAAGCTGGCCTAACTGTACTCTGAACACCCTGTTATTCGCTTGTACCATGCTGTTTTCCGCGTACATGAATCCTTCTTCATCAACATCAATCACAATCAAGATATTGCTTGTGGTTGACATCGTGGTCTGCATCATTATCAATGCAGTGCTACTCATTAAACTGCCAAATTGGGGCAATGTCTTGGGCTGCATCTCATGGCTCCTCCTAGAATTTGCGATGTGCCTTCTCATTCTCCCGTTCAACGGATGTTATGCCTTCTGCATCCTCACCGTCCTCTTCCTGATTGTCATTGTTGCTCTCCTTCAACCAAAGTTGCAGCATGCAGTAAACAAGTATGCCTTGCCCTCCTTCTTCACCACCGATGATAGCGATACACAGAATGACGTGAACGATCAGGAGAATGAATACATAAACCACTTATTCGACATATCGAACGGCATTGCCACCTGTGGTGGCCTGGTCACCGGAATTTTGGGATACTACTCCTACATGGAAGGGCCAGTCACCGCAACTGGCTTCTTCTTCTTCTGTACTGTACTTCTGGGGCTCTATCTGATGATGGTGATAGCCATGAGAGCTGTGTCTCCACCCCATGCTGCCTGCCTCGCCATCGTGCTCAAGACCCTCCTACTGCTCACCGTTATCACCGCCTCGGTCTCATTTGTACGTCACTCATCAGTGACCATGTAGACTCCAGTCCAATCACAGAACCACACTCGCCATTCTCTGACGACAAGGTGTCTTGTTTTATGGATCCAATCCATGGATCTTGTGTGTCATATATGTCGTATTCGCGTCGAAGGTGCCCTTGTATGTCATATATGTCGTATCGTATCGTACAATTGCTTGGAAATAGATGCACTTATAGAAAAGAAGACGAAAAATGAAGCTTTAACAGAGCTGCTGCAGACCTTATTTTAGCCGTAATGGAACTTTGGCATGCTTTAATACTCCCTCCATTCTAAACTATAGCTCGGTCTATCTTTTCTAGGTACGAAACTTTTATACGTATATGTAGACCTAATACTATATATCTAGCTAGGTGCATAGAGAAACAATAAATGCCAGAACGATTTTAAGGGAGATACTATTACCGCATCTAGGAGTTCAATGAAACTTTGCAGCATGCACATTGGATGAGCCACGTTACAGCGCAAAAATAATACAGTAATGGTTGGTTGAGAAAGGAAGCAACGAAGCATGCATGAACTCACGATGATGAAATCGGCCATGTTTAGTTGGTGCTACAGCAACCCAAAAGGTCTCCTGCTGGCTCCCTGACGACGTCGTCGTGCCAATCCATCACCTACCGCGCACTCTCTGAATCTCTCCTTGATTTACCGTCTATCTCACTCTATACTAACTACCATCAATGAGGTCTGCTTTTAATTTTATCTAAATATATCCATGTTAGATCTAGTTTTGAAGGATTAATTGAAACGAATTCAATAGTGTAATCGAATTTAATTTCGTTTTTTGGTTTGCGAAGTTATGACATTTTTAGGTAATTGAAATAGTGGGCCCGCTGCTCAGCGCATGCTCTCTCGGAACGAGATCCTCTACGGTTGCCGGAACAACCTGTGTCTCTACGGTTGCCAATCTCTCCGTTCATATCTAATCCAAAGGCCAGCTCTAAAAGTCCAAATTTAATAGGCCTCCAACCGCCCATGAGCCCATCCGCAGGATTCCCGCCCATCGCCCCCTCACGATTCCAGCATCTCTCCGCCCGTTTCGCTCATGGGCGGCGCAGCTTTTCCCGCTGCCGTTGCCGAGCGCAACCTGGGCGCCGCTGTGCTCCAATCCTCGTCGGGTGCCACCGATTGGGCAGCCATCTCGGCTGGCGCGACGCTGCCTCTGAGCAGCGGCGCCGCCGCCTCGCCAGCATCTCGGAGGCGAGCGGCCGCCGTTCTTCGGCAGCGCTGCCCCTGAGCGGAGCGATCATCGCTTCGGCAGCTCTCCCCGGAGCTGCACGGCGCTCCCGTCCTCGCCAAAGCGCGACGCACCCGCCCTCGTCGCCCGACGACGCTGCGCTGGCTGGTGGGCGCTTCTCTTCGTCACAACGCCGGAGCCTGGTCGCCAATGAAGCTGCCGCCGACACCGCTGCTCACCCCCGCCGGGCGTTTAGCTCCCCGCCACCGCGACCCTCGCCTAGTGGCTGTAGATGTTGCTGCCCCATTGCCAACCATGTGGTGGTCGAAGATGTTTATTTGTCAAGAATGTGCTTCAAAGTATTTTTTTGTTATGTAAATCTTTTCAAAGTGCTACCATTCTCGCAAATGTTAGCAAGAGTGTAAAAATGTGCTTGAGGTGTTCTATTCTTTTTTGAAATGTTAGCAAAATGTAAATTGGCACTCCACTCATTGTAAGATGACATTGGTTTATACATAGATGTTTGGAATGCATTTGTCACCGCATTGCACAAAAGTCGCTTCGATTATCTCGTTATTTGTCATCCAACCGTATACAATATTGCTACAAAAAGCTGCTAGCAAAATGCTAAAATTACACTTGAGCTACGTAAACCTGAACATGATAGCATTGTTGTTAGTGAGCCATATATTCCATGGATGATCAAGTACTTCTAGAATTCACCAATAACACCATCTATCGTTTCCGTCAATAGTTGAGAGAAGGAACTAATGTCCGCATATTGTTCAGAAATTCCTTCCTCTGGCAGAGATGACTTTTGGGCTGTGGTGGCATCGTCGTCCATCACTTGTATAGTTTCTTGCTCCTTCAAATAAAAGAGAATCAAATACTTAAATATTATTGAAACCTTTTGCAATGGATACAACTAGAGACAATCGATATGTTGTTTTACGATCACGAACAAGAGAATAAAATAGTTAGAGAGATATGTGTTGTCGAGATACCTTTCAACATTTTTCTTTTTCTTGTCGGACACCTTTGTATTGTTTTCTTTGTTTTTAACTCCCTTTTTCGCACACTTGCGTTTCTTCTCGTACCAAGCTTTTTTTGGCGCTTTGAGGTTTTTGTTTCCACCTCTTTTTTCTTTTAGCTTGCTTTGTACTCAACAATTCATTAGGCACCATAACATTGGTGGGAGCGATGATGGGATTCATAGGGCTTGTAACACCATTCATTTTTTTTCTTCAATTTGCTTGCTGAGCATGTCAAGTGTGGTGTTTACTAACAAGATGCATTCTGATGGCTTGCAGCTCGATGTGCCAAATTGTTGAATTTATAGCCATATCTTTGTAGTTCAACAATTCATCTAATTTTGGATTCTCTATTATGTCACGGCCTTTGTTGTCCTGTACTTTTCCCTTTACAAGGCGCTTCCCGCGTCCATCTCTTCAGTACATAGTGTGTGGGAAGAAATTTGATATTCATCAAATCAAGGACTTTTAAAGCATGGCCACATAGTATTCTGACTCTATTGAATTGCCCACAACTACATGTACTAGTCTGTTCTGTTGGATTTCCAATGACTTTGTACTCCTTCTCTAAGGTGAAATTTTCATCTAGACTCCCAATTGCTACAAGATATTCATTTGTTCCTTCCAATGTTGTGGTGCATGCTACCATTGATCTCTCATATTCACTCGAAAAGCTTCAAAAAAAAAGTTGGTGTGTACAACTTGCTAGCTTGGATTAACATAGGTGTCCTCATTTTGATTCTAGGTAATTTTTTCCTTGAATCAAATTCAGATTGCAATTCATTCTTTCTTTTATATTCCACAACCCTTTCAAATTGCTTGAGAAATCTAAGCATATCAAAATCAGATTTGAAATGTCGCTTTAGGTCGCTGTTCAAACTCTCACTGAGTTGTGTACTTCTCATCCCTAATGTGAACACATCCTTCATATAACATTCAGCCCATTTTTTCCTTTCCTTGTATATACTATCCAACCAAGTTTGCTTGCTTGCCTTTGACCTCATGTTGTTAAATGCTTCTTCAAATGTTGCTTCATCTTCATACTCATACATACACGCACTAAAATCTGAGAGAATACTTGGTTCTTTATTGTTGTCTTCTACTTCTTGTTTGGGAGAATCATCTGATTCTTTGTCAGCTAGTTCAAGTATATGCTTGACAGCATTTTTGCATAATGTGAAAAGTGCACGCACCATGCCATGATTCTAAAAAGACTGTCTTAATTGCTTTTCCCATTGCATAATCTTGATCAGTATATATTGTTTTGGGTTGCTTGCCATTATTGGCTCTCAAGAAGGTCTCAAATAGCCACTTGAAAGATTCAAATGTCTCATCATACATGAGACAAGCACCAAACACCACCGTTTCTCTAAAATGATTGAACCCAACAAATACGCCAAAAGGCCAACTCTCCCTGTTTGTACCAAAGGTAGTATCAAAACTGACAACATCACCAAAATATGCATAGTCAGTGAGCATTTTAGCATCAGCCCAGAATATGTTTGCAATCTGTTCTTCCCGATCCATCTGCAATGCATACTGAAATGATGGGTTCTCAGCAATTTTTTCCTGAAAATACATAAGCATGCTTCCTGCTTCACCATATGCCATCTCCCGTTGTCGCTTGCCCCGTAAATAGTTCTTGTGGTCTTGAAGAGTGTAACTGAGATTAACTGAGCCACCAACTTGGATGCAAGCCAACTCATGAGCAGCTTTGGGCCCAATTCCTGCATCATCAGCCGTCTCAATTTCAAAACCTTGTAACTGAGATTAACTGAGCCACCAACGGGATTACACACCTTTTTCTTCCATCTTAAATATGAAAAATAAAATCTTCAATCAAGCAAATTGATGTTCCTTTCAAAATTCCATATCAGATTCCTTCAGTCCATCAGATCTAGCAAATTCCAGAGAATCAAGAATAAATATAAACACAATGAACCTAGAACAACCCTATCGTAAGTACACTGTACTGAGCAAGAGGTGACGTGAGTGTAGAGATTTCTGGCACTTACTAACCGATGGAGAGCACCAGCATGAGCAGCAGATTGATCAAGAGCACCAGCACGAGCATCAGATAGAGCGCACCAGCACGAGCAGCAGATCGCCGCCGCACGCCCTTTCACTCTCGCGCCAAAATGTTGTCTGGGCGGCAAAGCGCGTAAAAAGCGGAACAGGGATTGGGTGATCGTGTCTGATAGATGGAGACCTCCACGATGGGCTTACGTGGGCCGGTTGGAGGCATGTTATGCTACCTTCTCTGGAGCTGACGGTTGGATGGGTTACAAACGGCAGGGATTGGCCAACCGTAGAGACAGGTTCATTCACCAACCGTAGAGGACCTGGTTCCGCTCTCTCCACTGCTTGTCCGACACGGCTCTATACCGGGAGCTCCGTAGTTCCGTCATAGATACCGGCTGCGAGCATGTCGGATGCTTTCCCGGCCACATGCAGAACCCGCTGCAGCATTTTTATCCCTGTAAACGACAACGTGGCTCATACCGGTGGTTTTAGAGTGTCCCAGTGCGGATAGTCTTTCTAGTCTCTCATCTCCTTCCTAGTTGTAGTAGCCCCAGTCCCTCCATCTCAAAAATTTCAAGACTCTTGCTAGTCTCTCATCTCCTTCCTAGTTGCAGTAGCCAACAGCAGATCACTCATTGTTAATTATTTCCTGTTCGCCCTGAAGCGGTGACCATCACGGGCGTGACTAAATCGCGAACGTCCGCGTAGACTAACTCGAGGGGCGATCCGACAAAACAACTTTCCTATCTAGGAAAGTTTCTATTCCCGATTTTATCCACTTTTGGAAAGCTGAGAGGCTTTCTTTACTTTTGCATGCGATGATGTCAGGCGTAAAAAAAGCAAAACATTTTTTAAAAACTGATATAACTCTTGAATGGTGTATCCGTTTTAAATTCCGTCTGCACCGGTGTTTTCTACGTGATCAAAACGAATAAAACTAGATCCCACTTAACTATGTTTTAGAGATTTTATTTTTTTTATTTTTTTCCAATATCAATTGTTATATTATATAAGTTATACAATATATGTTAGACACTACATCATCTAGTTTTGTCTTATTGTTATGTTCCATAAGTTATACACTATAAGTTAAAAGTATAAGTTAGACAACACATGCTTTGTATAGTTTGATCGTATTGTTATGTTCTATAAATTATACACTATAAGTTATATGTATATGTTACACAATACATATTGTAGTTTTGGTCTTTCTCATTATGTCCTTTAAGCTATATAATATAAATTATACATATATGTTAGACACTACAACATCTATTTTTGTCTTATTGTTATGTTCCATAAGTTATACACTATAAGTTAAAAGTATAATTTAGATAGCACATGCTGTATTTTGCTCTTATTGTTATGTTCTATAAGATATACACTATAAGTTATACATATATGTTAGACACTACAACACCTAGTTTTGTCTTATTGTTATGTTTCATAAGTTATACACTATAAGTTAAAAGTATAAGTTAGACAACCCATGCTGTAGTTTGATCTTATTGTTATGTTCTATAAATTATACACTATAAGTTATACATATATGTTACACAATACATATTATAGTTTTGGTATTTTACTGTTATGTTCTATAAGTTATAATATAAGTTATACATATATGTTAGACAGTACATGTCGTAGTTAGATCTTATTGTTATGTTCCATAAGTTATACACTATAAGTTATACGTATATATTACCCAAAGTACATCTTGTAATTTGGTCTTTTCATTTATGTTCTACAAGTTATATAATATAAGTTATACACATTTGTTGGACAATACATGTCGTAGTTAAGTCTTATTGTTGTTTTATAAGTTATACAAGATAGGTTATACGTATAAGTTATACCTATATATGACTTATTACTATTATAAAAGTTGCTTTTATTTGATCTCCCCACCCATTACTATCCTATACAACTGTCACTGAATGATTTATGTCTCCCAAAAGGGAAAAAATCACGAAAAAAATACCGTAACTTAAGACAGAAGAAAGAGAATGAAAAGAAAAGGGAAAAGGAAAGTTAATATACATAATTTGCTATTATAAAAAAATAAAAAATAAAAAATAAAAAAAATCTTCAAAACATAGTCAAGTGGGATCTAGTTTTGTTCGTTTCATCGCTGTAGAGAACACACCGGGTGCACGAATTAAAAACGGATGCACCATTTAAGAATTATAGCCATTTTAAAAAATATTTTTCTTTTTAAAGTGACATCATCGTCGACATCAAGACACGCTGCGGAAAAAGACAAAAAAAGAGAGAGCAGAGAGAAGAGAGAGTGGGAGTGAGAACAGCGTGCGCACGTGATCGGATCGTCCGCGAAAGTTACCTTCACTCGCGGACGACCGCGATACAGGAATTTCGGACCATCACCCGTCCTCGTTTGCACCTCCTGTTCGCCCTGGGCCCAAAAACAAAAAGGCAAACCGACGGAAAGAAAAACAATTGAGCCCATGTACGCTTGGCTTTTCAAGAACCGCGAGGCCCATATTGACGACGAGATGGAGGTATTCGTGCTTATTCCTAACTAGAAGTATATACCCTTGCGTTGCCGATTCTCTTAATAATACTTTTTATAGAATATTATGTATACATATATAAGAATTTGTCTGAAAGTTATTTTAACTAATAAGCTCTACTAAAAAAATAGTATAAAATATTTGATTAGATTTAAATCATTTTACATGATAGAGATAACATGGATTTTTTTTTTTTAATTAATAAGGGATGACATAGACATAATGGTTAATGATGTGTACACTTTGCATTAAAAGATAGAATATGTAGTGAGTTCACTTAGTGGAGGATGATGTGAACACTTTGCATGTATAGAGAACTCATCTAGTGAGGTTTATCTTTATAAGAGTTATAGATCTCTAATTTGGCGTTTCCTTAACCTTTAATTTGGCCCATATTTTAGCTACTCCACGAATACCATGTCTGTCTACTAACTAGAGCTGTCATTTAACTAGAGCTGTCATTTTTATTTTTATTTTCGTTTTGGGCCCACGTCCAACAGCAGGTGCAAACCAACGAGCGGCCGAGCAAGATCGACCGAGTCAACAAGTCATGTAGGAGGGCCTGCCAAAGGCTTAAGACCCTAATTTCTCAGGTAACAAGAAAGATCCGTTTCGGGCCCAGTGCATGTCCAGCCCGCCCCCACCCACGTCCACTGGCAAAGCATGCATAGTTGTTGATTACTCTCACCATATCTAAACTTATTATTTGTTTCCAACAAAAAAATTGCAGGTCATCTAATGGCAATGATATTGATACCACAGCTGGTCAACTCCAACAGCGAAAAGAAAAGTTGGCCCAACTATACTCTCAACACCATGTTATTCGCTTGTACCATGTTGTTTTCTGCGTACATGAATCCTTCTTCAACAGCATCAATCACAATCAAGATATTGCTTGTGGTTGACATCTTGGTGTTCTTGGTCATCAATGCAATACTCCTCATAAAACTGCCAAATTGGGGCAATGCCTTGGTCTGCATCTCGCCGTTCCTCCTTGAATTATCAATGTGCCTTCTAATTCTTCCATTCAATGGATGTTATGCCTTCAGCATCCTCACCGTGCTCTTCCCGATCGTCATTGTTGCCCTCCTCCAACCAAAGTTGCAGCATTCATCGGTAAACATATATTTCTTGCCCTCCTTCTTGATCACCACCGATGATGGTGATACACAGAATGACATTGGTGATCAAGAGAATGAATACTTGAACCACTTATTCGACATATCCAACGGCATTGCCACTAGTGGCGGCCTGGTCACCGGAATCCTGGGATACTACTCCCACATGGAAGGTCCAATCACCACAGCTGGCTTCTTTTTCTTCTGCACTGTACTCCTCGGGCTCTATCTGATGATGGTGATAGCGATGAGAGCTGTGTCTCCACCCCATGCCGCCTGCCTCGCCATCGTGCTCAAGGCCCTCCTACTGCTCACGATCATCACCGCCGTTTTCTCCACTCATCAGTGACCATGTAGACTCCAGTCCAATCACGGAAAGAGACTTGCCACTCGCCATGCTCTGACAACAAGGTGCCTTGTTTTATGGATCCAATCCATGGATCTTTGTTTGCTTAAGATCCTTGGTAATCCTAATACTCTTTAATTTATTTGTTTCTGTATATGTAGCAGATGAGTATCCTGTGCGATGCTCCTATTTGTGCACTTTTTTTTTAGTACAATGTAATTTTGTTTGTTCAGACAACAGTATACTTATTTTTGAGCATCCAGACAACAATATACTTGATAATACAAACCTTCTTTTGTGTCAGCTGAACTGTGAGTGTTGTAACATCAAATAAATGGTTATACTATGGTCAAACCTCATGGCACTAATTATTGTCAGTGATCAACATGGCAGTGATGGAATCTTAAGGAGCATAAAAACATCACGAATGCAGATATAATCCCACTACAAAAAATGCAGTATTAATGCTGAAGGTATAGAGAAAAAAAAAGATGCAGAGCGATTTTAATAATTTGGTAGGGAGGGAGTGACTAATACCGCACCTAGGACTAAGAGGGAAATACTTTTCAAAAAAAAAAAGGACTAAGAGGGAAATGAAGTATTGCAGATTGCAGTGTGAATGAACCAAATTACAGCACAATACTAGGCCTGATATATACACGACGCGTCTAATTGGCTTCAGTGTCACTATGCCTTTAACAATCATAAATAAAACAACTTAGGAACCTATACAGAGAAATGGGACAGTGGGATACTCTTCTGCAGAGGAAAACAGAGCATCAGGCAGAGGCAGTAAGCTATCGTGGGCCAAATTGGCAGCCCAATCCCCTCAAGATAAAAAAGCAGCCCAATACATCCCTATCCTAACCCCAACGTTTAAGCCACCTTATAGCACAGGGTATCTACACACACACACACACACATTAAAAAAAAAAAAAAAAAAAAACCCCTCCATGAAGTCAATCTTTAGCTCTCCATTTTAGAGGCTAATCATATCTTTACCAATTGGGGTAAAGAGATCCAAATAGGCACTTCCGCTCATACTCTTCTTACAACAAAAGCTGCTTCTTCAGTTCACTAAATATATATATGTATATTCTGAACCGGCAGACAAAGCAAAGGTAACCATATATCACATATGCTTACACTTTTACAAAAGCAGCATGCGGCTTGTTCAGTTCAGTAACTATATATTCTGAACTAGCTGGCGAAGCAAAGCTACACAACACTTTCCCCCACACTATATAAGGCAAGCATGCATACACGATTTTGGAATGAATGAGAAAGCCCTGGTGTACCGTCCTACAAGTACATCAGCGGGCACCAACTGGAGAATCTCCGAAGACAAGGACACGGACCTCATCGTCCTGGAGCTGGAGGTCGGAGAAGTGAGCCAGGATAAACTGGAGGTTTCAACGACGGACCACGTGCTCCTGGTCGTCAAGTACACGGGCGACATCAACGACGAGTGGCGGGCGAGTTCGCTGGACGTCCGTCTGCTCATGCCTCCTGGGTACGACGAAAAGGATGTCAAGGCGATGATGGTGAACAAAGGCTGGCTCAAGATTACCATCCCCAAGCCCAAGCACGAGCCCAATAAGATACAAATCACCCCGTGATCGTACGTGTCAGTATATGTATACATGGATAGACCATGCTCTGACGACAAGGTGTCTCGAGTCTCGACCCATGGATCTTTATTTGCATATTATCCCTGGCAATCTAAATACTCTTTAATGTACTTGAGTAGCTGATGAGTATCATGTGTGATGCAACTATTTGTGCACATTTTTCTCTACAGTACAATGTAATTTGGTTGGTTCACAGACAGCAGTATACTTGAGAAATGAGAATACAAACCTTCCTCTATGTCAGCTTAACTGTGAGTGCTGTAACCTCGAATAAATGGTTATTGGACATGTGATATACTATGGCTAAACCTTATGGCACTAATTATCAAAGGTCTATAACAGTGATGGAAACTTAAGGTGCAGAACAACATCACGAATGCTGCTGTAATCCTACTATAAAAATGCATTATTAGCGTTGAAGGTACCCGTGTCCTATAGTCTACTCATATACGCTGCATCGTACAAATGCTTGAAATAGATGCACTTTTGGAGAAGAAGATGGAAATGAGACTTCAACAGAACTGCTGCAGACCTTATTTTAGGCATACGCTCCATCCGTTCATTGAGTACGGCGAGTCTACTTGGTTCCAGTGTCATTATGCCCTTCACAATCACAATCAAAGTTTAGGAACCCATACACAGAACAGAACTAGAACTGGAGGATACTCTTGTGCAAAGTTAGCAGTACTTATGCGGTTTGCACACAAAATAAAGGAGCAACGGTAGAGATAGGACGCAGGGAAGCATGCATGGACATGAACTCACGATGTTGATGAGCAGAAGGAGAGCATGAGGCAGAGGAAAACAGAGCGCCTGGCAGAGGGCCGCGGAGCAATAAGCTATTGTGGGCTAAATTGGCAGCCCAATATATCCCTATGCTAAACCCAACACCGTACAGCTGCGTACAGCTGCAGCATGGGTTAGCCGCGTGTTCCCTCATCTTTTAAAAAAATCATGTCCTCCTTCTCTGTCCTCCTCTGAGTTAATCCGGTCCAAAGTTTTGCCTCCGGTCCAAGTCATTCTAAGAATCTTAAAGAGTCAAAGTATTTTAAATTGTAATAAAATTATAGAAAAACTAAAAATATTTGTAACATCAAATAGATATGTCATGAAAATATAATTAATGAAAAATGTAATAATATTTAGCTGACATCATCAATATTATTATGTTATCATATAAATGTGGTAAAGGAATGGTCCATAGTTAGACATAGGGAAAAGAAAAACAAAAAAATGATAGGTTTATTTTGGAATATTAGAGGTTTGGGCAGAGATGGTAGAACTACAGCTTTGATAAATAGGATTAAAGATTCCCAGGCAGATTTTGTAGGTATCATGGAAACAAAGAAACAGTCTTTTCATCCAGGTTTTCTTAAATCTCTGACTGGTAGAATTCCTTTTAGTTGGCACCATTTAGAAGCAAGAGGTTCTACAGGAGGGATTCTAGTAGGTGCCAACTCTGATAAATTTAGTATGGTAGTAGGTGATGTTCTCAGGTTCTCTGTTAGTGCTATGATGACTAGCAAAACAAATGGTTTTAGCTGGAAATTGGTGGTAGTTTATGGACCAGCTTATGATGAGTTAAGACAGGAGTTTTTAGATGAATTAGAAGGGGTCATGAATTCTTGGTCTGGCCCTATTCTATTAGGGGAGATTTTAATCTAGTTAGATTTGTGTCTAGACAAAAACAATGGTATCATCAATCATAGGTGGGCAGACAGTTTTAATGACTGGATTTGTAGATGGGGTCTTTTGGAACTCAACCCTAGTAATAAAAAATTTACTTGGACCAATAACCAAGAGTACCCTATTCTAGCTAAGATTGATAGAATTTTTGTTACTACTTCATGGGATGCTGCTCACCCTTTAGCTAGAGTAAAAAAGCTTTAGATAGGATACCTAGTGACCATAACCCTTTGGTAGTAGATTCAGGAGATAATGTTTGTTTTGAAAAAAGAGATTTAGATTTGAAAAGTGGTGGTTGGAAAAAGATAATTTTAGAGACATGGTGAAAAAAGCATGGGAAACTCCTTGCCCTTTTCAGAAAAGCATAGACATCTGGCAATTTAGAAATAGAACCTTGAGAAGAATGATTAGAGGATGGGCAGCCAATGAGATGGCTGCTCAAAATAAGAATAAGTCAGAGTTATCTAAGGAGTTTAATAGATTAGAGAGTCTAGCTGAATTTAGAGATTTAACTAGAGAGGAAACTATCAAGTTGAGGAAAATTGAGGATAGTTTGGAAAGAATTTGGGCCCTGGAGGAAATTAAGATAAGACAAAGATCTAGAGACGAGATATCTTAGAAGGTGATAGGAACACAACCTATTTTTCATGCCATTGCTAACCAGAGGAGTAGGAAGAAAAGAATTGACTGTCGGAAGGGCCCTCTGGGATAGTTTACGATCAAAAGAGTATGTTAAAGGTGGCAGTAGATTTTTACAAAAACTTGTGTTTGCAAAAGAGGCTGACATAGGGAGTAAAACTTAGTGGTGACTTTTGGGAATCTAGGGATAAGGTGTCAAGTATAGAAAATGAGTTACTAACTGCTCCTTTCACTGAAAATGAGATTAAAAGAGGCTGTTTTCAGCTGCTATGCTGAAGGAGCACCAGTCCTGATGGTGTTTTTTGTTTTACCAAAAATTCTGGGACATTGTTAAAAAGGATTTAGTAGCCTTATTCCATGACTTTCACAAGGGTGAATTAGATCTTAGTAGACTTAATTTTGCTCTATTAACCTTAATTCCAAAGATGGAAGGAGCACAGAATATGAAACACTTTAGACCCATTAGTCTTCTAAATTGTAGTTTTAAGATCTTTTCTAAAATTCTAACTTTGAGGTTGTCTAGTGTAGTTCAAAGGATAGTAGATCCCTAGCCCGTCAAATTTTATCAAAGGTAGATACATCCTGGAAAGTGTGGTCATAGCCCATGAATTGGTCCATAGTGTGCATACTAGTGGGAAACCAGGGTTTATTCTCAAATTAGATTACGAGAAGGCATACGATAGAGTTAGTTGGTCTTTTCTTTTTTGAGATGTTAAAGGATAGAGGATTTGACTCAAAATGGATTAACTGGATTAGACACATAGTAGTAGGGGGATCTATAGGTGTCATGGTGAATGGTGAGGATAGTTCTTACTTTAAGGCTGGAAAGGGGTTGAGACAGGGGGACCCCCTGTCTCCTCTCCTTTTTAATCTAGTAGGAGATGCTCTAACTAAAATGCTCAAAAAGGTCTAGAAAATGGTTTAATCAAAGGTCTTTTAGAAGATTTCAAAGAAGGAGGGGTGGTTTCCCTTCAGTATGCTGATGATACAATACTGTTCTCAGACATAGATGAGTCCAAAGTGCAGAATTTAAAGTGTATCCTAATGTGGTTTGAGCAAGTATCAGGTATGAGGATAAACTATAACAAGAGTGAAGTAGTCCCAATTAACATGGAGGTAGAGGATGCAAGTAGGATAGCCCATATACTTGCATGTCCATTAGGATCTTTTCCTATGAAATATCTAGGTGTGCCACTTCACTTTGACAATTTATCTAGAGAAGACATTCAGCCACTAGTTGATAAAATTATGAAAAAGACAGCAGGATGGAAGGGGAATTTATTATCTAGAGCAGCTAGAGTAAGTTTGATCAAATCTTGTCTTACAAGCATTCCAAATACCTGCTTTCTTTCATTAAGTTTTCTAAATGGACTTTAAAACTTCTGAGGACCCATATGTCCAATTTTCTTTGGAATGATGAGAAAAATAAGCACAAATACCATTTAGCTAATTGGGAGTTAGTGACTATGTGCAAAAGAGCATGGAGGTCTGGGGATCCCAAACTTAAGAGATCTGAATATTAGCCTCCTGGGGTCCTGGCTAAAAAGATATAACAGTGATAAGAATAAGCTTTGGAGGGAGTTGATTGATTTCAAATATAGAACTAATAAACCAAATATTGTGGCAACTAAGGTTAATAGTGCTTCTAATTTTTTCAGAGGTTTTATGTGGGCTGTAAAAGCTGCTAGGATGGGTATTAAATGGAAAGTAGGCAATGGTGAAAAAATCAGATTATGGGAGGATACCTGGGTAGGTTCTACTAGTTTAGCTGTGCAGTTTTGGCCCATCTATAGAATCATTAATGAACATGGTAAGTCTATAGCAGAGTTATGGGATGGCCAAGATCTGAAATGTACTTTTAGAAGAACAGTTAGTGAAGAGTTGTATCAAAGTTGGTTAGAAGTTGTAGAACTCATGTCAACAGTGAATCTGACCTCAGAAGAGGATGAAATGGTTTGGCAGTTTACTTCAAAAGGCACATATTCATCCCAGTCGTTATACAAGGTCATTAATTTTAGAGGAATTGTCCAGGTGCATATACCTGCGGTCTGGAAAGTGAAAGTACCACCAAGAGTTCATATTTTTCTGTGGCTTCTCTTTAAAAATAGGGCTTTAACTAGAGATAATCTAGCAAAAAGAAGAGAAGTTAAAGATAAAACTTGCCTATTTTGCTCTGAGCTAGAAACCTGTCAACATTTGTTTTTTGAGTGTGCTGTTGCTGTCCAGTGCTGGGCAAGAATTTCTGTGATTATAGATAAACAAATTGGAAGTAGCTTGGAATCCATTGGTAGCTGTTGGCTTAGCCCAAAAAAAGTTTACTGTCATTAATATAGTTTCTGCTGTTGTTATTTGGTCCCTATGGAAACTCAGGAATGAGTTATGTTTTCAGAATACTGGATGGAAGACTATGCAAACTCTATACATCAAAATCCATGGGCGTTTAAAGAACTGGAAAGTTCTCTGCCCGGTAGACAAGGTGGAAATCCTGGAAACCTATATGAGAAAGATAAAAAGAGGAGGCCAAGAGAGTGAACTGGTTGCCAGAAACTTGAAGCAAAGCAAGAAGCAGGGAGAAAGAACAAGTGCAACAGCTGCCTGGCACAAAAGGGAAGAAAAGCCTGAGCTGACGTGGTGGGGATCCTTGAACTCCACTCTGGAACCTGCCTATTAAGGAGAGACAAGAACCACAAGACAAAAAAAAAGACTGAAGATGGTTGATGACAAGTTTGAAGCTCTTAAGTAGTTTTCTACTGGTGTTTTTGTTGTTTTTTTTCTCAGCGATGTTTCCATTAGCTTTCTTATGGTTATGGTTTGGCTTTAGGCCTGGTCTGAATTTGCCCACGCTTGGAAGAGGTGGTGCTGTGACGATGATCACAAAACTGGTGCTGTAAACGTTATGGTCTTTTGATTTTAATCGAAAGGCTGGGGTGATCCCACCCTTGAACTCTAAAAAAAAAAAATGTGGTAAAGATTTGACTCTCTAAAATTATCAAAATGACTTACAATTTGAGGCGGAGGGAGTAGTTTCATATTTTTTCCCCCCAAAAAAAAAAAAAAAAAAAAAAGAAAGCATTCGTGCTCTATCTCATGGTAAGAAGCATTTTGGTGCTTATTTGCTAGTAGAAGATCTCGTTACCTGTTCTAATTAGAAGTGCAGCTGCAGCTTGGGTTAGTCGCGTGAATCGTTGTAGCTCATTACTCTCAGCGTATCCAAACTTTAAAAAGTACGTTCTATTTTTCAAAGAACTTGCATGTCATAGCAATGACGACAACACAGCCAGTCAGCTCAGGTCGAACGGCAAAATAAAAGTTGTGAACACCCTGTTATTTCCTTGTAACAGGAAAAAGACGTGGGTCCCGGGAGTCAGCGAGAACAGGTCCTCGAGCTTCCTCGCACCAGTCGCGATTACGGCATTATAGGCTCGTCGAGCACTTCCTCCTACCAGTCGCGATTATCGGATTATTAGGCTGGCTCCTCGAGTTGTTTCTCCCAGTCATACCTGTCACCATCTACAGCCGGTCAGCTCAGGTCGAACGGCAAAAAAAGTTGTTGCCACCCTGTTATTTTCCTTGTAACAGGAGAAAGACGTGGGTCCCTCGAGTCAGCGAGAACAGGTCGTCGAGCTTTCCTCCCACCTGTCGCGATTACGGGGCTACTAGTCGAATCCTCCTACATGTCGCGATTATCGCATTAGCCTCGTCGAGTTGTTCCTCCTACCTGTGGCCATCACGCCCGCCGACTCAAAAATTTCCTCCTGGCCGCTTGGCGTGTGTTGCATTTGCATCGCCTATCCCGTTGCCTCTCGTTTGCCTATTCCGCCTTTTCTCCTCAGCCGACGCTGCTGCTTCCTAGCCAGACCACACCAGAGCTGAGCGAACGCCGACCAATCTCCAATAAAATTCCCCGTTTTGGTTTCCTTCTCATCGACGGACTCTGTCTCTCGCCAAAGAGGAGCCGAGGCTGCTCGCTGCCGACGCCGGGAGTTGAGGGCCGGAGGCGCGGCCGATCGGCAGGTGGCGGAGGGAGAGTAGTAATGAGGGGTCCCCTTGAGCGTATCAGAGATCTCTACGATAACAAAGATCTTCCGGCTGCCGAGGTGCGTTGTGCCGCATGTCCACCATGGTGCTGTTTGGTTCGTTTGTCAGTAGAGGAGAGCAGTTTACGCCTTACCTCAAGTAGTTCATCAAATAAAAACAATAAGAAATGGCTTACGGCATAGATTCATGTTTGCTTGTTTTCCATATGGGAGTGATTTGTTTTGTAGTATTAAACTTTGGTTGAGTGCATAACTTATATGGCAACGTACCAAGCTTCGTGTGCAACCTATACAACCATCAATTAAACCCCTCCACCTGTGGTGTTTAAATCTAACCAGGTGTGTATCCAGGGTGGAAGGATTTAAGTGAAAAAACCTCAGCCGTTGGATCTAAATCCTATGATCTTAATCGGTGGTTGTATTGGTTGCACACGAAACTTGGGTGCAAAATATCGTTCCCAACCTATATACAGAAATAGGAATAGAAAACTTCCTATCACTAAAGGAAAAAAGCTTCGAAATCTTACTGGGTTCAATTCAAACAGGAAGAGAAAAGCACCGAGCGACCGAGCAAGATCAAAGAAATCATGCACTCAATTAGGAGAGCCTGCCAATCGCTCAAGCAGCAAATTGTTCAGGTATCATGGAAAATCTCTGTTTTGGGCCACTGGGCCCAGATGCATGTCATGTACTCCTTTCCATTCACATTGGGCTTGTTTCAGATACAGCCTTAGAATACAGTCCTGTACGCCTGTGTGATTTATGTATATTAAAAACATATCATCATGATTTTGTTTGAAAAGACTGTTATCCCAAGGCACACCACCGCATACCACAGTGGTAGTTAATCTAGGCCCCCTATATGTTTTTGTCAAGCATGCAAATAAAGTTTTAAGGCCTCAATTTAGAGGGTATGACTGGAGATGCTCTAACAGTTGTGGAATATGAGGCCTCAATTTGAAGGCCCCCACACAGAGACATAGATGCTCTTTATATGAGCATTTAGCTGAAAAGACAGACACATGGTTCAAGTGTTTAAGGGTTTTTTTTTTTTTATTTGGTCGTCATTTCTTCTTCTTTTTCTTTTGGGCCCAGGTCGAAGAGGAGGGGCGACCAAGCAAGATGGGTCAAATCATGGGGTGGGCCTGCCAATCGCTCAAAGCCGCAAATCCTTCAGGTAAAAAAATTGTGCACTCCATTGGGCTCTGCCTTCTGTCGAAACGCTTTGGAGATCCAGCCTTGGCCGCGAATTGGCTTGTAGTCCAATGGTAGAACGGTCCAAATGGGGCGCTACCCATCGTGGGTTCAAATCCTGGTGCTCGCACCTTTTTCTGGGATTTTCCCAGGATTTTCCGGCGTTATGCATTAAGTGGTAGCGGCGTTCCGTCGGCACGAGGCGCCAATGGTGACTTCGAGAATCTCCGGATCTGCCGGTGCTTTCGGTCCTTCGAAGGTGCTCATAGGGGTAGGGTTTGCGTGCGTGTGTTCATAGGGGTGAGTGTCGCGTGCGTGTTGTGAGCGTCTGCGTTGTACTGTCAAAAAAAAAAAAAAAAAAAAAAAAATCCAGCCTTGGCCCTTGGAACAGATAAAAAAATCTCCATAAGAGAAGGGCCATGTATTTTGTATATTTAGTAGATCCGTGCCCGTGCATTACTACATGTTTCAAAATGCACACTATTGTAGACATTTCCTACAATCCTATGTATTCTTTAGCTAACACATGTAAGAAATATCTCGTGTGTATCATGGTATCGATTTGACACAAACATGGCTATCAAATAAACATCATGCACGATGTGCTTGTAGTTCAAAACTTTTGGCTAAACACCTTCTTTGAAGCCAAAAATTAAGGGCCTTTTGTAGTTCACAACTTTAGCTAAACGCAATAACAGGGCCTAAAAGTCTACCATAAACATTGTTTTGACCATTGCCATGGTTTGTACACATAATATTTTCGTCTAGTTGCTTCTCATGACATACCCTAAATTTGCAAAGAATTAACAGGTTCACATAAACCTAATATTTATTTTCTTTATCCCCAACTCTTCTTTTGCTATTTCCCCTGTTTGCCTTCCTGTCGTAGTCTCATATGATCTATACACCAGCATCTTCACGAAGCAGCAATATGAAGTAGCTGCACCAAGTTTTTTTTGAAAGACGTAGCTGCACCAAGATTAGATATAAACAACTCATACTCAGGAAAAATAGAAGTAAACATGATTATGTGTAAACAGTTCATACCCAGGATACAAAGAGTCCCTTGAAGTTGCTGTAACTATGGCAATGATTGTAAAAAACTTCTAGAAACATGATCATTGTTCACATCTAACCCACCTGACGGGGGAAATAGATGTGAACAATGACGATGGTGTCCTTTCAATCGAAAATAGTAATTTAGGGGAGGCAATAAGAGGTAATGGTAGGCAATTTCAAGTACCGTAAAAGGGCTCATGTTTCTAAGCAGAAACTGAAACTATGGATTAAAAAGTATTGACGCGGTGCATATTGATTTTCATGTAATATCAAATCACATGATTATTTTAAAACAGCATACTGCATTGAGATTACTGCATTATTATTACTTTCAGCATATCTAAAACTAAAATTTGTTTTTGCAACTTAATGCAGGTCGTCTATGGCAATGATGATACCACGGATGGCCAGTTTAAACAGCAAGCAAAATTGTTGTCCAGTTATTCTCTGAAGGCGCTCTGGTTCGCCATGCCCGTGTTCTATGCGTCCCTGACCCATCACTATTCTACATCAACAGCATTCGGCGTTGAAGACACACTGTTCCTGATGGCTATCATCACGGATGCAGCGCTCATCCTGCTGCTGCCAAAATGGGGCAACGCCTTGGTCTGCATTTCATGGATCCTCCTAGAGCTGGCGATCTGCCTTCTGATTCTCTCGTTCAACAAATACTACGCCTTCGCCATCCTCGCCGCGCTACTCTTCCTCCTCTTCGTCGCCCTCCTCCAACCGAAGCTACGACATGCGGCAGACAAGCACGTGTTGCCATTCTTCACACAGGACATGATCAGTGACGAGGAGAATCCATACTTGAGCCATCTGTTGGACCTGTCGCAGGGCATCGCCAGTTTTGGTGGCCTCATCACGGCGATCGCTGGACACTTCATGGTAGGGCCTGTCAACGCGGTTGGTTTCTTGTTCTTCTGTGCGATAGCACTCGGGCTCTATCTGTCCATGGTGGTGACGGTGGGAGCTGTGTCTCGGCCCCACGCCAAGTCTCTGGCTGTCCTCGTCATGATCCTCGTCGTGTTCACGTTTATCGCTGCCTGCATCTCATTTGTTGGGCAATCTGGAAGCAAGCCACAGGTTGTCACCTAGTAGATCCATTCATGGATCTTTATCTACTTAGTCGTCCTTGGTATTTTGTTTTTGTTTTTGTTTTTTTGGTTTATTTGTATGTGTGTATGTAGTATCTGAGTATCCTGTCCGAAGCTTGTGCAATTTTTTCTTCACAGTGTAATTTTATTGGTTCAAATAAAGACAGCAGTGTATCGTTGAGAATACAAATAACATGGAAGTTTTCTGAATTCTCCTTTCAATTCTATCAGCTGAATGCATGGCAATCAGAGATCAATGGCAGGGATAGAACTTAAGGAGCAGAACATGACGAATGCAGCTGTAATCGTACTTACATATAAACATTGAAAGTGCCCGTGTCATATATTGCTATATGCTGTATCGTGCAAATGTTTGAAAAGAATGTAGACACACCTATGGAAAAAGAAGACGAACTTTAACAACAGAGCTGCAGGGGCATTGCCCATTTTTCATTAAGAGAAGTGGGATAGTTTAGTTACATTCTAGACATACAACTGGCGAGATGCCAAATGTATACTAGGCGACACACTAACAAAAGACACCGGTTACAACGGGGGAGCTAACAAGTTGTACTTAGGAAGAAACCTATTTTTGCGACTGAGAAGAAAAACCACCGGCCTTAAGGAAGTACGTGGAGCAGCGGCGAAACACCTCGAAATCCAGCTACTACCCAGGACTCGCGCCGTCAAGCAGGACCTGAAGCGGTCGATGAGGTGTCGCCCCAGCGCCCGATGCCGCTCAAGTGCGCCTGTTGCGTTCCTTCCAAATAACCCAAGACACCAAAGCAGAACGGTAGAGTCAAAAGGCCGCCCTAACGCCTTGTTCCACCAATCTGCGGGATCAGTAGCCACCGGTCGACAAGTCTGAGTCCGCAGGGGGCACAGCTGGTCGAGGCCGGCCGCGTGATAGTATGAGGTGCCAGACCTGCCGACTAAAAGACGCATGCCGTGAGCAAGTGGTCGATAGTCTCGTCTCCTTGGTCACAGAGCACTGATTGTTACCGCCTCAATCTCATTTTTTCACCACTCAGTGACCAATCCAAAAGTTGTAAAGTAGATTCCAATGATAGAAAGAACCTTGCCATGTTCTGAGAGAGTGCAACCCAAAAAGGGCGGCTCGTATAAGTACAATAACACAGACGCTTCAGTGGATCTAGGCAGCTATTCTATTTTTTTAAAAAAATCCTTGTATGTTTCTAAGATACTGCGTGATATGATACCTACTTGTTTTTCTAATATAATGTAATTTTACTGGTTCAAAGACAGCAACATCGTTCAGAATACAAACCACAAGAATTTATCTGAATTTTCCTTTCATTTCTGTTCACTGAAATGTGAGAGTGATACATCTATACAGGATAATAGTCATTGTTTGCAATGTATTCTGGAATAGCTTCAGTCCCTATCTAGTAGATTATTATGAAGAAATAGTTTACCTAATCCAATTGGGTAACTAAGACTTAATATATGAAGCAAGTTCTAATTAAGTAGTAGATTTTTTTTTTCCACAACGGTCACCCGAATTTCATTACTTTCGCAACGAAATTACAAAGTTCTTACTACGATCATCCTACCAGTTTGTTTGTCGAAACGCAGGTACCCACCCCCCAACAAAGCACTCGTAGGGTACTTAGCTGGGGGGCCATAGTAGGATCACCCAGAAGAGTGACTCCTCAAGCACAGTTATAGGAGTGAAGACAACAAAGAAAACACAGCAAAGCTGCAACTACTAGACTTAAAAGCTATGCAAGTAATCGACACTTCAGGCGTCATCTTGGGACGTAGTGTTCATCATGCTCTCCCTCCAGCAAAAGGCACCATCCAGGATTCCTGCAGACGCCCTGGGTCAGTTTGCTCCTCCTCTGACCCGGCGACAGAAGCTGTCTATCCGGAGTATAGCACCATCTGATTGTTCTGAATGTGATCTTGATCACCAAGCTTGTGAAATGCAAGGGCCTGCTGCCTTGATCGCCTCCGCGCCCTCGATCACTTGCTCCTTGAGATCGTCCCTTCAAAACCTGCCCAATATGTAATAAAGGAAGAAATCAAGCAAAACGATCTCAGTAGGAGATTGAATTTTCTTTTTTCAAAACAAATCAGGTTTCGAACACGCCAAATAGACCAGTAAACTGCAGCTAAGCCAAACATATGCATATTGGTGGTTTTGGGAAAATATTCTGGATCCAAGGCCGAAACTGTCTGTCATTCAGTGCATTGTATACCGAAGGAGAAAGCTAATAAACTCCAAACATACTTTGCAAAGGGCGCATTCAAAGAATAAATGATTGATAGATTCTTTTTTCCTCGGGATGAAAGCACACATTTCCCTTCCCTTCCACTTTCTTTTATCAAGTTATCTTTAGTCGTAATTGCATTTTGATTTAACAACCGGCAAAGATTTTGATCTTTAAAGGAATAGGAGCTTTCCACGACTTTTTATTATTATATCTCTGCTCATGAGCATACAGGGCTCTTATAAGCAGATTTCACGAATACCGTTTTTGCTTTTTCCCAGGTCCCAGTTGGTTTATCCTTTTCATTGTTCACGAGAACAGCGAAAAGTGATATCATATAATCTTCTTAATTGTACTTGCAATTCCTCATACAACCATCTCCTAAAGGTTAATCTCCAACGTTTTTGTTTCATTTCAGCCACGAACAATCTTGTTCCTTGCAAATTTCATATAAGTCCGGAAATTTTTTTCAGCTAGTGAAACCTCGACCACACCATCTATCATTCCAAAAGTCGGTGTGCTTGCCATTGCCCACCTGCATAGATCTTCCTTTCGGGTAGATGTGTCTTACTTTTAACAAATCATTCCAAACTGAAGAGTTCTTAGGACTCTTCTTCAAAGCACTCACCATTCCTTTTTTCATGTATTTTTTATTGATGATATCATTCCATATCCCTTGTCCATTCTCTACTTTCCACCACCACTTACACAGCAGA
Source organism: Hyparrhenia diplandra (assembly GCA_015847255.1). Lineage (NCBI taxonomy): Eukaryota > Viridiplantae > Streptophyta > Magnoliopsida > Poales > Poaceae > Hyparrhenia > Hyparrhenia diplandra. The sequence continues at coordinate 1,518,432 of JADLZK010007034.1, read as the reverse complement.
CTTATATTCATTTTTCTCAATTCTTTGACACCCAAACCCCCTTTATTTTTGGGTTTAGTAATCATAGCCCATTTGACTAGATGATATTTCTTTTTAATGCTTCCTCCCCGCGAAAAATCTCTTTCTAGCAATATCAATTTTGTTTAAGACCGACACAAAAATGCCAAAAAACATGGACATTGTATAGACAGGGAACATTGCTCAAACATGCATTAATTAGGGTCAATCTACCACCCAAAGTCAAAGCACTCCCCTTCCACCCATCAAGCCTTTTCATTACTTTTTCATAGATGGAGATCCAGTCTAACACATGTAGTCTAGATCCGGAGACAGGGGACACCCGGATACTTAATTGGCCATTCTCCAATTGCACAATTAAACATATCAAAGATACCGGACATTCTTACCATCATCATGGTTCACCATCATTACTTCACTTTTAGCAAAGTTAATCTTGAGACCTGACATATTCTCATACAAATAGAGCAAAAATTTCAGATTTGTTGCTTGCTGTGTATCATCTTGTAAACATAAGATGGTGTCATCGGCATATTGTAGTACCACCACTCCATTTTCAATGTATTCGGGAACTAAGCCAGTGATGAGTTTGTTCTTTTGAGCCATAGTGATCATTTTGGCTAGAGTGTCTGCTGCAATGTTAAACAGGAAGGGAGACAAAGGATCCCCCTGTCTAACACCTCTTTTAGATTTGAAATAACTTCCTATCATATTGTTCACCTTCACACTTACTGTACCAGTACTCATCACCTGCTGTATCCATGTACACCATTTATCTCCAAAACCTCTTTGTTTAAGACAATTAAAGAGAAACTCCCAATTTATCTTGTCATAAGCTTTTTCGAAATCCGGCTTAAGAATTAATCCATCCTTCTTTTTTGCTCTTTGTATCATGTAAAATCTCATGTAAAGTTAGAATCCCCTCCATAATATTCCTATTTTTAATAAAACCAGATTGGCATCTGTTGATAATCCTCTCCATAACATTCTCCATTCTCAAGGTTAAAGCCTTGGTGAAGATCTTGTATACCACATTGAGTAGGCAAATAGGTCTCTGCTTTGCTTTATGTTATTTGCTTCTTTCACTTTTGGTAGTAAGGAGATAATGCCATAGTTGAACCTTCCAATATCTAACTGATTGTTGTGAAACTCCTCAAACAGCTCCATGAGATCCTGTTTGATTATCAACCAACAATGTTGGTAGAACTCTATTGGGAAATGGTCGTCCAGGGCGGTGTTTCTCTCCATAGAGAACACTACTTTTTTTTATTTCTTCCTCATTAAACTCTTTCTCCAATTCTTCATTCTCTTCCCTTGACACCTTCTCCAGTTGATCCCAAGCGGTTAGGATCAATGGAGAAGTCGGCTTGTTCGAAGGACCAAAGCGGGGTTTTATAAAAGTCGGTGGCATGTTTCACTAATGCCTCATCTCCCACAATATCTTGATCATTATGTTTTAGATTGAAGATAGTGTTTTTCTCTTTTTACCATTAGCCACTCTGTGGAAGAAAGCGATGTTGTTATCCCCCTTGTAACAACCGATTCTTTGTTTGATCTCTTATGCCAATCTGACTCTTCTTCTTCTAAAATCCTCAAAAAGCTCGGTGTGAATGAAGGTTTTTCCTGGCAAGCATATCATGGTCTAAACCTTTTTCCTCCTCTACTACTTCCAATTTAGCCAGCTCATCCTCCGTAATCTTCTTATATTTCCTTGTGTGCCCTTTTTAGACTTTGACCCCATCCTTTCAAAAATTTCTTGGTCCTATCCATCTTGATACACCATCTATCAATAGCGATTTAGCTCTAATTTCTTTCTCCCATATTTCTTCCACCTTTTGATAGAAGATAGGTTGCTTGAGCCAAGATGTCTCAAAGCAAAAAGGTCTAGCACCAATTTGTTGTTCTAGATCTGTCCTCACAATCAAAAGGATTGTGATCGGACATGTATCTGGGGATCTTCCTTAGATTACATAGAGGGAACTCATCTTCCCATGAACTAGATATCAAGATTCTGTCAAGCTTTTCTAAAGTGGGGTCATCCCTATTGTTACTCCAAGTAAATTTACCACCAGCCAAAGGTAATTCTCTTAACTCATAGGAGTTAATGATTAAATTGAAAACCGGGAAAAATTATTCTCCCTAAACTCTTTATTTTTGTCAGAGCTAAATCTCATAATATTGAAGTCTCCCCAAATAAGATAGGAAATTTAGCTTTGTAACAAAAACGCGAGACAATTCGACCAAAAATCATCTTTGAACTCATCGTGAGCGAGGTCCATATATATTACCCGGGGACCGAGTTCTTTTTTCGGTTTCTTGTCAAAGACATTGGCAATAATCATATATTTCCCACCAGTCATAGTCAATAATGTCAAATCTGTCCTTTTTAAGCCATGAGCATACCACCCGGATTTTCCATTCAAGGAATGGACATCCAAAAGAAATCATTGCGACTATCAATTTTTCTATAAAACTTGTCAGAATAATTCTGTTTCATAGTTTCCTGTAACCCAATAAAATCTGTTTTATGGTCCCATATTAACTCCTTAATGTAAAGACCCAAACCCTTTTGGACACCCCCTCTGATTCCAAATAATACCTATCATTGGGAAATCACTTTGTTTTTGGTTTTCTTTTCACGAGAATAAGACCGGGGGCTAACCATAGGCTTATCTCCTTTACTACAACTAAGATGGTCATCAGGACCACCCTTAAAGGCCATAGTCTTCCTTCTCTTTTTCTTAATGGATTTGCTTCTTCTTGATTTGGGGGTTCTGATTAAGGATTCCTTATCTGAATCATCAGTCCCCCATTCAAGAACATTGTGTTCCTCAATATTCTCATTGTCTTCTATGTCTTCCTTTTTTTCCCCCCCTTACGCATTACATTCAGCGAGAATGGTGCTCATTTATCCTCATTCTAGCATTCTCTAGATCTTTTAAAAGGTCAATTTTCTCAAGATTAATAGACTCATTAGCTACCCCCATGTTACTAGCTAATTACGCCATTTGAGAGTATGATAGAATTGCAAAGGAATTACGGTATGTGGGATTATTACCTTCATTTTCATGTTCTGAAGCCACCTTCTTCTGTGCCTGCATGTCTACCTTCACATGAGAAACACCTTTTGCCTTGATCCTCTTACTCTGCCTCACATCTTGCCATTTATACCATCCTTTGTTTCCTTCAGCTTGATTCCCCATGACTTCCTCCATTGCAGCTTGTATCCGCTTGTCCCATTCACCTCCTATTGTAGTGATGTCTTGCTCTTGTTCCTTGCAACCCGGTTGCCTTTGCCCAAGTTGCCAAGCCTCCTTCAAATACAGACTTTTTTAATTCCATTGTCTCCTCATTACTTATTAGAGATGTTTTATTTTCCACTTGAGCAGATTTATCACCAGATTGTAGTAATATCTTCCCGACTAGACATAATGACTTGAGGTCCTCCTTGGTTGTCCTTGATAGGATCTGATGGAGACAACTCTCACTACTTCCCCCTCTTCTTCTTCTTCCATAATTCTATTTCAAGAGACTAATACTCAAGTTATAATTCCATGGGCGAGGATTTAGGGGTTACCTCGCAGTAGGGAGAGGCAAACAATAAGCATCATGTTCGGACATATAAAGATGGTATATACATACATAAATAGCTCCATGACCTATTTTTTTGCGGCATACCTTCAAAGGATGGCGGTACATAAATAATCCAATTTTTTTGCCGGCGCATTAGTTCATGGCGGTGCAGCGGCTATCATCGAAATATAACGTTCACGACCAAGCCAAACCAATGTATATCTTGGCGCAAGATGTCACCTTTTGGGCATTTCATCGAGCATGCATGGCATAGGATAGCGAGAGCGAGGAAAACAGAAGAAAGGGAGTTTACGGTTGCTGGGGATGAAGGGAAAACAATAAAAGACACAACCATCCCATGTATGGTAGGAGATTGAAGTGCAAGAGTTACGACCGCACCGCTGCTCGGCAGCCACCACGGTGGCACGCTACTTTGGGCGGACGCAATCGGGCGGGCGAATCGCAAGAGGACGCAGCGTACTGCCGGGTGGCACATCGTGGCACCGGTGCTAGCCGGCGTGGGTGGAGCAGCCCGTGTTCGCATGGGCTCGAGAGAACCGCTCCCGCCCCGGTGACCGTTGCTAGGCATGACGGCGACGGCGGACAACGCCGCCGGTGGAAAGGAGCGTGGAGGAAGGGCCCGGGCGGCGCGAGAGGAATGGCGGCGTGGGCTCGGACAGCGGCGGCACCGTCGTTTTTATGGAACGACGGCGGCGTTCTGCGGCAATGGCGGCCAGCCGGGCGAAGGTTTGGTGGGGATGCGGGAAGGGATGTCGCGGTGGAGGCCTTGGACCGCCCGTGCGCGGGGCTGCTTCGTCCTCGCACTGGAGCGTCGTGCTCGCTCCCCCTCCCGTCCTTGCCGCAGGGAAGGCATCGTGGAGCCGCCTCACCCCGCCGCGGACCCGGCCGCGCTACGCGCACGCATACCCATCTTCACGCACTCGCTCCTCCCGCTGTTTCGCCGCCATGGTCCGGCTGTGCCGGCGGTGCCCGCCCGCACCCGCCCCGATGCGCCGCCCTCGCTTGCTCACACGGCTGGCTCCTCCATGGTCGCTGAGCTGCCTCGCCCGCTCATGCGCGGCCGGCTCCTCCATCGTTGCGGGGTGGTGGGGAATGATTGTTTGGCGAGATTTGATCGCCCCACTTCTTCCCACGGCGAAATAGCGGGCCTCCGACGAGCGATCTTCCTCTGTCGCCGATTCGATGCCCCACCCTTCTCCCCTTCCACTTCCACGCGCTAAACCGCGCCGCAGCTGCACGGGGCGGGAAGAGGCGGACTCGCATTTTTTTTTTTTTTACGCATGCAAGAGAATATGATGGGGCTGCCTACGTGGACGCCCTGCATGTCGAGAGAACTCCCTAGTGGGAGTTTCCCATATAGAAGGTTTAGATGTAATTTTACTGGTTCAAAGACAGCAACATCGCTCAGAATACAAACCACAAGAATTTATCTGAATTTTCCTTTCATTTCTGTTCACTGAAATGTGAGAGTGATACATCTATATACAGGATAATAGTCATTGTTTGCAATGTATTCTGGAATAGGTTCAGTCCCTATCTAGTAGATTATTATGAAGAAATAGTTTGCCTAATCCAATTGGGTAACTAAGACTTAATATATGAAGCAAGTTCTAAGTAGTAGATAACCAGGAAGGTGGTGCCAATCACCGGGCTATAGGTAGTTGGTGTGCTTCAATTCCTTCAGTGGTCTCCCCTTGCTCTAACTGAGGCAGCGATGCAAGGAGCCAGGAAAGGCTGCAACAAATAAATATATTGCAAATAAGAAGAAAAATAAAGACAACCCTTGTATTTGATAATCATTCAAATCCAGTGAAAATGTTGCCACAAGCCTTTCTTAGATCTGCTCGTGTTATCCAAAAAATTAGTTCAACATAATTTTGCATCAAACTGCTGAACACATCACACAGGCTAAGAATAATAAATTAGCTCACCATAGTTTTAGTAAATTATTTTGACAACGTGAATCTGTGTGGTAATACATTGAACCCTACTTTTGAATGTTGACAAGGTTACAAAACGGCTATGACATCAACCAAAAAAAAACAGTATTAGACTCCAAAATATCCATGTCATATATTGTTATATATTGTGTTGCAGTTGCACAAATAATTCAGAATAGATGCAGTAATGAAAAGGAGTGAGCAAGAAAATGGAACTTTAACAGAGCTGGAAAGGAGGGGTACAGTCCATGGCAATGCTCACGATTTGGGAGATTTGGAAGGAACGTAACAGCCGGGTCTTCAGCAGGAAGGAGAGATCGCGGAGCAAATTCTCAGCACTATCCAAGACGAAGCCAGGACGTGGGTGCGGGCAGGTAACTTAGGCCTCACCGAAGTTCTGCCACAAGCTGTACAAGCCATAGGCCTAGTGGGTGAGTTGAATAACCATGTAAGTGTAAATTAGAAACTAGGTTACTTAGGTTACTTAGGGGTGGCAGAGGTTTCACTATCTAGTGATCGCAACGCAAAAAGAGGCATAGCTTATGCCACTGGGTTGTAATTGTTCAACTTCTTCTTATCAATGAAAGCCGGTAACGGATCTTTCGAAAAAAAAAACAGAGCTGCAGACCTTAGTGCACAGGTGCACGCATAGCTCTATTGAAAATGGAACTTGTTACAATGGTGTATATGTGCTATATGTAGTATGGAACTTGTTACAGTGGTGTATGTGCTATATGTAGTATATAACAGTATGACTGTATATAGTATACCTGAATCAAGCTGTACGTGCCTACGTGGTATACTGCTATATACAGTAGCATGAGCTGATGAAGGCTTCAACTAGTGTGAGTAGAAGCAGAGCAGAATATCAGGTAGCAACGCAGAGTAACAACCATCAAGCCAATTGTGAATATCTTTGCTGAAACAAATTGGCAGGCCAATATCCTCTACTGCAGGCAGCTAAAACATCTCAAGCAATCTCACCTACAGTTACTTTCCACTCCCAGCAGCGTCAACAGGTTCCTTGCCCTCGATGCTGGCGGATTGGCGGTGATGGGGTTGCTCCTCATCGTTTGACCCTGGCTAGTCAGTCCCGCGCCGGGCGCAAACCATGGAAATCGGATAGTCGGGCGATTTGGCGGCGAGGGCTGCAGATCATGGGCAACAGGGTAGAACGAAATCCCGGCTCCGCTGGGGTCGCCCGGCGCTGCCGCTTGTGAGCAAGCATCATCATCGCAAAGGACGATGAGGAGGAAGAGTGGAGGGGCCCGAGGGGGGAATGAAGCGAGGAGAGGGAGGCATGCCGAACCAGGACAGGAGGAAAGGCTTTTATTTTGCTGAGAAAGGGACGTCCGAACCAAGCGGGACGGAACAAGGGGAAAAAAACGGAAGGACGGCACCATATTACACTATTTATCCTTAAAAAAAATCTTCAATCATTGAGATTCCATCCTCTATATCAATTTTTCTACACCCATTCTTGCAAAGCTAGAGCAAAACTGGAGGGGGTGCCTTAATTTGATCAGCAACCATGGTGAAAATTTCTTTTTAGTAGTGGACTTTCAAATTTCCATGGGTGCTTGGGCACCCGAACGCATGCAACGTGGCTCCGCCCTACCCATCCATACTTTATACCATCCTCTATTGCAACCACCCATTGGTGGCGCCCACACCTCATCCTCCACCCCACCTCCATCGCATGTTCATCGTCCCGCCCACGCCTGACTAGCTCCCACCTCCCCCCCAGTTACCATTCTCCCTCCTCGCGGGGCGTCACAGCTGTCATCCCGCCACCGCCGCCGCCGCAACCTTCTTCTCATCATCCTCCTTCTCCTCTCCCCCCGTTAACATTCATCGGCCACGGCGCGGGCGCTACACCCGCGATCGCGGCCTCCCTTCTAGCCGCCCAAATCAACGACCCGGGCGCGCAATGTGAGCCCGCTTCGCTCAGTTTGCTGGTGTGCATGTGAACGGCGCGAGGGGCAGGAGCTCTATCGTCGTCTCTGGTCCCGCGCATTGGCTCCTCGTCCCTCCCTTTGCTGGCTCCTACCGCCGAGACCGGGACTGCTCCGCGGTTTGTGCTCCCGCGCAACCTGGCCACCTCTCCACCTTCACCTCTCTCTCCTAGTCTTCCTTCTTCTCTGGCAGCACCGGGCGGTGGGCCCATGCCACATCTGTGGATAGCGGGCGTCCAAAAACCCCACTGGGAAACAATGGAATGGCCCTCCTCCTGGGATTCAGCGTGCAGCGATACCGAACGCGGCTGGTCCGCTATCCGGTCCTGGAGGACGAGACCGCTGGTGCCGTCAGTTGTAGCCCCCATATTTTGATTGAAAAAAAAAAGATCTTCTTTAACCTCCCTAAAGCTCTAAATTTTCACCTCAAAGTCATTTGAGCTTCTCGAAGTAACAAAATACGGCGCTGATGTGTCTGTCGGTGGTTTTGAAATGTACCTGCAATAACGAGGAAGATTAAAAAAGATATGGGAAACTTCCATCGATCGAACGGGCGTGGCTGCTGGCCATCGATTGCATCGTGAACGCATCGCCCCAGTTGAACCGGGCTTTCCAAGACAGCTATTTCTCCATTTTTTTCCCCGTGGGCGGGGACAGGGAGGAGGATGAGCCAATGGAGTTGCAGCCTTGGCTTCCTTGGAGACCAAGGCACCATCATTTGGAAGAAGAGGACAGCCAGACAACCAGCAGGGTTTCCCACGCCCCTTCCCACCCGTCCGTCCTTAGCGCTGCTTGCACCTCATGTTCTCCTGGGCCCAAAAACAAAAGGCCAAACCGACGACCAAGAAAAAAATATAAAATTGAGCCCATATAAGCTTCGCTTTCCAAGCTCTGTTCTCAATTCACCTTGGTTGCCGCGGCCTGCCCCAACTCTACCCAAGAACCGCGAGGCCCATATTGACGACGAAAAAAGTCTACTTTTGGTCACTTTAAATTTGGGCCCTGTAGTGCCGTCCCTCCATCTCGTCGTCAATATGGGCCTCGCAGAGTACTTTAATTTTCTAACGCAGCAGCGTATGTAAGCGATTATTATAGTGCTTTGTAATTTTGTATAATTTTTTTGATCGCTTTAATGTCATCAAATAAAAAAACTCAAAACTAGAAAGTTGTAGATCTCGTCGAGGGCTACAATTTTCATATAAAAATCATCTTCATCCGATGTTATATCGAAGAGTTATGCCTTTTTAAATATTCAGCGAAATAAATTAGAAAAAGGGAAAAAAAAAACCCCGGTTACTGTAGCAAAACCACCCTAAAAACAGCCGATGGATGAAATTTGCACGGTTTTGAAAGTTGAGGGACTTATTTTATCCTCGTTTTGCGGTTAAGGGAACTTTAAAGTGAAAGTTGAGGGGCCAAAAGTAGACTTTTACCTTTTCTAATCTCTAATTTGGCGTTTCCTTCACTTTAAATTTGGCCCATTCGTATGGATCTAATAACTACTCCACGAATGGATCAATTAACTAGAGCTTTTTTTTTTTTTTTTTTCATTTTTCGTTTTGGGTCACGTCCAACAGCAGGTGCAAACCAACGAGCGCCCGAGCAAGATCGACCAAGTCAACAAGTCATGTAGGTGGGCCTGCCAAAGTCTTAAGACCCTAATTTCTCAGGTAACAAGAAAAGATCCGTTTCGGGCCCAGGGCATGTGCAGCCCGCCCCCACCCACGTCCACTGCCAAAGCATGCATAGTTGTTGATTATCTAAACTTATTATTTGTTTCCAACAACCAAAAAAAAAAAAAAAAAATGCAGGTCATCTATGGCAATGACACCACAGCTGGTCAGCTCCAATGGCGAAAGAAAAGTTGGCCCAACTATACTCTCAACACCATGTTATTCGCATGTACCATGCTGTTTTTTTCAGCGTACATGAATCCTTCTTCAACAGCATCAATCACAATCAAGATATTGCTTGTGGTTGACATCTTGGTGTTCTTGGTCATCAATGCAATACTCCTCATAAAACGCCAAATTGGGGCAATGCCTTGGTCTCGCATCTTGTCGTTCCTCCCGAAATTGTCAATGTGCCTTCTAATTCTTCCATTCAACGGATGCTATGCCTTCAAAGATCCTCACCGTGCTCTTCCCGATCGTCATTGTTGCCCTCCTCCAACCAAAGTTGCAGCATTCATCGGTAAACATATATTTCTTGCCCTCCTTCTTGATCACCACCGATGATGGCGATACACACAGAATGACATTGGTGATCAAGAGAATGAATACTTGAACCACTTATTGAACATATCGAACGGCATTGCCACCGCGGGCGGTCTGGTCACTGGAATCTTGGGATACTACTCCTACATGGCAGGGCCAGTCACCGCAGCTGGCTTCTTCTTCTTTGTACTGTACTTCTCGGGCTCTATATGATGATGGTGATCGCGATGAGAGCTGTGTCTCCACACCATGCCGCCTACCTCGCCGTCGTGCTCAAGGCCCTCCTACTGCTCACGATCATTGCCTTCGTCCCATTTTTTTTCTCCACTCGTCGGTGACCATGTAGACTCAGTCCAATCACAGAAAGAGACTCGCCACTCGCCATGCTCTGACAACAAGGTGCCTTGTTTTATGGATCCAATCCATGGATCTTTGTTTGCTTATTATCCTTGGTAATCCAAATACTCTTTAATGTACTTCCTTCTATATATGTAGCTGATGAGTATCTTGTGTGATGCTCCTATTTGTGCACTTTTTTATATTACAATGTAATTTTGTTTGTTCAGACAACAGTATACTTATTTTTGAGCATCAGACAACAGTATACTTGATAATACAAACCTTCTTTTGTGTCAGCTGAATTGTGAGTGTTGTAACATCAAATAAATGGTTATACTATGGTTAAATCTCATGGCACTAATTATTGTCAGTGATCAATGGCACTGATGGAAACTTAAGGAGCATAAGAATATCACGAATGCAGATATAATCGCACTACAAAAATGCAGTACTAATGTTGAAGGTAAAGAGAAATAAGACGCAGAACGATTTTAATAAAAACCAGGACCTGAGGGGGGACGATGTCTCCACCCGTATTTCATTAAGAAGAAGATCTTCTCACCAGATTCGGGAAAATCCCCAACCCTAGCCCCCCGCCGACATGGGAGCCCACATGCCCGTGAGAAGGGTCAGGCTTCACACCATGCTTTGGCGCACGGAGACTGGCGAGGGGATTTTTTTGTGGGAAATCATGCGTCCGAGAGGACTCGAACCCATGACCGGTGGCCTCCCAACCGGGAGTGCTCACCAACTGAGCTATGCTTAGTTCCCGCAGAAACGATTTTAATAATTTGGAAGGGAGTTGAATGAAACTTTTTCAGCATGCACATTGGATGAGCGAAGGTTACAGCACAAAAAAATAAAACAACAACCGTTGAGAAAGGAAGCAGCGAAGCATGCATGAACTCATGATGATAATGAGCAAAAGCAGAGCTCAGGCAGAGGAAAACAGAGCACAAGGGCAGAGGCGCGGAGCAAAGAGCAAAGGCAGTTAGCCATTGTGGGCCAAATTGGCAGCCCAATCCCCTGCAAAAACAAAAGCCAGCCCAATACATACATCCCTGTCCTAAACCCCACTTCTAAGCCACCTCATTACTATGCTTACAACAAAAGCTGATTCATCAGTTCACTAAATATATGTATGTATATTCTGAACCGGCAGACAAAGCAAAGGTAACCATATAATGCTTACACTTTTACGAAAGCAGCATGCAGATTGTTCAGTTCAGTAAATATATATTCTGAACTAGCTGGCGAAGCAAAGCTACACTGCACTTTTCCCACACACGACCTCTATATAAGTGCAGTATACACACCGTCGCCCGTCGGTGATAGATGGCGATGGCGATGTTGAGCTCCTGCACCACCACCACCCCCCTCCTGAGCCTGGCGCCGCCGGCGCCGCGAAAATCCTCACCCGTCGCCGCACTGATGCAGCTCCGCAGCAGACAACCGGGTGCGGCGGCGTCAGTAGCAGCTCTGCGTTGGGCGTCACACAAGGAGTCCCGCTCCCGGGCTGCTCTCTTGGCGTGCCATGCGCTGAATAAGTACTCGTACCACATCGACCCCACTGGTAAACAAATTTGTAACTTTATTTATTGATCGACAAATTACATCTGTACATAATACTGCTTGCTAGTAGTTAATAATCAAATCAAAGTAATAATTAAATTGATTTTGGAATGAATGAGAAAGCCCTGGTGTACCGTCCTACAAGTACATCAGCGGGCACCAACTGGAGAATCTCCGAAGACAAGGACACGGACCTCATCGTCCTGGAGCTGGAGGTCGGAGAAGTGAGCCAGGATAAACTGGAGGTTTCAACGACGGACCACGTGCTCCTGGTCGTCAAGTACACGGGCGACATCAACGACGAGTGGCGGGCGAGTTCGCTGGACGTCCGTCTGCTCATGCCTCCTGGCTACGACGACAAGGATGTCAAGGCGATGATGGTGAACAAAGGCTGGCTCAAGATTACCATCCCTAAGCCCAAGCACGAGCCCAATAAGATACAAATCACCCCGTGATCGATCGTGTTATATGTATATGTATATGTATGTATGCATGGATAGATAGATGTGTGGCTTCTTCTGTTCTGTATGTGATAATAATGTACTTACAAGCAGCATGCGCGTGTAGCTGCTTAATAGTCTTGTACCCTGACATGATAATAGAATAAAGCCCTGGGGTTCCCTCGACGTTGGAGAGACTGGGTGTCGGCCATGCTAGTCACCGCCAGCACCAAGGTCCTGCTGAATGGACAGCCGGGCCATCGGATCCTACACGCTCGGGGGCTACGACAGGGAGACCCCCTCTCCCCGCTACTCTTCGTCATCGTAATGGAGGCCCTGAACGCTCTCATCTCGGAGGCCGATCGCTGTGGTCAGCTACTACCTCTGCCCGGGGCCGCGGCCTTGCGCAGAGCGTCCGTCTACGCAGATGACCTAGTCGTCTTCCTCTCGCCGTCAGCTACAGACTTCACTTGCATCCGAGCGGTCCTTGACGTCTTCGCGGGGGCTTCAGGCCCTCGCGACCAACCTGACAAATGCACTATCACACCCGATCCGTTGCTTTCGCGGAGGAGGTGGAAGCTGTTCGTCAATCCTTCGCTTGCCAGGTCGCCGAAGTTCCCAATAAAATACTTGGGCGTCCCTCTCTCCATCAAACGGCTGACCAAGGCGCAGGAACAACCGATCATCGACGCTGTGGCGGCACGCCTACCTACCTGGAAGGCGGGGCTGCTAACCACCGTGGGACGGGCTTCCCTCGCTCAGGGACACTCTCGGCCATACCCGTACACACTTTGATCTGCTATGCACTCTCCGCTGGGCCATCGGCGAGGTGGACAAGAGGAGGCGGGGGTTTCATCTGGGCGAGAACGGCCACGGTCGCTGGCGGGCGATGCAAAGTGGCATGGCCCATCGTTTGCTCGGCTAAAGCGGGACGGGGGGTCTAGGACTACCCGACCTACGCATCCTCGGCTCGCCCTCGGCTGCTTGGCGGTGGACGGCTCGCACACAGCCGGACTCCATCTCGCGCCATTCTTCCCCAAGGCGGTGAGTGCATGGTGGATGCTATGTTCAGGGCTTCGGTGTCGGTGGTCGTAGGTGACGGCGCCCTCACCAGGTTCTGGACCGACACATGGTTACCTGACGGCCCGATCTCCGACATGGCACCAAGGCTATTCTCAGCGGTCGGCAAGCGACGACGGCGAAAGACGGTGTCGGAACTGTTGCCGGGAAATGGTTGGCTTCGGGACATCACGGGGCGTACACCACAGCAGTCCTCGTAGAGGCCGCCGACCTATGGGTCAAGTTGCAAGGCATCAGCCTTTCTCCAGGGACCCCGGACGGGTTCGTTTGGAAGTGGGTGAGAGCGGCCACTACACCAGCTCCTCGGCCTACAGGGCATTCTTCTACGGGCACTCGCAGCTCCTCGGCGCCAAGGAACTCTAGAAAACATCGGCGCCTCCCAAGGTCAAGTTCTTCTTCTGGCTAGCCATCCACGGTCGGCTATGGACGGCGGAGCGGCATAGCGACCGCGGTCTTTAGGCGACGGGCGGATCGCGCCCTATGCTCGCGGGGAGGAGGAGACGGCCCGATCATCTCTTCTCGGGATGCGTATTCCCGAGGGAGCTATGGTACCGTCTACTCCGGTGGCGGGCCTGGAACAGCTTTGCCCGAGCACGCACACCACCATTGTCATCTGGTGGCTCGACTCGGCGGCCGCGTTGCCATAGGATTTTCGTCGAGGCTTCAGCTCCTTAGTGCTTCGTCACATGGGAGATCTGGAAGGAACGCATAACAGGCGCATTTCGACAACGTCTCCTCCACCCCAGCCGCCACCCTCAACAAGATCAGATCGGAGGCGGGCGAGTGGTCCGCGGCGGGGTACCGTGGTTCTGGAGCCCCTGCTTTCCAGCGATCCGCTAGGCCACTAAGCTACCCTCTTCGTCGCACAATTGGTTTCTAGTTTAGTACACCTCTCGGCAGCGCCCGTTAGAGCCGGGCGATCCTTGTTTTGTGTGCCTCCCCAGTGTTTCTTTGTGTTCCGTGCTTCCCCAGATGCCTAGCGGCACCTCGCCAACGGGACTGGGGATTGTAATTCAAACCTATCTATCTTTCCCTTAATGAAGCACGTGCTAATGCACGCTTTCGAAAAAAAAAATTATAGAATAAAGCATGCTATCTTACTATTACGAACTGACGTCCATAGCGGAGTCAACATGTTAGTGGTCACGAGAGATATGTTAGAAAAACAAAATTTCATAAATTCTCATAAACCAGAAAGTTTTATCTTTTAACTTGCTAGACTATAACCATATATCCGCCGATAAGCCATTCATTAGACTTATTTTGTTTTATTCAAAAACTTATATCTCTGCCATCACAAAATATTTATAGAACAACACTCTAAATTTACATCTAAATCATTATTATGAAACCTTAACTTAAAACAACCCAACTCTGTCAAATGTACATCTAGCTAGATGTACATAAAGTATGATCTAATATGATAGATAATTCTGTATCCATAAAATATGTAATTTACATTTCTAAATTACACACTCCCCACTAGTGTTAAGTTAAATATAAACATAAATGATATGCGCATTAGTTTAGAACAGAACCAGTATACCCCATTGACGAGGTTTTTGGAACTTAACACTTGAATCGGCTGGAGGTTTGGTAAAGAAAGCAAGCAACCAATTAGGCAAGCATGCATTAACTCATGATGATGACGCCATCAGCAGAAGCAGAGCATGAGGCAGAGGAAAACAGAGCACCAGGCAGAGGCGAGCAAGGCAGTAAAGCTATTGTGGGGCAAATTGGAAGCCCAATATATCGTCCCTATGCTAAACCCAACAACGTACATCTGCTGTCAAAAAAAAAAAAAAGAAAAGAAAATGACTTGTTCTCCTCTGAGCTAATCATGCTCTATCTTATGGTAACAAGCTTTTTGGTGCTTATTTGCTAGTAGATCTCGTTATATGTTCTAATTAGTCGACGTTGATCATTTTTGTGCTTGCAATATGGCTTCGGATTAATCTCGTGTGAATTCTTTTGTATTAAAATAATAGATCGATTTCGTGATAATTTGCAAGAACAGACAAAATCTCTGCTTTTCTTGAAAGCACATATATACACTTGAAAAGAGTTACAATACAAACCTATTTTTTTTTTTTGTTGAGCTAGTCGTCTGATGTTGGCAATGCCGCTCATACATACTCTGCTTACAACAAAAGATGCTTATTCAGTTCACTAAATATGTATATTGTACATATTCTGAACCGGCAGACAAAGCAAAGTTAACCATCATATATGCTTATACTTTTACAAAAGCAGCAGAAGCTTTGTTCAGATCACTGAATATATATTCTGAACTAGCTGGCGAAGCAAAGCTACACTGCACTTGTCCCCCACGTACACGGTCTCTATATAAAGGGATGCGTGCACTGTGCACATGATCGAGCACAAAACAAGTCAAGAACATAAGTGCAGTACACAACGTACGTCGTTCTTGTAGCAGTTAGATGGCGATGTTGAGCTCCTGCACCACCCTCCTGAGCCGGGCACCACCGGCGCCGGGAAAATCCTCTCACGCCGCCGCACCGGCACTGCAGCTCCTCCGCTGCAAACAACCGGCGGCGGCGGCGTCAGTAGCGGCTCTGCGTTCGGCCTCACGCAAGTCCCGGGCTGCTCTCTTCACGTGCCACTACGAGTACAACGACATCCAACCCAGTGGTAAGCTGTAGCTGGTGTGCAGTTTAACATGCATGTTAAGCATACACGACTTGGGATTTTGATTTTTTTTTTTGGAAAGCCCTGGTGCACCCTGTCGAAAAGACCAAGGGTGACTGGAGGCTGACGGACGAGGATCACCTAATCACGCTCAAGTTCATGGTGGGGAGACGAGCAAGGAGAAACTGGAGGTTGCAACAACGGAGGACAAGGTGCTGTTGATCATCAGGTACAAGAAGGAGGAGGAGGACAAGAGCAGCAGCAACCCGGCCCCGGCGAGCTCGCTGGACGTCCGCCTTCTGATGCCTCCCGGCTACGACAAGAATAAAATGCAGGCCATGATGTTTAACGGCTGGCTACAGATTTTTATCCCCAAGCCTAATAAGAACGAGCCCAATACCATACCCATCTCGTCGTCGACCACACCAACCCCGGCCCCGGCCCCGGCCCCGTGATCATCAGTATATGCACGTATATGGAGATAAAAGATGTTGTGTGCTTCATCTGCTTCTGTTCTGCATGTGCTAATAAAAAATAATTAATGTACCTAATACAATATCATCTCAGCATGTACCATCATGTAATTTATATTTCTATAAATTACACACTTTCACTAGGTGTTAAGTCAAAAGTAAAGCATAAATGTGTATGTGATGCCACCATGTAGAGTTGTAGACCAAGTAAAAAAAGTGCTATGTTAATCATTTGAAAAAAAAAGTCTACGTAACACCCTCAACAATTGAGGATGGACTACTTCACCCTCTAAATCAGATTTTCTACCACCCTAAACTTTTCAAAACTAATCAAATAATCTCCTAGGTGGTTTTGGATGGTGGTTTTGCTACAGTAATGGTGGTTGTCTTTTTTCGCATAATCTTTGAAAAATCATAGAACAATCATAAAATAAAAAATCCAATTTTGTAGGACTCCACATGAGAAAAATCTACATAGTGAACATATAACATGTAAGCTTTATTTCAAAGTTTATTCCAATTAATTATAGAAAAGTTTAGATAAAAAGTCACAGAAAAAACATTTTACTAAAGCATATCATATTATATGTTCATTATATAGATCTATTCACGTGAAGTCCAAAGAAATTGGAATTTTTATTTTATGATATTTTTCGTGATTTACTAAAAAAATCACCGAGAAATAAATAAAAAGACAAAATCATCATAGCAAAACCACCGTCGAAAACCACCTTGACGGTTATTTGTCCGATTTTAGAAAGTTTAGGGGATTGTTGGGGAGGGCCACCCTCGCTAGTAGCCTGGCACCATGTCAACGGGCCAAAGATTCTCAATTCTTGGCCAACTTGAAAGGCAATGAGGACGGGTCCCACAAAGGTACCTTCATAGGATCCCCGACGCCGATTTAGTGGTCAACCTCCGCCCGACTACCCGTGTGCGGAGACCAACATTGACCATCGCTCGTCTTCGCCCTATGAGGGCCCACCTGTCATCGAGCAAAGGGTCTGTACCCTAATGTAACGTGACCACCCAACCCCTCAGCTTCATATAAATACCCAGGCACGGGCACAGGGAAGGTTGACAGTTGGTGGCCAAATTTACTGCCATTGGATCGAGTTGTGTTATGCCACTTTTGCAAGCTTTACCTTACACCGACCCGACCGACCTCTGAGCGCTCTCAACCTCGGCAACACCGGGGCGGGGTGAGGCCGAAGGGCGTTCACCCACCTCTCTATACTCCCGTGGGAAACTCTCCTCCTCCCCCACCCCCCACTTCCGGGCGAAGGTCAGAGGGGCAAAAGTGAACCCCATAGAGATAGCAAATCCGGATTCGTAGTTTGGGTGGGGGTCTGGTGGGGGAAGCTCTTGGGTGGTGGTGGGTGGGTGTGTGTGTGTGTGGGGGGGGGGGGGGTGGTGGTTTGAAGTAGTGTACCCTCAAATCTAGAAGTGAAGGACTTTTTCTATTAGTGGTAGAGGGAAAATGTTCTCTTAACAAAGCATCCACCATTGACAATGAAGGTTTAATTTGAATTTACCAATACTCAATGTTGACAAAATTTTGTAGGTATGCAAAAATATTTAGATACAACTGTGATTAAAAATACGTTGTAATTAAATACCATGTAAGAATCAGTTGACAAGTGGTTTTCTGTGGTAAATTTACGAGAATTCAAATATGGCGGGAAATGAAAAAAAAAAAGTGACAAAATGAGCGACTCGCTCCTCATCGCGTTCTGCTACACCCTTCGTCGTGCACTCCTATTCCTTGCTCCTTTGCGCGATTGCCAAGCACAACCCGCGTGACTTTTTGGGCTTTGATTGATGCCTATTGGGCCAAGCAGGCCGGTGCCGTTGTTTATGTTGTCACTAAGCACGAAACACACGCATGACGTTTCACGTGACACGGACGTTAAAACTCTACAAAGACCATGGAAACAAAAGGACGTATATATTTTATTATATATATATATTTATTTATTTATTTAATCTCTTGTGAGGTTGGAAACTGCCCACAGGAATCTGTATCAGTTTGTTTCACCAGGCTGGCACGTCCCAATCTAGGTTCCCGGACCATTTGTGAATATGGCCGGGGCATGCTACGTCAGTGTTCATTACCGGAATCTTGGGATACTACTCCTACTTGGAAGGGCTAGTCACCACAGCTGGCTTCTTATTCTTCTGTACTGTACTTTTGGGGCCCTATCTGATGATGGTAATAGCGATGAGAGCTGTGTCTCCACCCCATGCCGCCTGCCTCGCCATCGTGCTAGGCCCTCCTACTAGCCACTGTTATCACTGCCTCTGTCTCATTTGTTCGCCATCATAAGGGCGTCCGCAACGTTGATGTACAAATCGTCGGTGACGACTTAAATATATTAACACTAACTTTAGTATGTCCTCCTCATTGGCGGCCGGGAGAAAAGCAGTGAACTACTGCCAATCACGCACTCCAATTCAGGGCTCCGCGCTAGCTTAATTTTACGGACTCGATAGCGATTAGTATTTTATTATTTCTATCCCTCCACGTCATTCTAGATAGTGAAATAGTCGACCATTGGAGAGGCCCTAAGTGACCATGTAGACTCCAGTCCAATCACAGAAGGACACCTCCCCATGCTAGCTCTGACAAGATATCATGTTTTATGGATCCAATCCATGGATATTTATTTACTTAAGATCCTTGGTAATCTAAATACTCTTTAATGTACTTGCATGTATATGTGTAGTTAATGAGTATCACTGTATGATGCTCCTATTTGTGTTTTTTTTTTTTTGTACAATGTAATTTTATTGGTAAAAAAAAGTACACAAATAGGAGCATCACAAAGATACTCATTAACTACACATATAAAGTACACAAATCTAGCTAGTGGTTGTTGTAGCTCTAGTCGTCGTCGTGTCCGGCGAATACTTTGCCGCCGTGGTGCTCTTCATTGCTTGGGCAGATGCTTGGCCGCCGTGTATCTCTTGGGCGGATGCTTTGCCGCCAAGTTCTTTTATGAGCTTGTGTTTCCGTGTGCACGCGTCTTTGTCGAGGTCGCGGTTGTCTCCGGGCGGATGCTTTGCTTGCCGGTGGTCGCCGCCTTTCCGGCGAGATGCTTTGCTTTGTCGAGGTTGGGGTGGACGGATGCTTTGCCGTCTCAAGTCTAGCGGATGCTTTATAGCCGCTGGTGTCGCTTGCTAGCTACCCGGGTGTGGAATTTTTCTTGGTTGTATTAGGCTCAGCTTTTGGGGTTGTTAGTTAGAGGGGCCGCCTCACCCTCTTTTTTTCTTGTTGTTTATTTCTTTCTGGCTGTGTGTTCGCGGGGGTTCGGTAATCATGCGACTACCGTCTCCCCCTCTTGTTGTAACAAAACTCCCTTCTACTTAATGAAAAATGCCGTAGACGTCATTGCTAGAAAAAAAAATTGTTGGTTCAAAGACAGCAGTATACTCGTGAACACAAACGATATTCATTTCTGTCAGCTGAACTGTGAGCATTGTGACCTCAAATAATGGTTATCGCTTATTGACATGATGTACTATGGTTAAACCTTATGGCACTAATTACATGAGACAAATGGCAGGAGTAATGGAAACTTATGGAGCAGAACAACATGGCGAGAGCATGTCGTTCCTCGGCGGTGATGGCAAGACGAAGACATCACCATTGATGGAGAATAAGGTACTCCGGCCCTTCCTTTGTCTCGCTATGGTTCTATGCAGCCATGGCAATGGGATAGTGAGATTTAGTTTTCCAACGATATCTATCCGGATGTCGGTTGGACTTGTGTTCTCTCATGACGAATCTGAGGTGAAGGCAACGACGATGAGTTCGACGACGAATCGGGCGGCGCCAATTTCATTATGTTTGCATGTGGAGTTTTAACAGTTTATTCCTCTTTTTACAATAGTGATGGGTATGAGGATGACGGCGGTGGATGGTGAGATGGCCCATTTCGTTCGGATCGAACTTGCGTGCCTGTGGCATATCCGTTTGGTTTACTTTTATAATGAGAGGGTGTAACTTGCTTTAGTATCAATGGAATTTTTCCTTATCACAAAAAAAAAAAAAAACATCACGAAAATGCAGCTGTAATCGTCTATAAAAATGCAGTATAAGCGTTTATGGTACCCGTGTCCTATAGTCTACTCATATATTCTGTACCGTACAAATAAATAGATGCACTTAAGGGAAAGAAGAAGGAAACAAAACTTTAACAGAGCTGCTGCAGACCTTATTTTAGGCATGAACATGAACTCACGATGATGAGATGATGAGCAGAAGCAGAGCCCCAGGCAGAGGAAAACAGAGAACCAGGCAGAGGCGCGGAGCAAGAGCAAAGCACTAAGCTTATTGTGGGCCAATTGGTAGCACAATACTGTATATGCCTAAGCTTATTGTGGGCTAAATTGGGCCTAAAAAGGAGCAGCTGCAGCCTGGGTTAGTCGCGTGTTCCCTCCTCTTTCTGAAAAAAAAAAAAAAAAGTGTCCTCGATCCTCCTCTGAGCTAATCCGGTCGAGAGTTATGAAAATAGTTTCAGATTACAAAACCATGGTCTATCTTATCGTAACAAGCTTTTTCGTGGTTATAGTTATATACTTGCTGGTAGAAGCTCTTGTTATCTATTGTAATTAGTCGACGTTGATCACTTTGGTGCTTGCAACGTGGCACTTTGGATTAATCTCATGTGAATTCTGTTGTATTAATATAGGGCAATGCTAAGGTACATCTTTTACCTACAAATAGTTGACTACGGTCTAAAAAATTTTATAAGTTGACACGTGGATGCAAGTAGTACGTAGTAGGAAATAAATAAAGTAACGAGTTGGGATTTTGAAATTTTGGAAATTATTAAGCCGTGGTGCACCCTCGTGAACGACGACGACTGGAGGCTGACGGTAGAGGAAAATGTTCTCTTAACAAACCATGCACCATTTTGACACTGAAGGTTTCATTTGAATTGTATTAATACTCAATGATGACAAATCTTGTAGGTATGTAAAAAAAAAGCTTAGATACAGCTGTGATTAAAAATACGTTGTACTTAGATACTCCTCCGTTTTTTTAAATTGTAGTTATTTTTTTTTCTACATACATTGATTTTGCTTATGCACCTAGTTATGCACTACGTGTGTAGATACATAGTAAAATCAAATGAATCTAGAAAAGCCCAAAGTGAACTACAATTTAGAAATCCGAGAAAGACTATGTAAGAATCAGTTTTCATGTGTTGTTCTCGGGTAAACGAGAATTCAAATATGGCGGGAAATGAAAAAAAAAAGGTGTTTTAGTAACAAAATGAGCAACTCGCACCTTCGCACGTGCGGCTACATCCTTCGTCGTGCACTCGCGGTTGTTTTGACCTTTTGGGCTTTGATGCCTATTGGGCCAAGGAGGCCGGTGCCGTTGTTTATGTTGTCACTAAGCACGAAGCACGAGAGAACGAGCGCGTAGCTCGATGGTCAGCCTCTCGGTTGTGAGAGCTGCCCGCCAGAGTTCGAACCCTGGGGTTCGCAACTTTGGTGTCTCACCGGGAACAGTAGGTTCCCAGTCTTCACTACTCGGATCATTTCCGAGTGTTTGCCTCCTCGCGTGGAACGTTCAAGGGGAATGCGACGCACCTCGCCGCCTTTTCGGAGTCGCCGACTCTGGTGATCTCAAGAAGGACGCGATCTTCATATCTGTGTGTAGTTGTAGAGTGCCCACAGACACGCGGGTGTTGTGTGTGGCGTGCGTGTGTACTGTGTGTGTGCGTGCCTCTGTATGAATAGATACTACAAATTGCATCTGCCGGATAAGAGGCAACTCAAAAAAAAAAAAAAAAAAAAAAAAAAAAACTAAGCACGAAGCACGCGCATTACGTTTCACGTGACACGGACGTTAATATACTCTCCAAAGACCTGAAAAATGGACAAATATATATATTTTATATAAATTCCTTCTGAGGTTGGTAACTGCCCACAGGAATCTGTCGATAGTTTGGCATGTTTCACTAGGCTGGCACGTCGCAATCGGTTCTCGGACCAATTTGTGAAGGAAAAAGTTAAATCACACCCCTATCTTTTTGAGAGGTGAAATAAATCACCTTACCCTTTGAAATGGCCTAAATCACTCCCTAAACTTTTGAAAACCGGTCAAATTACCCCCTAAAAGCAGTTTTAAAAATCATAGAAAAATTATGAAATGAAAAAAATAAAATTGTGCTAGACTCCAAATGAGTAGATCTGCAAGAATGAACATATAATATGGTATGCTTTAGTACATCTTTTTTGCTGTAGTTTTAGATTTATGTTTTTCCTCGTAGTTGTAAAAAAGATGTACTAAAGTATACCATATTATATGTTCATTGCGTAAATCTACTCATTTGGAGTCTAGCACAATTTTATTTTCCATTTTATGATTTTTCTATAATTTTCTATGATTTTTCAAAACTGCTTTAGGGGGTAATTTGATTTTCTATGATTTTCTATGATTTTTCAAAACTGCTTTAGGGGTAATTTGACCGGTTTTCAAAAGTTCGGGGGTGATTTAGACCATTTCAAAGGTCGAGGGGGATTCGCACCTCCTCCCAAAGGTGGGGTGTGTGATTTAGACTTTTTCCAATTTATGAATGGCCGGGGCACGCTACGTCACTGTCACGTCCGGTCACTTGTTTGTTTGTCTCTCTCACCCAGACCAAGAAAAAATATCTTTGGTTACGGTCGAACATGATATGTTATACTTTTTCTCAAGTTTTGAGTTTGTAATACCTATTTTGTGTGAGTGTATGTTTGTAGCTAGCCATTATGGATGTTCCTATTTTGTCAAGAAATGTGTAAAATATTTTTTTTATTCAATCCGTTTTCATATTTCCTTGGAGTAGGTGGCTCTTATTTATATTTACTAGAAACATGCCCGTGCGTTGAACGGGATACATAACTTATGCAATTATCTAAATAGTTTATAGTTTAGAGATTTATTTAACAGTTGTTGCAGTCCAATTTATCTTAGAATTAGACCAACAAGATATGTGAACTTCGTATATAATCACATTTTACTCTAGTGTGCGTCATATTTGAGTTCATCGTAGAAGTCTATAGAAGTTAGAGGCATGAACTATTAGTTCGCCGCTAAAATTAGACACCACACATTGAGATAATTGCTATAATAGGACTTACACGTAGCTTCGTTAAAATAGGACTTCAAACATTTGCTTCGCTATACATGACATTTTAATCATTTTAGTTCATTTAAATTGTCAAATACAGGTATTTTGGATTGAGGGACCGTTTTGCCCCTGTCCACTCAAAGCCCTTGGGGCTGTACGTGGCCTTTGGAGGCCTGGTACGTGGCTGCTGCCATGGCTGGAGTCTCCATGACCGGCTGTGACGCCACGCCGCCGGGCTGTCATGCCCTTGGCGGCTGGCCAGCCCTCCAGATCCGCGCGGCCTGGGCCAATGTTTCCTCGATCGTTGCTGCCCGCCCATGGTGAAGGGCCGAACGCGACGCGGGGGGGGCGCCGGCGTGGTGACGAGTGAAGGGCATCGGGCGCCGGTTTCTCGATCGCTCGTGGGGACGGTACCGGGCGGGCGGCGGTGTTTGCGAATCGGTATTCGCGTGAGATCTCTGTTCGCGTGGGAGATGAGAACGTCGGGACATACATGAATCCATAAAACCGGCACCACGCCAGGCAGTCGGACAGATACGGTAGTTTACGATTTTGAGGCTAGACAAAAAGTGTCGAGCTGCACGGGAGGAAGAGACAGGCAGACGGAAAAAAAGGGGCGGTCAAGAAATTTTTTCTTTTAATAGTAGGTATATAGATATATTTATATAAGCGGGAGTAGGTGACATCGCTGCTGCTACATTCGTGTCACTGACACGTGGTCCAGCACAGCCCTCACGGCCCACTTGTCAATTCCTTGCACTCAGAACCAAGAATATTTTAGCCGCAGGCAGGCCGCAAGGAGATAAGGTGGACCCGTGCCTGAACTGGCTCAAAACCTTGGGTACGATACGACGTGCCAACCGACCCAAAGAGAGTGTGTAGTGTCCTGCCCACAAGAAGCTCGGAAAACCAGAGGCCGAAACAGAAGGCGCTCTCTGGTTTCGCCGTCGTCTCCGCCCGTTTTGCCCCCTTTTCCATGGCAGCAGCCAGAACACACACACTCCACCTCCACTCTCCCTCGTCAGCTATAAGTAGCTCACCTGCTTCCACCAATCCATCCATCCATCCTTCACTGCAAATCGAGCACAACGCATCCACCTAATCCACACACAGCTAGCAGACCTTCCGAGGGAACATCACCGTCGCTCCAATCGAATCGAAGAGAAGTTTGAGCTAGGAAGGAGGAAAAGAGAGATCAGAGATGGAGAGGATGAGCTCGTCGCTGCAGTCATGGGTGGAGGAACACAAGCTCTCAACCATCGGTAAGTACCAACTCCACTTCACTTGAGAATTTCAGATCAGATCAGGTCGTGCAGTCAACTCAAAGCTCGTATCTTAGATAGATTCATGACACACACCCTTAACTCAAAGAGCCGCTGCTCTTCTGTTCTGTTCATTACAGGAGCCGTGTGGGCGACGGCGGTGGGCGCGTCGGTGGCGTACAGCCGTCGCCGTGCGCCGGCGCGTGCGACGGGTATGCGGCTCATCCACGCCAGGATGCACGCGCAGGCGCTCACGCTCGCCGTCCTCGGCGGCGCCGCGCGCTCGCGCACCACTACTCCGGTAGCAGCAGCAAGAAGAGGGAGCAGCAGGAGGACCTGGACTACGGGTTCTACTCGCAGCTGCCGCCGGCCACCGACGCCGACGGCAACGAGAACGAGCGGTGGAGCTGGTAACTGAAGAAACACTTGCTTCACCTGCTGCTCAGCTGCTGCTGCATCGTATCCATCGGTTGGGAGTTGGGACAAGACATCATGCGGTGGATTTGGAGGAGTCGGCGGCGCGGCGGTGAGGATTGAGGGAGAGCGGAAACGGGAAGGAAGTGAAGCGACGGAACGTGTGCGAGGCGGAGCGCGAGAGTTCGAGAAGGGGAAGGAGATCGCACTTCCCACTATGGAAAGGCTTGCAGGGAAAGGAAGATTGGAGAAGAAGGGTGTCGTCCCCTGGGCTCAGGTGGGCTGGTGACGCTGTTTTGCTCTTTTTGGGCTTTTCTTTTAGGCCGGTTGCTCCAGCGATCTCCTTGACTTTTCTTTTGTCCGTCACAGAGCACAGCCCACGGTCTGCCCTGCTAGTGGGTTGGGCTTAAATGAATTTAGGCCATGTTTGGCACAAGCTTGCTTGGATAGCGTGGCACGACATTAGTTAGTTAGGTTCATTGTGGTGGAACCTGTCCATCCAAGTTTTCGACTTGACATAGGTGTTCACATTTTTTCGAATTTGTTTTAGGATTTTTCAGTGTTAAGTGGTAAAGCAACATACTTACAATGAGACGTCAATGGTAACTTCGAGAATCTCCATATCTATCAGCCCAAACCTTTGGAGGTGCTCATATGGGTATGTCCATATCTGCCAGTCCAATCCTTTGGAAGTGCTCATATAGATAGGGTGTACGTAAGTGTTCATACAGGTGAGTGTACATGCGTATTGTGAGCATCTATTGTACCAGATATAGGATTGTTTGATGAATTCAAAACTGCCATGTGTAGGTGTTGCAAGTGTACAATGGCCTTGGACTAGATCTTTGTACTTATAGTCTTTAAAGTGGTATGTACAAACTTTCTATAATGTTGATCCACGTGAAATCTTCAAGTGGTATTCACATTCCAAGTGATACATTTAAAATTTAAATGGTAATCCCATGCACCTTAGCTTGACTCAGTAGTGTTAATTCTCCCACACAACTTCTATCTAGCATATGTGCAAGCTTTAATCCAAACACACTAGCACATATATATGTAGAGGGAGCTAACACTAACTAACTGGATCTTCGTGTTGGGTAATCAACACAAGCTCCCATCCAAGTTACCAATTTACGCTTGTATGAATCTTGGAATTTTGAAAAAAAATTATTGGATACTACTAATTCATCTGCGCTCAGTAGCTAATAATTGTCATGTTAAATTTTGTAGAGCCGGTGCCAAAAAAAAAAAAAAAAAAAACATCGGCGGTTTTCTAAAAGTATTCATACTATGCCAAAAAAAAAAAAAAAAAAAAACACTTGTCAGAGAAGGAGAGTCTTAGAGCAAAGCTAATGGTTTAGCCCGCTCGCCGGCGAGAGTCAGCACCAGCTCAGCCGGGTGTTTCTTTTTTTTTATTTGCATCATTTAATGCTGCTATGCAGATGGCAGGGTTGACAATCAACAGAAGCGCACCAGCGACGCTTGCGGGCCCAAAAACAGCGTACTTGCCATGCGTTTCATCGGCGATTTGGGATGCCTACGTTCATCTCTGTCCTTATTGTTAGAAGTCGAGAGCGAGAGATCGATGGATTGACTTGAATGATTATCTCTGTGTTATTCTCTGATGTACAAATTGTATATATACAAAAGGCAGTTGCCTTTGTCAGGAAGAGGTGCCTATTCGGGAGAGAAAAGGTGTCTTGGTGGTGACTCTACTGATCCGTCATTAGCGCAACTGCTAATGACGTCCTGCTCAACACGGAGAAAAGAGAGATGAGGGACAACGCACTGGCACTGGAGACGTCCACGAGGAGAAGAGCTGCGACGTGAAGCTCGCCAACAAGGCGTGGATTGCGCCGGGGCACCGCAGCTTCGAGTTTCAGGTGCAGGCCATGAGCTCGGAGAAGCTGCCGGTCATGCTGCACCTGCACGCCGTCGTCGTCTTCACCACCATTGCTCCTATCAGCGGGGGCGGCGCCGACGCCGACAACCGCTCCCGCCATTTCTTCAACGGCCACGTCAGGGGCGTCATCGAGCGCGAGACCGGCGCACTGGCGGCGTCCATGACCATGGAGGAGATCTTCCGGGCCACCACCAGCTCGTCCATCAACCACCAGGAGGCTGTCTTCGAGTTCGAGAACGTGCAGCTGGAGCTCACGCAGTTCGGCGGCCGTCTCATCGTCTACGACGCCTGCGTCTCCGTGAAGCCGCAGTCGGTCGTGGACATGTCGGGGAACGAGGATTTCTCCAACGTGGTGGGCAGCGGAGGACGGCGGCGGCGCACCAGGGCACACGACGGGGAAGGTGCTGTTGACTGTTGTTCTATGATATGAGCATGCAGCTGACAGACCAACAACATGCATCGTGGCTCAAGTTTTTCGTCGTCATTTTTTTCTTTTTCTTTTGGGCCCAGGTGGAAGAGGAGGTGCAGAGCAACGCTGAGGGCGGGAGCATCAGGAGGGCCGACCAAGCAAGATGGGTCAAATTATGGGGTGGGCCTACCAATCGCAAAAAGCCACAAATCCTTCAGGTAAAACCGGTTTGGCTCACTGGGCCCTTATGCATGTGCACACCCACGTCGACTGGGCTCTGGCTTCTGTCGACTGTCGAAACGGCTTTGGATGGATGGCCCGTACACTAAAAAAAAAAGAGACGGTCATGTAGTTCATATATTTATTTACGCAAAAATAGAGTTATTACTATTATTACTACTATTTATATTATTATTATTACTATTATTACTATTATTATTACTACTACTATTATTATTACTACTACTACTACTACTACTATTATTATTATTACTATTATTATTATTATTATTACTATTATTATTATTACTATTACTATTACTATTACTATTATTATTACTACTATTATTATTACTATTATTACTACTATTTCTATTATTATTATTACTATTATTATTATTATTACTATTATTATTATTATTACTACTACTACTATTATTACTACTACTACTATTATTATTATTATTACTATTATTATTATTACTATTATTATTATTATTATTATTATTATTACTATTACTATTACTATTATTATTATTACTATTATTATTATTACTATTATTATTATTATTATTGTTGATGGGTGATGACGATGATGATAATAATGATGATGATGATATACTTTTCTCACAAGGTACACCAATGGTAACAGCTTGTTTGATAAAAAATGGTAAGAGCATCTCTAAGGCTGCGTTCGGTTATGAAGTTGAGCCATGAACTATTCGAGCTTATGAAAACTAATACGCATTAATAACGGTAATTGTTGCTTCTTGACATCCCGACTCGTGGTGACATTCCTGACGGTCTGCTTTCGTGGGCTCGCGACGCGGGTGGATTAGCTTTGGCGAAAAAGACAACCTTGCCCGTGCTATGTCATTCTTCCCATCGGTGGGCGTTCATGATCTTCCCCATTCATTCACCCGCACCCCTCTTCCTCTTCCCCATTCTCGCTCTTCCCTCCATGGCGATGACAGATAATCGGCGGTGGGGGTGGCTTGACCCGGTGTCCCGGGCGTGCCTGTTGCGGGACGTCCGGCGCTTATCGCGGCGAATTAATAAACCAATCCTATACCTAGCGCACAAGGCGGGTAAGAAGCATACTACGCACCCTTGATCCTTTCCCCTCGCTCGTATGCGCCCTTTACCATGCGCACGGAGGGGAACTTAGGCGGCACTTTAGATGGCTGGACACTCCTTATTTTAACTTACGAATGCCGGTTTTAAGAACGAAGTGATTGCCCTTCTCCGACCCTTACCGCCCAACCGAAGAGCGAACGGCTAATGTGTTCCACTTATTGAACAGGATCTATTGTCGGGTCCGTGACCCAAGGACGCCTAACTGGAATCAATCCTCGCATAATCGAAGAGGGCCTAAGAGTCTTTCTAAAACTCACTTTCTAAATCATCATTTAGAGAGTCATTTGCATAGGAATTGTTTTATCTTTCCACTCTCTAAAAACTTTTCGATATTAACTAAAAAAACAACTTTTCGGTATCTTGTGCACACGCCAAACATAGAATCTCTATATTTAGATAACCAATTAAAGAAGTTGTTGGAGAGTATTTTTTTCTACCAAACTCTCTATTCCTAACCATTAGCGAGGATGTATAGAGTATCTTGAAGTTGCTCTGACTAGGATAATGACTACTAATGTTTTTAAGCTGAAACTGAAACTATGGATTAAAAGGCATTGACACGGTGCATATTGATTTTCATGTCAAATACGTAAGCCAGAAAAAAAAACATCGGCGGTTTTCTAAAAGTATTCGTACAATGCAAAAAAAAATTTGTCAGAGAAGGAGTCGTAGTGGTCTTTGGAGAAGGGAGACCAGGCGAGCGAGAGGTTGATCGAATTGGTGAAATCCTGAATCCACGGACGCAGCGGAGTTATGAGTTGGACCAGATAAAATCTTGGCGTCCGACGACCCTCCCAGGTTCGGGTCCAAGCTAGCAGCTGGACGCTCTGTCCACGGACGTGTCGAGCTGAATTTGAAGCAAATATAAATCTCTCGCGTCCGTGGAAGCGGAACGTCAGTGTTGATGAGTAACGATGCCAGCGACGCCCATGGGGTCACGTAAGAGCAGGGTCCACCTAGCAGGCCATAAGCTCGGAGTTTCAGGTGCAGGCCATAAGCTCGGAGTTTCAGGTAGCTGGACGCGTACTCAATTCGCGTCCGACCAACTCTCCCCCTAGCAGCTGGACGCGTCCTGTGCTCTCCGTAACTGCAAATGGGGTCACGTAAGAGCAGGGTCCACCTGCCATCGATAACGCTCGCATTATTCGACTCGACGGACGTCAAAGTTTTGTGAGTTTGAGTTAACCTTCGCGTCCCGGCCAACACCATCAGATCGATAATGTGAAAGCACGCAAGCACGCCGCGCAGCATATAAATATAGCGTGAGCCACCGCTCCGTCTAATGTGGACGTGAAGAGCTGCGACGTGAAGCTCGCAGCTGGAGAAAAGAGAGATGAGGGACGACGCACTGGAGATGTCCTCCATGGCCAGGCTCCACGTCCACGAGGAGAAGAGCTGCGACGTGAAGCTCGCCAACAAGGTGTGGATTGCGCCGGCGGGGGAGCGCATCGACCGCAGCTTCGAGTTTCAGGTGCAGGCCATAAGCTCGGACAAGCTGCCCTTCATGCTGCACGCCGTCGTCGTCTTCACCACCATTGCTCCTTTGAGGGACGGTGCCAGCGACGACGTCTCCCGCCATTTCTTCAACGACCACGTCAGGGGCGTCATCGAGCGCGAGACCCGCGCACTGGCGGCGTCCATGACCATGGAGGAGATCTTCCGGGCCACCACCAGCTCGTCCATCAACCACCAGGGAGGCCGTCTTCGAGTTCGAGAACGTGCAGCTGCAGCTCACGCAGCTCGGCGGCCGCCTCATCGTCTACGACGCCTGCGTCTACGTGAAGCCGCAGCAGCAGTCGGGCGTGGACGTGTCGGGGAACGAGGATTTCTCCAACGTGGTGGCAGCGGATCAGGACGGCGGCGCACCAGGGCACACGACGGGGAAGGTGCTGTTGACTGTTGTTCTATGATATATGATATGAGCATGATTTTTTGAGGGGAATATATATGAGCATGTAGTTATTTTATTTTTTTATTATTTTTGAGAATTATATGAGCATGTAGCTGACAGACCGACAACATGCATATGGGCTCAAGTTTTTTTCGTCGTCGTTTTTTTTTCCTTTTTTCTTTTGGGCCTAGGTCGAAGAGGAGGTGCAGAGCAGTGCTGAGGAGAGCCGACCAAGCAAGATGGGTCAAATCATGGGGTGGGTCTGCCAATCGCTGAAGCCACAAATCCTTCAGGTAAATCCGTTTTGGCCCACTGGGCCCTTATGCATGTGCACACCCCCGTCCACTGGGCTCTGCCTTCTGTCGAAACGGCTTTGGATGGATGATGGCCCTTGGAACACCAAAAATCACCTTAACAAAAAAAAAAAAGACGGTCATGTATTTTGTATATTTATTTATGGAAGAATAAAATTATTATTATTATTTTTTTATTTTTTTTTCAATGGATGATGACAATGACCATAATAACGATGATGATAATAACAATAATTATAATACTTTTCTCACAAGGTACACCAATGGTAACGATTTGTGGAATATAAAATGGTGAGAGCATCTCTAAGGCTGCGCTCGGTTATATGAACTAGTCCATCAACCCGTGCTCCCGCATGGGTTAGATTTTTCCGTGTGACGATGATTATTATATGTTTAAATAATTTTTTTTTTCTTCCTTTGATTGAACCTTGTGTATAGCAATATTATTTGATTATTATCTATTTTTAATAATAGTTGTTGATAATTTCAATTGATTTTATTTATTTTTTGAATTAGAGTTCTTAATGGTAGATTCATATACATTTGACCATTTGATATATATTTTTCAATCATAATATATTATATGGTTATTATTGATTAATTTTTAGGATTCAGCTTTTCCTCGTGTGGTGTGGTATTACGAAAGTTGTTGAGCTAAAATTTTTTTATTAATTTTTAAGCTAAGAGAGAAAAGATTGATAAGAGAATTTTGCAAATTTAATGGGCCGTTTCCCATTAGTTGGTCCTCAATGTAGTTTTTTTTTTGTTCTAGCAGTAGTAAGCCACTTTGGAATGTTCTAGAGACCGACTGATAATAATACAAATTTAATAGAAGGTTGTCTTGAAAGGCTAAAAAGAGATGATTTATTTTATTTCTCTAAGTAAACAATGAAGTGATTTTATATCTTTGATGATATCCCCTTTCTTCTCTTGTAGCTGTCCCTTTCTAGCTGTCTGAGTAAATATGAGTTCTTATCAAATAGTGATCAAATAGAGAAAAAAAATAAAAATATAATGTAAAGCGGTAGTTTATCTGAGAGTCTGAGGTACATGGCAATATTTACTCTATTAGAAAATATGGTTGCACTGAAGAACTGGACACTATACGATGAAAAAACATTTACCTGATGATCAATAAGGATGATATCAAAACTGATTTGTTCATCACTACCGAGCGAGATTGCATTCCATATTTAGTGACTCGTGCTTTGATTCTCCATAATACCTTTGGCTGGCTTAATACCACTTAACGTTTTGCTAACCATTGCAAATTGAAACCTGAAAAACATAATAACAATGGCATTAATTTACCCCTTAACATGTAGATTGTAGGAGACGGGATATAGCATAAATGGATTCAGCACGATGGCCATACCTTTGGTTGGTGAATGATGAAAACAATAGACCTTGTTGTAAATTGAAGAAAATATAATAATGATGGCATCAATTTTCTTTTTCTCATGTAATTGTAAAAACCAGATCGATTAGATCGTATATATGAGTTAAGCAAGATGGACATACCTTTTGGTTGGTGAATAATAAAAATAATAGATCTTTTTGGTTGGTGATGATGTGGAAACAACGTAGGATGAACAGTGAATATATGCATTCCTGCATTGAATAGATGGATTCTCATTTGCCGGTCACTGAGATCGGTACAGCTGTACCTTCTTGAATGATGAAAAAGATGATCGGTGGAAATATGTGGCTACATAGGCCCTAGTTGTGCGTGGCTCACAAAATATATAAAGACAGTCGGGCAGGTGTGCATTTTTTTTATTTGTGGCCGTTGATAGATTAGATCAATAGTATATTAACCGCATGGATGTATGATACGACGTTTGTTGGCGTAGGCCGCATGGACGTATGGTTCGACATTTGTTGGCTTATTGGATAGAATTGCCACCATTATTTTTATTTTAACCATGGACGTGTGTATAGTAATATTTGATGCAGTCCTGCCAATTCTTTTACCAATCGGTTCGATGGATGTTGTCACAACGTTTTTCTCCTAAAAAGATATTTAATTAATCATGGACGCATACCAATTGGTTGGATGGATTTTTCTCAAAGATATTGGGAAAAAATTTTTCTTTTTTTGAATTGGGGAAAAAGATTCTCAACTAACCATGGACGTAGGATGGGTTCCTCAAAACGTTTTTCTTCAAAATAGATATTTGTTTTTTAATTAATAATGGCAGAGGTGGGTAATTTTTAAATGATAAAATAGATCTAATGATTATGGGTGGCTATAGACTTCCGTTTGGAGGGCGGATGCTTCTCGATTAACGTGAGAATTTCTAGCATTTATCTGTTTTCTTAGCGCATCCGGTGAGAATTAACGTGGAGCCTCAATTAGTAATAGTAAGATTTGAGCCATGAACTATTCAAGCTTATGAAAAACTAAAACAAATTAACGAAACAAAATAACCATATGGCAGGGACTCAATCCTCGCATAAACGAACGGCCTAAGAGTCTTTCTAAAACTCACTTGCTAAATCGTCATTTGGAGAGCATTTGCATAGGAATTGTTTTCTATATCTTTCCACTCTCTAACATCTTTTCGATATCTGTGTGCACGCGAAACATCTATTCTCGCTCTATATGTTGATGGCTAGGGAGAAGTTCAGAATAGAGAATCTTTATATTTAGATAACCAATTAAAGAAGTTGTAGAGTATTTTTCTATCAAAATCTCTATTCCTAACCATTAGCGAGGATATAGAGAGTCCCTTGAAGTTGCTGTAACTATGATAATGACTACTAATTAATGTTTCTAAGATGAAACTGAAACTATGGATTAAAAGGCATTGACACGGTGCATATTGATTTTCATGTAATGTCAAATCGCACATATTACATGATTATTTTTTAAACAACACACTGCATTATTCTTGTAAAAAAACATACCCGCATTATTATTACTTTCGGCATATCTACAACTAAAATTTATTTTTAAAAACTTAATGCAGGTCGTCTATGGCAATGATGATACCACGGATGGCCAGCTCAAACAGCAAGCAAAATTGTTGTCCAGTTATTCTCTGAAGGCACTCTGGTTCGCCATGCCCATGTTCTACGCATCCCTGACCCATCACTACTCCACATCAACAGCATTCAGCGTTGAAGACACACTGTTCCTGATGGCTATCATCACCGATGCAGCACTCATCGTGCTGCTGCCAAAATGGGGGCAACGCCTTGGTCTGCATCTCATGGCTACTCCTAGAGCTGGCGACCTGCCTTCTGATTCTGTCGTTCAACAAACACTACGCCTTCGCCATCCTCGCCACGCTACTCCTCGCCGTCGTCGTCGCCCTCCTCCAACCAAAGCTGCAGCACGCGGCTGACAAGCACGTGTTGCCATTCTTCACACAGGACATGATCGGAGACGATGAGGAGAATCCACACCTGGACCATCTGCTGGACCTGTCGCAGGGGCATTGCCAGTTTCGGCGGCCTCTTCACAGCGATCGCCGGGCGCTTCATGGTAGGGCCGGTCAACGCGGTTGGTTTCTTCTTCTTCTGCGCGATAGCTCTTGGGCTCTATCTGTCCATGGTGGTGACGGTGGGAGCTGTGTCTCGGCCCCACGCCAAGTGTCTTTGCCATCGTCGTCATGGTCCTCGTCGTGCTCACCTTTATCGCCGCCTGCATCCCATTTGTTGGGCACTCGGGAAGCAAGACACAGGTTGTCACCTAGTAGATCCATTCATGGATCTTTATCTACTAAATCGTCCTTGGTATTCTGTTTTTCTTTTGGTTTACTTGTAGAGTTGTATGTATGAATGTAGTATCTGAGTATGCTGTCTGATGCATGCTCAAGTTTGTACAACTTTTTCTTCACAGTGTGATTTTATTGGTTCAAATAAAGACAGCAGTGTATATTTATGAATACAAATAACATGTAGTTTTCTGAATTCTCCTTTCATTTCTGTAAGCTGAACTTGTAACCTCACCTTGAATAGTTACTGTTACTGGGCGTGATATACTACGGTTAAACCTCATGGCAATCAGAGATCAATGGCAGGGATGGAACTTGAGGAGCAGAACATCACGAATGCAGTTGTAATCGTACTACATATTAAGAACGGAACTTTGCTAGACTAATTTTTATTAATACCAAATCTAGGAGGTCAATGAAACTGTATATGCATCATGCACACTGGATGAGGCCGGTTACAACACATTTTTAGGCCTCATTTACATGCGGCGAGTGTAATTGATTTGAGTGTCGTTATAATGTCCCTTTCCAGTAATAAACTTGGGGCTGTACTTATTATGAGGTTTCAAACACAAAATAACACAAGGGTAGACCCTAAGTCCACAAATAAGTGTATCTTTTTGACTTCCACAATTTTGTTTGACTATTCATCTTATTAAAAAATTAATAAATAATACTTATTTTGTTATGACTTAATTTATCATTAGTGATATTTTTATGATGATTTTTTTTTTTATTATTTGCTTAGAAATTCAAATAAGACTATTGGTTAAACAGTAAAGCAGCCAGCATGCTTGAGGCAGAAGTAAAAGCAGAGCATGAGGCAGAGGCGCAGATCAAGAGTAAGATAGTAAGCTATTGTGGGCCAAATTAGCAGCCCAATATCCTATCATAAACCCAACGTGCATAGCCTACCACCTCACCTGCTGCTTCCCTGGCCTAGCAGGGCACGCGCCGCGTCACGTCCCCGTCCGGCCGTCCCGGCCTGAGCTCCCGCCACATCATCGACCTCGTCCCCGTTTGATTGCAACAACCCCCTCCCAGAGCCTCCTATAAATCCCCTCGAGTCTCACCAACCAAGGTCCGCACCGGATACACATCCACAAGCCTCGATCAGCTGGCTCCGTCGGTCACCGGGCCGGGCAACAATTAATTCTCAGCTCCTGACTGATTAGTTGAGGTTCTCTTCAATGGCGTCCTTCATCTCTGCTCCAGCTCCAGCTCCACCGGTGTCCCCGGACACCGTGCCGGCTCAGGCCAGTGCTAAGAAGCCGTCCCAGCTCAGCCCTGGGGCCGCCGCGCCGAGTCGTGCGCGTGCCGTTTCACGGAGACGGCTGTGCTCAGACAGGAGCCCACCATCAGGAAGACCGTCTTGCCCAAGACCATCGGCGAGCTTCACGGCCACTCGAGCGTGGCTCGCCTCTTCGAAACGTCCCAGGGGATCGGGATTGCCAACACCGGGCTGGTGTACCAGTACCATGAAGCCAAGCAGCGAAGCATGAACTCATGAAGGCATCACCTAGTGTGGGCAGAAGCAGAGCAGAATATCAGGCAGCAGCAAGAGTAACAGCGAAAGCCAGTAAGCCAATTGTGAATATTTTAGCGGGAACAAATTAATGGGACAAATTGACAGCAAGCCAGTAAAGCGTTTAAGTAATATCATATTAAATGTTGCCCCAGTAGGAGAATGTCCTTCTTCCAAAGTGGCGTAGGACTCCGTATGGCTAGGTAGGGCCTTCGCCATACCTTGATTTTTTTTCATTTTGTCCTCTTTTATTATTAGTAGTTTTCTCTAGTTTTTACCATAAACTAAGTCATAATGCTTTAATTTTTTTAAAAGGATCAAAATGCTTTAATTAATGGTGTAGACGTGTAGTTGTGCCAGTCATATAGAGTATACTCTTTTCATCCCTAAATAAGTAACTTTAGCTAATTTTATATTAAAAAATATTAATACCTATGTTATATAATTAGTATTATTAGAAAGATATTTGAATCTAGTTTTTAACAAAAAATATTTGAAGACACAAATGTTGCACGTATTTTCTACAAACCAAGTCAAGCGTGTGGCACGTACACCAACAACGATACTTATTTAGGGGCGGAGGGATCCGTCCCAAAATAAGTGTCATTCTCGCTTCGAAAGTCAGCGATTTCAAAATGCCGACAATTATATATTAAAATATATAAATATTTATGCTAAGCAATTAGTATCATCGGAAAGATCTTTAAGTCTAGTTTTTTAACAAATTTATTTGAAGATTTAAATGTTGCACGTATTTTCTACAAACGTAGTCAAAGTTGAGAAAGTTTGACGGCACACTTCTTCCCATAACGTCGTTCTTTTTTTTTTGGGGACGGAGGGGTATGTATTAGTTGATGCAGAAGATAGGATATTGGTACGTTTCCTTCTGTAAATAAACTTAAATTGAATTCTTCCTTGAGGGTCGCCCGGCATCTTGGAGCTCCTCCTCGGTAGGTACGGTCACCGGAGTACAAGCGCTGACATACAGGGCCGGGGTTGCTATTGTATGTGCTCTGACCGATTCAGAACCTGAATGGTACTACGTGACATTCCTTTTCAATCCAACAGTTTGTTTGACTTGTTACCACCTCCCAAATCCCTCCACCATCTCTGACCTTTGGCTACCTAATACACATACTTGGAACCAACAATTGCTAAACTCTACTTTTTCTCCTGAGGCTGTCCATTCCATCCAATCCGTCCAAGTGGTTGATTCTGACCAGCAAGATATCCTCAGATGGACTCCTGCCACCAATGAAGTATGTACCACTAAGGCTATCTACTCCCATCTCCACTCCCAACAGAACAACAACCTTCCTTCTCAGGGATCTAGAAGCATTTCCCATGATGCAAACCACATCCTACAAAAAGTCTGGAAAAGCAAAACCATCCCTCCTCTACTCAAAACTTTTGCTTGAAGAATCATTAGGAGAGCTCTGGCTACAAGGGGAAAGAGCGGGGAGATACTCTCCTCACATTGACCAGCATTGTACTCACTGTGGTGCCATTGAGGATGACAACCACCTCTTCTTTCGATGTGAGTTACCCAAACAGGTATGGGCCAATGCCACCCCTCCCCTTCCTATTCAACATATTACTGTCCCTAAGAATGGGATCCAGAATTCTTTACCTGTCTTGCTTTCACCTAATCCCTCTGAGCACACTCTATGCACTACCTTATTTACTATGTGGTATATTTGGAAAGCTCGAAATGATCTCAGATTTTAGGGGAAGAATTGGAGTCCGGCTCAGGTACAGAAGGCGTCACAAGCACATATGCAGAATCACCTGTAGGCCATTGACGAACAGGGCTATACCACAACCAATGCCACCGCTACTCTGCAGAGCCAAAGGCGGTCACGGATGAACACGCACCAAGGTAATGTCTCTATTCCTGCAAGTCAATCCGGCGATGAGAAGGCACATATTCAGGCACATGAAGCTATAGCTGCAACTCAATGGTTCAGCCCGCGACGACCGATTACGCCGGCTACAATACAAAGGCGGAAAACATCATCAACTTTGTCACTAGAGCGACACCAAGGTAGTTTGTATCCTATTGTAGGTCCGGCAACACATTTCCAGCAATAGATGACAGGCTCCTAGCCGGCTGATGCTAACCACAGCTCCACCGTGCATCCGGACAAGTATATTCTACAAACCCCCTCTTCCCTCTGGGTACGGATGCTACTCCGACGCCTCCATTGCTCTGGACACCACGGGACTCCCATCCGGGAATGCAGGTCTAGGTATCTTCATTGTCAACACCGATAGATCACCACCCCTCAACATCTTCATTAAGGCAGCCATGATGAACGCCTCATCGGTTCTAATGGTTGAATCAGCGGTATGGTCTTTGCTGCTTCTCTGATTCACAGGGATGAACATTGAAGATGCAACTCTCTGGGAGACAATCGGAACCTCATCAACTCGTCAACGGACCAGATCGAGAGAACCCATCGGAATGGAGAATCAAACCCTTTACAGAGGTCATTTCTTCCATTCTCACGGGTTCGACCACCACGGCAGCGTTGGACACCAAGGCGAAGCAATCAAATGGTGGACTCTCTGGCAAGACGGAGTCTAGATGAGTTTCAGGCTGATCACTTAGATTTCCGGGGATTATGTATTAATCCATGTCATGAGCAAGGGTGTCCTCTGCTTGAGGTACTCCAGTTTGTATCCGTTACTTCTGTAGCGGTACTATCAACTTCATGCTGTTAAGTTTCGATGAAATGTTTCCTTGTAAAAAAACAGTTTGTTTGACTCTGCGGTGGTTACTTCTAGTTCGGTTCAAGAAAAACGACAACAATGCCTTGTGTTGTGAAACACAGGTCGGGCCGAGGTGGCTCGTTTTGCACGCACTCCTGCCTGCCTCGGATTTGGGCCCCACTGGAGAAAAACCGTGTCACTGCGGAAGAATCAAGGAAACATTTTGACTAAATAAATATTAGATATTATGACTATAAACATCAAAAGAACTTGCCACAACTGGCCAACACACCTCCCCTTTCCAGCCAGCCCCAGGACAAGGACAACGAAAGACTCCGCCGCGTTGCAGGAAAGACTCACGGAAGTTTCAATAATTTTTTTAATGCTATATACATGAGCCGCAATTGTGACAGCTCGGGTCCGGCCGGGGTGTTCACTTCGTCCCTGATTTGGATCATATATAAATATATACTCCCTCCATCCGCAAAGAATATAATTTTAGGATTCGTGCCCACCAAGTTTGATCACTTTAAAGTAAATAAATAGTATTATAATTTATGCCTCCATATAAAAAAATATTCTATAACTAATCTAATAATAATTATTATTATTTTATATCATGAATTACTTTTCTATATAAATTTAGTTAAAATTAAAATTGTTTCAATCTGATAATTACATTCTTACGTGGATGGAGGGAGTCCTCAACTTACAGGATATTCCTACCACTTAGCCCGGTGGAAAGAGTAGGAGGCGTGGGTGGTCAAGCCCATATCCATCTATTAAAATTATTATTTTAGCATTGTATTAAGAAAATTTTATAAATTTTACCATAATAAGGTTTTTCATGACACAAAATAGCAATTCAAAAGACATGTCATATTTCTCATTTTCCTTAAAAAGGGGTTTAAGGCAACATTAAAGTCATTATTTCTCCTCATATTTTCCCATGAGGCTTTGGGCAAGGTTATACCAATTATGGCCCGTAGATCAAAATATTGTTCTAAACCTAATCATGGGGCTTTTCCTATAAAAGTTTTTTTTTCCATATGACTTTATAATGCACAATGATCTAAAATCATGTCATACTATTTATCCTAAATTTTTCCGCTGGATTTTTTAAAAAAAAGACCCGCTGGATTTTTGAGGAGGTTAATATAATAATAACAAATATATGAACAGTATTATACCTCATATCTATAACTTATAAAACAAAACCCAACTAGCATATTTCTCTATGATTTCGTGAAGCCCAATCAGGCAGGTCCTCTAACTCACTAACACCCCCCCCCCCCCCTCGTCGTCAGAGGTCATAAGACCGTCTCAATGGAGAGTTTCACTTTTCGGTTTCTAATATAAGATGTGAAACTTTGGCATGAAATATCGTCTCTCTTAATGCACAGTTTCATAGGCTCACGGGTCCGGCAACCTCTCTCTCATTGCATGATTTAATTGCATAGTTCTATGGTGAAACGCTATTTCTGTCTCAATGGGGATTTCACCTCTTTTGCAACGCATGTGAAACAGCACCCAAAGGTTTCACCATGGTGAAACCTTTTCCTTCTCTCTTAGGCGTTTCATGCAAAAAGTGAAGTTTTGCTGATGTGGTGCTGGATTTAATGTGCATGAAACACTTATGAAACTCCCATTGAGACTGACCTCGCAATGTTGATGCATCAAGTCTGCAACACTAATGCGCCATTAAGTTACTCTAGGGCATGTACAACCCATCTATAAGAGCCGTCTATGTGACATGAATTTTGCAAAACAACCCCTTACAAGCTGTAGACGGGGTGTGGTCGTCGTTTGATGAGACGACGATGTGGCTCGTTCTCCCATGCAAGAGACGGTAGGTGAGCAACCCGTTGTATGGTGTTAGCCCATGAAGGACCTCGCATGATCAGATCCTAAGGCTGGGGTGCATGCGTGATCCGGTCAACACTGAGTAGCGGCTGGGATGTGCTGGTGCATGCATGAGAAAATATTTTTTAAATTGTCATGTGCATGCGCATCACAGTTATTTAAATGGATTAAACAAGTTATAGACCACTAAATAGTCAACCATTGTATAACCTGTCTTTATAATTATATGTCCTTAGATTTCAAAAACTTATAGACAAGAGGTTGTCTGTGGGTTGAACATGCCCTTAGTGATCGAAAGACAAAGAGACGTACGGCTGCACTATCATCTACTGGCCATGATACATACTCCAATTTGATCCCTTTGTATCCCATGTCGTTGAAGCCAAAGACGTCACCCTTCTGTCTGTTTCTATTCGTCCCTCATCCGCGACGAACGCCTCGAGGAAACGGAGCTGCACGCCAGGAATATCGAGCTCACTGTGGTGCTCGCGGCCATGCTCATCCCTCATAGCACACATGGGACATGATATGGTGCAGCTGGGGCTGGTGCCGTGCGGCAAAGGCCGCTCCGCCTGTAGGAGCTCCGATCCGCGGCCATGGTGGAGGCGTGCTCATGCGAAAGGTCCAAGCGTAACGCTGCAGTCGGAGACGGTGGCATGCTCGGCGGCTGCCACGTCACACGCACATCTACAAGAGCGCGAGTTCCTGCTCGTCGCCGGCGTGGAGGACCGGCCAGCTCCCAGCTCCGAGTTGATCTGCGCACATCGTTATGATCCACCTAGGGGTCACGCCAAAGGTCGTCGTCTGAGACCTCTCCACCGGCGGCGTCCACGGCAACGAAGGGGCGCCGCCTTCGAAGTCGACCGGTGGCCACAGGCAGCCCACACAACGACGAAGCGGAACGCGTTTGCTTCCTCGTGACGTGAGATGCGGATGGATAAAGGTAAAGAGGGCCCCCATCGGTATATAAAAAAAAGGCCCCGTCCATACCTGGATTTTTTTAATTTTAACCCTTTTTAAAGAAAAACTATTTTTAACACGGTTTTAAAAGATTTTTTCGAGAATAACCCTTTTGACGCGCCCTGTTCAGCGCGGCGTTTGCATGCTGCCGCGCCTTGAATCGCGCGGGGCTGCCGGCGTGGCCCGACCGCGCGTGGCCACGCTGACATGGCAAGCTCCCACCGCGCCGCGAATCAAAGCCGGCGGCAGCTGCGCGCGCGCTCATCGGCGCGGCCGCGCCCTTCTTGATCTGCGGCGCGGCAGGGGCTGAAAATATCCGCCCGAGCCGAGCCGAGACAAACTCTCTCGGTCTCACTCTCTCCCGTGCGAGCCCAGTGAAAGAAAAAAAAAATCGCCGCCGCCGCCCGCTTCTCCTCCCCGCTCCGCCGCCGGACCCGGCCGCCGCCCGCCGGCGCCCTCCCTCGGCCGGCGCCCGGCGCCCTCCTCCGAGCTTGGCCCGGCGCCGCCGGCGCGGAGCGGCGCCCCCCCCTCGTCCACCCTCGGCCGCCACCGCCGGGCGCTGCACCACCGCCCCCGCGGCGAAGGCGGCGGGCGGCGGGCGCCCCCGCCACCGGGCGCTGCTTTGCCGACCCGCCGCCACTCGTCCACCCGACGAAGTGGAAGCCGGAGTTCCTCCACATGGTGGACTGAGCCGCCTCCACCACCACCTCCATCCCGCCGGTGCGGCGGCCCTCCATTCCTCTCCCCCAATCGTCCTCCAACTGTCGTTGCCGGCCTTGATCCCCAATGGTGGACTGAGCCGCCCTCTACTCCCATTCAGGGGTGGACCCCCGATTCCCGGCCCGGCGTACACTGCAGTGTGGTGGTGTGTTCCGGCAGCGGTCGTCGTTCATCACCGTCGTCGGCTTCCACTTCGTCGCCGGCAAGGTAATACATTGTCGTCTTGCTAGGAATATTATGCGCTATAGTGATTGTGGTTCTTAGGAAGTTAGGGTAGTTAGTTGTAGCTAAACTTATTTGGATAGTTAGGGTTAGGTATATTTAGTTAGTTCGTTGGATTTTTAGTTGTAGCTAAATTTAGTATGGACCGTAGGTTTCACTAATCCATGAAATGATCAAGTGTGTGTCGAATGTCTTTGTAGATGGATTGTTGTGTCCGAGTGTTGTACGGTGGGACCATTAGGAAAGAAGATGGTACGGTAGAGAATATGGATGAAGAAGTGGAATGGTTTGATGAGCCCCCTAGATTCTGTGACCTTTGTGACCGTTTGAAGGTGAAGTTTGGCGGTGATTTTACACTGAAGGGTAGGTTTGACAGCGGGAAGACTAGGGCTCACTATGTGATTGTGCCATTGTTGAACCCTTCTCAATGGACCCGATATATTAGGGTGGTGCAAAGTTCAAATGTGACCATGGCGAGAGGTGTTTGTTGAGAATGGTTCACGAGGATTTTGGATGATGGTGGTGGTGAGCCGGCATTTGGGGCGAAACATGAAGGAATGGACATGCATTT
Source organism: Hyparrhenia diplandra (assembly GCA_015847255.1). Lineage (NCBI taxonomy): Eukaryota > Viridiplantae > Streptophyta > Magnoliopsida > Poales > Poaceae > Hyparrhenia > Hyparrhenia diplandra. Next base: position 1,475,179 of record JADLZK010007034.1, on the reverse strand, counting down.
GGGCGGTCGGGTGACACGGAGCGGGTTGCATGAACATCTTGTAGGTTTGCGGACGGATGACTTTGATGCGGGGACTATGAGCGGGAAGAGGCGAGGAGGTGGCGGAAGCGAGGCGTATGAGGGCGATGAGGGCGATAGTGATTCGAGATGATTCGATGATGATGAGGAAGTAGCCACGGATGCGATGCCGACATCGGTCCTTCATGCCATGCCGACCCATGGGAGATTGGTACATGATTTGCCGGGAGGATGATAGACCATATGACTCTTGGGGTAGGATCAGCGAACCACAACATCACGTTCCACCACCCGAGTACACGCGGTGAAGAGCTAAGACAATTCAGTCGGAGGAACATCCAATATCCAAGTGTTCGAACTATAGGGATGTTAGCATGACTCATATGGCGGTTTGTGATAGCGGTCTCCGTTTGTGTAGAGGCATGGTGCACAATGAGAAGTACCCAATTCTTAGGAAGGGTATGATCTTCAAGTCACCGTCGAGAGATGAAACTATTCCTAGAAGACTATCTTTGTGCATCACCATCGGCCCTACCGCGCCACACATTCGGATAAGGAGTTGAGGTATCATATCCGGTGTAGGAGTAGGGATCATACATGCCCTTGGAAGTTGCGTGCGGAAAGAATCAGTATGATGGTGCGTGGAAGATTACTAAAGTTGTGCAGCCCCACACATGCGGGGATAATGAGGGTAAGAAGAAGCATCCACGACGCTTACTTTAGCGTTACCTTGCCCGTCGTATATTGGGGATGGTTGACAAAGACAATGACATCCCCATTGCTTTGTTACAAGAGCACATTTTTGGAATGACCAACTATGAGGTCAAGTATGGAAAGGTTTGGCGAGCTAAGCAAATAGCCTTGGCTATCGGATGGGGAACACGGGAGGAAGCATACAATCGAGTGCCCGGAATCTTGAATGCAATGGCTCACTATAACCCGGGCATGAGATGGTGGATAGACACTCAAGGGTTGCGGGAAAAAATGTGTGTCGGCCACCCCCCTAGTCATAACTGTTGTTGCCCTGCTCCTTCGAGGCCTGTTTTGTATCGTGTGTTCTGGTATTTCGAGCAATGTCGGCATGCATTTCAGTACTGTCGGCCAGTTATTTTAGTTGATGGTACATTCTTGACCGGAAAGTATAAGGGCACTTTGATGATGGCTGCTGCAGTTGATCCGGAGAACCGATAGTACCGATTGCATTTGCTCTGGCGAACACGAGGGCATTGATTCGTGGTCCCGGTTCATGAGGCTCCTGCGTGTGGAAGTGCTTGGGACATCTCGCACCATTTGCTTGATCTCGGCGGGCACACGGGGTTACTTGCTGCTGCAAATGAACACATTGAAGGCTGCCCGCCTTTAGTTCACAGATGGTGCGTTAGGCATTTTGCTGCTAATTTTTGGCGGCGTCAAAGGAAGAAGGAGGCGATAGCTCTGCTTAAGAAGGTGGCTTACAGAAAAACACAACATGAGTTCAATGAGACCCTAGCTGAACTACAAAAGATCATGAACCCAGAGGCTAAGGAATGGCTACAAAACCAGATGGCAGAAAAAGCTAAGTGGGCACTAGCATATGACGAGGGGGGTTACAGGTGGGGCATCATGACCACTAACTCTTCAGAGTCTTTCAACCGTGTGTTCAAAGGAGTCCGATCCTTGCCGGTGTCCGGAATTGTGGAGTACACCTTCACTAAGTGCAATGAATATTTTGTGTTACGGTATGGACTTGCTTATTTGAGGAATCTAGGAGAGACCGGAAGATTTGGAATTGAAGGGGCTAATTTTTTGGAGGAGCATGAGAAATTGTCCAACCTCCATACGGGCGAGGCATATGGACCAGAACAGAATGTTTTCAGTATAAGGGGCAAGGGTGGCACAAGTGTGGGTGGAGAGCGTCAAGGTGGACGAATGTACCGTGTTGATCTAGCCAAACTAGAGTGCAGTTGCAACGTTCCTCAGATAATGCATGCCCCTTGCTCTCACATGATTACGGCTTGCACAATGCGCGGGTTTGATCACACGGTGGAGCCTTATATGCACCCCTTGTTTCTCCGATCCAACACACTACGTGTTTGGGAGAAGAGCTATGAGCCGTACCTTGACGAATCGCGGTGGCCGGCTTACGGGGCCCCGACTACACTTTGTGCTTTCCAGTCTAAGGAAAAGGAGAAGGGTAGGAGGAAAAAAAGAAGCGACTCGGGGGAGACATGGATGCTATGAGAGGATACGGTCCCGATTGGTTTGGTGGCGGAGAGTTCGACGAGGAACCAGCCAAGAATCTTTGTTCAATCTGCAAAAAAACCTGGTCATAACGCAAGGTGGCATAGAAGACAAGGGCAGCAGGTAGTTTAGTATTCTAGTTTAGTGTACACTTATTGAACAACTTCAGTTTCAGTTATTTTCTTTATTTATGTCCATTTGTTTCATATTATTATTACTTGCCTTAATACTTAGTTTACCACTTTATATAGTAATATTCTTTATTACCGCTGAAATTGTTTCTGTATTGTTGGCTAACAGTTGTTTCTTTGGAAAACAGGATGGCGCCTCGTCGTCAGTTGGTCCAGCACCACCAGCACCCGGAGTACCCCCTCCTTGAGGAGGTGTACGACCCGAGGCACACTGAGCTAGGGCCCTGGCGCCCGGGGGACCTAGGCGCGACTTGATACCTCACTTGCGGCCCGCGTGCGCACATCACCGCGGCCTACGGTGGGACGGCGTTACGCGCGCCGTACATACGCCAAGCTGGTTTCACGGAGATTGTTCGCGTTGTCAACAAAGGTCTTCCGCCCCTGAACCCCGCACTCCTAAGTGCTGCTGTTGACAGGTAACTCCAGCATAACACGTTGGATATGACAACTCCATTTCTTAGCACCTATTATGTAATTGACAACTCTTCTTTTTACAGATGGAGGCCTGAAACACACACGTTTCACCTACCTTCCGGAGAGATGACCATCACATTGGAGGATGTGAAGGTTATCCTGTGCCTTAGGTTGGGGGGACTAGCAGTTACTGGTAAACTTGACAGTGATCATTGGAGGGGGAAAGTTGAGCAGTTCTGTGGCTTCTTTCCAGAGGACAACGAGGAATCACAAAGACAGAAGTACGAAACCTACTGTCCCTTATAAATTATTTTGCTAACACATGTATTTTTTAGAAAATGGTGTTACTCATTGTGGCTTAACTTTTCAGGAAGGGGTCGGGTGTGTCCCACCATTGGCTAGAGGAGCGCTTCAATGACTTGGAACCAGAGGCTGACTACCCTGATAATGTTTTGGAGAGATATGCTAGGGTGTGGTTGTGGCACTTCCTTGGGTCGTTCCTATTCCCAGACTCGACCGGCAACAACATCAGCTGGGCGTTCCTCGACATACTTAGCCAAGATTGGGAGAACATAGCGATGTACAGCTGGGGCACCGCAGTGTTGGCATGGACATACAGACAGTTGTGTGAGGCCTGTTGTCGGACTGGAGATACTCCAAACCTCGGTGGTTGCTGTTATTTGCTGCAGATTTGGATATGGGAGAGATGGCCCATTGGGAGGCCTACAAAGTTGCCAGTTCGCCTTTGGTAGGGCCGGTGAGTACATCTTGCCGAGTGGGACGACGAGGATACATTACCTGGCTGGTCTTTACCTGATCGAAGCACCTCGGTGTGGGCGGGCTGAACGCAAAGTACGGGGGAGTACACGGATGAGATAGACCATCTCACACAGTTCCAGGTTTGCACCTTGCCCATTATGTTGTTCCATTGTCCAAATTTTCCAAAAACGATCTCTAACAATGCTACAAAACGTTTAGGTGAGATGGACTCCTTGGAGTGACCCACATATACAGGACGTCCTCAATCCTCATTGTTGGGAGGAGTCTGACCTGTTCCGGTGGAATGGCAAACTTATATTCTTTCACATCGTGGAGCTTCACAATCCAATCAGAGTTTGCAGGCAGTTCGGGAAGATATCAGGCTGCCCACCACCCCTTTACTCCACGAACCCTCTTTTGCATAGGTGCATTTTGAACCCAATACCAGTAGGGATCATACATGCCCTTCACTCCACTAATAATTTCGCTCATGTTGCAGCTACGGGCGTAGAAAGAGGTACACCGAGAAGGACTGGAGTGTGGCGCACCACGAGTTCATCGTGGAGTGGGGAAACAGGCAGCCCATACGTGGGCGGGGAAACACCCAACTTCTTGGCAAGCTTACGCCGCTCCCGTTGATGAATGTAGAGATACTCGTTCACAAGCTTGCCCCCAACACCCATTTCCCGCCCAAGTTTGTGCCATACGATTGCTTCCTTGACCTCATCTTTTCCTTCAAAGGACTCCCAAAAGCATTTCCTAGAATTACTGTCCAAAACAAACAATTGGATTTTAGTTAGGGAAAATAATGTCTCATGTGGTTCACTCACTAGAAAAAATATCCAACCTCATCATAATCCACCATATGGCCACAAAAATAGCCTATTCCCCACTCACGAAGGAACAAGGCCATACTAGCAGCGTGAACACCACATTTGCAAAAGACGGGGGGTGGCGCGGGGGCGGGTGGCGCGGGGCGGGCAAGCCCGGCCTCGGCCGAGGGCTATGAGCTCGTCCAATCTTGAAGTGTCGCCATCATCATCCACATTTTGGGCCGCCACATTTTGGGCCGCCTCCCACTCGGCCTTGGCACGGCGCCCACGCTCCAGCTTCCTCTCCCTCTCCTCCCTCCGAGCAGCAGCTATCCTCCTTTCCTCTTCCTCCCTGCGCTCCTTCTCATCAGCGGCTTTCTTCTTCATCTCCTCATGCCTCCGTTGAAACCCTGCCCGCCACTCCAAGTATTTCTTGTTTTCCTCACTGATCTCAAGGTCAATCCACTCCTCAAAATCACATAGTGGTGGTGGGGTCTGCAAAACAAACAATTATCACAAAGCAAATCTAGAATCATAGAACAAATAAACCTAAATGAATATACACACCATCAGCCGACTGCGGCGTTGTTGCTCTGTGGGGTCCCATTTATAATTGGCACACATCCAATACTTCCGCATATAGATTTCCTCATCATCTTCATCCCATTCTACTTTGCAAGGATCACCACACCAACAATTGGGCACTGGAACACCGGGTGGGAGAGGCTTGTGGACATAGGGATCAGGCCGCAAACGAGCATAGCTATCTCCAAAAAAATTAAAATTGTTACAATGCAATATAGTTATTTCAGTTTCTTATTTCTTACATAAAAGATCAAAACTATGTCTACTTTCATTTCTAACGGCAATGCAAAAATACAACTACATATAGAAAATCATATAAAATATAAATGAATCAATCAATGCCAACAAAATATAGGTGCCATGGTCACAAATTTGCCTAGTGCAATCTATTGCTTGCCCACAAATTTTAAAAAAAATGACAAGAGATTACCTATAATTCTTTTTACCACGCCTCGGCATGTCCACCTTGGAAGGGACCGGTGCGGGGGAGATATGGAGGTGGAGGAGGCGGATGGAGGTGGAGCAAGCGTCGCCGGCGGCCGGCGGCAGCTCCGGCGGCGGGGCGAGGAGCAGGTCCGGCGGTGACGGTCTTTTTCAACTCCTGCCGGTCGAACGATATGAGGACAGAGGACTTCGACTCACGGACATATTACGGCCTCGCCGCGCCCGTAGATCGAGGCGCGGCCTTGCGCCGCGCCGTGGATGAGCCCAGCGGCGGCGCCGCGCTTTGATCTGTGGCGCGGTGGGAGCTTGCCACGTCGGCGTGGCCAGCCTTGGCGGGGCGCGTCAAAAGGGTTATTCTCGAAAAATCTTTTAAAACCGTGTTAAAAATAGTTTTTCTTTAAAAAAGGGTTAAAATTAAAAAAATTCCATACCTGCGGCTGCCAGTGGCCCAGTTGCTAGCCCGAGGTGGCGACTTTTCCACGCACGAAATTGCAAAGTTTAGACACCTTTTTTTCTTTTATATAATTATATATAAATGGAGATACTTCCTCCGTCCTAAAATAAAATAGATGTCATTCTTGCTTTCTAAAAAGTCAACGTTTTTAAAATCCCGACAATTATATATTAAAATATATAAATTAATATACTAAATAATTAGTATCATTTCTTTAAGTCTAGTTTTTTAATAAATTTATTTAGAGATTTAAATATTGCAAATATTTTCTACAATTCGAGTTAAAGTTAAAAAATTTGACCGCACGTTTTTACATAACGGCATCTATTTTGGATCAGAGCGAGTAAGTCTTTAGGGGAGTGACACCGTACTTTCGAATGCCCTTCCTTGACTTCCCGAGGTGGCTCGGCTTTGAGCCTTTTCATGGATGCCATTATAAAAAGTGCACTACTCACCAATACCCCGAAAAAGTTTGTTTTCACGGGATGACATCCACACTTTGAAGTCTTTCGTGCGTGCCCTTACGTCTGTGTCTTTGTTTGTTTTCCTCCGTTTGGCCTCGACACGCGGGCCCGGCACGAAAAATGACCCCCGTGCCCCTCGGCTCTTGTCTTGGGTTGGACTTGGGTGGCGTTCACTCCTCTTCCTCTCTCACTCTCTCCCCATCCGCTCATCCCGAAACCCTAGATCGGCGATTCAGCGGCGGCGGTCTCCGGCGTACCTTGTGGCGGCGGCGGGTGGGTGGAGAAGCAAGCAATCACTTTCGCGGGCTTCCGACATGGGTTAGTGGAGCAAGACCCTTGCTTCCCTTCGGATTGGGGGCTCATGGCGGCCGAACACGGGGCAGCCCAACCGCCCTGCATGGTTTCGAGAAGGGTGAGTCCCTTTCCACCCCTTGATTTCTTGTTTATGGTGACTTTGGATAGCTAGATCTCCTCGGTCGTTTCTTTGGAGTTTTGATTTTGCCTGATAGTTGCGCATATTCTTGTTGTTCATCTGTAGGATGGACCCCGATAGTAGCTACAATCTAGAAATTCGGATCGTTGCTTTCGAAATACTCCGTGGATTGGTATAGCTTGAGCGAAGTTGTGGACGCCGATTGTGTGAACTTCATGAATTTGGTCAGCATAATGTAGCATTGTTATGGTGCGGAATGACATTAGAACATTGATGACTGCTTAGTTCATTCATCCATACATGCATACAAGGCAACACACACACTCACACCTAGTTCTTCATTATTGCATACAAGGCCGGAAAGATGGAAACAAACACCAGCTTCTCAATCCATTTAAGCTGTTCCATCACCCCATCATGCCTGTGTGGCACTCTACCTCTACCAACAACTTTGCCACTTGAGTCTGCCGCAAATCGAGCTGCCGCCACTTTGGATGCATGTCGTCCTCTGGAAGTGGAGTTGCTGTCGATGGATGCATAGCCGATGAGCTGGAGTCACAACCATCTCATCCTCCCACCGATAGAACCGACAACCACGAGCCTGAGCATCAAGTTGAACAAGATTGAGCACACTTCACAACTAGGAGCAAATAGATCCGAGAGCATGAAGAGAGACAAACCGAGAAGTAGGGACACTTGTGGAACACACGCATGTTGTTGTTCTCTGTCCTCGCCGTGCATCGATTGGCAAGCACCCTACGGTTGGGGCAAAACACCCGCTGATGAGCGGCCCTCAAAGTTCTTTGCTAGCTTTGCTATTTGGAAGACATGGGGAGCAAATGGAGGGAGGAGGGGAAGTGAGAGAAGTGAGCAGGGGAAGTGAGAGAAGTCGACCTTTTATAGGCACGGGTGTTTTGGCGCCAAGGCCGGCCCTCATTGGCGCCAAAAACGACCGGGGCGCCTCCCACGCCTCTATACTCAGCCGGGGGCACGGGGGTCATTTTCGTCGTCGGGCCCGCGTGTCGGGGGAGGCCAAACGGAGGAAAACAAACAAAGACCGCAGACGGAAGGGCACGCACGAAAGACTTCAAAGTGTGGATGTCATCTGTGAAAACAAACTTTTTTCAGGGGTATTGGTGAGTAGTGCACTTTTATAATGGCATCCATGAAAAGGCTCGCTTTGACCGTAGTTGATTTATGTGAAAATTTTCTATTCGACACGAGCACTAGCACCCAGACGCACGCCCGCGTCTGGATGCCCGCCCCCTGCTGCACCTTTCTGCCCACTGGGCCCCGCAACACCTGTCCCCGCATGCACGCTGCCTGCTTGCACGTCTGCCCCCTGCCTCGGCTGCTCGTGAGGGCTCGAGCTCGAGCTCGACCTTGGCTCTACCATGGCAGCAACATGTAGCAGAAAAAGGTTGAAGAAGGAGCAACACCCGATCTACTTTTGAGATCTACTTTTAAAATAGTCGGGGACCAACAGATGAAACATACATATGAAGGTAGTTGAAACAATTGAAACTTCTCTTCTGAAACATCTCTCGAAACATATCTACGAAACATGTGAGACACTTGATCTACTTTTTGCAACATACAAATGGTTCGGTTGAAACAAACCTCTGAAACAACTGAAACAACAAATTGAAACATTGGGGGATTGAAACGAAGGGGCAAAATCAAAGCACGCCACCGTCAAGCTCCAAGATCGAGACGAGGAGGATGCGCCAGGGATGGAGGTGGCTCTCATTGCTTGAGACGTCGAGCGGGGCCGAGCGTACCGGTCTGCCCGATCTGCATTTTGACGTCGAGCAAGGCGGTTGGGGAAGGCGGGGAAAGGAGTGTCGCCGCCATAGGCGCCCCCATGCCGTGATTCGTCAATGCCGGTGAAGGGGGTGTTGCACGTGGGCCTCGCCACTGCCATCGATGAGCCCTACCGCGGCCTTCTCCGCCGCCCGAACCCGCGGGGCCGCTCTGTAGCGACACACCGCGAAAGAGCCTCTACCCGCTTCCACTACTCGAATCGACTTGTTTCCCTAGGGTTATTTCATTTCCCTAGGGTTAAATGATCACCCTATGGAACATTTTATTTCCCTAGTGTTAGGCACGGTCGCTCTTTAGTTGGGCGGCGCCCATGTCTGCCCAGCGTCTAGATCGTCCTTTTCTGCGAGGTGACCGGACGCTCCGGTCACGGGTCTGGTCATAAGAGACAAGCGGCCGGGCCCGTGCGCAGACGAGCCGAACCCAGCGTCAAGGTCACCGACCTGGACGCACCGGTCGGCCAAACAGCCGAAACCGACCCTTATTGGAATCGACCGGACGCATGGTGACCGGACGCTCCGGTCAGGAGCCCAACGTCCGGTCAAGTGTCCGGTCGCTGCACCTCTGCGAAATGTCTTCGTTTCTCCGTCGCCTTTGCTTCGACATGCTATCCAACAAGTATACCAACTTGAGCACGAGAGTTAGCATGTTTTCACCACCACGATGCATCTGGCGCAATAAAAATTTACATTTCATTTTCTCAAAAGCGTCGAATCCCGCCTCGCAAGCTCGCGGGAGGGTGAGTGGTACCCAAACCCATCTCAACCCTACAAACACGGCCGCCTTCGCAAATGTGCCAACACCACCACGTGTACATCACCATGTGCTCGTGTGTTAGCATTTTCACAATCAATTTAGAAGGACGGGTTAGCTCTCTAGGTTAGAATGCATGCATATGATTGTTGAACCTAGAGGCACATGAGGATCGATGTTCCCGAGGTTTTCCCCTCTTTATAGTATGGCTTATCGATTCTAAATCACTCATACCCTTTATGGTGTCTTGAGTGCAAAATCAAAATGGCCCTATGGATATACCTTTGCCTTGAGCTCATTTTGATCCCCGAACCACTCCAAGTTGAGCACTTGATCATCTTTTGGATCACCGCAATCCATCCACCACGACCACCGTGCACCACACTTGGCTTTGACCAATCTCCAACTAATCAAACACTTAGCATAGAGAGATTAGTCCTAGGATGTCATCAATTATCCAAAAACCAAACAAGAGATCTTCAATCTCTCTCTCCCGTAACGCCCGGCGTCGCCCCCTCCACTCCCGTGCCGCCGCCCACCAACGGCCCCGCGCCCCCACCAACGGCCCCGTGCGCCCCTCCTCCCTCCCTCCCTCTCCCTTCTCCCTCCCTCCTTAGCACGGCGGTTCCCCGGCGCGGCTGCGGCGGCATGAGCACGCTGGCGTCAGCGCGGTGGCGACCGAGCAACGGCGGCGGCTCCAACCCGCGTCCGGCATGGGAGCGCGAGCGCCCGCGTTCGTTGCGAGCGGCGGCGGCTGCTGCCCCAACCCGCCCCAACAGCGGTGGTGGTGGGTAGATCCGGCCACGGCATCCCGTGATTTGGCGGTGGCGGTGGTGCTCTCATCGAGGCGCCCTCCCTCACGATGGTGGCGGCCCAGATTTGGGCCCATTTGGGCCTGGATATGGGCTTTTTCTTTTTGTTTTTTATTATGATTTACGATGGCGGGCATTAGGGGTTGCCAAAAACCGCCATGGGAAAGATGTCATTTACGGTGACCCTAGCTTCGTGGCGGTTACAAAATCCGCCACGAAAAACCCAAAAAAACCGCCACGGAAGTTCAACCGAGTAGTAGTGTGCGCTTCAACGTCGGCGATGCTACGCGACGGCGACCAGATCTGCGGAGGTGAGGAAGGTCCACGACAAAGTCGCGTGGCCGCAGGCGGCATTAGTCGGCCGCGATGGCTGCCTTTGGCGGCAACGGTGGTCGGAGCTACTCGCTTTTGAAGACGGTGGTTGCCGGCATCAACGGCGGCAACGTGGCATAGTCGGACGGGGTGGTGGCTGTCGCAGAAGACAAATCGTGGCCAGTGTTGAAGATTGTGCTCGGTCGGTCTACTGCGGTGGCCAACATTGTAGCGACGAAGTTAGAGACCTAGTTGAGGACTCAAAATTGTGGTGTTAAAGGCGGACAAAGGCAGTCGGAAGGAACACGTTGGTGTGCCAATTTGACGATCTCGCATCTGTTGGCGATAAATCACGAATTTGGCAAGGAGGCCAGCATGGAAGGCGCCCACGAAATTGGCGAGACCGGCGTGGGTGGTGATGACCGATAGTTGAGTTATCTGAGATGACCTGCGTGGGGCGGTTGTTTTGTGTAAAGTGGTGTTCTATCAGGGCTGCTGGAGGACATGTGTAGCAGTTTTATATTTTGATGAGTTAACTTGGTCAATAAACTTTGGTGTGCGTGCCTTGGGTTCAAGTTTAAGTGAGTTTGAAGTGTTATGTAATCATGAATAACTATATGTATGAGCGATGCTGAGGATAAGATATCAATATATTCACTTTTCTTAAAAAAATAAATAAATGCACCAACATCATCTTATAATATGAATCAATTAGGAGTACAAAAAAAAAGATCATAAATGAGATGGCCATTAACTTCCAGGTTTCACATGTAGTATGACATACATAATTTGATAATTTAGCATCCAGGTTCACATATATACAACAGACAGTTATCAGACATGTTCACATCTATATATTACATAACATTCATTTTGGGTAATCACAAACTTAATCTTCTTTTACTCCTTGCGCTCATCATGGCAGGACTTGCAGCCTCAATTGTTTTGCACTTGAAGGGCTACCAAGTTGAAACAAAATTTGACAAGTCATCTGAGGCTATTTCTCAACAATCGATTCAATAAAATCCTTATAGTCCGGATCGACAACCATTTCGAAATTGAAACATCTCACATCCTTTCTAGCCTTTTAGGGATTTTGCCAAGCAATTTATAATTTTCAACCGAAAGCTACAATTTTCATCCATCCTGTTGGCAAAAGGACTTGCATGAGAACTGCCCAAAATGCATTCAATCCTAGAAATCCTAGAGAACTGACCTGTGCGCTCGGCCGTGCCTGAGAGTCTAGCTGCTCGCTTTGCTGTTGCGCACCTGCGCTGGGAGGCCGCGACCCTGAGCTGGGCGGCCAAAAGATCCCGCGACGGGCGACCTGGCCGTCCGAGTCCCGCGCCGCGCGGCCTCGGCCCCGCGCTGGGAGTCTGGCCCCGAGTCCGGCGGCTGCGGCCACGCACCGGGAGCCTGCGGCACCGCGTCGGGCGGCCGCGTCCCCGTGTCCTCCATGTCCGATAGGATTTAGGACACAGAAAATAAATCGATTCCCCTTCTCCCTGTGTAATGTCTGCGCACAGGGGCGCCCAGTCCGCCAACGCCGTCCTCCGCCGCACTGCCCTTGCCCTCTGCCTTCTAGAGGACGCCGAGCTGCTGCTATCGCCCTCTCTCTCAGCATCTCCTTCGCGCTCGCTCGCTCTGCTCCCTGCCATGGTCACGTCGAGCTCGGCTCGAGCCCTGCCGCCGCCGCTTGCTTATCATGTTGCTTTGTCTTGCGCTTGTGAGTTTAAGGGTAGTTAACCAATCCACAAGATCTTTCGAAGAGGATGAGAGTTGGGTCGAGAACGCTTATTAGTTACCCATGTTCACCGTGACGATGTGTTGCTTGTCCTTTCGTGCTTGTAAAGTATCCTTGTTAGTTGTTATGCTTGTTTCACTTAAGCATGCATTGCATGTTGCGTGTATCAGTTAGGAACGACGGTAAACCGATGGATCAACTAATGGATGCCGGCGTCATGCGGGAAAATGGAGTAATGGTGAGCATTCCTGAAGATGATGCATATGGTGGGTCGTGTTCCCAAGACGGAGAGGTACTAACATTGTATAGAATACAAGTTTACCCAGGTAAGCCCCTATACATAACCCCAATTTTTACAGGCACTCTTTATTATTTGGTTTATGCATTAAGTTGTAGTTGTAGGAGTTGATTGAAACCCACCTGCATAATATTCTATCATTTGAGTCCTACTAGTATGACAGGAATCATGTAGTATGCCGTGCTATAGGGATTACGGCAGAAGTCGAGTAGTGGATGGTCAGTCATGAGAAATAGATGATGGTTATACTGTCATTACTATCACATGGACTTGAGATACTAAATAATAATTGGAGATTGGGTGAGACTACGAACTTGGTTGTGGATTTGGTTGGGTGACAGAGTGAGGCTCTGGTTGCATTATTCCTGCCTGTGTCGATTAAAGACCATTCGTTGGTGGCCATGTGGCAAGTTTGAAGGTTCCAAACACATAACAGGGACCTGAGTTACAGTTGACAGTGAAGCTTGTACCTTCCTACGATTCAGGGACCCTAAAAAGTTTATTGGAGGGTTGTACACTGACCATTCGAGGATCCGTTAGGAGGCGGGGAATGTCCATGGTACGGAGTAAAACTTACGAGGGGAAAACCCATCGTCGCTCGGCGGGGCGGGCCCCATAGGGTGGGTTACCTGGGATGGTCGGGTTCTTTCGGGACAGGCCCGTATGATCGAAACAGTTGCCTGGTACTTGCTCCTTTGAGAAGTATGGGCGTGTGTTGGGATTGGCCAACTAGATGTACATCGATTGCATTCGCCGCGCTCCTCGGATATGGATACCACTTGTTGTATCACTGTCGTCGTAGTTAATGCAAGCTGGAACATGGAGAAGATGATGAGGCTTATGCCGAATGATGAAATATGCTCCGGAAGATTGTTGGAATAGAATCCCTTAGCCCCGCGTTGCCCCCCACCACCGACGATTCGGGCGGACACGAAACCCGGCGCCTCCCACCCCACGACCTCCCTCTCCCGCCCGCGCCGCCGCCGGAGGGGGCGCCCGGCATGGCCGCGCGACACCGGGAGGGCGGCGGCAGGGGCTCTCCCCGGTGGAGGCGACCTTGGGCGGTGTGGGCGCTCCACGTCTTCTCCATCCCGGCGGCGACCGTGTGGCGGGAAGGCGGCGCGGCTTAGCCCCTCCCGGCTGGGAGCTGGATCCGGTGCCCGGTGACCGGATCCGGCGTCTAGGTGCCCTGTTCCGGCGTCGCCGCGTCCTGGGCGGGCGTTCGGTGCCCCTGGTCGGTCCGGCGTCGGTGTTGTAGAGCAAAGGAGGTGGTCCCGTGGTGGTGAGATGGTGTTGCGGCGGTGGCCGGAGTGGGGGTGGGTCTTGTGGTGTCTTCTTGCTTTTACTCGTCGTCGAGCTTGCGGGGCTCGGCAACAACAGCGGCCGAGGCGATGTCGGGAGGTCCTCTCTCCGGCGGGTGGCTTGTTTCGATAGTAGGAGGAGGGCTGGTGTGGTGGTGGATTTGGTGGCTACGGTTGGAGCAGCGGTGGTGGAGGTTTGGATGCGGTTGCTCGCCTTGCGCCGTCGCCGTTGTTGCTCTCGTCTCCCCCCGGCGGCGGTGGTGTGGCTTCTTCGGTGACGCCGCGGTGGCGTGGGCGGCCAAGCCGGTTTCGTGTCTTGCGGTACCATGGTGGTGCCGCTGCGGTGCCGAGCTTTGGTGGAGGCCGCCCTACTCGGTCGGGGCTCGGCGGCGGGCCCACGGTTTAGCGGCGGGGTTCCCCCTCTCGTTTCCCCTTCCTTCTCCTTGATGGTGGTCACCGGTGGCGGTGCTTGGGGCTATTGGGCGGCGTTGGGGGCGGTCCTCGTCTCACGCCGTCCTCCCCCCCTTTGGCCTTGACTGCCGTCGCGGGCGGTGTCTTTGGAAGACGGAGGCTTCGGCGTCTTTGGGGGCATTGGTGCAGGATGCCCCGTCCGGTACCTTCGGGGCGGTGATTGTGCGTGGCGGCCGGTGGACATGCACGGCGGAGGTCGGGCCGCATGTCGCTGTTTGGGCGGTCTTGCGCAGCTTTTGCGGGCTATCGGCGTGGCCGGGCGCGTCGATCGTCCCGAGAGGCTTCGCGGTATGGCAACGATGGCCGGGTGTCCGTGGGGAACCGAGATCGTGATCGGGGTCCGTCTTTGTGGGTACTTTTGGGCGAAGGCCTAGCGGCGACGACACCCGCGAGTGCCGTTTTCCACTGTTGAGGGCGTCGCGTCCCCCGCACTTCCCACGGGTGAAAACCTGGTCCTTCGGACGGGCGACGGCGGCGCCGGACGCCGTAGCCTTCTTGAAGGCATCGTCGTGGTTATGGGCTCGGTCGGGAGGTCTTGCGGCAGGCCTGATTTCGTCGTTTCCGGCGTCGTGTTGTGGGGTTTTGTGCTAGTGGTGGAGTAGGTTTGTTGTCGATGTCCCAATCCGACCGGGTCTTTGTGGATGGAGGCTCGTGTTGATGACCCAATCCAACCGAGTGAAGTGTCATGTTTTATTTTCCTCCCATCCGAGTTGTTGTTTCGTGTTGAGTTGCTTTAGTGGGGTCTTTTCGACCAAGAGTTGAGTGGGCGCTACTTTGTGCCGCGAGTTGAGTTGATCTGGTACCTAGGTGTGCGAGAGGGAGTAGGGTACCCTCCACAATTGTATGGTTTTCTCGCCCGGTTTCCAGTCAAAAAACTGGGCGGCACTTGTCTTTTTCCTTTTTGTCGCCTAATAGAAATCACGGCAAAGCTTTTGCCGTCCTTTCTAAAAAAAAAAAAAAAAAAAAAAGAAATATGCTCTGATTGCTTATCACATTCTTGAGAATAGTCTAGGCGCTTACCTAGAATGGTTAGGTAATGAAATTGATGTCTAAAACTTCAAATATAGGGATTGCACTATTAGTATGCTTCTTTGCAAAAACAACTCAGCTAGCCAAATAGCCCCTGCATATCCTTGAGAGTCGGGACTACTCCCACCTAGTAAGGTAATTAAGTGCTGCGAAGTACGTTGTGTACTCCGGGTTTTGTTTCCCCTGTTGCAGGTAGCAAGGTGACGCCAAAGCTAAATGTTGATGCGTATGATACCTCCCCGTGGGCTCAATGATCCTTCCTTTATCACCGCGATTGTATAAATTTTATCTTACATCTATGATTCTGCTTCAATTCAAAATTGTTTGATGTCTGTTGCTTTTGTAAAATGACCTTTCTTACGTTGCCTTCATGAATATCTTTTGTAATACCTCTGATTTTGCAATCATGTGATGTATGAAATGGTTAAGAATGTTGTAAGTTTTATTCACTTGTTTATGATCCCGATGAAAATGTGGATTTTCATGTTCTCTTGTTGGGTGTATTTGACAGACTACCGAGTTTAACTTGGTCTCTTGTATACTTAGTGTCAAATGGCTGACAAATACACTTGAGATTAGGTTAAATTGGGAAGTTCTGCCACACCGTGCAAGGAGGACATCGCGGTCTCGTGTGGGGCTGGAACATCCAGCAGGAGCATCCCATTTCCGGCAAGTGGCGTGCGGCAGCGGGATGTCGAGAGAAGGGGTTGGAACACCCAACATGTGAATTGTGAATACTTTTCCAATATTAAATCTGATTTTACCAAATATAATAACCATTTTTCAAAATAAATTATATGTGTCTTATTCCAAATTAGGGGTAAATCATAAATGACCCTAAAAAATATGGGCAAGATCACATGGGCGTATTTGTCCTTTGGCATACATGTTAACACTTTTAGGCGAGGATGATGGAATAGAGGCAAAGGGTGCTTCGTTTTGAAAATGCAATATCAAATTCACAAAGTTATTTACAAAATAGGGGCACGAATGCAAGAGCCCAAAAATAAACACACACATCACTTTCTACAATTTTTTAAAAAATAAAGTTTAATCAAATATAGACGAAAACATATTAGTAACTAGAGGGATTCCCGTGCGTTGCCACGGGTAGGAAGCGGTATTGTTAAAAGATTGAATTATAATCACTAAGGAATCGATCACAATTAGCTATTGAGAAGAATTACTTTGTGTAGTTTAAAAACAAAGTAAGTAACGAAGAACTTAAATGTATGTTTAAACTCCAAGCTGAACCAATATCGAATAGGAATATTTAGATATGTTGGATATGTGACAACTTCGGGTAATGTAATAAAACATATATAATAATTTATTTGAGGAAATCCTTGGTAGATGATTTAATCTTTTTTAACTTCGTCCTTCACGCTGTCGTATCCCCGCGTTGCCATGGGTATGAAGGAGAAATCTATGAGTTAGAATATTACTATCACCCTTTTATTCTTTTTCTTTCTTTTTCCCCTTTTTCATTCTCTTTTTTTATTTTTTTACTTTACTCTATATCAACTATCGCCGGTGGGGGCCCACCTATAATTTTATCAAAATATATCCATATGAGATCTTATTTTAAAGATTTTATTAAAAGGAATTTAATTGTGTGATTGAAATTTAATTTAGTTTTTGGTTTGTGAGTTATACTCTATACCAACTACATCGAGTGGAGCCCACCAAAGATTTTTTTTTCGAATATATCCATATGAGATATTGTTTTGAAGGATTTATTAAAATAAATTCAATGGTGTAATCGAAATTTAATTTGTTTTTTGATTTGTGAGTTATAACATTTTTTAGTTAGTTCAAAACAAGTGGGGCCTGCCACCTTTGGATGTCATGGTCTCAAAGTGGGGCTACTAAGGTGACATGTCTTTGCGTGTCGAGAGAACTCCCCAAAGAGGGTTCTCTACATAGGTGTAGTAAATTATAATAGATATTATTATGTTAAACATGTACTATATTTTTATAATAGATATATTTGGATATACGAATATTGATAGTATTTTATATTTTAAGTTAAATTTAGAAAATTTAAGAAAAGATGAGATATAAATTTATTTTAAACCGAAAGAGTGAAGCAACCCCGAATCCTGGTCCCACTGCGGGACCCATAAAGATCTCTTGGTGGCACAATCCGTATACTGTCGAGTTTAGTCGACGGAAAGTGGGGGTGGTGATGGAGGAGGAAGTGTGACTATAACAGCCTCCCACACATCTGTGCAGCTTTCCTGTCTTTTTCGCAGAACAAAAGGGGCACCTAGCATGCAGCTAGCCATGGAGGAATCCGGATGGGCACACCAGGTACTATTCATTCCAAATTCTAATTTGGCATTTTGGTGTCTCATTCCCCAAGATCTGTGTACGAGCACAGACACGTATGCCCAAATCTGGGTTCGTAGATTTGGAGCGTGTGGAGCTGGATCCACCGGATGGAGCTGGAACCACCGGAGCCGGCAGCTCTTGGCGCAGCGCCCAACCCATGCGGACGTACGGTGTGCTTGAGGTCCGGCCGAGGGTAGTCGCAGCAGCGCCGCATCCCTGCACACGTGCCGGCAACTTTTGCCGCAGCGCCGCAGCCCTGCGAACGCGTGCTTGAGGTCCGGCCGGGGGTAGTCGCAGCAGCGCCGCATCATCCCTGCACACGTGCTGGCAACTTTGCCGCAGCGCCGCAGCCCTGCAAACGCGTGCTTGAGGTCCGGCCGAGGGTAGTCGCAGCAGCGCCGCATCCCTGCACACGTGCCGGCAACTTTTGCCGCAGAGCCGCAGCCCTGCGAACGCGTGCTTGAGGTCCGGCCGGGGGTAGTCGCAGCAGCGCCGCATCCCTGCACACGTGCCGGCAACTTTGCCGCAGCGCCGCAGCCCTGCAAACGCGTGCTTGAGGTCCGGCCGAGGGTAGTCGCAGCAGCGCCGCATCCCTGCACACGTGCCGGCAACTTTGCCGCAGCGCCGCAGCCCTGCAAACGCGTGCATGAGGTCGGGCCGGAGGTAGTCAGGCCCTGTTCGCTTGGCTCGTCAGCCAGCCCGCCAGGCCAGTATTTTCTCTCATAAAGACGCATCGGCCAGTCCATAGCCAACAAAGATTTTCCCTCAGAAGCATCAGCCAGACAGCCAGCCACCGTACCGTCGTGGAGTCGGCAGCATCCAGCCATGGGGACCTACGACGTGCTTGAGGTCCGGCCGGATGGAGTAGCCGCAGCCGTGCGGACGTAGGGCAAACGCGATACCATGCATACACACGCACACTGCACAGCTGAATCTCTTTCTCTTTTTTTTTTTAAAAAAGAAAACTGAATCTATTAATTAGAGCTTGGAAAGCATACGTGAGTTAATTTTTGTATTCGTTTTTTTTTTTGTTTTATTTGGGGCCAGGTCCAACCGGAGGTGCAAAGCAGCAAGCGGCAAGACAATAGCGCTCAAATCAACGAATCATCATGGCGGAAGGCCTCGATATCGCTGAGGCCGCTAATTTTCCAGGTAGGATGGACTATCCATTTTGGGCCCAGTGGTGCACCCCCACGTTCACTAGATATATGAGAAAATATATTTTGATAATGTTTTTATTTGATGGCGTCAATATTGTTATCATATAAAGTCAGTGTCAAACGTTTTTTTAAACTGAATAGTCAGTCAAACTTAGTTTGACATAGGTTGATTCTAAGAATTGATTTATTTTTGAAGCAAAGGTGCTATAATCAATATATGGGTTGAATAAAAGTTTTAAAAAAAATTACTCCCCTCAAATTTGGTATGTCTAAATAACCCCCTAAGGCCTAAACAAACATTTGGTTACAAAGCTCCCTTAACTATCTTAACCGGTCCAGTTTACCCCTTAATAAGAATTGACATTTTTTTTCTCTACTATACGTTCGAGTAGAGTTTTAATTAATTCCCAAAAGCGGTGAGGTGATAGTGGTCATCATAATTTAAATAAAAAACATAACAAATTGTCACCACTATTTCAGCATGCCCCTTTAATACAAATTCATTGAACACTACAAATATATAAATTGTACAAAGCAAATCATGAAAAATTATAATACATTCCTTTAAGAGAGAGATCCAACGCCGGTCCCTCAACTTGGTTCAAGGTATCTTCTAGGTCTCTAAATTTCCTAAGTGATATATGAGGGTCCCTAAACTTGGCAAAATGTGTCATCAAGGTCCCTAAACTTTCAAGGTGATCACCGTAGGTCCCTAAACTTGACAGAGAGTGTTATCCAAGTCCTTAAACTTTCAATGTGATCATAGTAGGTCCCCAAACTTGACTGTCATCCCAGTCCAAATATGTACTTCTAACTCACTCTTTAAACTCGCATGGCACGCTGAGTGTACGTCCTGACGTGGATCCAAATTGTGTCAATTAATCAACCATTATTTCAGGATGCCCAAGTCGATCAAGGCAATTACTGAATGTATCGACGCCTTGGAAAATTATTATCTTGCAACATGAGCAACAGGCTTTATTTATGTGAAGTACAATCCAGTTTGGAGTGAAGAAAACTTTTGCAGATTTGTTTACCAAATCGCGTATGTTTAGTTAAGAGAAGAAATTCCTCTTTATTATCCTGATGTGTTTCCACATGGAAACCATTCTTACAGATATCTCTATAACTTAGAAGGGTATGTGTGAATCGGGATACAATAAAGCATCCTCTATCATAAGTAATGTACCATAGGAAGAGTAATAGTGGCTCACGCTGAGCCAACTATTGTCGCATCGCGACCTGCGATGGTCATATTTCCTTCTATCTTCTTGAGTTGAGAGTCCGAAGTATTTCATCTCTCTAAGTATAGAGTTTGTGGTACATGAGTCCACAAGACATAGTTCTTCCTCCTTAGGATTGTTTTCAATATACATCTATATGTAAAATAAGTGTAATTTAAATGCATAATTGTAATAATATAGATAATGACATACAATATATATTAAATGTCAAATATAAGGAGTATGATAGTTACAATATATATGAGTATGTATAACTACACAATTAGGCAAACTAGTTTATAAAACTCGCAATCATACTAAATTAGGCAGTCCAAACAACTATGTACGACTTAGATAATTACAACAAATATCAAATCTGGACTGAGATCACTCTAAATCTCCAAATGTGCACTCTAAATCTCCAAATGTGTCTCCGTAACCAAAGTTTAGGAGCATATTGTCCTTAGATGGAAGATCTTCTTCCAAATTAAGAGACTTGTTGTTCCCTTGCATAGGGGCTGCTTGGAACAACTCTCTTCTAGAGTAGCTCCAATTGTAAGATTGAAGTGTGCTTTATATCTTTTATCTCCTCGGCTTGGCCTCCCTCAAAGACTTTTGGTATAAAGCAACCAAATGCTTTGGTGTACGGCAATCCTTGGCAATATGCGAAAAATGCCCACAACGATGGCACTTCCCCGTCATTTTTTGGGTTTCGCATTGTCCTTAGGATCTTTATTATCCTTATTCTTCTTATTGAAATGAAACCTTCGCTTCTTGTTGAATTTGCGTTTACGTAATTGTTCTTCGGATTAGATCCTTGGAACTTCTTTTTATTCCCATTAAATTTCTGTATGTTGTGAACCTCGGGTAGTGGCGCCGAACCAACAGACACTTATGATGATTCTTTAAAAGAAGTTCATCATGTTTTTCTTTTTGAGACAATGTATGGATAGTTGGGAATATTGCTGGTAATTATGAGCCATGTATTGTTGTTGCAATACTCTATCAAACGGAACCATAGTAGAGAGGGTTTTCTTTATTTTCTCTGCATCCGTTGGCTCTTTTTCGTAAAAACTTCAACTTGGAACAAATTTTATGGACAGAATGGTTATAATCACCACGATTTAAAATCTTGGAGGCGTAAGTGATTTCATTCATAATTGGCCTCCGGCCAACTAAGTTCCTTTTGTTGTTCATATCGCTCTTTAAGAGCGACCCATGATTCGCGAGGATTTTCAATCATAAGATATTCACTTTAAAATCCTTATGGATATAAAACAGTAACGCTAAAAGCGTAATAAATTTGCTTATCTTGTAGGACAACCCCAGCTGGGGTTCCTGAATTGTAGCCAAAATACTACGAGATGCAAGCTCTATCTTGATATCAAAGAGCCCATGTAGGGTAATTATCGCCATCTAGGGCAAGTTCGCCGAACTCCCTAGTGGATGTCATGTTCCTATGTGAACAACCATGGGATAATTAATCTACCGTATAGTAAATTAAATTGGATATGATATCGTTGTAATTTTCAATGCAATATCTTTTAATTAGATATCATATCATAGTTTTTGAGTATAGGTAATCACATAAATGTGTAGACCATATAATATAATCATTACAAAATTTGTAATACGCAAGACAAGGCAATCTCTATGTTAATGAGAAAGAGTAGATCTTTATAGTAGGCAAAGTGAATTGCTGTCTAAGCACGGTCTCTCTCGGCGGTATAATTCGCAAGGAATTAATCGCAGCCTTTGCTTAGGACTCTACTTCCTTGTGTAATACAAAACAATGTGATGACTAAAAAATTAATCCAAAACTTTTATTTTGATTAACAACACGGTGTTGGTAATCATCAAGTTCCTGGAAAACAAGATGTAGACCCCTCAAAGAACAGGTGATTAGATCACCGCTATGGCACGGTCTCGGGGCAGAATAGTTCACAAGAAACTAAATGCAGCCTTTGCCATAGACTCCATTACCTTATATTGATTAATCAAAATAATTAAGATATTATATATTGCAAGTTTTGAATATTCAAAGTCAATAATCATAGTTAAATTTGCAACTAAGTCACTAGCAAAGATAACTTGTATGTAGTGCAAAAATGTGGTTGGGGGCACCAACATACTCAATTTCTATTATATACTACAAAATTGACCTATATATTGGTGCAAAGGGTGGTTTGGGTGCACCAATATATGCCAAATAAATAAACAAATTTACTGTAGCAATATATATGTGATACTAATTGTGATTTGGCGCACCACATATATCAAAAATATAATAGAAATAAATAAGAGATTGCACAATAATATAATTAAACCACAAGTATATTTACAATCTCAAATATCCAGCAAATTTACAGAACAACAACCAATACAAGGCACTGATGTTCTTGGATAAAATAAACTAGCACATTATATGTTAATCAAGATAATTACTACTATAATTAGTAAATAGAAATGCTAGAAAATATAAACAGGAAATAGAAAAAGAAATAAACTAAGTAGCAGCAGCCCGCAGCAAATCGCCTAGCCAATGCCTTGGCCCGGCCCAACCGCGAGGCGGCCCAGCGGCCAACGGCTTTTAGGCGGGGCCAAGTCGCGGCCCAAGACGCCTTCGGTGGCCCAAGCTGCCTAGGCCCAACCAAAGACAATCGGTATATAAGCCGATGGTTAGGGTTTTCAACCCAACCGCTCAACTCGCAACCGCCGCCGCCGCCCAATCGGTCTTCATGCCCACCGCCACCGCCCACCGCTAGTCCGTCGCCGCCGCCCAGCTTATAGAGCTTTCCGCCGCCAGCCCACCGAGGGAGGCAGCACACGGCCGAGGCCCGAGCATCGACCATGGAGGCCGGCCGACGAGGCGCGTCCCCCGCCGTTCCCGGCGAACCAAGAACGGCGGATTCGGGCCTCGGCCGGCTCTTCAATGCCGCTTCAGTTGGGGGAGAGCCCTCCCCCCTTCACCGAGGGAGGAAGCGAATGCCGCACCGAGGAGGCAGCCGATGACGTAGCGCTCCAGCGAGTGACGTCGGCGTCACGAGGTCCCCGGTGGCGGTGGAGGGGAGCGAGGAAGGGCGATGTTGAGGTGGTAGGCGAATCCCGGCGGCCAATCTCCTCCTCGGCATTCTTGCTGCGGTTGGAGACTTGAGCAGCGGGCGTGATGACCGCCATGAGGCTGCCTCCTCCGTTCTAGAGAGTAGCGACGCGGGGAGGGACCGGGTCGAGGCAAAGATCATCGATGGGGATGGTCTCGGCAGCATAGACGGGTGCGGAGTTGGAGGTCGGTGTAGCGTCGTCGGTGGGGCACCCAGGCGTCTGACGAACATGGCCGGGCCATGTGTCGGGCAAACACCGGGGGCAACCGCACCATATCGGGTGCGGGGCGACGAGCGACGATCGGTGTCATTGGTGCGTACTCCATTGAAGCGGCGAAGGGGAGCACGACGTATGTTGATGTCGCGCAATGCTCGGTGGACCGCGGATTGAAGCATGAATCACGGTGGGGGTTGGATGTTGTTGCTGCGGGCGATGGCGCGCACACCACCGCGTCGGGTGATGGTGTCCACCATGGCGTTCATGGAAGGAGCAGGGGGTGGCAGCGTCGGCATCTTTCTACCTTGGTTGAAGATCAACGGCGAATTCGGTGAGACTCCGGCGAACTCCTTCTCTCTGGCCTACGGTTCTCAATGGTGGCCGAACAAAGTGCGTGATAACGTGTGAAGATGTAAATGACAATTATGGATTGATCAGTTGTTAACTGTGTATAGGAAATTAGTTATATACAAGGCCATAAGGCCCAATCGGTGCCAGCCCCAAACGGTGGCTTGCAGTTGCCACCAACGTAAGCCCCCCAAAGGGCCTAATTAGTTACTCCCTCCGTCCCCTAAATAGATGTCATTCTCGCCTCCCGAGAAGTCAATATTTTTAAATTGCTAGCAATTATATATTAAAATATATAAATATTTATGCTAAGTAATTAGTATCATCGGAAAGATCTTTAAGTCTAATTTTTTAATAAATTTATTTGAATATATAAATGTTGCACGCATTTTGTACAAACCTAGTCAAAGTTGAGAAAATTTGACCGACACGCATCCCATAGCGACATCTAAAAAAGGGACGGAGAGAGTACTAACTAATGACGATGATTATCCATTGATCACTAATTAATTAATTCTAATTAATCCTAACAAAATCAACCAACCATCATGGTGGAGGGCCTGGATATCGCTGAGGCTGCTAATTTTCCAGGTAGGATGGACTATCCGTTTTGGTCCCAGTGGATGTGCACCCCCACGTTCACTACATACTAGCAGGAGCGCAAAGTGCGCGGGCTAGCGAGCATGAAAAAATAGCATGCAAAGGCATGAAAATCACAGTGAAAAAAATATTTTCATTTTAGGGGGAACATTTTTTTGTAGGGCACACATATAGGATGAGATATATCAATAATAATTCCTACTGTCTCCTGTGTTTCCATGAGTACATATGTTGATACAAAGGGTAGGACAACCTTCAATTTGTTGCATAAAAAAACAGAAATGAGCAATTGTGGCAACATAGTTTGGTTGATCGTAAATTGGTGAATATAGAACCATCAAAGCAGAGCTAAGTTTGACATGTTTCAATGGATTAAAGAATCATTATGTTTGGTGGTTTCGGGGAGGTGGGCTGCATGTACGGCTATGATATTGAGGCAAGGGATCTAACGGTGGACAAAATGTTTGCTGTGCTGGGTAGAGCGACATGTGAGAGGGAATCGGCGTTACTGTTGTGGGCACAGTGATTTGTGAGAGGTTCGACGCCAGTGCACGAAAATCATAGGTAAGTATAGATATGAGAAAATATATTTTCATAATGTTTTTTATTTGATGGCGTCAATATTGTTAGTATATAAAAGTCAGTCAAATTTCTTTTTTTTTAACCGAATAGTCAGTGAAACTTAGTTTGACATACGTTGATTCTAAGAATTGATTTATTTTGAAGCAAAGGTGCTATAATCAATATATGGGTCGAATAAAAGTTTTAAAAAATTACTCCCTCAAATTTTGTATGTCTAATTAACCCCTAAGGCCTAAACAAACATTTGGTTACAAAGCTCCCTTAACTATCTTAACTGGTCCAGTTTACCCCTTAATAAGATTTGACATTTTTTTTTTCTACTATACGTACGAGTTGAGTTTTAATTAATTCCAAAAGTGGTGAGGTGACAGTGGTCATCATATTTAAATAAAAAAACATAACAGATTGTCACCACTATTTCAGCATGCCCCTTTAATACAAATTAATTGAACACTACAAATGTATAAATTGTACAAAGCAAATCATAAAAAATTATAATACATTTCTTTAAGAGGAAAATCCAACGCCGGTCCCTCAACTTGGCTCAAGGTATCTTCTATGTCCCTAAATTTCCAAAGTGATATATATGGGTCCCTAAACTTGGCAAAATGTGTCATCAAGGTCCCTAAACTTTCAAGGTGATCACCGCAGGTCCCTAAACTTGACAGAGAGTGTTATCCAAGTCCCTAAACTTTCAATGTGATCACATTAGGTCCCCAAACTTGACTGTCATCCCGGTGCAAATATGTTCTCACTCTTTAAACTCGCATGGCACGCTGAGTGTACGTCTGACTTGGATCCAAAATGTGTCAATTAATCAACCATTATTTATATAGTATTTACCATGAAATTATAAATTAATAATTTACATCTGAAAAATAAATTAAAGTACTAAATAACTTACAACAACAAATATATTAGGTCTAAATTAAAATAGGAAACATACTAAAATTAATTTAATATTAACAAATTATTAAAAGTTAGTTCTAACTTTAGTATTATTTTAAAAGTTTGAATAGTATAGTATTGTAGAAATAACTTTTCTCTATTAGTAACTAATACTATAATACTATTACTAAAATGTACTTTTAATATTAATTTAATACTGTTAATGATACATATATTTTAAATGATTTTTTATATTTTAGTTTAAACCTGGTATATTTGTTACTACAAATTATTTAATACTTTAATTTTTATGTAAATTATTTTATATAATTTATAATTTTATAATAATATGGTATAAATAATGATTGATTCATGACACATGTTGGATCAACGTCTAAATTACTGTCAACGTGTCACACCAGCTTTATAAAGTGACTTAGACCAACATTTGGACTAGAATGACATCGTCGACCAAGTTTAGGGACATATGATCACCTTAAAAGTTTAGGGGCCTAGATGACACCTCCGTCAAGTTTAGGGACATGCGGTGATCACCTTGAAAGTTTGAGGACTTGATGACCCGCTTTGCCAAGTTTAGAAACCCGTATATATCACTTTGAAAGTTCTATGACCCAGATGACACCTTGAGCAAAGTTGAAGGACTGGCAGTGAATTTTTTTCTTTCTTTAACGTAAAATGCAATGTCATCTATTATCATACCAAATTTTGAAGTTAAACCTAACTTGTACATGGAGAAAAAAGAAACGAAAAATAATTTTCAAGAGTAAATGAATCGAATGTTAGTTTAGTTGGTTATTTGTACATTGCCCAAACTTGGAGGGAGTAATTTGAACATTTCCCTAAGTAAAGATTTTAGACAGTCCATACTGATTTTGAGTTTTTGACGTATTCTAAATTTGTGGATACTGTAATTCTCAAAAAATGTGCATAGTTATTGATTACTATCAACATATCTAAACTTAATAAAATTAGTTTTTTTTTCCAAAAAAAAATGCAGGTCATCTATGGCAATGATACCAGAGCTAGTCATCTCGAACGGCGAAAGAAAAGTTGGCCCAACTATACACTCAACACCTTGTTATTCGCTTGTACCATGCTGTTTTCTGCGTACATAAATCCTTCTTCATCAATATCAATCACTATCAAGAGGCTGTTTGTGCTTGATATTGTGGTGTTCTTCGTCATCAATGCAGTACTCCTCATAAACCTGCCAGATTGGGGCAATGCCTTGGTCTGCATCTCATGGTTCCTCCTAGAATTTGCGCTTTGCCTTCTTATTCTCCCGTTCAACGGATGCTATGCCTTCAGCATCCTCACTGTGGTCTTCCTGATCGTCATTGTCGCCCTCCTTCAACCAAAGTTGCAGCATGCAGTAAACAAATATGCCTTGCCCTCCTTCACTACCGATGATAGCGATACACAGAATGACATCAACGATCAAGCGAATGAATACTTGAACCACTTATTCGACATATCCAACGGCATTGCCACCTGTGGTGGCCTGGTCACCGGGATCCTAGGATACTACTCCTACATGGTAGGGCCAGTCACCGCACCTGGCTTCATCTTCTTCTGTACAGTTCTTCTTGGGCTCTATCTGATGATGGTCAT
The DNA here is from genome assembly GCA_015847255.1 of Hyparrhenia diplandra. Lineage (NCBI taxonomy): Eukaryota > Viridiplantae > Streptophyta > Magnoliopsida > Poales > Poaceae > Hyparrhenia > Hyparrhenia diplandra. The sequence goes on along the minus strand of JADLZK010007034.1, from coordinate 1,447,759 downwards.
AGCGGTGAGAGCTGTGTCTCCACCCCATGCTGCCTGTCTCGCCATCGTGCTCAAGGCCCTTCTACTGCTCACGATCATCACCTCCTCTGTCTCATTTGTTCGCCACTCATCAGTGACCATGTAGACTCCAGTCCAATCACAGAAAGACACTCGTCATGCTCTGACAAGGTGTCTTGTTTTATGGATCCAATCGATGGATCTTTGTTTGCTTATTATCCTTGGTAATCCAAATACTCTTTAATGTACTTGCTTCTATATATGTAGCAGATGAGTATCCTGTGTGATGCTCCTATTTGTGCACTTTTTTATATTACAATGTAATTTTGTTTGTTCAGACAACAGTATACTTTTTTTTGAGCATCCAGATAGCAGTATACTTGATAATACAAACCTTCTTTTGTGTCAGCTGAACTGTGAGTGTTGTAACATCGAATAAATGGTTATACTATGGTTAAACCTCATGACACTAATTATTGTCAGTGATCAATGGCAGTGATGGAATCTTAAGGAGCATAAGAACATCACGAATGCAGATATAATCGCACTACAAAAATGCAGCATTAATGTTGAAGGTATAGAGTGACTAATACCGCACCTAGGACTAAGAGGGAGATGAAGTATTGCTGGTTGCACAGTGTGAATGAGCCAGATTGCAGCACAATACTGTCGAGTCTGTATCACCGCGGAACAACTGCAGCGAGGCCTGATATACACACAGCGCGTCTAATTGGAGAAATGGGACAGGGGGATACTCAAGTGCAGAGGAAAACAGAGCATCAGGCAGAGGAAAACAGAGCACCAAATTGGCAGCCCAATCCCCTCAAGAAAAAAAGAAGCCCAATAAATCCCTATCCTAAACCCAACGTTTAAGCCACCTTATAGCACAGGGTATCTTAAAAAAAAGTCTAAAAAAAAAAATCTAAACACCAAAAGAAAAAAAAAACTAAACACTCCAAGAAGCCAATCTTTAGCTCTCCATTTTAGAGGCTAATCATATCTTTAGCCATTGGGGTAAAGAGATCCAAATAGGCACTTCCGCTCATACTCTTCTTACAACAAAAGCTGCTTCTTCAGTTCACTAAATATATATATGTATATTCTGAACCGGCAGACAAAGCAAAGCTAACCATATATATCACTTATGCTTACACTTTTACAAAAGCAGCATGCATGCAGCTTGTTCAGTTCAGTAAATATATATTCTGAACTAGCTGGCGAAGCAAAGCTACACAACACTTTCCCCCACACGGCCTCTCCTATATAAGGCAAGCATGCATACACGATTGAGCACAAGAACATAAGTGCAGTACACACACCGTCGGTGATAGATGGCGATGTTGAGCTCCCGCACCAGCACCACCACCCTCCTCAGCCGGGCGGCGCCGGCGGGAAAATCCTCTCCCCCGCCGCCGCACTGATGCAGCTCCGCCGCAGACATCCGGCTGCAGCGGCGCGTTGGGCCTCAAGCAAGGAGTCCCGGTCCCGAGCTGCTCTCTTCGCGTGCCATGCGCTGAATAAGTACTCGTACCACATCGACCCCACTGGTAAACACATTTGTAACTTTATTTAGTGATCGACAAATTACATTTGTACATAATACTGCTTGCTAGTAGTTAATAATCAAAGTAATAATCAAATTGATTTTGGAATGAATGAGAAAGCCCTGGTGTACCGTCCTACAAGTACATCAGCGGGCACCAACTGGAGAATCTCTGAAGACAAGGACACGGACCTCATCGTCCTGGAGCTGGAGGTAGGAGAAGTGAGCCAGGATAAACTGGAGGTTTCAACAGCGGACCACGCGCTCCTGGTCGTCAAGTACACGGGCGACATCAACGACGAGTGGCGGGCGAGTTCGCTGGACGTCCGTCTGCTCATGCCTCCTGGCTACGACGACAAGGATGTGAAGGCGATGGTGGTGTCCAAAGGCTGGCTCAAGATTACCATCCCCAAGCCCAAGCACGAGCCCAATAAGATACAAATCACCCCGTGATCGCACGTGTCAGAAGTATATGTATGCATGGATACATGTGTGGACGGCTTTCTCTGCTTCTTCTGTTCTGCATGTGCTAATAATAATCAGAAACATCTGGCCTTTCATTTGGTCGACTCTAATTATGCTCAAGGCCCTCCTACTGCTCACTGTTATCACCGCCTCTATCTCATTTGTTCGCCATCTAGACTCCAGACCAATCACAGAAACACACTAGCCATGCTCTGACGACAAGGTGTCTCGTTTTATGGATCCAATCCATGGATCTTTATTTACTTATTATCCCTGGCAATCTAAATACTCTTTAATGTACTTGCTTCTATATGTGTAGCTGATGAGTATCCTGTGTGATGCTCCTATTTGTGCACTTTTTTAATTACAGTACAATGTAATTTGGTTGGTTCACAGACAGCAGTATACTTGAGAAATGAGAATACAAACCTTCATTTCTGTCAGCTGAACTGTGATTTCTGTAACCTCGAATAAATTGTTATTGGACATGCATGCTGGTGCCGCCGCCACTGCCGCCGCCGCCCGCCGCCCCCCACAGTGCCGGCGGCCCCCTCCCCATCCTCCTCCCTCAGCACCTCCTCCTCCATCACCCCGTCCCGTCCTCCACCTCTGTCACACCCCAAATTTTCGGATTTTGGGTTGTGAATAAAAAAAAACCAAATTAATTTTTTGAGCTTTCTGTTTAATCTGTCATTATAAGTTTCTCGAAAATCCTTAGACCTCAACTTAAAAAAAAAAAGGGTCACTTCTCTATGATCAAGTAACATCATCTGTCACTCAAACCTTTTTGAGAATTTTTCTGTGTTTTCCGGAGCTATTTCCCACTATCCTGTGAGCCTTTTCTTTTTATCTAGATCATCTCAAATATCTTTTTATGAAATCCAAATGCTTTATTTGGGTTCGTCATGTTTCAAAGTATCTCTATGAATTTTTGCCGAATTTTCGGAGCTTTCGAGATATTTTTTTTTTATTGCGGCTCAAATAATAATTCTATAGACTTTCTAGAATTATTTTTATGAGTCACAAGATTAAATATCCCAGTCCTAATCCTATTCCGTCTCAGCTAAAGGGAACGAAGCATCATTGTCCATCTGACGTATGCTGTACCAAACACCCATGGCTCTACCCGGCCCATGAGCCCAAACCTGCCACGCTACAAAAGAATCAGAGAAGTTCCCGTGATTCTGATATGTTGTTTCCAAACCCTAGCAGAGGAAGTCGTCAAAGCCGTCGCGACATCCTGTGTTGTCTCTCCGTCGATCTGGGAAGCCCTTTGCCGTGCCTGGCACCCAGGAAGCTGCTGTCTGACCCGACGAGGCGCACGCTCTGGCCAAGCTCGACGACTGAACGGATTCGAGCCGTTTGTGAGTTCTCCATCATCTCCTTGCCGGTGCGGACTGCAGTAGACATAGATATATGCAACTTGCCTTGCTAGCTGATGACATCATATATCTAGCTTGATGATCGATCCATGGCCAGGGGTGGCGGATTTCTTCTACGCGAGGCACCGTCTTGGATCCTGTCCAAATCAAGCACACCAGGCACGCCAGCGCTGTTCTTTGCCAGGTTGGTGGTTTGATGGTGAGCACGTACATCTACAGAACGCCATCTTGCTCTCTGTCTTATCATAGATCGATATACTCGCAGGCAAACAACTACAGTGTCGATCCCGATTCTTGTTGCTGATCGCACAAAGGAAACCTGAGCCATGCCACCACCGATCTGCCACAGCCGCCGCATCAATCTTTGGTTTGCAAGCCGACGAGAAGACAACGCCGTACGTACGTGGGCTTGGCATGAAGGTTCAGATCGTCTTTCACCTAGATGGACTCTCTATTATCAAGTCCTCATATCTCAACTGATGGTGACTTTAATCTTCAACGCCATCCGCAGTTGCCCTTTGGTAAGCATCTCTATTACCCTATCTCATCTACCGCCAACACCAAGCAACAAGCCATGTATGCTATTTGTTTCCCTACGTGACTCATCCTGCTTCTGCAGTTGCCTTTCCTAGTCGCTATGGCCATGCTGCCCCTGCCCAAGACGATGGAGAAGCCAGCTTCGTCTGCCGCCTGATCTATCAATCGCCGATTGATGTCTGTTCGCTTGGCTCTCGATGTCGCAAATTTTGCAGCCTGGCCACACGGTTGGTTCTTTTCTACGTACAACAAGCCAAGGTAAAAGATGAAGGTATTAAAAAGTTAGCCATTCAGAAGTAATTACAGTTTTACCATCCATCGTATAATCTCCGTCGTTTAGTCGTCTCAAGTCCAAATTGAGTCTTTCTAGTTGCGTTAGTTTCGTAGCGTCACGCTCTATGCAGTAATGGTAAAGTTCTTCTGGCCACATGCTTATGATTTTGTTCAAGTCAAATAAATAAATGATTAATGCTTTGTGTAATTTGTTTTCTAATTAAAAGCAATATAGGTTTTCTACCCCGGTGATTTTGGAAGAAAATGTCAATATGATTAATTACTAATATAAATATGTTTATAAATAATAATTTGTCTAGATTAAACACATTACATGTGTCATATATCTTTTTAGTTGCATTCACACGTTTTATTATTTTGCAAAGACAAAATCTAACTTGATTAATTTATATGCCATATTTATAAATAAATATGACTAAGTCTAACTTTTGTTTTGAATTCAAATATAATATGACTAATCTGAATTAGTAATTTATCCATGCTTTTTCTCAATTAAAATATACCAAGCATGTAGCTAATTCTTTTTATTTTATATAATGTAAAACATCGATAGTTGCTTCTTTTCAACGATAGCTCGGTTCTTTTGTCGTTCTTGGCGCTTTTGTGTTCATAGCGCCGAGACGAGCCATTTAGATCGTTATTTCTTTAAACTTCTCATGTGATTGATGTGGTCCTTAGTTTATTCTATTTGCTTGTTTGTATGTGTGATGCTTGCTACGAGTAGAACGAGGTCTGCTTGTGAGTATTGAAGATCGAGAAGATGATGACCGGAAGCGAGATATGAGAAAGTTGGAGCAAGTATTTAAGGCAAGTATAGCTTGGGAATTACTTATCGTAGTTAACATGATCATATATCTTAATGAATGTTTATGCCATAAACGAAAATATGCTTGTTAGTAACATGGGGATTTGTCTGCTTTAGCGAATCCGGGTATTACAAAGACAGCTATGAGGGTTACATGGCTCGACATTAGTTCCCTAAAGATCATTTTTCTAGCGACTTGGAGGAATTGCCGAATTGGATATAGTATGCCCCCTATCCCGTTAATATGTGAGTATAGGCCGAGAGTTATGTGCCACATAGGAAGGGTGGGTTCTATGTCGGCGACTTAGCTGCCCCAACTTGTTAGGACGAACCTTTGGGGAGCTTCTTAGTGGTTCCCTTGTTTGGGTCTAGCTAACCCTTGCATTTGGGGATCACGACTCGTAGTGAAAGTGTACACCTCTGCTTGCAGAGTTTGAAAAAACTGGTATACTAGCCTTGCCCAAGGTCACGGGCGGCCCCGGAACCATAGCACTAAGGATGATGACTTGTGTTTATTATCATTCATGTTTATCGTTTATGCTTTACATTACTTATGTTAAGATGATCATGGTTTAAAGGTATGTAAATACCCAGCTATGCTTGTTGAGTTCAACATGGACTCACCCTTGCTATTTCACCCCACCTCGGGAGGAGAATTTTGCTTGTGATCAACCGGTCGGTCGGTCCCCTCGTGGAGTCTACCCGTAAGATCGAAGTGTTTTCCGCGTTACGCTAGCTGAGGTTATATTGTTTTATATTGTGTATTTATGTGTTTAAGCATTGTGAATTGATACTACCCTTTTACTTGTGGCTATATGTGAGATTTGACTTCGGGGCTCACATATGGTGTATACTTGGTTTTGTCCTTAAAACCGGGTGTTACAACCTCCCTCCACCACCGGTGACCGCCCGACCACGCGGCCGCCGGCCATGGCGCCCTCGTGGAGCCTCCCTCCGTGTCGCCGCCGCCGAGCGGACCGGCGCGCCGGCCGGAGCCGGGGCGGCACGCCCGCGCCCACCTCTCCTCCCCTCACCCCGGCTGCTGCAACCTCACGCCGCTCGCGAAGCCGGAGCGGCGCGCCACGCTGCGCGTGCGCCGCCAGTCGCTAGCCCGGGAGGCGCCCGATCCGCCGCCCCGAATCCGCCGCCCGGCGTCCTGCGGGCGCCCGTCCGGCGGTCGGCACCGCCCGCAAGGCTGTTGCGGCGTCGTCGCCGTCGGCCAACGCCGCGACCATGGCGGGCGCCCGACCCGTCGCCACGCCGCGCGGCCTTCGGCTCACGCCACGACCTCCTCCGATGATGGCGAGTGCGTGGCGCGGCGGCGTCACCGCCCCGCCCTCCTCCCGGCGCGGCGTGGCGGCGCCCGGGCGGGCGCCCGGCCATGGCGGCCTCCTCGCCCTCGCTGCCGGTGCGGCGCGCTCCCGACTCACGGCCGTGGCTTCCATCGGCGATGGCGGTGCGTGATGTGGTCGGTCGACGCCGGGCTCTTCTGCGCCGTCCCCTACGTGTTTGACAAGGTCATCATCGAGGTCGTCTCGGACGATGAGGAGGATGATGAAGACGTGGGCGACGATGAGGTTCCCGCCCACCATGGCGTCCGCGCGGCGCGGCGGCGTTCTTGTAGCCGGCCGGCCACCCATCTCGAGCCATCAAATTCACTCTCCGCCCACGCTGCCCCTTTCCACCCCGGGCCGGCTCGGTGGGCGCTCCAAGGCTAGGTGCTGGACGGACGCCGACATCGCGCGGCAGCTCGACGATGAGCCCACTCCTACTACCCAGTGCCCGTCGTTCTTGATCGCTGCGGCGCAAGGCCCTCCGGGCCACACCTCCATGGAGGAAAGCGACGCTATCGGCGCAGGATTGGTGCGCCCGACGGCCGTGGGACTACACCGTTATGCGCCCGCCGCGTGTGCAGCCCAGCGCCGCCCTGGTCCGCAGCATGAGGCGAGTGCGGTGCACCCGGGCCCTCGGCCCGCGGCGTAGGGGCACATCCGACATCGCCTTGTGCCCATCCTACGGATGGGCTTCCTCGCACCGCGTTCGGCTTCCGCGCCGCGCCCTTCACCGTCGCCGATGATGGCTTCACTCTTGTTCGAGCCATAGGTGTGGGTGCCGTCATGCCCCACATCCCCCTCGTCATCGGCAGCTAGTGCCGACTTCACTCGTCGGTCTCGCTTCAATTGCCTCGCGGGGATCACATCGCCGCCCCCGGTGCACTTCCCCCGCCTCGATGCCTCTTCCGCCTCGAAGACAAGGCACCGGGCGAGGAACTACATGCATCATCCCCTCGTCGTCCGCCCCTAGTGCCCTTCAGCTAGCCGTGCCCGGGGCCTCGGCGTTGTCGGGTTCGCACACCGCACCAACACCATCCTAGCTACCATGGCGTTGACAACGGCGACAGGTGGCCAGGGTCTCTTGGGGCGCCAAAATCGCATGCGATCCTATCCTCGTCGGACCGGATTCTTTGTCCGGCCCCTTCGACGTCGACATCGCGAGGGGTCATGAGGGGCCCGGTGGTGTCCGCTGTCGACGCCCGCGGCACCGGTGCAAGCTGCCGGGGAGGTCAACATCGCCATGACCTCGCCTACGCCCGACAACGCCACCGCCTCCACGCACCCTCTCGTGCTAGAGCCGTGCAAGGGTGCGGAGCCTCCCGTTTGGCTGACCGATGCTCGATGAGCTTGCGGCCTCCCTTGTTGCGCGCCCTTACGCCTCTCTGGAGGCCCAGACAGTGCTGGTGGACTCAGTTTCGCCGCCATGTATGGCTCATCTCCAACTTCACGGATGCTGAAACGTCGGAGGTAGCCGATGAGGTCGCCGTGACTATGGGCGCTCCAACGCTGGCTACCACCGCGGCCGCACGCCCACGCCTCACCCGTTGCTGGCGCGCCCTCACAGCAGCCTTTGGTGGCAGCCTTTATCGACTCCATGACGCTGCCGCTGGAGGAGCCTCTGATCATGAGCCCCCCTCGCGCCCGGACGACTGGATCTCACGCCGCAGTGACCGGCTGGCTCGCAAATTGGCCTTCCGCGACCCTCATCCGGAGAAGCAGGCGCGGCGTGTGTTGCTCAACAAGTGGGCTGGCCGTCCCGAATACACGGTAACTAATACACCGGACACCACGATCTCCATCATGTTCCACGTAGCGTTCGCCAATGCAGACCCATCTTCTAGGCGGGAATCCATGCGCGAGCTCTTTCCCCTGAGCGGTGCCGGCCGGGCGCGGACCATGGCGGGGATGGAACTGGAAGGGATTGCACGAGCCTTGAACGGCCATGCGAGTCATCTTAGTCGCGTATTAGTTTCCTCTCTTAGTACAACCCCCTAAGCTCCACCGTTCAAGCCGGTGATTATTGTTAGTGTTTAACCCGTGTGGCTCATGGCATCTCGTTGTTAGGCTAACCGGGCAGTGTAACTTATTCCCACTTCTCTTAATGAAACACGTGCAGCGCACACTTTCGAAAAAAATTGTTATTGGACATGATATACTATGGTTAAACCTTATGGCACTAATTATCAGAGACCAATGACAGTGATGGAAACTTAAGGAGCAGAACAACATCACGAATGCAGCTGTAATCGTACTATAAAAATGCAGTATTAGCGTTGAAGGTACCCGTGTCATATACTCTACTCATATATGCTGTATCCTACAAATGCTTGAAAATGGATGCACTTATGGAAAAGAAGAAGGAAACGAAACTTTAACAGGGCTGCTGCAGAACTTATTTTAGGCATACCCTCCATCGAGGATTAAGTCCAAAGTTGAGATGCCAAATTTAGATGCACTTATGCGGTTTCCACACAAATAAAGGAGCAACGGTAGAGAAAGGAAGCAGGGGGAAAAAAAAAAAAACTCATGATGCTGATGAGCAGAAGCAGAGCATCAGGCAGAGGAAAACAGAGCACCAGGCAGAGGCGCAGAGCAAGAGCAAAGCAGTAAGCTTATTGTGGGCCAAATTGGTAGCCCAATATATCCCTATACTAAACCCAACAACGTACAGCTGCAGCCTGTTGTCCAAAAAAAAAAAAAAAAAAAAAAAATGGTGCAGCTGCGGCCTGGGTTACTCGCGTGTTCCCTCCTCTTTCAAAAAAAAAAAAAAAAAATAAAAATAAAATAAAAATAAAAATCGTGTCCTCCTTCCCTATCCTCCTCTGAGCTAATCCGGTCAAAAGTTATGAAAGTAGTTTCATATTTAAAAAGGAAATCTGCTCAATCTTATGATAACAAGCTTTTTGGTGCTTATTTGCTAGTAGAAGATCTCGTTATCTGTTCTAATTAGTCGACGTTGATCATTTTTGTGCTTGAAACATGGCTTCGGATTAATCTCGTGTGAATTATGTTGTATTAATATAAGGGCCCGTTTAGATCCCTTTATTTTGAAGGAATTGAAATCTCTATAATAAACTAGGCTATTTAGCTTGGAATTTAACATTCCATCACTTTTCAAAGTTCACTTTTTTAGCCCATCTCAAATTTATAGGGTGGGAGAAGAGAATTGAATAGAATAGATCACCATGCTATATTTGCACTCTCCAACTCCATTCCAAGTATATAGTTAGCTCAAACATGTGCCTAAACTACAATAAATATAGTTGTTCGCCTGGAACCACGCTCGGCCCGTCGCCCCCGCCCCTCGACTTCGAGGCGGCGACGCCGTCGCCGGCGTCTCGCGCCCCCCCCCTCCCTCTCCACCTGCCCCGCCGGAGGAACTGCCGGAACCCGCGGGCCCCCTCAGATGGCGGCGCGGGCCTTCGCCGAGCATCTGCGGGGTCGCCCGGCGCGGCCTCCGGGGGTGGTGGAGCGGCCCACCGGCCTTGGCGGCGAAGCGGCGCAGCCGCCTAGATCCGGCACCCCATGGCGGATCCGGCCCTCCCCACGCCGGATCGCGACAAGGGGCGGTGAGGTGTCGGGGCGGCAGCGGCGCGCTCCGAGTTCGTCGGCGGTGGCGCTGCTTCGCGAGGCGACGCGACTTTGACGGCGGGCGACCCGGTTTGCCGCAGCGGCGACAGAGTGGCGCCGGCGGCGTGCGCATGGTGCCGGTGGTGCGGCGTGTGCGGAGCGGCGGCGACGTGTCGGCGAGGTTCCTGCGTGGTGCGCGTGGCCTGATTGCAGCGGTGGTGGTGCCATGGTGACGGCGGGCAAAGCGGCACGGCGGCATTCGGACCAGCGATGGTGCCATGGTGGCGATGGCGCTGCGTCGGCCGACGGTGTGGTGCCTGCGGAGTGAAGCTGCGCCGCCAGCGGGAAGAGGCACGCGGCCGCGCCGCCCCGAGTGGACTTCCATGGTCGTTGTTGGTGGAAGGCCGGGCCGGGCGTACTTGCTTGGATGGATGCTTGGCGAAAGCCTTTGCCGGTATTCTTGCCGGCGCCGATGGCGGCGGGCGTCCTTGGGCGTCGCCTTCCCCGCAGGGGGTCATCTTTGGAGCTTCATCCCTACGATACATGGTTCTTCAGGTGAAAACCCCGCGTCCATTTCGGACGATCGACGGCGCGCGCCTCGGCGTCGTTCCCTTCTGGAGGCGTCGTTTCTTGAGACCCAACTCGGCTAGTTCTTCCGGCGGTGATGATTCACGAGGGATCTCGCTTTGGTGGCGGTGTTGGTGTGGTGCGGGTTGGAGAGCTTCAGGGGTTGCTAAGCCCTCGCGGAAACGTTCGCGGCTTCGAAGGCGAACAAGGGTTATCGATGTGTGTCGGGGTGGCCTTGCGGCCCGGGCTGCGGCTGCCGGCGTTGCCGGCAACCGGTGCGGCGTGGGACTGCGTCGGAAGAGGCGCTTGCGGCGAAGCGACATATTGCGATAACTTGGCTTGCAGCGGATGCGGCCCGGGTAGCACGCCCGCTTGGGCTATGCGGTCGCGGTATCGTCGGAAGATGGCGCAAGCGACTTCCTTGTCTTCTTGACTTCGGTGGCGGAGGTTTGTCCAGTTGGTGGAGCGGCGAGGCGATGTCGATCCTCGGTGGTGACTTGGCCGCTGGTGTCCCTAGGAGGCGGGCGGCCTGCGTGCCTCTCGATGGCGATCTTAGGCACGAGATCCGTGACTTGTGGAGTGCTTTGGGCGGGCGTGGCGAGGCCCCCCCGCTTGCGGTGTTCTTCGGGCGGTGAGTGAGGAGTCCAAATGGCGGAAGAGGCAAGGCCCCCGTGGCGTTGAGGTCGGATTCGGTGGTTCCACCCCGTCGAGGCGTGTGGTGTTGCAGCGGTTTCATGGCGAAAGGTCCTGCATAGCGGCGGCCTTCTTGGTGTGGTGCGGTCTGCTCTCTCTTGGGTCCTTTCGGCGTAGGGTTACGACTTGTGGCTCTCGACGATTGCTTGAGAGTGGTTGTTTTGGTGGGCGCTGCGAGCAGTTTTGTTTCGGTTTTCAAGTTTTGTTGCCTTGTCGAGGTTTGTATAGTGACTTGGCTGTGTTGAGGTCCCAATCCGACCGGCCTTTGAGTTGTAACCCGTGTTGATGTCCCAATCCAACCGGGTGAGTTTAGTTGCTTTTTCTTTTTTTCTTTCTTTCTTTTGGTTTGGTTTCGTTGTACTTCCCAGTCTGGGACTCTCCTTTTTAATATAATCGGCAGTTCGCTGCCTGGTTCGTTTCAAAAAAAAAAAAAAAAAACTACAATAAATCCAATTCCAAGGATGCAAACGGGCCCTAATATATCGATGTCATGGTTATTTGCTACTAGAACAGAGAAGATCTCTGCTTTTCTTGAGAGCATATATACACTTGAAAAGAGGTACAATACAAACCTATTTTTCTTAGGGGCACTAAAATCACTTGCATTTGGCACTTGGCACTTGGCACTTGGCACTTGGCACAGCAACAACGTGTGCTGTGTTTTGAACGCACCGCTCATACATACTCTGCTTACAACAAAAGCTGCTTATTCAGTTCACTAAATATACATAGAGTATTATACATATTATGAACCGTCAGACAAAGCAAAGCTAACCATCACACGTTCATATACTTTTACAAAGGCAGCGCTTTGTTCAACTCACGAAGACTGCGCGTCGGATTTGTGTGCGTAACAATGCCACAGCCGACCATTTTAATATTACTATTATATATATAATAAGTTCGCACTGCAGGACCCATGGAGATCCTCTTGGTGGGCACAATTCGAGGGAGAAAGTTTTATATAGGTATAACGGTATAATAAGGTTTTTTGACTTTCGACTTAAGTCTAGAAATTTGTATATATTATCAGGTGTAACAGTAATTCCGACTTTCAAGTTATGCTGGAAAGGTGTAAAGAGGCTTCGACTTTTCAAGTTATGCCGGGAAGGTATAACAGGATAAGAGGTTTCGTATTTCATGTTATGCCGGAAAGTGGTACGGGAGGACTATAAATACTCCTACATTTAGTGTTATTAACAGCCTCCCACACACCACAGCTTTCCTTGTTTTCTTTCCCAGAACGAGGGATTTGACGTGCGTGCTACCTTACCAGCTAGTAGCCATGAAGGCAGCCGGATGGGAACAGCAGGTACTACTAGTCGTACTCATTCCAAATCTCTAATTTGGCGTCTCATTCCCTTTAGTTCTCCACGAATACCCTATCTACGAGCACAGATTTGATCTAGAATTTGCATGTAGTCTGGTACGGTGTTAAATATAGCCAAGTCTATGAATTAGAGCTTCGAAAGCATACATGGTACGGTGTTAGTGGCAACTTTTATCTGCATGTGTATTCTCCCAAAGTGACTGAAAAACACTGTTCTTTCATATAAATCTACTAGATATATCTTGTTTCACAAATTTCTGTTGAAATTACCATGGCAACGTACAAGAACAGAAATGCTGCTCATGATAATAACCATATACTCCCTCCGTTCCATTTCATTTTGCAACTATGGGAAGCGTGTCCAGTCAAAACCGACTCAACTTTGACTACGTTTGTAGAAAATACGTGCAACATTTATATCTCCAAATAAATTTGTTAAAAACTAGACTTAAAGATCTTTCCAATGATACTAATTACTTAGTATAAAATTTTTATATATTTTAATAAATAATTGCCGGCAGTTTGAAAATACCGTTTTTACCGGAAGCGAGAATTGCAAAGTTTTCTGGACAGAGGGAGTATATAGAGATCATGGAGTGCATCGTACCTGTGGCTCGCCGACCCACCTTTAGGTGTGTGTGTGTGTGTGTGGGGGGGCGCGACCACCTTCTGGGTGTGGATGCTCTCGTGGTACTACCAGTCGCTGAGCAGCAGGTTGAGCTCGCCGTCGTACTACTTGAGCTCGATCAGCGACCCGTACGTAGTGTCCGTGGTAGAAGTACGTCCCCGGCTGCAGCCATGGTTACCTGTCTGATGCCGTGCCAGTGGATGCTGGTTAACCATGGGTGTGGATCAGCGCGTTCTCGAGCTCGACGTCGATGGTGTCTCGCCGGCTCGGGCGCGGATCGTTGGGCCCGGAACGGCCCGTTGTTGTTTTTTTTCCCGAACGGAACGGCCCGTTGTTGTTGTACTACTAGTTTTGCGTCGTCTCATTCCCTTTCTCCACGAATGCCCCTTATATTTGTCGTTTTTCTTTTTTTTTTGGGCCCAGGTCCAACAGGAGGTACAGAGCAGCGAGCGGCCGAGCAACATCGCTCAAGTCAAGGAATCATGGAGGAGGGCCCCGCCAATCGCTGAAGCTGCGAATTTTCCAGGTACGATGCAATATCCATTTTGGGCCCAGCGCATGTGCACGCCCACGAATTTACCCCTTAATAAGATTTGTCTTTTCTTTTCTTTATGTACGAGTTGAGTTTTAGTTCCAAAAGTGGTGAGGTGATAGTGGACATCATAATTTAAATTTAAAAACATAATAGATTTTTACCACTATTTCAGCATGCCATGCGCTTTAATACAAATTAATTGCACACTAGAAATACAAAATTGCACAAAGCATAATGATAAAAACTATAATACATTTATTTAACATAAAATATGATGTCATCTATTATCTCATCAAATTTGAAATTAAAATTGAACTTGTACATGGATTAAAAAAGACGATAAATAATTTTGAAGAGTAAATGAATTGAATATTAGTTTAGGGGGTTATTTGTACATTGCCCAAACTTGGAGTAATTTGAACTTTTTCCTAAATAGAGATTTTTTAGACAGTCCATACTGATTTCGATGTATTCTAAAATCGTACATAGTTGTTGATTACTCTCAACATATCTAAACTTGGTTTTTTTTTTTCAAAAAAAAAAAAAATGCAGTCATCTATGTCAATGACACCACAGCCGGTCAGCTCGAACAAATGAAAAGAAAAGTTGGCCCAACTATACCCTAAAGGCCCTGTTGTTCGCTTGTGCCATGTTATTTTCTGCATACATGAATCTGAATCTTTCTTCATCAACATCAGTCGCCATCAAGATATTGTTTGTGGCTGATATTGTGTTCTTCTTCATCATCGATGGAGTACTCTATATAAATCTGCCCAGTTGGGGTAATGCCTTGGTCTGCACCTCATGCATCCTCCTACAAGGGGCCTTGTGCCTTCTGATTGTCCCGTTCAACCGATGCTACACCTTCACCATCTTCCTCGTCGTGCTGTGCCTGATCCTTGTTGTCGCCCTCCTTCAACCAAAGTTTCAAAGATTCAAAGAAAGAAGTATGTATTGCCCACCTTCACCACCGACGATGGCGGCTATCAAGAGAGTGATTACTTGAACCATTTATTCGATATATCGAATGGCATTGCCACCTGTGGAGGCCTGGTCACCGGGATCTTGGGATTCTACTCCTACATGGAAGGGCCATCACCGCAGTGGCTTCTTTTTCTTCTCCACTGTACTTCTCGGGCTCTATCCGATGATGGTCATAGCGATGAGAGCTGTGTCGCCACCCTATGCCGCCTGCCTCACCATCATGCTCATGGTCCTTCTCTTGGTCACTATCATTACCGCCTCAATCTCATTTGTTCACCACTGAGTGACCAATCCAAAAGTTGTAAAGCAGATTCCAATCACAGAAAGAACCTTGCCATGCTCTGAGAGTGCAACCAAAAAAGGCGGCTCGTATAAGTACAATAACACCGGTGCTTCAGTCGATCTAGGAAGCTATTCTTTTTTTTAAAAAAAAAAAAAAATCCTTGTATGTTTCTAAGTATCCTGTGTGATATGATACCTGTTTGTGTTTTTAATGTAATGTAATTTTACTGGTTCAAAGACATCAATATCGTTGAGAATACAGACCACAAGAATTTATCTGAATTCTTCTTTCATTTCTGTTCACTTAACTGTGAGAGTGATACATCTTTACAGGCTGATAGTCATTGTTTGCAATGTATTCTGGAATAGCTTCAGTCCCTATCTAGTAGATTATGAAGAAATAGTTTGCCTAATCAAATTGGGTAACTAAGACTTAATATATGAAGCAAGTTCTAAGTAGTAGATAATCAGGAAGGCGGTGCCAATCACCTGGCTATAGGTAGTTGGTGTGCTTCCTTCAGTGGTCTCCCCTTGCTCTGAGGCAGCGACGCAAGGAGCCAGGAAAGTCTGCAATTTCATAGCGAATCTGTGTGGTAAAACATTGAGAACCTTTGTTTTGGATGTTGACAAGTTTACAGACCGGCTATGATATCAACCAAAAATAAAAAGGAATACAGAATAATATTTAGCCATGTCATGTGAAGGTGAAGCTGAATAAATGGCATGTTTTTCTCAAATCAAACAAACCTATAAGATTACCAATCTCATTGGACTTGATTATAACAACTTTAATTGAATCATCATATCTTGCATGCCTTTTCAATTGGCACAACCTGCCAGAAGTAAAAATTATCTACTCAATTTCAAGAAGGAACACAAGTCCATCAGGAGAGGCTTTGACTCCGCGTTCTTTTTGGTGGGGTGGCTCCTGTGGAAGGAACGTAATGCTAGGACCTTTGACTCCGTGGCGACGGCTCCGGCGTCTTTGGCAATCAAATCAAGGACGAGGCCTCACGTTGGTGCTCCGCAGGCAACAAGAGGCTCGCTGAACTGATCGCGTCGGTGCCTTCGTAGAGTGCTGTTCTTCTGCTACTAGTCGCACAACATTCACAATGTAATCGCTTCATGTGTATCCAGTAGTAGTAGGTTGTGATCCGGTAACTTGTGGTTACCGCTTCAACTGTTGTTTAACTTCCATTTTATTCTGCTTAATGATATACGCGCAACGGCGCGGTCTCGAAAAAAAAGAAGGAACACAAAAATTACTTACTCAGTATCAAGGAGACAGAGGTAAGAGCAAAATATTTGATTGTTGCCCTTGTGGTGATTACCGAGATCTGTATTCTGGGTTCACAGTCTTGTGACTCTTGTCGCTTGCCAAGTTGTGACAACACGCCATGGTGGCAACCTGACGGAGGAGTTGCTCATCAGACGATATACTATGGTGATAACTTATGGCACTCACCATCAGAGATCAATGGCAGGGATGAAAACTTGAGCAGAACTACATCTTAGTCTTACAAATGTGGCTTTAATGGTACTATAAAAAAAATGCAGTGTTAGACTCCAAAATATCCATGTCATATATTGTATCGCACAAATGCTTCAGAATAGATGCAGTAATGCAAAGGAGCAAGAAAATGAAACTTTAACAGAGCTGCTGACCTTATTGCGTGCATAGCTCTATTGAAGATGGAACTCAACACATGCAGGATGGCTGAAGTAAAGTTGACACATGCAAGTGACATTGTGTTTGTGCCTTGGATAATGGTACCAAGTTGCCTAATCGATACTAGTAGTAAGGGGATCGATCAGACGACTAATCGAACCAAGTTGGTAGAGTCCTGCCTTCATACGATTGTACAAGGGTGTATGTGCTATATGCAGTATTGTAGTATACCTATATCAAGCTGTAATGTGCTATATGTACAAGTGTATAATAACTGTATGAAGTTGTATGTGCTATATATATGTAGTATACTTGTATCAAGCTGTATGTGCTATACTGATATACATAGTACTCATCGCCATTAATTGGTTAAGAAAGCAAGCAGTGAAGTATGAAGCCATCAACTAGTGTGAGCAGAAGCAGAGCATCAAGCAGAAGAGAGCAGAGCATCAGGCAGCGGCACAGAGCAAGAGCAAACCAGTAAGGCAATTGTGAATACATTAGCGGAAGCAAATTGGAACCTGTAAGTACATTAATCGCGATTAGTCGGGCGAGTCGATCTTCAGCAATCTCACCTGCTGTTGCGTTCCACTTCCAGCGGCATGAACTGGTTCCTTGCCCTCGTTGTTGGTGGAGTGGCGGTGATAGGGTTGCTCCTCCTCACTTGACCCTGGCTAGTCCCGCGCCTGGCGCAAACCATGGAAATCAGATGGTCGGCGATTTGACGACGAGAAACTGCAGATCATGGGCAGCGGGGGTGGAAGAAATCCCCGCTCCGGTGGCGTCGCCGTCGCCGCGCTGGACCTCTGGTGGTGGGCCTCGTCGCAGAGGACGGCATGCGGGAGTCGGAGCAGAGAGAGAGAGAAATCCGGAATGGTTGGGGACGGAGGAAGAAGGCTTTGCACTTTGTAGTGCAGGGGAAGGAGGAGATGCTGAAAGGTCCAAAGGCTTGACCGGCTTGACTTTTCGGATTGAGGAGGTGGGCCTATGGCCCGAACACAAAAACCCCATGTCGTTTGTTTTGGGCATTTAAACCTATATATTTGAGCTTAGTAGGCCGGTACCGTTAGGGTGATTTCGATTGACGACCGGGATCAGGGCGTATTAACGGCGAGGGCGAGACGCCCGCAGCTTCTCGAGGCTGGCCAGCTCCAGCTCGGGCTTGGACACGCAGGTAGCTGCACGTCCGCGCGAGAGGAAGCGGCACGTAGGCGGTCACCGACGGCGAAGCAGCTGGCTACTACCGGTGACACTGTTCACGCCTGAACCGGCTACCTTCAGTGCTCTCTATCTCTCATCTCACCAAAATATGTTCTCTGATCTTTGGTCTTTAACTTTGATTTAAGGATCTGAAGCCAAAGATCAAAGGTTTGGGAGATCAGCAGCTTAAAAGATTAGCAAAACTCACTGAAAACTGAAGTTCAGTTAGTTTTGAAACATTTTTAGTTACGCACTTTGAACAACTAATTACAGACCAAACAGTGATCACACAACACAACCAATGGCACATTATCAAATTTCAAACTTCAAACTTTGAAATGGCACAAAGGTTGCACAAATTTTATTTATGAAAAATTATTTAATAAACTCCAGAACATTGAACTTCATTACTGTGTTTCAGAGAGAGAAAATTTGGTTCAGTAGTGAAAACAGCAGTGGCTTCAATCTTTGAGCTCAAAGTTTAAACTTGTTTGACTTGAGAACATTGTGTAACCTCGACACTAGTGTAAAGTACACACTTTACACCTCAAAGTTTATTTGGGCACAATTTCAAGAACTAAGATTCCTGCATTAGTAATTAGTAACAACATAATAGACCTAAGGGTCGACCAAGTGAATTTTGGAAAGAGAAGATCACAAAAAGGCGAGAGCAGCATAATCATTAGTTAGGGATAAGAGGGGACGGGCCCGTATAAAAAGCCAATCCTTCTTTTTCCAATATGCCGCTATATGCACAGCAAAAATAATAATAAAAAAATTCTTCAGAATAGCGGCATACAAAATTAATAAGAAATGCAACTCACATATGCTATGCTTAGATGGCACATACGGAGTATGCATTACGTTTGATGCATACAATGCATGAATGCCACAATGCATGACTACCACCCGCCCCCCCGGTCGGCCCCCGGGGAGACCGGGACAGCCGACTGAGGCCGACGTGACAGCCTTCATCGAGTCCCTCCGCCTGCCTCTTGCGAGCCGCTGATCGGGACCCCACCGCAGCCGAGACGTGCCCGCACCATCGGTGAGGATTGGGTGCCAAGGCGCGATGACCATCTAGCGGCCAAGTCCGCCTTCCGCGACCCCCAGCCGGAGCGCCGGGCGCGTCGCGACCTCCTCGACAAGTGGGAGGGTCGTCGGCCGGGGCAACGCGTCGACCATCCCGGATGCCTCCATCGCCGTCCGATTCAACGGCCACTTCACCGACATCGTCGCGCGTCTCCCAAGCGCGGGGTCGTTCGGGAGATCTTTCCCTGCGCGGCTGTCGCTGGGCGAGGACGGTTGAGCGCCTTTAGAGCGTTCCCGCCGCCCATCCGTTGCACCACGTGTCTCCACAATGTCGGCAAGCCACCAACTTATCTGGAATGTGCGGGGGCTCAACAGCCGCGCACACTGCTCTGTTGTTAGGAACATCGCGTCGCAGCATCGTGCTTCTGTTGTATGCCTGCAAGAGTCCAAGACTGCCCACTTCTCTGCTTCTATGAACATTGATATGCTAGGCTGTGATTTCGACTATGTACCTCTTCCTGCTATGGGGGCTGCTGGTGGGGCTGTTTCTGCTTGGCACCGTGACCTCTGGGGTGTCTCCTCCTGCATCTGTTGCTTCTCTATCACGCTCCAGCTGCGGCCTCTCTGTGCGTAGGGTGAGGATTGGTGGCTCACCAACGTGTACGGCCCGACCATCAGGGCGGACAAGGACGCCTTCCTGCAGGAGCTGCGTGATGTGCGTGCTAGTTGCCCAGGACCATGGCTCGTCGTCGGGGACATCAACCATATCTAGGCCGCCGACAAGAGTAACGGGCGGCTGCACCGGTCGCTTATGGCCCGTTTTCGCGCCGTCCTGGACACCCTTATGTTGTCTGAGCTTCACCTGTCGGACCGCCCGCTTCACTTGGTCCAACGGCGCAGATGCGCCTACGTTGGAGCGCCTCGACCATGCTTTCGCCTCCGTTGAGTGGATGGAGTGGTTCCCCTCCCACGCACTATGCTGTCTATTGTCGGACAGTTCGGACCGCGCACCACTACTCCTCGTCCTCGACACGGAGCCTTGGGGGCGCCCACATTTTCGGTTCGACACCTTCCTCATCAAGATTGATGGGTTCCATGACGTCGTGGCTGCGGCTTGGGGGCCCATGGATCTGTCGGTTGATGCTTGCCGGGCTCTTGATCAGAAGCTACGCCGCCTCGCCAAGGCGTTGCTGAAGATCTCTAGATTGGTTTTGGCTAATTGATGACATCCTAGGACTAATCTCTCTATGCTAAGTGTTTAATTTAGTTGGAGATTGGTCAAGCCAAGGTTGGTGCATGGTGGTCATGGTGGATGGGTCGAGGTGATCCAAATGATGATCAAGTGCGCAACTCGGAGTGGTTCGTGGATCAAAATGGGCTCAAGGCAAAGATATATCCATAGGGCCATTTTGATTTTACACTCAAGACACCATAGAGGGTGTGAGTGATTTAGGATCGATAAGCCGTACTATAAAGAGGGGAAAACTATCGTACATATCGGTCCTCATGTGCCTCTAGGTTCAAAATCATTTGCATGCATTCTAACCTAGAGAGCTAACCCAACCTTCAAAATTGATTGTGAAAATGCTAACACACGAGCACATGGTGATGTACACGTGGTGGTGTTGGCACATTTTGCGGGCGGTGATGGTTTGCGGGGTTGAGATTCAGCGCTTTTGAGAAAATGAAACGTCTATTTTCTATTACGCCGGATGCGTCGTGGTGGTGAAAACATGCTATTCCTCGTGCTCAAGTTGGTATACTTGTTGGATAGCATGTCGAAGCAAAGGCGACGGAGAAACGACGACATTTCGCAGTGAAACGCCGACCGAACCCTGCGACCGGACGCTTGACCGGACGCAAAGGGTCCGGCCGGGCGGTCCGGTCGAAGGTTCCGATCGAAATTCCAGTAAGGGTGTTTTTCGGTCGAATCCTTGGATCGACCGGACGCACCCACGGAAGCATGGACCGGACGCATGTCTTTGCTGCCAGTGTGGGGCCAAGGGCGTTGTCCTATTTGGCCGGGACGCTTGGTTGGGAGCGACCGGACGCTTGACCGACCCGCTGTTGAGTCCGGTCGGTGCGTCCGGCCAACGCGTGGAAATGGATATTTCCTCCCAACGGCTCTCTTTCGTGATGGGGACTATATATATGAGTTTGGCCGGCTATGTGAGGCCTCTTGGTCATTTGAAATCATTCCTAACACCTCTAGAGCTGAGCAAACTCCCTCCTCCTCACTCCCATTGCTTGTGAGCATCATTCTAGTGAGTTGAGGTGATTCAAGTGCACCTTGCTTTGATCTTTGCATCTAGTGGCACTTGGGGATCGTTGTGAGCCGGTGGTTTTCTTGTTGCTCTTGGAGAGCACCACTCCTAGCCGGCTTGGTGATTGGTGGAGGCGTTGGCAAGA
Source organism: Hyparrhenia diplandra (assembly GCA_015847255.1). Lineage (NCBI taxonomy): Eukaryota > Viridiplantae > Streptophyta > Magnoliopsida > Poales > Poaceae > Hyparrhenia > Hyparrhenia diplandra. Next base: position 1,426,503 of record JADLZK010007034.1, on the reverse strand, counting down.
GAAGGAGATTGTTCTTGGCCACCTCCGGTTGATTTGTGAGAGGACCGTGCATCCTCGTCGGGACGACAAATTACAAGTAATATATTGCTCGTGTCTTGGGTACCTCTCATTTGCTTTGGGTGCAAGTAGCCTAAAGGCACTTGGCTAGGAGTGAGCTCCACCTTGCCCCACACGTGAGAAGGTCGGCACAACGGAGACGTAGCTTGAGGGTGCTCAAGTGAACTTCGGGGTAAATCATTGTGTCTCCTCTTGTCTCTTGTCATCCTTTGGTGATTGGCTTCATTGTTCATATTGATATTCATCCTACGGTGATTGGTTGACTTGCCTCGACACATTGGTATAAAACCTCCTCTCTACCTTGCAATTATTTTGATATACATATTGTGCTTGTGTAGACTTGTCTAGATTGTTTAGCCACTTAGACTTGTTTAGAACAATCTAGCTTGATCACCTAGGTAGAGAAGTAGAGACATAGCCTTTTGTGTGATACAGAGACATAATTGACTAGAATTGTTATTAGGAGGCTTGCCGACAAGTAGAGCTAGTGCAACCGTTATTATCGCTTTGTTATTGTCTAAACAAGTTGCTCTAGTGTTTTGTAGAAATTTTATTAGGCTATTCACCCCCCTCTAGCCATTTAGGACCTTTCAAGTGGTATCGGAGCCGTGGTCACCGTTTGAGCAAGGATTAACACCCTTCGGTGCAAGATATGGCTAGTATAGTGTTCAACCATGTTGGGGAAAAGCCACCTCACTTTGATGGTGAGAGTTCTTTTGATCATTGGAAGAGAAAGATGACCATGTACCTTAGATCAATACATGAGAGAGTATTGGAGGTGACGGAGAATGATTATGTCATCCTTGATCCCACCAAGCTCACCGATGATGATAGGGCAAACCGCACTTGCAATCGGATGGCACTCAACACCATATACAATGCTATTGATGCAAAGATATTTGAGGGCATCAAGGACTTGGACCATGCAAGTGAAGTATGGACAAGGTTGAGTGAGACATATGAGGGCACCAAGGTTGTCAAGAGTGCCAAGCTATATGGCCTCAAGAGTGAGTTTGAGACTTTCAAGATGAAGGAAGGTGAAACAATTATAGAGATGTTTCATAGGCTCCAAGTTATTGTGAATGATCTCAAGAGCCTAGGCTACAAGACACAAGATCAAGACTTTTGTCACAAGTTCTTGATTAGCCTACCTTCAAGATTCAAGATGTTGATCCTCATGCTACAAAGAGATGGACTTGATACAAAGAAGCCAAATGATTTGCTTGGAGAGGTGTTGACCTTTGACAAGTATGATCATGATGTGGATGCAAAGGAGAAGAAAGAAGACGAGAAGGTTGAGGAGAAGAAGGCCGTTGCATTCAAGGCATCCTCTTCCTCATGCAAGGGCAAGGCAAAAGCTCAAGAAGAAGAGTGTGATGAAACCGGCCTAGAAGAGGTTGATGAGGCTCTTGCTTTGGTTGTCAAGAAATTTGGCACCATGCTCAAGTACAAGAGAAGATTTGAGAACTACAAGAAGAAAGACACTCCCAAGGGCAATGAAGAGAAGAGGCTATGTTGGAAGTGTGATAGTCCCGATCATCTTTTTGATGAATGTCCTCATAGAAAGGGCAAGAAGAACAACAAGGATCAAAGAAGAGGCAAGAACAAGGCCACTTTCAAGAAGGGCAAAGATGGTGCTTTCATTGTGACATGGGATAGTGATGAGTCCGATGAGGAAGAAGAAGGCAAGGCAATGATGGCATTGGTTGATCAAGAGAAGCCTTCTCTATTTGACTCATCCTCCGGTTTGTGCTTCATGGCTAAGGCCACTAAGGTATATGATGATGATGAACCATATCCTAATGAAGTAAAATATGATAGTGAGGTTGAATATGATGAATCAAATGAACCCACTAAAGATGAGATGTTTGAGGCAATGGAGCAAGCCAACATTGTTCTCATAGCTAAGGCTAAGGAATGTAAGGCCTTGGAAAAGAGAGTTGCCTCTCTTGAAAAGAGCCTTAAGGAGTAAGAAGCATCTTATGAGTGTCTAAAGGAAGACCATGAGGAGCTTCAACTTGCTTATACAAAGCTTGAAAAGGCTCATTCCTTGCTAGTTGCTAAGAATGACAAGGTTGTCTTGATCTCCAAGAGGGATGTTGGTTCAACATGTGACATTATAGATGAACCATTCATGGTTGATGTTGAAGAACCAAGCATACCTTCCACATCCACATCAACCCACTCTACCTCCACTAGTAGTGATGGAAAGATTTTAGATTCATCATTATTAGTTGAGAATGAGACTCTCAAGAGAGAGGTGGATGAGCTCACCCACGCCTTGGGTAAGGCATATGGTGGAGATGCCAAGTTGCTAAAATGCTTGGGTAGCCAAAGATTTTCCCTTAACAAGGAAGGTCTAGGTTATACTCCCAAGAAAGGCAAGAAGGCCTTTGTGACTCCAAAGCCTAGCTTTGTGAAGAGCAATGGTTCTTATTGCTATAGATGCAAGCAAGTTGGGCATCAAGAGCAAAAATGTACTAAAATGAACACCAACAAGAAAGCAAACAAAGTGCATTCAATTTGTTTCGATTCATGCTATTTGCTTACCAAGAGGGAGAATGGTGTTAAGGCAAAGTTCATTGGTACACCAATTGTGGGACCAAAGAAGAAGTCCATTTGGTGCCAAAGTCTTTGGTGACTAACCTCCAAGGACCCAAGCAAAAATGGGTACTTAAATCTCATTGATTTGTTTTGTAGGTAGACTACAAGGCCGGAGGGAGGCATTGGATTCTTGATAGTGGTGCACTCAACACATGACCGGTAATGCTAGAATGTTCAACTCTTTTGATACAAGGTCAAGTGGTGGGGGTATTACATTCGGTGATAATAGTAGAGGAAAGATTAAAGGACATGGCAAGATTGCAATCACTAATGATTTGAGCATATCCAATGTGGCACTTGTTGACAAGGTGAACTACAACTTGCTCTCGGTAGCATAATTATGTGACCTTGGTTTCAAATGCATATTTGGTGTCAATGATATTGAGGTTGTTAGTGTTAATGATGCAAAGTTGATATTCAAAGGCTTTAGGCATGTAAATCTTTATCTAGTGGATTTTGGTACAAGTGAAGCAAAATTGAGTACATGCTTGCTCTCCAAATCAAGCATGGGTTGGTTATGGCATAGGAGACTTGGTCATGTTGGCATGAAGCAATTGAACAAGCTTGTGAAGCACAACTTAGTGAGAGGCTTGGATGGAGTTGAGTTTGAAAAGGACAAGCTATGTAGTGCATGTCAAGCCGGCAAGCAAGTAGGCAACACTCATCCTAAGAAGAATTTCATGAGCACTTGCAAGCCATTTGAGTTGATGCATATGGATTTATTTGGACCAACTACATACACTAGCATTGGTGGCAATAAGTATGGATTTGTGATTGTGGACGATTTCACTAGATATACTTGGGTATTCTTTCTCAATGACAAGAGTGACACATATTCCATCTTTAAGACATTTCTCAAGCAAGTGTGCAATGAATATTATGTTACCATCAAGAAAGTGAGAAGTGACAATGGTAGCGAATTCAAGAATACAAGAATTGAAGAGCTATGCAATGACTATGGCATTAAGCATGAATTCTCACCCACATACACACCACAATCCAATGGCCTAGTTGAGAGGAAGAATAGGACTCTCATGGATATGGCAAGGTCAATGCTTAGTGAATATGATGTGAGTCAATCATTTTGGGCCGAAGCAATCAACACCGCATGCTACTACATCAACCGATTGTATTGTCATCCAATGATGGGCATGACACCCTATGAGCTATTGAATGGAAGAAAGCCAAGCATTGCTTACTTTAGAGTCTTTGGTTGCAAATGCTACATTTTGAAGAAAGACACTAAATTGGGCAAGTTTGACAAGAAATGTGATGAGGGATTCTTGCTTGGTTATTCCACTACAAGCAAAGCATATAGAGTGTGGAATAGCACTAGTGGTCAACTTAAGAAAGTGCATGATGTTGAGTTTGATGAAACCAATGGGTCTCAAGATGAAGAAGAAAATCTCAATTATGTTGGTGGAACTCAATTGGTAGATGCAATGAAGAACATGGATATTGGGCATATTAGGCCAACTCAAGTGATTGATGTTGATGATGACAAGGATCAAGTGCTTTCATCTCCAATGGGTCAAGCTAGTGGTTCTCAAGTGCAAAATCAACAAGCTAGTACATCATCTCAAGTGCAAGCCACATCAAGTGATCAACCAAGTTCAAGCAATCAATTACCAATACTCCAAAACTCAAGTGTTGCTAGAGATCACCCAATTGATCAAATTATTGGTGACATTGCTAGTGGAGTACAAACAAGAGGAAGACTTGCGGTATTTTATGAGCACTTTGCATTTGTATCACAAGAAGAGCCGGAGAAGATTGATGATGCCATGAAAGATGAAGAACGGGTATTGGCAATGCAAGAGGAGCTCAATAACTTTGATAGAAATGAAGTATGGGAGTTGGTGGAAAGGCCAACCAACTATAATGTCATTGGAACCAAATGGGTGTTCAAGAACAAGCAAGATCAAGATGGCATTGTGGTTAGAAACAAAGCAAGACTAGTTGCACAAGGTTACACTCAAGTTGAGGGTCTTGACTTTGGTGAAACATATGCTCCGGTGGCAAGATTAGAAGCAATTAGAATTCTATTAGCCTATGCATGTGCCCATGACATCAAGCTCTATCAAATGGATGTGAAGAGTGCATTTCTCAATGGCTACCTCAATGAGCTTGTATATGTTGAGCAACCTCCCGGCTTTGAAGATTATCACAAGCCTAATCATGTATACAAGTTGAAGAAGGCTTTGTATGGCTTGAAGCAAGCACCTAGAGCATGGTATGAGAGGTTGAGAGACTTCTTACTCAAGAAAGGCTTCAAGATGGGGAAGGCCGACACTACTCTCTTCACCAAGTAGATTGGCAAGGATTTGTTCATCTTGCAAATATATGTGGATGATATCATATTCGGATCAACAAATCAAAACTATTGTGAAGAGTTTGGGAAAATGATGGCAAAAGAGTTTGAAATGTCTATGCTTGGAGAGCTCACATACTTCCTTGGACTTCAAATCAAGCAATTGAAGAATGGAACATTCATTAGCCAAGGCAAGTACATAAGAGACATGATCAAGAAGTTTGACATGCAAGATGCAAAGGGCATAACCACACCAATGGGTACAAGTGGCACCTTAGACCAAGATCTCAAAGGCAATATGGTTGATCAAAAGCTATTTTGGTCATTGATTGGAAGCCTACTCTATGTGACCGCATCAAGACCGGATGTCATGTTTAGTGTATGTTTGTGTGCAAGATTTCAATCCTCACCAAGAGAGAGTCATTTCAAGGCCGCAAAGAGAATATTGAGGTATTTGAAGCATACACAAGATGTTGGCTTATGGTATCCCAAGGGGTCTAGCTTTGAACTTATTGGATATTCGGACTCCGACTATGGTGGTTGCAAGATCAATAGAAGAAGCACTAGTGGGACTTATCAATTCCTTGGATGATCTCTTGTGTCATGGTCCTCAAAGAAGCAAACAAGTGTTACACTCTCTACCGTGGGACTTATCAATTCCTTGGAAGATCTCTTGTGTCATGGTCCTCAAAGAAGCAAACAAGTGTTACACTCTCTACCGCCGAAGCCGAGTATGTTAGTGCGGGGGAGTTGTTGTTGCCAACTACTTTGGATGAGGTCCACATTGAAGGATTATGGATTTGACTTCAATAAAGTACCCTTGTATTGTGACAATGAGAGTGCTTGTAAGATGACTCGAGAATCCGGTGCAACATACAAGAACCTTGCTAGGCTTGACTTGCCCACGTTGGACCTCGAAGAGCTGGCGGCCCCGTTCTCGTCCAGGAGGTCGCGGGATCATCCGCGAGACCCCGTCCGACCGAGCCCCAGGACCGGACGGCTTCACCGGTGCCTTCTACTAGGCGGCTTGGGATGTCGTTGGCCCGGATGTCTTCCGTGTCTTCCAGGCGCTCCCACGGGATGGACTTCGGAACTTCCACGCTCTGAACGAGGCATACATGGTCTTTGCTGCACAAGACGGAGGCGCTGTAGGCCTCCGGGACTACAGGCCCATCAGGCTGATGCACTCGGTAGGCAAGGTGTTCGCCAAAGGGCTTGCACTCCGTCTAGCCCGAGGATGCAAGAGATCGTCAAGGTCAACCAGTCCGCCTTCATTCGTGGGCGCCGGATACATGAGAACTACCGCCAAGCGGTGCAGCTTGTTTTGCCATAGCTCCACTCACGCTGCATCCGGCGTCTGCTGCTCAAGGTGGACTTTGTAACACCCTAGGTGTTAAGCATCTTGGAAGCATGATCATTTGCATAGCATCATCATCGGTTCATGCATGAGCAAGTGATAATAGCATTTAATTTGAGTTGCTCTCATTTCAAGGCTTGTTTAATCTAGCTACTATAGGATCTTTGCTATAATGATGTTTTGGACCTAGATTATGCCTAGATGTATTTTTGACATAATTTAGGACCATGTTTGAGCTTGTGTTTCAATTTAGAAAATTTTTTATAAAATAGCCCTAGAGTGTCAAACCTCTTTGACCCATTTTGAAACTCATTTCAAAAGTGCTTGATAGAAGTGTTTCTAGCAAAAAGTTTCTATAGATGAAATGAAGTACTTTTATGTGGAGCAAATGATCTTTTATAAGTTTCTTGTGAAAAGGTTTAGAAAGGGTTCAAATAGTGCCCAACATTTGGGTCAAATTTGAGTCAAATTCAAACTCTGTTTTGACTAGTTTAGTTTGACCTTGCTGTTTTTAATTTTTAGTTTCAAATCTAGGCCGAATTAGAAAAAGTTCATATTGAGTGTTTTGTAGCTTATGAAATTCTCTACAAAGTTGATGTTTTGACTTTTTCCAAATTCTGCACGGATCTCGAGGCACAGGCCAAAAACAGACGCTGGTTCAGAAAACAGTAGTAGGGGGACTTGTCGGCTCGTCGCCGGCCGACACCGCCCGCATCGACGTGGCCGCACGCCCGCCGCCGATGATGTACGGCCTGGACCCACGCGCCGCGCCTTAAAACCCGTGTCGCGCCGCGCCCCTAACCCTAGAACCACTCCCACCCGCCGCCCGGCCGCTCCACGCGGCCGCGCCCGCCGCGTTCGCGCCGTCGTCACGCCATCGCCGCCGCCCAGCGTTCCATCGCCGTCGTCGAGCCAAACCGCGCCAAATCACAGCCCTAGCCCCGTTCCATCGTCCTCTACACGAAGCCATCGGCGAATCGGGTAAAAACCCCGGTGGCGCCTCGTTTCGCCCCACCCGAGCCCGCCGGCGAGCCGCCATGGCCGCCGTTGGGGCGAGCTTGTCGCGCAGCTCGTGGATCGAGCTTTGGCCGTGCTTCTTCGGCGTTTAGAGTCGCCTCGTGATGCTCGAGCTCTAGAGCTAGCTGGATGAGTAGATCCGCCGCCGTTTAGGCCGGGACGGCGTCGTCGCCGACGAGCCGCCGCGTGGCGCCGCCGCGCTACGCGAAGTCCGTCGTTTAGCCGTCATTGCTTCGTTAAGCTTCTGGGTTGCTTGCATGTCGCTGTTGAGCCTAGGAGAGTAGAGAACGGCCACCCATGTGCCGTCAATCGCCGGAGAACGGCCGAGCACTGCCGACGTCCGCGCCACCGCGAGCCGCCGTCTGCGTCGTCGTCGTTTCGTTGGGTTTTAAGCGCAAACCATGGGCACCAATGAGTCCGCCTCGTCGAGTAGAGTCGATTGGTATAGCCGGTTGCTTCGATTTGGTCATCGCCGGCGAAATCCGCGCCGATCCACGCCGCGCGCCGCCGTGCCCCTGCTTCGTCTCGCGACAGATGGGCCCCGCGCTCTTTTCCTTTTCTTTTTTTTCTTTTCGTTTTCCGGATTTGAATGAAATGCTTTAGAAATTCATATCTTGGTCATTTTGAGTCCTTTTTGAGTGAAACCAATTTTGCCATGCTTGTTAGGAGGTAGGCTACAGTATAAAAATATGAAATCCTATTTTCTGAGAACTTTTATATAGAGTTTTATTTATGGCTAGAAATGCATGGAAATTGGAGAAAATCATATCTTTTAATTGGTACAAGATAAAAATATGCTTTCTGTATGAAAAGTGCTTGTTTTTGTGAGTAGAGTCTAGAAAAAATATCATGCATGGTATGTTCTGTAGAAGAAATGTGATTTTCTATTTATGTGCTTTTTGCTATGTGATCTTTAGAAATTCATAGAAAAATGAATATTAGGGTTTTGGATGTAAAACTTGGTGTGGTGGTTCTTGACAGGTTTCAGTAGCTTTATATACTCAGAAATCTGTTGTCTGACACTTTTCATAGTACAAAGTATTTTCATGCCTAGGTTTAGTGTAAACTTGTCATTTTTGTGTAGGACTGTATGAGCATGATCTTGCCATGAGATTTTTATGGTAGCTATTATATTCCAGTAAGATGCTCTGGTAATTTTTATAGAATTTTCTGAAGTAGTTGTATATTTATCATATTTATGGTGCATGGAAAATAAGCTAGAAATGTATGTTTATATGAATATGATGGGTGTTAGTATTTTTATTATGTGTTCCTAGTATGTTTATGACCTGTTGGTAAGCTTGGTTTGATCAGCTTAGAAGTTTTCACATTTTCTTGTTCTAGCAATTTATTTAATTATAGGGTGCAAGTGTAGTGTTTGCTAGGGTATGTCATTTCATATGCTTTAAATTATCTTTTGAAATGTCCAGTAGGTTTATTTGGTAGATAATTACTTGATTTACTTGCTGGTTAAGTTTGAGATAATTTGCATGAATAGTTTGTGAGTTATGGAGGTTGTATGTGATGTTTGGGCTGAAAACAGAGCCTCTGTTTTTCCCAATTTCGAGGCTGATAGATTCAGATTCAGCTCTGGACAATGTGGAATGTTTTGTAGGAAATTTTGTTAGCTTTCCATAGAGTCCTAGTTCACTGAATTTTGAGTTGTAGAACTCCCCCCTGTGTGACTGTTTTAGTGACAGCATGTCAAGCTGCCATTTCCTGCCATTAGTGAGTTTAGGGTGTTGCTTGATGTAGGTTGTTAGGGTTTCTTGTGTAGAATAAGTTGTGTTTCTACAGAAGAGATATGCACTTACTAATAGCTTGCATCATGAAGCATCCATCCATCATACACATATTACTTTATGCAAGATGATATTTATGTAATCGTAATCATATCTTTTCTCCATCATATGCATCATCTCGGGATCGGGGAAGTTACGGAGGAGCGATCGAGGAGCCGGGAGCTGTTCCAGCTGGGAGTGCAGTCCGGAGGAGTCACGGGAGACGAAGGGTCGACCAAGAGCTGACTGAGTGTCCGAGCACGTTCCGCAACGCGTTCTGCGAGGCAAGCCCCGGAGCATTCGCCTTTCCTAATTCTTCCAATTAATTTGACTTGAGTCTTTTTATATGTTTCCTGCATTAAGTTTAGGGAAATGGTTGAAACCGTTGATGCATTATGATCCTTGTTGAAAGTTTCCCTATCCTATATAGAGGTCTAGGTTAATGCTCGATATCGTGATTGCGAGAAGACGGTGATTCCGGTCACTTGAGGAATGTTGTGAACAATCACATGGGTGATTGTCAAGCTGCTGCTGAGAACCCGCTTAATAAAACATGTTAGATTGGATGGAACTTGTGGTCTTTCCATCGATCGTTTAAGGACTCATACTTTGTCGGGCTGTGGTCGGAAGTTGAACGTGCACGGCATTTAGTAGGCTCCGCCGGTCGTGAGCCCGCGGCTCGTGGGAATGTTAGGGGCGGCCATGCTCGCTTTATCGCTCCTCCTTTGGTGATGGTTGGTGTGGTTAATCGGGCACAAGAAGATGCGCACGCGGGGTCGTACTCGTTGCTTACGCTCACTTGGGTGCTCGAAAGGAGGGGGTAGCCGGCAAGACCAGAGACTTTACGTCCCGTAACGCCCTGGGAGTGATTGGGTCTGCCTTTGCAAAGTAGACCTGGTTTGTGTCGGGGGTATTCGCCACCGGTTTGCAAATCGATTCGAATCGCCATCTCTCCTAGTTAGTGAGAACCCGGGTTGCGTCCCACGGCAATGTAGTCTTAATTACTACAATATATGTTATTATCATGTTGCAAAATGATATAATTCTGATCAAGTTACTTATCTTTGTTATTTATTCTAGTGAGCAATGATTAATCTTGACTATACAGGATCTATGTTATATAATTAATTAAGTACCACGTTAACTTGGAAAATATACATGTAGCATGCATAGGATCACTAAACAACCTTATTTGCGAAATTAATGTGAGTCGGCTAAACTCCGGATAAAGCCTAGCATGATCCTTGGAGTCTTTTATTTTATTTTGGACGGGTAACTCTAGGCGAGTATTTTGTACTCGGGGTTTTATTCCCGTTGTTGCGGTGAGCATGTTTACCATGGTTCTTGTAAGACTTGTCTGCATTTCTGTTGATGAAGAGTAAGGCCAGGGGCAAGGCAAATCTATATCCCCTGTCTCATGCTACTACGGGGATGACTATCTACTGGGCACTATCTTATATTTGTTTTCGTTAAAAGACTATTTGGTTTTCGCAAACTATTGCTTCCGCACTTGAACCTGAGTTTGTAATAAATTATACTCGCACTCGATGTTTAATATATCGAATTTGGTTTGAAATACCTACGGATTTTACTACCAAGCTCAATGATCCTGTTGTATGTTGTTGATGAGTTTGAAATCACTCGGAGATTTCCGGAATACCGGGTTTATATGGACTCAAGTGTAGACTGCGATTGCTTCGGTGAATGCGAATTATACTTGATTTCTTATAAATTGGTCGGCTCATCACGAGACTTGGCCAAGGCATTCGACTTCGATGGCATGGCCGTTCCTCCTTGAGGTGATGGAGCGGATCGGTTTCCCGCGCGAAGTGGCGGGGCGGATCACGGTGATCCTCTCGGCGGCCAGCACCAAGGTCCTCGTCAACGGTCGTCCCGGCCTCCGCATCCGCCATGCGCGGGGGCTGCATCAGGGCGACCCACTCTCCCCGCTCCTCTTCGTCATAGTCATGGAGGTGCTAAACGCGCTGTTCGCTGAGGCGGACCACTGCGGCGTGCTCTCTGTTGGCGGTCTGCAACGACATATTTTTCCCCGTCAACTTACTACCATAAAGGGAGTAAAACTATACCTTTTATACTCATATGCATTTATCACTAATAAAATTCCACTTGTAGTGTCTATTATTTTATTTTGCAGATTTATAATAAAAGCAAGTGGAAAATCGACCAAAGTACGCCATCCGGGAAAGCGCATTATTGCAAAACACAAGCCCGAGGAGCAAATCGACCCAAAACATCAAAATCGGGCCGAGCCAAGCCCGGCCCACAACTTTTCAAGACGGGGAAGACACCCCACCGGTGGCCCGGGCCAGGCCGAGCCCGGGGGTGCGTGCGCACCACCCAGTGCGGCCGCACCCTCCCCGAGGCGGTTTTGGCCCACCTCGGGAGGCGGTTCGTGCACCCGCCAAATGGGGATTCCCCGCCGTGGGATGGTCGGTTTGCTCAGATTAGGAAGGTTTACCGGTCGGTTTTGGTGTAATTTAGCACTTAGGCCCCTCCTCCAAGTGTATAAGTAGGCCCCCTCTCTCCCTCTCTCAACACACACCACTTGGAGTCCAAAGAAAACCAAAGAATCTTCCTCTCTCTACCACCTCTACCTCTCTCTCTTCTTCTACTTCTTCTTTTCTTCTTCTTCTTAGTTCTTGGTTAGCACTTGGAGTAGAAGAGCTACAAGGAGGGCTTGTCTCCTAGAAGAAAGTACCTTGGTAATACATCTTCTCTATGGAGCATTCTTCTATTTACAAGTCTTACATCTATGTTCTTGGCCTAACTTATGAACTAGAGTATAGTCTTGTTCATGTTCTTGTGTTGGTATATGAACTAGCATATAGTTTACATATTATAATCTTGACATGTTCATCTCAGTTCTTCATCGATCATCATATGCCTAACTTGATTAGAGGTGGGATAACGGTTCGTTGTTCCTTCGGGTTTGCTCTTGTTCTAGTCCGTCCATTCGACGAGTGGGGATCTGGGGGGGACAAGAGTAGTGCTTTCGATATGCGGGCATGGTGCCCGGGTATTACGACACCGCGGATATGAGTGCATGCCACGGTTGAGGGGGTAGGCGGCTTGGTCGTGACAAGCCTTGACCGGATCCTTGAAATCCCCCACGTTCGTGTGTCTTTGTAGGAGTTCGTAAATGCTTCCCATCGGACCGTATGGTATCCGGGGAGTCTCCTCAAGTTATCCTAGACCTAACCATGATTAAATCAGTTTGCATATGATCCTAACTATTCATTTGTATGGCCATGACTAGATACATTAGAATTACTCCATTAGATTATTCATTTATTCTTTATCTATTTTCTTTATCCTTTTTGCTGGTGGATTCTTAAGTGTGTGTCACACTATCCATAAACCATTATTGCTTACCCCTGTTATGAACAATTTGGTCTAAGCAAACACATGTTCCTCTATTCGGATGCCATGCTAATTTATTAAACACATGCCTTCCTTTGGGAAAATATAAATAACGATACCCTCAATACTTCCGGATGAAATGCTACAATGATAGATCCGCGCGCTTGCGGATGAAATATCTAAGATGGCAAGATCTATCCCATTGACAATCCCTTTCGGATCACCGACATGGTGGTTTTACTTGGGAATGTCAACGGCGCATTTCTGGCACTGTTATTGGGGATGGGTTTTATACCTGTCTCCTTTGATTGCGCTAAGAAATGTCAACACTCTCCCCCCCTGCCTGGGAACGTGGTCATGCACAGGGCGTCCATCTACGCAAATGACCTTGTCATCTTCCTCGAACCCGACGGTGGCCGACCTCGGCTGCACCCGGGCGGATCTTGGAGCTCTTCGGCGGCGCCTCGGGCTTGTCCACTAATTTGGACAAGTGCGTCATCACGCCGATTTGGTGCTCCGAGGAGGACGTTGCGACGGTGCAGGCGGCATTCCCTTGCAGGCTGCAAGACTTCCCCGTCAAGTACCTGGGGGTCCCTCTCTCACTCATACGGCTTAGCCACACCGATGAGCAGAAGTTGGTGGACAAGGTAGCGGCTAGGATCCCAACCTGGAAGGGCGGGTTGCTCACGAAGGCCGTGAGATGGACCCCGGTTCGGACCCGCCGTCTGCGATACCGGTCCACACCGCCATCCGGCTGCGTCTTTGTCTCCGTGGGCTATCGAGGAGATCGACAAGAGGCGCGCCGTTCCTGGGGCGGGGGACAGGACTCGGGTCGGCGGGCGGCAAGTGTATGCTAGCTTGGCCTGTAGTCTATTCCCCCAAGGAACTCAGGGGGCTAGGGCTTCCTGACCTTAGGATCATGGGCTTTGCGTTGCGCCTGAGTTGGGAATGGCAGCGGCGCACTCAGCCAGACGTCCCTTAGGCACGCCTGCCCTACAGGACCGAGCGCGCGGTTGAGGCCATGTTCCGGGCGTCTGTCAAGGTGGTGCTAGGGAATGGCGCCCGCGCGCTGTTCTAGACAGATGCGTGGCTCCCTGGTGGGGCCCATTTGCGCTTCGCACCCAACCTGTTCAAAGCGGTTGGTCACTGCCGTCGCGGACGTCTTGTTCGCGAGGCTCGAGCAACGACCGGTGGAAGCGGGACATTGTTGGGGCGCAAACGGCGGCGGTGATCAACGAATTCCTCCGCCTAAGGGGCGTCTGCGCAGAGGTGCATCTTCAGCGGATGTCGGGGACCGCTTCATCCGAGATGGACGGTGAACGGCGAGTACTCCGGCTCCTCGGCTTACCGGCTCTTCTTTCTTTGGAAGGAGGCGTACCAGGGGGCCCGCGAGTTTTTAGAGTGTCCGCTCCACCGAAGGTCAAGCTGTTCTATTGGTTGGCCTTGCACGGCCGACCATGGACGGCCGATCGAAGAAGGCGTCACGATCTCCAGGCGTCTGCCGACTGCGCCCTTTGCTCGCAGGCCGACGAGTCCATCGACCACTTACTCGCCTCTTGCGGCTACACTTTCGTCGAGGTGTGGCACCTACTACTCTCCCTCGCGTAGGTCTCGCACACCTTGGCCCGTCCACGGATCCCACCCTCGTCGACCGGTGGCCGCATGCGCCGCGCTTGTCTGCATGGCGGTTGAGCGGCCTTCGACTCCCTTGTGCTACTCGTCTCTGGGAGGCTTGAAAGGAGCGCAACCAGTGAACGTTCGACTCTGCGTCCCTCACGCCACTTCACTTGTTCGAGGCTATTCGTGGCCGAGGCGTGGGTATACCTGAGCAAAACTAGCCGGCGACCGCCCGCGGGGCCGGCCCGAGCCCGATGGGTTTTGGCCCGCCCACGAACCTTACCGGGACGGGGGCACGGCGAGATCTTGAAGCCCGATAAAATTTTTCTTGGCCCAAACCCGCCCGAAATACATTTTTAGCTATTTTGTAGTGTAAAATGCGCGGGCAGCCTGCCCAAGCCGGGCCCTACCCGAAATAGCTAGGCCCGAGTTGCCCAATGGGACGTTATGGGCAGGATTTTTTGGCCCAAAATAACCGGGTTTTTTTCAGCCCGCCCGAACCCGACCCGCCCGAAAATGCTCGGGTATAGGCGTGGGTCATGGGCGGCTTCAAGGGCATCCAGGCCGGTCGTTGCCGCGCTCCTGGCCGGCTGATAGGAACCCTCTCTACCTTGTAGCACAATCGGTTTCTTCTTAGTTTACAAACTTACAACTCCATCGTGTCGTCCGGTGCCTTTTGTCAGTGTTCTTACTCGTGGCAACTTCAAGGCGCCTCGCTTTTGATTTGTCACAAGGCGTGTATAAACTTTTCTAACTCCTCTTAATGAAGTACGAGCTATAAAGCTCGCTTTCGAAAAATACAAGTGTATAATAACTGTATAAAGTTGTATGTGCTATATGTAGTATACTTGTATCAAGTCAGATGTGCTATACTTGATATACATAGTACCGATCAAGATTAATTGGTTAAGAAAGCAAGCGAGAAGCATGAAGCCAGCAACTAGTGTGAGCGAAGCGAGCATCAAGCAAAAGAGAGCGAGCATCGGGCGCGCCACGAGCAAGAGCAAGCCAAGAAGGCAATTGTGAATACATTAGCGGAAGCAAATTGGAACCGGTAAGTACATTAATCGTGATTAGTCGGGCGAAGTCGATCTTGACAATCTCACTGGCTGTTGCATTCCACTTCCAGCGGCATGAACCGGTTCCTTGTCCTCGTTGTTGGCGGATTGGCGGTGATGGGGTTGCTCCTCCTCACTTGACCCCCGGCTAGTCCCGCGCCGGGCGCAAACCATGGAAATCGGATGGTCGGCGATTTGACGACGAACCGCAGATCATGGGCGGCGGGGTGGAAGAAATCCCGCCCCGGTGGCGTCGCCAAGCGCCGACTGGACCTCTCGGTGGTGGGCCTCGTCGCGGAGGACGGTGAGGAGGAAGCAAGAGTGGAGCGGGGAGGGAAGTGAGGAGAGGGAGATATGCGGGAGTCGGAGCGAGAGAGAGAGAAAATCCGAATGGGTGATTGGGGACGAGGAAGAAGGCTTTGCCATTTGCGGTGCGGGGGTAAGTAGGAGACGCCGAAAGGTCGAAAGGTTGGCCGCTTGACTTTTCGGATTGAGGAGGTGGGCCTATAGCCCGAACACAAAAAGCCCATGTCGTTTGTTTTTGGGCATTTAAACCTATATATTTGCGGTAAGAAAAAAGTCTACTTTTGGTCCCTCAACTTTTACAAAGTCCGATTTTGGTCCCTCAACTTCAAAATCGGATAAAACGGGTCCCTCAACTTTTGAAACCGTCTGCGATTTCGTCCCTCGGCGGTTTTGGATGGTGGTTTCGCTACTGTAACTCCGGTTTTTACTACACAGTGATCGTGGTTTCGTTTTTTTTTATTTATTTATTTGAATCTTTCAAAAATCATAGTAAATCACGAAAAATTCATAAAATAGAAAATCCAATTTTGTTGGACTCCACATGAGTAGAGCTACGCAATGAATATATAATATGATATACTTTTGTACAAAGTTTTTGCTAGAAGGTTTTGCCTTTTTTTTTTTATTTCGACTCAATCTTTAAAAAATCATAGTAAATTACAGAAAAAAATTATAAAATAAGAAATTCAATTTTGTTGGACTCCATGAGGCGCAATAACACAAATGCGTGAGTTCTTGTGGCTCTTTAAACTGGGTTAGGTTAGCTAGGTTTCTTTGTCTTTGATCCATGCGTCTGTAGTTGTAAACCCGATGGATCCCGGCCAATAAATTAAATAGTACACCTATATATCTTTATTGTGTAAATATGCTCATGTGGAGTCTAGCAAAATTATTTTTTCAATTTTATGATTTTTTATAATTTATTATGATTTTTAAATATTGAGTCAAATAAATAAAAAGAAAAGGCAAAACCTTCATAGCAAAAATTTTATATTAAAGTATACCATATTATATATTCATTGCGTAGCTCTACTCATGTGGAGTCCAACAAAATTGATTTTCTATTTTATGAATTTTCTGTGATTTACTATGATTTTTGAAAGATTCAAATAAAAAAAAAAAAAAACGAAACACAGTCACTGTAGCAAAACCGGAGTTACTCAGAGCTTAAACCACCGTCCAAAACCGCCGGGGACGAAATCTGCACGGTTTCAAAAGTTGAGGGACCCGCTTTGTCCGGTTTTGGTCATTGGCGACCAAAATCTGACTTCGCGCAAAAGTAACCGAAAGTAGACTTTTTCCTTGCGGTAACGCTACCTATAGAACGTCCTCGGACGGTGTCGAACTCCGATGGTGGGCCTCAAGGCCACACACAGCCCATGCTCGTCCACTCACCTGCAACCGTTCCAAAATAAAAAAAAAAAACTTCTTATCCCTTCCGCTTCCTTCCTCATCTACTGACTCCACCAGACCACCACAGCTCCTTGCCGGCGGCCACTTCGTCCCTCCTGTCCAGCAGGCGCAAGCCCCATTCAGCACGGCCCGCTGCCCCCATCTCGAGCACTTCTGCAGCCTCTAGTCTCGTGCAGGTCTGGTAGCTCCGCCCGTCATGCACCAACCGCCTTGCCGAGGAGACCGGCGCTGATGGAGTTGGTGGTGGCGGCGCGCGCGCGTTGCTGGTGCCCCCCACCCGGATCCATGGGAGCACCGGCCTCCCCGTCGTGGATCCATGGAGCACGGCGCACATCCAGCGCCGACAGTGGCCCATCATCCCTTCCCGTCCATGGAGTCCATGGAGGCGGCTCGGTCGCACCCCCAATGGTGCGCCAACCCATGTGTATCCTCTTTTTCTGCTTTATCTCGCGGCTGCAGTGGATTTTTGTAGTGTTGCAACGGTTGTTCTGAGGATGTTGCAACATGTATTTTTGGATGTTGCAACTATAGTTTTCAGATGTTGCAGCAATTGTTCTTTAAATGTTTGAAACAATCCATTTTTGAGATGTTGCAACACGTCTTTCCTGATATTGCAATTGGTTTTTTATATGTTGCAACTGTTAATCTTGAGATGTCGCAACATGTTTTTCTGGATGTTGCCGTAGTCGTTTTAAGATGTTGCAATGGTTGATTTCCACGATGTTGCAAGTTTTGATTTAATGTTGCAACTCGCGGCCCCTACCAAACCCGGCGCAGCGCCTTCCCCTTTCTCTAAGCCCGACGAGCTCGCAGTCACAGATGAACGCCTGGCGGATCGTGGGCACGCGTGCTGGGGTGGGACGCAGGTCCTAGCCGGTGCCTCGTACGAACGAGGGGAGCGGCAGAACGCGCGTGCTGGCCGGTGTCGCGTACGGACGAGGGGAGCGATAGAGGCTGGGTATGCATGCGAGGCAGGGGTGGACGCTGCACACTGCGTCAAGGGCAGGGCAGGCGAGCGAGGCAGGACCGATGCGTGCGTGTATGCGGCAGAAGCAGAGGAGCGCGGGGAGCGGAGGTTGGAGGGGAGGCGGAGACAGAGCAGAGATGGGCTGGGCTTAGGGGCGTCCGGTGGAATTTTTTCCATAGGACGTCCCAGCGCCAGCGCTGCCCGTATATTTGGGCTCAGTAGGCCGGTACCGTTGCGGTTATTTCGATCGACGACTCGAGTTTCTCCAAAAAAATCATAAAAAATTTATAAAATTTATCTAAATATTTTTTACACAGAAAAATAAATTTTATTTAATTATTCTTAGAACATTCATATAAATTTTGTTTTACCTCAAAAAATTATGAAAGCAGTTTCAGATTTTTTTTTCTACAATCATGCTCTATCTTAGAGCACCTCCAATAGTTCCAAAAAAATGGTAAATCAATGAATTTCCAAGTAGTAAAAAAATTTGGGAGCATATTTGTTAGGTTCCTCAAATAATTTTCAAACACATAGCTCCTAAAATATACTTCATCCATCCCAAATTGTAAGTCATTCTAAAAATCTTGAAAAGTTAAAAGCATCTCAAGTTTGACCAAACTTATGTAATAAGATTATAACATTTAGGATGCCAACTACGTATCGTTGGATTCTTTGGTACTTATATTTTTATAGTATACCTAGTTGATGCCACAAATCTTTATAATTCTTTTTATAATTTTGGTCAAACTTGATATGTTTTAACTCTCCAAGATTCTTAGAATGACTTACAATTTGGGATGGAAGTAGATACAAGACAATTTTGCATCCGGGATTCGGAGCTATTTCTAAAAGAAAATTGCTAATGCTCGACCGGTTGTTTCCTCACATGCTTCCACCTATTGATTAGCATGTCGATACACGCGCGTATATTGATTAGGCAGCTGACAGGGAAGCGCGGGGCGACAGCGTGATGCACGCGCGCGGCGGTGCGCCGGTCGCCGGACCAGGCGGCTCGGAGGGTTTAGGCTCCCTTTTGGGGCGTGCTCTCCCTCGATACCTCCTGCTCATTATCACTACTGCGTCAATCTCATTTGTTCACCACTCAGTGACCAATCCACAAGATTTAAAGTAGATTCCATCTTAGAATGAAATTTTATTGGTTCAAAGACAGCAATATCGTTGAGAATACAAACCACAAGAATTTATCGGAATTCTTCTTTCATTTCTGTTCGCTGAACTGTGAGAGTGATACATCTTTACAGGCTGATAGTCATGGTTTGCAATTCTGGAATAGCTTCAGTCCCTATCTAGTAGATTATGAAGAAATATTTTGCCTAATCAAATTGGATAACTCATACTTAATATATGGAGCAAGTTCTAAGTAGTAGATAATCAGGAAGGCTGTACCAATCACCTGGCTATAGCTAGTCGGTGTCGGTGTGCTTCCTTCGGTGGTCTTCGCTTCATTCCTTGCTAACTGAGCCAGCGACGGAAGGAGCCAGGAAAGTCTGCAACAAATATATTGCAAATAAGACGAAAAACAAAGACAACTCTTGTATTTGAGAGTCATTCAAATCCAGTGAGCAATATCAATGGCGTCTTTGAATAAGAATTGAACAGTTATTCCACCACTTTTGACAATATCAATGGAGTAAGTGACAAATTTTAGTAGTTTTATTAAAGAAGCACATCAATGCTAGTAGAGCAACAACTATAGACATGTTATTGTCAAATGTGGTAGAACCGCCTGAATTATGATAGCCCACGCGTACATGTTATTGCCCTAAGGACCTCTAATCAAGCACGCACGGGAACCAGATAATTCCGGTAGTCTGTCAAGTGTCCTCAGGAACCCCGAATCATCCACATTTCCCATCCGAGCAGGATCACTATAGAAGTCATTGCAGTATTACAATAGTTGATACAGAAATATATTACATCGGAGTAAAAGCGGAAGTCTTACAAACCATAATTTATAGACTATTTATTTATGTATTATAACCCATAAGTTTTAGCCATCAAGGTAGTAGGGCAGCATGACTAGTATACCATTATTCAACACACAAAAAGGGGTCACCCTGCCCAAGGGTGATTCACAAACACATCAACTCTTGGTGCTCCTCTTCCAGAACTATCATACAACGAGGGGTAAAAGCACACTGCGGCTAAGGTTCACATAGCGAGGGGTTAACAAACCCTAAGGGTATTCAACAAGACTTAGCTGACAAAAATGAAACACTCCAAGGGTATGCGGCTTAGGGGGATACAAGGGGAGTCTGAAGCAAGAATCAAGAGTAACTTGTGCATAAAAGCTTAAAGTGGATCCTTATTTTCAATGTTTTAGCTCAAAATTAAGTTACTATAAGTATCCAATTTGCACCTGATCTAAATCAAGCACTTCTTTAAACATCACACGTTGTGATTCATAAGTAACCATGTTTCATTGATTAACTACAATGCAGATTGGGATTAAGTCTCCTGTTACCGTAGAGCAAATGGCGATTCAAATCGATGTACATCCAATTTGGACCTTCTCAACCACCACGACATATGCGGGTCCCAAACCTACATATATCAACCTTTCCCAAAGATCCTCTAAAGCATGACCTGTGCGCACTACCCAAGAGCACAGTACTCCGCCGCCCTACCCCGCCCTTCGGTGGCCTAGTAGGGTGGGTACACGCTACTCCCGCCATCTCCCACTCCTAGTGTGCGGTTGTCAGTTCGTAGAATGGAATAGCCAAGGTACACGATTACCGGGGTATGTGATCAATACTACAAAATCTTGATTGACAGGTCTACAACGAACGGTCCTCAATCGACGTAGATAGGACAATTACGACTAGGCATCCTTGTCGGATTAAGCACCAAAGACATATCACATGTCTCGTCCAGGTCTCGATTCAATCTATATTCATTTTAACCCTTAGGACATCTCCCGAGTAAAGAACCATTGCAAATGATGAACTCATCACTTTCGACTACTACAGCTAAGCATGGCTAAGCATCACTAGCCTCTCACTACTAAGAGGTGATAAGGAAAGGTATAGGAATCAAGGTAATTATGCAGCAACGGGTATCATATCAACTCTTATAACTTAATTGTAACATCCCCGATTTTCCACTAAGGGAAAATACACAGAATCGATTAATAATGTGAAAGTAG
The DNA here is from genome assembly GCA_015847255.1 of Hyparrhenia diplandra. Classification (NCBI taxonomy): domain Eukaryota; kingdom Viridiplantae; phylum Streptophyta; class Magnoliopsida; order Poales; family Poaceae; genus Hyparrhenia; species Hyparrhenia diplandra. The sequence goes on along the minus strand of JADLZK010007034.1, from coordinate 1,405,465 downwards.
CACAAGATATCTCCATCACATTATTATTCACGATTAATATCATAGTCAAGCTTCGTACATTTACATCATTACACGAGAAATACATCTCACGGGGACTCACCTAATACAAGATTAACCTAGCGGAAGCGTAACTTCGAGATCTCGGGGTAGGCGTGGGCGTCGGCGAGTGAAGGCTCCTCCTTCACGGGGCTTCATCGAGTCGGCGTAGAGATTAGCGGAAACAATCTTCATCTTGATCCCAAGCTTGAGCGTAGGAACGAGACCACCTAATCCTTCTATTTACTGCGAGGCGGGTAATGCGCACACCGCCCGGTATATGCGCGGTCATGGTCGACCACCGAATGAGCTTTGGTGGAAAATGCAAAAATAAGGGATCCGGCGATCCTAGCATTTGGTTGTGGTTTGCATCCTTAGCGCATGGCAAAGCAGAAAAATATTATTGTTATACACATTATAACTTATTTCCCCACATCTCCCCAAAGTCCAACTCAGCTCCACACAAGCCTCTCGGCTCACACACAATGGGTCGACAAGGCAGCCCCGCATCTTCTTACGCCTGCCTAACCGGCTCTCAGCCCTCCAGGCTCTCAGCCGTAGCACACTCACCACCACCACACGCGGGGTAAGAAGAGAAAACACCCTCACTACTCGGAGAGAGAAGTAACCCAGGAAAAACCTGGTCAAAAGACCGGCGCAAGCCGCAGGAGGTTCCGGCAATAGGCGAGGGTTACCTTTAGCGAGTCCAAGTCGAGCAGGTCCTAGCCCCGAAGGCCGGACTATACGTATAGATTTACAACTCTGCAGAGCGTGTGCTCAAGACCAAACGGTCGCCATCATAGGCATAGCAAGTGCCTAGGCCGACATACGGAGACCACCTAGTCGGACAATGCCACCAAACCACTCAGCTCTGGGAAGCTCCGGAGTACCACCGTCGCGCTGAGACTGTGAAAGCGACGTATCGAGTACTCCCGCGACTCAAGATCAACGCCCGCTGTCTCGGCAGGATGGAGGCCATCGGGGCCTGTCACTGCTATAACACTAACCGCTACCACCTAGTAAGTATGGCATCATCCAAGTAGATGGGGCAATCCGCAACCCGCCCATACGTAAGACGCAAGGTGAGCACCAATTTCCCGGATCCTTAGTCCTCGAAGATACAAGTCCTTAGGGTTGACCAAGCAAGACATCTTCTGCACTTCCTTTCCCGGCCTTCGTCCCGTCACAGGAGTCAGCACCGGGTCCCCAAAACCGTACCAAGTTACCCGCCACGTAGGACAAGTGGGAGAGGCCCGTGGAAGCACACTCCCCGGCAAGACTTGTCTCAGCGACTCGTCGTAGATCCTGCTCGGTCGACTCGACCCTCACCACACACCCAAGTCTAGATAGAAAACTCATCCACCCCGGATGGCACAGATCACCGGGCACCGAAGTCGCCCGACACCAAACTCAACGCCCCTAACATATATCCCGGTTCATATATATACAAGTAAGTGAGGTATAGCCACAAAGTGGCAAGTGCAAGCAAGGTGTAGAATATATAAGTGCGGCGCAAAGGCGGGTAATAGTGGTGGATGGGTTTTAATCGGTATCAATCGAGGCTCGAGGCAAAAGCATGCACCATATACTAGCAAAGGAATAAATAAAGCGCTAGCATATCTATTTGCAATATGTCTAAATAGGATTCTCTAAGTAAAGTGCTGCCATGACACCGCGATGTCGAGGAAGTAGTGGTACTAGCTTCATCAGCGGGGTAGTCGTACACCGGGGTCTCCTCCTGGGGCAACTCCACTCCACGGTCCTGTTGTCCTCCTCCATCGAGCTCGGTCCAACGCTAACCTCGATGCAACTACCTCGCGAGACTACACGCGACAAGAGAGCAATCAATCAAAAGAGGCGAGGACTCCAAAGGACTACGACTACGAAAAGAACACAAGAGGGAACGGTTGAGCCCTCTCGGCGTATATCCGATCTTGGGACTAAAGTGATATGAGTGGTGGTTTGCGAAGTATGAGCTCCAGTCGTAGCCTAGCTCGTATGTCATCGGTCGAGCGCGTCGACCTATACGGCTTGAGTAAATGGCATAGACCGTAGCTCATCCTGTGCAAACACCACTACACACTAACTTTCGATCCACACGTCATTTAAATTGACGGGAACCGAAAGGAGCGGCAAAAGTAATTCTGATCTCCCCTAATCCGAACGTCATTATAATTGGCGGGAATTAAGAGAGGGTGGAATGGGAAAGAGAAAGGAAGGGCGACACGCAAGAAGGTGAGTGCTTAATCCATTTGTAGGGTACCAAGATCAAGGTGCTTAAATTGCACTAGTTGGGGTCTATTAGGTACAAGCATACAAGAGCTTAAGCACGAAAGAATCCAAGGTAGACGCGGCATTCACACTTCTTCAACCCACTCGTCATAGCAACGATGGGAATTAAAGAAGTGGAATCAAGATTTGCAATTAAACGCCAAACAAGCGAGAGTTCAACCAACACCTTACTAGATCGATGAGGATTGAGAGACAAAAGACGAGAAGAAACAGGATCCGCACTCCTTCGACCGACTCGCCATAGAACGGCGAAGGTTGGGAGAGAAGGGCACGATCCAACGATCCAAACCCACTCGTAGGGCACCACGACTGTGCATCTAACAGCACAAGGCTGTTCCTATGGTTCGTAGCAGTGCGGTTGTCACCGCTAGGTCCGAAGGAACACTAGAGTCAATGCGGTACAAGCATACGAGGAGGCAAGGATAAACACTACGAAAAAGAAGGTGAAACCCGATGGCCATGGGAGGGCCATGAGCTTTACCTAGGCGAGTTGGCATCCGTTGCAACACGAAGGTTAACTCATAATTCATATCCCACATAACTCGGTCATTGTGGACTCAAGGTGTGCGGGTAATAACCGCGTCGAGCTTGACATCGATATCAAGTCCACAATGACCTTGTTCGGTGGACGAGAGCACGAGTTAACGACCGTGGTACGACGGAGGCAACTAAACACGAGGGAACGAGTTACGCTCGGTGTCACGACCCGCGGCGGGATGAACCCACGACCGAAACGCCGAACGAGATACGGTCCTCTACCGGCTCGGCGGCACGCGGTTCCGCGAGCAAATACAATCACACACAACACGACCATAACGAACAGAGTTGCACATTTCCCATAGCATAAGAGACAAAGAGATTTAGATAACCGAGACCAGCGCGAAGGCACGTCACAGCATAGGCATCAATAAATTGATAGATAGGACATAAGTGACAAGATAGACATATATTGATAAACGAGTGAATATGATTCATGAGTGTGCAACAAGTATATGAACAAGGGTGATTAATGATTAACAATAAAGAGAGAAGTCGACGTCGCGAACGGCGTCAACAGGATCAAGGCCGACCTTGGAAGAAAAAGGAAGCCGCTGCGGCTAGCTGCCGTTGGTTGATCTTAGCTGCGGCTTGCCCTGTCGGAACGGGGCTGCAAGGTCCTATAATGATGTACAGCCCAGAAAGGATGGCACAACAGGCCCCTGCAAGGTAAAGATCAACGGCACGAAGGCCAGTCTCAGGCATGTGTACGGCAAGGTCACATACAGCAGGAAGGGAAGAAGGGCAAGGTCCTTGGGCTGGGTGCTCACCAATGGCGATGGTCGATTATCGGCAAGGTGGGTTGCAGCTGCTGTCCCACAACGATGTAGCAAAACAATGGCTTGATCCACCAATCTGTACTACCGGATCAACCTTGCACAATAGTAGTGGTGCTGGTCAGGCATGGTCAACAAAGATACGGTTTAGGCAAAAAGCTCAAGCCTTGGCTCACGGTGGCTTACCCATGGAGCGCTGTTGCTAGATGATAGCGAGGCATGGCAGAGCTACGGCTTCTCGGCGTGCACTGCAGGACATTGGCTGGACCCAAAAGTCCCAACCGAACAGCATGGTCACAGCTTCAGCAAGTCAGAATTTGAGCACCGGCAGAGCTGTTGCCTACCTGCAGCAGCGGTGATCCATGGCACGATGGCCGGCTTCAGCAAGGTTGACGACAAGGTCAAGTTTGGCAAATAAAAGGGGCAAGGCTTCATGCCATAGCTCACCTGATAGCTGCTGTAGGAACGGGTCGGCAACGAGAAGGTGGCCGGTGGCGTACTGCTGCTCCCAGCACGGTGGTTGCAGCGGCAGCAAGGCAGCCGCTTGCTGCTCCAACTGCACCGATGGAAGATCGGAACAGCAGCGTGGGCAACAAGGCGTCCTTGACTTCCCTGCGACAGTGAAGACGGCCATAGGAACTGGGTTTAGGCAGTATCGACGTCGAGATCGACAAACAAGAAGCAAGGGCAGGGCTTTGGGGCTTGGAGGCTCACCGAAGGCAGAGGACAAGGGCTCGGCAAGGACCTGTCGGAGCAGGGTGGTCCGGAGTCGACGGTGCTCGCGGTCGTTGTTCGAGGTCGTGCACGCGGACAGCGTCGTCGCCGTGCTCGACGAGGATGGCTCGGGGACGTGCTCGGCGGCGCGAGGTGCTCGGCGTGCTGCTCAGGCACGGCGTCGAACACCTGGTGGGCAGCCGGCTCGTCAAGGTGTGGGGCTCGATGGTAAAGGCACCTGCGGACGGCGTCGCGGACTGGCTTGGTGACGAGGTGGTTCATGGCGGCGTGGTGCTGCACACCGGCGCAGCGAGGGTGACGTGGTCGGCGCGGACAACGGCGTGGCCACGCCGTGTGCGCGGACAGCGCAGCTTGTCTCGGCGTCGTGGACGGAGCGGGAAAGGTCGACGATGGCGTGGCGCAGTCGGTGCTCTAGCTGAAGGCGGCTCGAAAGCGGCAGCTTGGGCTTGCTCCGGTCAGCGTCGACGTGCTGCACGGGGTCGACGTCGCACGCGGGTCGATGAGGATGGCCGGCTCGGGAACGAGGCGGAGCACGTCGTCGCGGTCGCGGTTCAGGGTGTTGTCGGGGTAGTAGCCGCGGTGTCGAGGTCCGCCGGCGTGGACGCGGCGAGGAGGCGATCCACGTCGCGGTGCTGCTTGGTGGTGACGGAGGGGGCGTGGTGTAGCGGCTCGCGGCGTGCTCGGCGAGCTCGTGCACAGGGACGAGGCCGGGGTCGAGGATGGGAGCTGGGGCATGGCGAGGCGCTCGGCATCGTGGTGGCACGGCGTAGACGTGCCCGCGGACGCGGCGAGGAGACGCTCGGCGTCGCGGCTCGGCGAGGTAGCGGGCTTCGGCGTTGAGGTGACCGGCTGCTGGAAGAGGCCGAGAGCGTCGGCGAGCGAGGGGGAGCAGGGGGAAACGAGAGTGGCGGCGCGCGGGCTCGGGCAGCAGGGCAGCAGAGTGGCGGCGCGGTTTGGGGAGCAGCCGAGAGCGGCGGCGTTCCCGTCTTATACGCGCGAGGGCTAGGGTTCCAGGGACGGCGTCGGCGTCCGGGCCCTGCGATGGGACGGCCGACGCGACGTGGCATCCATCCGCGTGCGTGGGCAGGTGGACGTCGGCTTGGCGGACGGAAAACGGGGATGGGGCGTCGTACGGAGAGAGAGAAGAAGACGACGGGCGACGGAAGAGAAGCGACGGCGTTCGACTTCGTTTCTCTCTGGTGGCTGACGCGTGGGCCTGGCTGATGGCGTCGCGGCTCCTCTGCGTTGAGCACAGGCGTACGCGAGACGAGAGCAGTGCGTGCTTCGTACGCGATGGGAAACGGCGGTGGTGTTGTGCCCTCGTGCCGTTCACGTGAGAAGCCTGGAGAGAAGCTGGGCTGGGCCAAGGTCATGGTTGGGCTAAAAAGAAGAGCTGGTCCTTACGTATGTATACATTATATACTCGTACACATACACGTGTAGAAGGCTTGGCACTGGGTTTGAGGAAGGGTTGGTCTTTCTCCTTTGCACATTGAATTAAAAGGAATTTGAATAAATTCAAAGTCGTTCACGAAATTCAGAGTGAGATGAATTCATAAACTCATTTTATGAATTTGGTTCCGCGAAAATTTTTAGAGATTCCAGATGAATTCGAAAAGAGATGGGAGATGGATTCACGACGTCAATTTCATAAATCCGATTTACAACCGTCGAGAGATTAGAGAAGAATCGAAGTAATTTGAGAAGAACTCAATCGAGGAGATGAGGTTCAAGCCGACTTAGCGGGAATGCCTGATTAATCCCGGGGTGATCTGGAAGGGACTCCATAGCAACAAAGGGGTCAGGTCTCCTACGGCATGTCATTTCCTCGATGGCTAGCTGTGGTTGGCCATGGTGGGTCGAACTGGTACGAAGGGCTATGGCTAATCGAGCAAATCTCACGGGTGACCAAGAGATAATGGCAATGGTTGGTTAGGTCATGAATGGTCGCTGGGCTCATCTTCTTGTCGACAGGAAATGCAAAGATCGTCGTTGTCTCCGAGAGATCATAGGAGAAGGAGGAAGATACGGAAAGGATATTCCAATTAAGATCCGAGATACGAGAATTGATTGAGGGAGTCGGAATGATTCGAGTTGGGGCATTAGATGTCTCAAAAATTATTAGAGAATTTTTGGAGAGAGAAAAAAAATCTGCTACGGATTTGTGCTCTCCGACACAAAACCCTAACTCAACTACAAAGCTCCAACAAACTCCTACAATCAATTCTACATGTATGCGGCGTTTTGTTAGCGGGTCAACTTACGTTTGACCTAGCAACTACAAGATTCACGCATTGCAAGAGAAATTTTAAAAAGTTCGTATTTTTGGCTTCTCCAAAATCCGGGTTGTTACATTAATGCACAAATTATAGAACTCGAATGATAAGATCCTTTATAAAACACAAGGAAAGGTTATATGCTCGGGGCTTGCCTGCAATAGCTGGGGTGTCAGTCTCCTCAGAAGTACCACATATATCAAACACAACTCCCACTGATGGATATTCCTCCTCTGGAATTCGCTCAATAACAGATTCCACTCTCGTTCACTACACGCAAATAATGATGCATGCTTAACACAGTGGAATGCAAAATTTTTGTGAAGGCAGATATGAACATGTCAAATTTACACAAAAAGTTTCATCATCAAGCGATTAATATTTTTTGTCTACAGAAATTATACAACAAGCATTTTATCATTTAACTAATGAATTTTAAGCATACAAAGCTAACAAAACTAGTTTCATATTTTTTCTCATGCTTCTACATTTTTCTATGTATTTTACAAAATTCAGTATAGAAAAACATTTTCTAACAAACGAAAAGGTGAAAAAAACCCCTTTCACACCCGCGCTCAGCCAGCCATAGGCGGGTCTAGATCAGCGCACAGTGCGCCCCGCGCGCAGCCCCGGGTGCAGCGCATTTTGACCAGCGGGTCCTCGCCGGCGGCGACCCAGCTGGCGGCGAGAACTGCACCTACCTGTCCCTCTCAACATCGCGCACACGCCCAAGGGGTTGGTTGGGCGACTAGGGTTTCAGAACGAGCTCGCCTGCGGCCATGGTGGCACGGCGGCGCTCTGGCTCTGAGCGACGGCGCGACGGCGGACACGCCACTACCGGCCCTAATCGGCAAAGCTAGGACATGCTACGCGTCACAGGTGCTCACTGAGACTTGGTCAGTCCGGTGGTCAAAGCGAAGCCGAGGCGGAGACGGCTGCCGACAGTGAAAGCGGACGCGGCGGTGTGAACCGGCAGTCGAGACGACGTTCCGGTGAGTCCTGTGCACCAAATGTGAAACGGAAGAGCCGATGAGCACCAGGGAAACACGACGAAGCTTACGCAAGAGAAAAGAGGGCCTGAGGTTAACCCGAGAGACCTGACCACGGCGAGCTGGCCACGGCGGCGCTCGGCGGACGGCTTCAATGGAAAAACCGGCGCACGTCCGATTCCGGCGGAGAGGAACGGCACGAGCAGGTCGAGCAGAAGCGAAAGGTCTAGGTAGACCTGGATGCGAGAGGAGTCGAGCGGAGGTGGAAGAACGACGATGGATTTTGGCCGGCGAGCAGAAACTACCAGCGGCGTGGAAAAGGGGGAAAGGAGGAGACGACCGGCATCAGGGCGTATTAACGGCGAGGGCGAGACGTCAGCGGCTTCTCGAGGCTGGCCAGCTCCAGGTCGGGCTTGGACACGCTGGTAGCTGCACGTCCGCGCGCGAGGAAGCGGCACGAAGGCGGCCACCGACGGCGAAACAGCTGCGTGGCAGCTGCTACCGGTGACACTGTTCACGCCTGAACCGGCTAGATTCAGTGCTCTCTCTCTCATCTCACATAGAAACTCGATCTACTATCTTAACAAAATATGTTCTCTGATCTTTGGTCTTTAACTTTGATTTAAGGATCTAAAGCAAAAAATCAAAGGTTTGGGATATCAGCAGCTTAAAAGATTAGCAAAACTCACTGAAAACTGAAGTTCAGTTTCAGAGTTTTGAAACATTTTTTAGTTAAGCATTTTGAGCAACTAATTACAGACCAAATAGTGATCACACAACACAACTAATGGCACATTATCAAAGTTCAAACTTCAAACTTTGAAATGCCACCAAAAGGTTGCACAAATTTTATTTATGAAAATTTATTTAATAAACTCTCAAACATTGAACTTCATTACTGTGTTTCAGAAAGCCAAAATTTGGTTAAAGTACTGAAAACAGTAGTGACTTCAATCTTTGAGCTCCAATTTTAAACTTGTTTGACTTGACAACAGTGCGCAACCTTGACACTAACGTAAAGTACACACTTTACACCTTAAAGTTTATTTGGGCACAGTTTCAAGTGTTTAAGTGGATTCCAAAATACAAGGTCACAAAGTACCTTAAGTCGGATTTTTTTTTTTGCCACAACACAACCCATATATGCTATGCCTAGATGCCACATATGCATTAAGTTTGATGCATACAATGCATGAATGCCACATACTAAGCATGATGATGAACATGATCAAGGTTTATTAGTGCTTAACACCTAGGGTGTTACATCAAATTCCTTTGTTCTTGCTCTCCCGATCTCCTTAATATTTCTCTCTACATGGTGAGTGACCTAGTCACAAGTGTGCAATAAAGGAGATTTCCTGAATCATAAATTTAGCTCACTGTTTGCAAAATAGATGGTAAGAAAATGTTCCCACAACCCTTTCTTATATCCCCTTACATTATCCAAAAAATTAGTTCAACATAATCTTGGTATCAAAATACAGAACACATCACACAGGTTGAGAAAAATAACCGTCAATTATCCATGTGCTGATACAGTTAAATATTGAGTTGCATGAGTTCCTTTAAAAACACCTATAAAAATATGTAATTGTAATCTCTGATTAAAACTGGCAAGGACTTAGTTGCTGACATATTAAGCACTAGAAGCATACGCCTCCAAACCGTCTGTTTGGATGGGGGTTGAGGTGGGTTGGGACGGAGCGAACCCGCTCCGTTGTTGTTTGGATGTTGTTTGGATGGAGATGAGGAGGGTTGGGTTGGCTCGACGGGAATATTCCCTTAGATGCGGGTTCTACTCATCCCTCCAAATCTCGCGAACGAGCGGCTCCAGCCGGGTTGGCTCACGTCGGCATCTCTGTCGTCCTCTCCGTCTTCGTTCGTTTGCTCGCGACTCCCCTCGCACCGGGCGTCGCCCCCGTGCTCGCCGCCAGGCTGTCGTTCGCCCTCGCGCGTCGCCGTTGGGCGGCCTCGGGCCACGCCAAGCCGGGCGGAGCGCCTTCCTTCGTGGCTGGCGGAAGGGCGGCGCTTCGGGTCGCCGAGCGGCTCTCCACTTCATACTAGATCTCGGGAATCTCCATGGATCGGTGCTACGGGCGCTTTGCTGCGACACGGTCGCGTGACCAGCGGCGGGCGCGGCTCTCCATCGCCGTCGTCAGCGGCGCTCCCCCGCCCGCCCGTCCGTCACGCGGCACGGCTCCCAGCGCCGGGCGACCCCAGCCAAGCCACGGCACGCGGCTTTGGCGGCGCGGTGGCGGCAAGTCACGGTTTGTACGAAGGAAGAAGAAGAAAGGCCAAAATTGAATTTCGTTTCCCTTGCGGGGTTCCCGATGTAAAAGTGCTAGAGAGAAGCTTTTACGGATTAAGGCTTGATTGATTTCTAGAAAGTCTAGGGTTCTCAATGCAAAATTCCATCCGTTTTAACGCCGTTAAATCCAACATTTTCCATTCCTCCATCCAAACAAAAAAACGGGTCCGAGCCAACCCAACCCAATCTTTCCAACCAAACATGAGAAGGGTTGGAGCCATCCCAAAAACAAGGGTTGGAGCCAACCCAATCCATTGAACCCCCAACCCAACACACGGATAGAGTTTGGGCCTGTTTGGATTGAGCCCTCGTCGGCATTTGCCCGCCAGTAACTCATCCTCGTCCCCGAGGGCGTGGAAATTTGGACGCCCGGCACTCCACGCAAGTTCAGCCCGGTCGGAAACCAAACGGGCCTTTTCTCGCCAGTTTGGTCTTGTATTTATGTTGGGCCGATCTTGTTGGCTGCTTTTTTAATGAAGCAATGATGCATGGTTTGTGGATTTGTCTATTGTACAAGGAAAAAGTCCAAATTACTCCCCTATGTTTTCACTCAAGTCCACATAACCCACTAATGTATTGTTTAGTTTATTTTACTCTGGTGGTTTTGCAAACCAGTGCACTTAACACCTTTTGACACTAATTAAATCCGGTTTTGGTGACATAGAGGTGGTTTTGCAATTAGTCATGCCACATAAGTCTGCGACATGGCCAGAAAATTCTAGGCGCACATAACCCCCTATGACCGATCCCTTGCCGATCGCGGCGATCGATCCGTGTTGTAACGATTAAGTTCGTGCATGCAGGAGTTTTAGTTCTCCCTTGGTGTGTGGGTTGAGATATTATACGTCTTACAAACTGGTCTCGATGGAGTAGGTAGGTACTAGCTGGCGTACATGAATTATACGTACGGTACGTACATACTCCATTGATAAGCTAGCTAGACTACAAAAATATATAGTGTTACCTGGACTATTTAATCCGAGATAATCCGAGATAAATATATAGTGTAACATAAAAAATAAACAAGTAGTATCTCCTAAGAAAGAGTATTAATCCGAGATAATATATAGTGTTCTCACGAGGTGATTTCAACCTTACGAGTTTCTCAGGCTATTTTTTCTGGCAAGGGATCGATCGCCGCAATCAGCAAGGGATCGGTCATAGGGGTTATATGCGCCTAGAATTTTCTGGCCATGTCAGCAGCTTATGTGGCATGACTAATTGCAAAACCACCTCCACGTCTCCAAACCGGATTGGATTAGTGCCAAAAGGTGTTAAGTGCACCGGTTTGCAAAACCACCGGAGTAAAATAAACTAAACAATACATTAGGGGGTTATCTGGACTTGAGTGAAAACACAGGGGTAGTAATTTGGACTTTTTCCATTGTACAATTTGGTGGCAGAGGATTGTAATAGAATAGCTAGTATTGATAAATCGTCATATTTTTGTAAACTAAAACAATTTTTGTATCAATTTTGCAATATTGAGTGAGAACTAAGGATTTTTAATTGTATAAATTCTGTAGTTAATTTATTTGGTAATGTTTGGTTAATTATATTTTCATATGTTTTGGTAAAGTCTATTTGATCGTTGAACTATCTGTGCAGCTCATTTTATGTTTGTCACTGCCCAAAAAAAAAGAGTGGTAATATTTATGAGTTATGATACTGTACAAGTATCATCGGATTACTTATATAACGTAAATTTATATGGAGATATAAATTTTGATACAATTTTATATAAACTTGGAAGGAGGGGATTAGGAGCTGCAGGTAACTAAATATGCAGCAAATTTGCAAGATGATAATGATAATGTTTCCAATTTGATGTCAGTTATGTAGGTCCTATTTAGTTTGCATAGTTTTAGATCTACTTAAATGATTAAATAATAAATGATTGAATTTACATGGACCTAGCTTGTACCTACCATGTTCATATACATGCTCTCATGAACCACCATCAGGATGTTCTCTTTTTCCATAGCCGGGAGGAACAAAGATAAAACCTATATCTCACGAATGATGAAACCATCACTTCGACTTCTACCGAAGTCTAGGCATTACTAAGCATAAGAGATCGACCTACACATACTAGTGGGATAATATCTGGAATAACTGTAGATCAAGGTAATTATGCAGCAACGGTATCAACCAACTCCTAATAACTTAATGCACACTGCACTAGACTTAAGGTGAATACAATATTTATAAAACGTAGAAGGGTTTATGCTCAGGGGCTTGCCTGTGTTGCAAGGAAAGTCGATGCTGAAGTCGGACCACCGGTTACACGTGACACCAACACCTCGGGTGGATGCACTTTCTCCAAAGCTTGATCATCGTGAACCACTTCACTCTCGTTTACTACATGTAAATTAATAATGTATACTCAACATGATGCCATATGAAACATGATGCGTGATGATGCATGAAATGATAAACAATCGAGTACAACTTTCCTTCACGATAAAGTTACGAGCCAACAAAACTAACTTGTTGAACTACTAACATTACTAAAGGAGTTCTTGTCATGACCCAAAAAGGGATCGCCGAATAGGGCCCAACAGGGGGAACGCATAGCGCTGCCCTGTAGGCACAAAATCCCGACTCTGCGCCAAGACACACCGACAAGCCGGAATAGCCGGGCTTTACTCGACCGCCCGAGTGTCTTGATCCGAAGGCGTGCCGATCAATTTGACCTGTTAATTGACAAGGAGGTAAAAGTGAGATCTGGAACATGCCCGGTGAGACCAAGACAGTTCAAAAGTATGGCTCTAAGGCGGATGTAAAGACATATAGCTATGAGAGCTATCTCGTCGACAAATAATGAATGCATTCGGTAAGCATGTATAAAAATGTAATGTAATAACAGTTGCTTGCGAATGATCATAAGAAGACATGTTTGAACAAGTAAAGTCGATCAATCAAGATATGACATCATAAAGCTTTATCGCATAGATCGAATTAATTGACAACATGGAACAAAAAGTGTAACTCATAAATATAAACCTAATCTAAATGATACATGCATAGGTTTCATCCAAATAGTCCGCCGCACGCCTAGCCTTCCTAAACCCGTCGAGCCTAAACCCTTGCAAGCTAATCCACCGCATGATACCACTTGCTTTCAGATCTAAACCACTTACCACAACTAGATCAATCCACCGCATGATACAATCTAACCATGACAAGCTAAAAGCACGCATACATCTAAACAGATTTATAAATACTCATTACTCGTTGAAGCGCCGTATGCATAGACAAGTAAAGTACATATGCAAACCTAACCTAAAGCAAAGCCGAGAGATTTATCCCGATCAGTCCTAACAACAATCCACCGCATGATACACCGCAACAAGCTAATCCACCGCATGATACGGCTTGCCGGACTTAACCGTTCTAAACCCTTTTTCGTCCCTAACAGCTATCCACCGCATGATACACCGCAACAAGCTAATCCACCGCATGATACGGCTTGCCGACTAGACTCTAACGATAGGTAGACTTACACATGCAAGATACGAGTAAACACATAACCGTATTCGGCAAGCTTGCCGAACCAGGGTCCATGAAGAAGAAACTCACGCGTAAAACCTTAGCCCGCGTGCGACTCATGACTAAACGCGCAAAGAACCCGCAACACGTGACAACCTAGATTGATCTAGGCTCGGCTATGAAAGAACAGATAGATCTAATGACAAGCTAATGATGAATATTGAAAGAATTGATGACATCTAGATCTAACATAAGATAAAGCCGAGCCACTTCAATCTAAATTGGGCAAAAGTGTGTGCAATCATAAATAAATAAATAAATAAATAAGAAGCATGCAACACTTGGTAACTTAATGAATTCATTAGATTTGCCGGATCTAATGAAGCCGATAACTAGCTCTAAGCCGGACCTTAGCCCACCGGATGGCTCATGATCGACAAAGAACCATCTTGCCCCTGGATAGCTTAAATCCGCCCGACGATACTAAGCGTGAACAAGACTACTTGCAATAATCTAAATCCGCCGACGATACTAGACATGGTGCAAGGTTGCCGGTATTTACGGAGGTCGACGGTCGATGATTCCTCTCGCATAGATCGGCGACACGGCCGGACTCGAAGGGTGGCACGGAGCCAAGGCACGGAGCCGGGTTTGTTGTATTGATTTGGTAGATTGTTTTACAGCTTGCGGGGGTCTTATATTTATACCCCGGGCTCGACGAGTCCTAACTAATTCTGAATAAGCATAACGAAAATATAGAGCTAAGATACATTGTCCTCCAAGTCTTCTGAGTCGTGAAATTGCACGTGACGTGGGCCCTTGTCCTTGAATATCTTCCTTGATGCTCCACGCTTGCGAACCATCTTACGCCGGCTCCTCCTCGGACTCGGGCTTCTAGCCGAATAACGTGACTTCGAATGTCGTAGCACTCTGCTGTTGTCCTTTTGCCGGCCGAATGACTCCTTATCGAATCGTTATATGCCGCCCACTCGTCATTCAGAGGCTTTACCAAATTTTGGTGTTAACATCGCCCAGGGGGCCAAGGCCCAAGCTTGCCGCCTTCCTCGGCGGTCGCCGCCGCCGCCCGCCGTGAACGCGCCCACGTCGGTTGCTTCGCAATTAAGTAAGGAATATTTAAGGAATAAAGATAGAAATAAAATAGGGAATAAATAGATTGCTTGTAAAAGAGGAATTCCATTCTATAAGGAAACCTCTAGATCTTTCTTAGCATGCAAGTCTCCCTCGGACTATAAATACAAGGGGCATGTAGTCGGTTGAATCTTAAGAAGAAATAAATTAAAGGGGTAACTCCCAACAGCTCTCCACCCCTAGGCTCTCCCTCTCCTTCCACCAGCGCCGCGTCGCTGCCAGCCCGCCAGCCGCTTGCTGGCCGCCTCCACGCGGCGCCAGCGCGCCTCCCTCGGCGGCGGCGGCAGCGGCCGCCCCACGCCGCCGCTTCCTCCTCTTCTTCCTCCTCTCTACTAGTCCCAAACAGCCCCAACCACCGCCTACACCATCACCGTCGCCGTCAAGATCGCCGACATGTTAGATAGCCCGGAATCCATCGCCCGGTTCTCGACAACCGGTATCCGGAGACCGGGGCGATTCCCACCACCGACGGCCCGCCCGACCACCAACAACGCCAAGATCCGATGGACAAACACAAGTACGCCGAGCTCCGGATGGGAATTCACGAGCTTGCGATTCCATGAAGGAAATCCGGGCCACCTTCACCGCCTTCTTGGAGAAGCTCGATGATCGGCCCGACGGCGATAACGATGACCGCGCCACGGCGCCGCCAACAACGCCGCCGCCATACCCGCTTCCGACATCAACAACGCTCCCATCGACATCCATGACGACACTGTGACCACAACAAGAAGAACATCGTAGCACGCGGCCTTCTTGTCCGACGACGCGCCCTACGACGCCGCCCCCCACCACCGACGACGCCCCGCCATGGGCGCCGCCCGACGGCGACGTCGCTCTCACTGGGCGCCGCCCTACGTCACCCCCTCCAAGATCATCGACGCCGCAAGCAACGATCATGCCTACCCCACGGATGCCCCGGATGCTGCGACCCGATCCGGTCGGTCGATCGAGGCTACCACAGACGTCCACGGTACCGCTTCGACGAAAAGCCTACCCAACTAGGCCAACGCCTCGCCGGGCTACTACAATGGCACGTATAAGTTTCCGACACTACCAACACCCTCCTTGACATTGGGAACATCCGGAGTGCCAACAAGGACGACTCAACGACGTCGCCCGACGTTGACACTGACGTCGCCGGTCTCAACCCCCGACGCCCTCGACATCGACAATACCTCCAAGGGCGGCCCCAACAACATCGCTGAACGACCACGACATAGCCAACCTTGACGCCCCCGGCATCAACGACAACACCAACGTGACTATGGGTGACACATCGACGTCAACAACGACGTCGCTGATCCTAGCATCCTGGACAACACCTTCGCCGACCAGGACATCACACGCTCCATAGTCACCAGGCAAGTACATCCCAATCAACAAGGAGCTTCTATCTCTACCACCCATGCTACAACGATGCCGCTTGACGACGTCAACCATGACGTCTTCGACACCGGCACCATCAACGACATCGACAACGACGACGACGCGACCATGGGCGCTATGAACGTCAACGACGGCCTCAAGGACGCCAACGCCGATGACGAGCCCCCTGACGTCGACTACGTCTTCGCCATGCCTACCATCGACAACAACTACAAAGGCATGAAAAATGACGACCCCCTTTAAGGCCAACCTCGACATTGGCAACCACAATGTTCCCCACATGGGAGCCACGGCCGACGAAACACCGACGCCCCCCAGCGCCACCAAGGAGAAGGTCGTTCACTCGCCGACCTTCAACGACGACGATCTACCACACCTGCTGGACATCCTACCGACATCAACAATGGTGGAAAACACCATCAATCAAGCCGCGACTCCAAAAAAGCGACACCATCGCAGCACCACGCAAATGGAACATCGTGTACACGGTTGCCCACCTGAAGAGAACGACACTCCTCTTTTCTTTGGCTCCTCTGCATCACCAAGACGGCGCCACGGGAGAACAGAGACATCATACCACGGTGTCCCATTCGTGGTTTTGGGGCGTCCTTCAACGACGACACCAACAACTATCGTGACGTCGACTACTCGGCCATGACAGCCGGGGCGACTCGAGCTCAACCAAAGGGACCCAATGTTCCTCAACGACATCTACGCCCAATCGACTATGCCAACATACCGTGGGCTGCCTTTGCACCGGAGTCGCCCCCTACATACGGCGCCGACGACAACCCAACTCGCTCAAGAGATCGACACTTCCATCTTGACAAAGTCTCGATTTGGGGCCTTTACCGACGACGACAAGAGGTACATACCACCCTCATCAACCCCTACATCGCCAACCTCGTCACACCTCGGGGAGGCTCCCTGTTCCACCTCAACTTGCTCCTTCAACGGACCACAAGCCCCATGGCCTCGCCCGACTCATAAAGATGATGGCACCAGGCTTGGGCACCACTCGAGGAGATTGATAAGCCCCCGACGACCGGGCCACTCGTGCGACATCCATTCAACTTCAACATCGGCATCTCCATCCTTGCCCAAATAAGATCGGATATGTCACGGTCAGAACCACAAATACGAGGACGCTACCGTCGTGAAAGGGGGAGAGATGTCATGACCCAAAAGGGATCGCGAATAGGGCCCAACAAGGGGAACGCATAGCGCCGCCCGGGCCAAGGCCCGAGCGCCCGCTTTGGGCTGGCGCCGCCGCCCCGCCCGCCCGCCCGTAAATGCGCCACGTCGCTTGCTTCTCGCAATTAAGTAAGGAATATTTAAGTAATAAAGATAGAAATAAAATAGGGAATAAATAGATTGCTTGTAAAAGAGGAATTCCAATCTATAAGGAAACCTCTAGATCTTTCTTAGCATGCAAGTCTCCCCTCGGACTATAAATACAAGGGGCATGTAGTCGGTTGAATCTTAAGAAGAAATAAATTAAAGGGGTAACTCCCAACAGCTCTCCACCCCTAGGCTCTCCCTCTCTCCTTCCACCACAAGACGCACGTGGCTTGCCGCTCGCCGCACGCCGCCCCTCCACGTGCACGCCGCCCGCCCGGCGCCTGTGCCAGGCCGGCCGCCGCCAACGCGCCGCCCTCCTCGGCGGCGGCAGCACCGCCCCCACGCCGCCCGCTTCCTCCTCTTCTTTCTCCTCTCTACTACTCCCAAAAGCAGCCCCAACCACCACCTACACCATCACCGAGCCGTCAAGATCGCCGTCGACATGTCGATAGCCGAATCCATCGCCGGTTCGACAGTTCTCAAGGACCATTTGATTGTGGTATGATCCAAGATTCACAAAACAATCCCAAGATCACACAAAACCTAAGTCACTATATATTAATTACTTACATTTTCTAATTAAACAAATAAAGCATAAAATAGAAAATAATTTAACTTTCTCAAACTGGCCCAAGCGTTTTATACAAGTAGGTCACATCATAAAAACAAAGACCAAATAAATTTTCATGATTTTTGAATAAATATTTTATTTTCTAAAAATCATGGAAGATGCATTTTTCAATTAAAGATTGTATTTTTAAAACATCCAAGAACTATTCAAAATTCAAGTTTCAAAATTTTCCTAGGTTCATAGTATGGTAGAAAGGCTACACAAAAATTTTCAAATTTTGAAACCAAATTCAATTTCTATAAATTTTGAAAGAAACAACACTATTTACATTTAAATAAAATTGCAAAACAAAACTAAAAAGGAAAACGGCCATTGGGCCGATTCCGCCCGCTCGCCCACCAAGCCAGCAGGTCGGCCCGCTTCCCGCCCGAAGCCGCCAGACGGGCCGGTGGTCAGCCTCAAGGCCGACGCCGGCGCGCCGGGCTGACCCGTTCTGGGCCGGCCGCGAGGTCCCCGACGACGCGGCCTACCTCAACCGACTCCCCGGTCACCAAGATCACATGGCACCCCAAACCTAAACCCTAGGGCTCCCCCCACGGCACCCTTTGCTTGGCGGCCATGGCGACTTCGTGATCTTTACCCAACCCGCCGACCCCTCAACGGAGTCTCTCCTGATGACGAGCTTCCTGAATGCCTTCAAAGATCGCGAGGCGATCCTAAGCCCCCAACAATCGATCCAAAGCGACCTTTAGGCAGCGCGGCCTTGCTGCTTGGGCGAGCGGTAACGCCGAGCTCGTCGGCGGCGTCGCGCTCCGGCGACCATAGCACGGCAACCGACAAACGGACGACATACGTATTAGAAGAAGCTTCACCGCTGGCTTGAACGGGCAAGGTGGTTGGGTCGGGACAGCGAGGTGGGTCGACGGCGATGGCGGCGGCGGCGCGGCGCTAACCGACGGTGGTAACGACGTTTCAAGCTGACGGAGCTCCGGCCGCGAAACCATCGAGCACACGAGTATCGCCACGATGAGACGGCTAGAGCTCAAGGTGGTTTGTCGCGGGCTCACCGTAACGCCTAATAACGGCGAGGTGACGTCGGCGGCGCGGTTGCCGCCCCTCGTGGAAGAAGGCGGCGGCTGGGCGGTTCCGGTGGGGTTTGGGGGCGAGTGAGTTCAAGGGATGCGCAGGGACGCGCGACGCTTAGTGGTGCGGCCAAGTACCGAGGGAGAGCTCGTCAACGGCGGCGCAAGGCGGCGGAACGAGGTACGACGACGGGCGAAAACAGAAAACACGACGACGACGGCGACGCCCCTTAAATACTGGCGGCGAAGCGACGGACGAAGGCGCACGCAGCCAACTTGCCGGTAGCGACACGAGAGGATGAGCTCGGCGTGTCCGAAGTCGGGCAAGGCCCGGCGGCGGGAAAGATCTCCGGTGAGATCTTTTCCCCTCCGATTCTTGTAGCACCCAAACCCTAACCTCGCTGAATTTCACAAATTCTCCCAAAATTTAAACTGAACTCAAAAATCTCCAGGAATGAAATTTTCTCAACTTTTCAAGCTCTACATTTCATAAAAGGAGCGTTTTCAAAAATCGCCCTCGAAATTGGACTTTTGAAATGTGGTCAAAAAGGAATAAATTTGAATTCAAAATTACTTTAAAATTTATATAAAAACTTTAAAAACTTTGTACACCTCTTTTTGTGCATCAAAACAAGATCTACAACTTGGCTTTTGGAAGTTTTGTCAAATTTTGCATGGATTTTGAAATAACGGAAAGGGGGTAAACCTAGGGTTTAAAAGCTAGGGTTTTTGAAATCTAATTCAACTTGAATTTGATCAAAATCCAAACCACCAAAATATAACTATAAAAAACCTTCAACCAAACACATAATTTGGATCAAACACATGTGACCAAAATAAGTTCACACTAAACCCTAAAGCACAAACAATTGCTAAATAAATAAACTTATTTTAATGAATGCATTTAAAATTATCCAACCATGCATGCTTTGCAATGCATATGATGACATGTTTAAAAATTTAATTGCATATTAACATCGTGGGATGTTACACAACTTTCGTCTTGTAAAGAAAGATTGATTTTCCTCTATGATTATTATGTTGAGGAGACCTGTTGACGCGAATTAGGGCTCCATACCAACACACTAGAGTGGGTCTTGGACGCCAGAGAGGTTGCACACAACCTGCAAGCGATGAGAACCGCAGTGTGATCGACCAAAAAACGATTAAGGGATTGTAGAGGCCGATGTAGAGCTCGGTTTTACCGAATAACCTCGAACGCCCTCCGGAAAGGTCCGTAGGGAGGACGACGTGAGGGTTGCCCTAGGATCGGCAAGGCCACCTAGAACGCCGACGAAATTCATGGAGAACGCCGCGGACAACAGATTAGAGGGGTTGAGAGAACAATTAGGGTTTGAGGAGTTGATATGTGATCTTTGATCGATTGGATGTAGATGGGATCTAATCGGCCATGAACCTCTCACACTATATAGAGGGGGTGGTCTTATCCTCTTAGGAAACCGCTTTAGATACGTTTCCAATCACCAACCTTTCCAAAAATGAATAAAAACTAGATCGGTTCGAACAGAAAATTTCGTCGCACGCACGCTGCGGGCACTACGCCGGACGCCCGCATGAGGCGCCGGATGCAGTCCAAAAGGCCCATAGCGAGGGGCCGCCGGACGCCGGTCGAGGTACCGCCGGACGCTGATGATCGGGCGTCCGGCGCACGCCGGGCGCAGCCCGGCAAAGGGGTGCGCCACGGGGGCGGCCGCCGGACCGTCCGGTGCTTGTGCGTCCCGACGACCTGGTGCAGGTCTCGGCGTCCGGCGCTCGCGGCTGCGACTTGTTGTCCCTTTGTTGAATTTTTCTTGTACTCTTTGACCTTGACGTCGCACTCTAATCATGTCCATGACCTCCTTGCCACGTCTAAGTTACCAAAATCAGGTACGGATATTTTTGGGTGTCAATAAGACCTTTCTTGATTTTCCAAATAGCATATTTCGGAGAGGGTTGTAATAATAAAGGAATAAAGGGTCACTGATCTTCCCGTCCGAGAGCTGCTTTCCAAATAGCATATTTCAGAGAGGGTTGTAATAAAGGAATAAAGGGTCACTGATCTTCCCGTCCGAGAGACGCGAGCAGCGCGGCAACCAGTCGACCGCGCCCAGTCAAGCACAGTAGTTAGTGGGGAAGTGGATGAGTCAATGTGCATGCAGACCAGCGGCAATCCCATCAATTCCATATTGTAGTGAGTAATTTCTTTGCAGACCAGCGGCAAGCCCATCAATTCCATATTGTAGTGAGTAATTTCTTTGTGCAGACCAGCAGCAATCCCATCAATACCCTCCATGCGGCTGATGAAGTGATGAGACGACGTGTAGATAAGGGGCAATGCCGTCAATTCCCCAGAGTATTTTCATTTTTGATCGCCCAATGGAATGGAGTAAAGGATCACCTGATCTCCCTGTCCGATCGCTGAGATCAATGTGCAGACATATTCTACGATGCGCGGATACTTCAACGGGGGCGCGTATCGCGTATCCGATACTTCGCGGATACGATACGCCATGGATACGCCATGGATACGTATCCAGGCCGTACTAAGAAGATTGGATACGTGCTGCACCGATACTAGTATCCGATACACGTGGGCTGATTTGGTTACGGCCCATGAAGCTAAATGGCCCAAATTCCACTCTTCCACACGACGCATCGCCTTCCCCAAGCTGCGGCCGATGGCCGACGCCGTATTATATCTTGCGTCGCCTCCGTATCCCCGCCGTTCCGCCTCGCACTTCCTTCCATTCGACTTCGGATCGGCGACGGCGGCGAGCCGGGCGATCGGCGCAGGCGGTGGCCAGGCTGTGCAAGGTCTGCAGCAGATGCCGCCCTCTCCTCGCCCTTAGGTTATCTCCTCTAGCTCTAGCAAAAGATCGTGCTCCAATTGAAGTTGATGACCAACAAAAGAAGAAGAATAGTATCGTGTGAACCTGTGTCAATTGATCTATTGATGACTTTAAGCGATATTTTAATTTGTGAACTATGTTTTATATTAAATCATGTTATTATTATTATTATTAAAAAAAATCTTAGCCGTATCCCCGTGTCACTGTTTTTTAGAGAATAGTGTATCCGCGTATCGGATACGTATTGTATCCGATACATGTATCCGTATCCGTGTAACGTAGGACATATTTATCGCAGCAGTTTTTGCTATGAGATCGACGCGAGTAGCGCGGCAACTAGTCGAACGGATGCCTCCTCTGTCGCTCCTTCTCTTTACCATTTTTGCTATGATATTTCCGCCCAGCCAACCACTACTAAGGCCGGATTTATACGTACTAAGGTGCTGGCAAATATGCTTTTTCCTTTGCAAAGTATGGATTCGCACAGTATGACGCTTTTCAATCGCAAAGTATGAGGACTTACGTTGGTCTGGCCAGGGCCAGCAGCAATCCCATCAACGCCCTCCATGCTGTTGATTTATGGACGTGGAGATGAGGGGCAATGCCGTCAATTCCCCAGTGGAGTATTTTTTTTTTTTTCCCTTCCTTTTTGATTGATGCCGCCCAATGGAATGGAGTATTAGTAGCACTGCCACTAGAGGAGCCAGCCAACCCCACGACCACTGGCACTGTGGGTGAAGGAAGGGAGGAACCACAGACGCCGACGAGATGTCCCGCACGTCCCATGTGCAGAGGCGCCACGAGGAGAACGGCTGCCTG
This sequence comes from Hyparrhenia diplandra, assembly GCA_015847255.1. NCBI lineage: Eukaryota > Viridiplantae > Streptophyta > Magnoliopsida > Poales > Poaceae > Hyparrhenia > Hyparrhenia diplandra. Next base: position 1,382,824 of record JADLZK010007034.1, on the reverse strand, counting down.
ATGATCAGCGACGAGAAGCTCGCCAAGAAAACGGGGATTGCGCTGGGGCAGCGCGTCGATCTCGCTCCCGTCGACTACACCTTCGACATCGAGGTGCAGGCCATGAGCGGCGAGAAGCTGCCCTTCATCGTGCGCGCCGTTGTCTTCACCGTCGCCCCCGCACCCACGACGACGACGACGACGACGACGACAACCTCTCCCAGCACTTCAACGACGTCGTCAGGGGCGTCATCGAGCGCGAGACCCGCGCACTGGTGGCGTCCATGACGATGGAGGAGATCTTCCGGGCCATCACCAGCTCGTCCATCAACCACCAGGCCGTCTTCGAGTTCGAGAACGTGCAGCTGGAGCTCAAGCACTTCGACCGCCTCATCGTCTACGACGCCTACGTCTACGTGAAGCCGCAGTCCGTGGATGTGCCGGGGAACGAGAACTTCTCCTACGTGGTGGCGGCGGAGGACGACGGCGAAGGGCACACGGGGAAGGTGCTGTTGACTGTTGTTCTGTTATATTAGCATTTTTTTTTGAGAGATGTTATACGAGCATTTTAGCTGACAGACAGACAACATGCATGGGTTCAAGGTTTTTGTCGTCGTTTTTTTTTTTTTTTTTTTGGGCCCAGGTCGAAGAGGAGGTGCAGAGCAGCGCTGAGGGCAATCAGGAGGGCGAGGGCCGACCAAGCAAGATGGGTCAAATCATGGGGTGGGCCTGCCAATCGCTGAAGCCGCAAATCCTTCAGGTAAGACGGGAAGGAAAATCCGTTTTGGCCCACTGGGCCCTTATGCATGGAGATCCAGCCTTGGCCCTTGGAGCATATAAAAAAAAATCTCCTTAAAAAATGAAACGGTCATGTATTTTGTATATTTACTAGGTCCATAACCGTGCGTTGCTACGGATTTCAAAACCCACACTATTCTAGGTATTTCCTACAATCTATGTATTTTTTAGCTAACATATGTAAGAAATATCTTGTGTGCGTCATGGTTTCGATTTGAGACATACATGGCTATCAAATAAACATCTTGCAAGATGTGCTTATAGTTGATGACTTTAGCTAAACGCCTTCTTTGAAGCCAATAATTAAGGGCCTACCATCAACACTGTTTTGACCATTGCTTCTGACCCATTTATCAAATTTGAGTGAAATCAGCCTTGTTTGAAAGATAAAAATGGAATCTGCAACTTTTGTTTTAGAGGAATGTCGAGATTCTGCACCAATCAATCCCATAAATTCATTGAACAATCAGCCTAATTCAAGGGTAATCTGAAATCGATGTAAGGGTAGCCATGGTTTGTACACATAATCGTTTCATATAGTTGCTTCTCACAATAGATACCCTAAATTTGCAAAAAGAACTAACACGTTCACATAAAACCTAACATTTATTTTCTTTCCCAAACACGTATTCTGCTATTTCCCTTGTTTGCCTTCCTGTCGTAGTCTCATAGCACCTATATACCAAGTAGCTTCACGTAGCAGCAACGTGCCTTCTATTTTCTTTCCCCAACTCATCTTCTGCTATTTCCCTTGTTTGTCTTCCCGCCCTTAGACTATCCGTACTCACGTTCCTCTATTTGCTTCCTTTAAAAGGAATATTCTGTCACCTGGCCATCGAGATTCTCTCATTTATATCCACTTTCCCGCATCCATGCATACTTTATATCCCTCCTCTATCCCAACTACCCATCGTGTGGGCCCACTTGTAATTTTATCTAATATATATGCATGTGAGATCTTTGTTTTTGAAGAATTTATTAAAATGAATTCAATGGTGTAATCGGAATTTAATTTGGCTTTTTGGTTTGTGAGTTGTAATATTTTTTAGTTGTTCAAACAATGAGCCCGCCACTGGCGCATTCTCTCTCTGCCTCCCGCGCATGCGCCCCGCGCTCCTCGTCCGACGTGGCCGTCTGGCGTATGCACGGGATGGCCGCTGTACATACAGGAAGTGAGCTCGTCCCGCACGTCTCCCCGTACTGCGCTGCGGAAGTTTTTCCTGGAAACGTGTACTAGAGGATGTTTTTCAGTACGCGGTGCAAATAGTCTTAGTCTCATATGATCTATACACCAGCAGCTTCACGTAGCAGCAACATGAAGTAGCTGCACCAAGATTAGATATAAACAACTCATACCCAGGATATAGAGTCTCTTGGAGTTGCTCTAACTATGGCAATGACTATTAATGTTTCTAAGCTGAAACTGAAACTATGGATTAAAAAGCATTGACGCGGTGCATATTGATTTTCATGTAATATCAAATCACACATATTACATGATTATTTTTTAAACAACATACTGCATTATTGAGATTACTGCATTATTATTACTTTCAGCATATCTAAAACTAAAATTTATTATCTTTAAATTTAATGCAGATCGTCTATGGCAATGATAATACCACAGATGGCCAGCTCAAACAGCAAATAAAATTGTTGTCCAGTTATTCTCTGAAGGCACTCTGGTTCGCCATGCCCATGTTCTACGCGTCCCTGACCCATCACTATTCTACATCAACAGCGTTCAGCGTCGAAGACACACTGTTCCTGGTTGCTATCATCGTGGATGCAGCGCTCATCCTGCTGCTGTCAAAATGGGGCAATGCCTTGGTCTGTATCTCATGGCTCCTCCTAGAGCTGGCAACCTGCCTTCTGACTCTCTCGCTCAACAAACACTACGCCTTCGCCATCCTCGCCGCACTACTCCTGGCCGTCGTCGTCGCCCTCCTGCAGCCAAAGCTGCAGCACGCGGCCGACACGCACGTGTTGCCATCCTTCACACATGACATGATCGGAGACGATGAGGAGAGTCCACACCTGGACCATCTGCTGGACCTGTCGCAGGGCATCGCAAGTTTTGGCGGCCTCTTCACGGCGATCGCCGGGCATTTCATGGTAGGGCCTGTCAACGCGGTTGGTTTCTTCTTCTTCTGCGCGATAGCTCTCGGGCTCTATCTGTCCATGGTGGTGACGGTGCGAGCTGTGTCTCGGCCCCACGCCAAGTGTCTCGCCATCGTCGTCATGGTCCTCGTCGTGCTCACGTTTATCGCCGCCTGCATCCCATTTGTTGGGCACTCGGGAAGCAAGCCACAGGTTGTCTCGTAGTAGATCCTTCCCTGGATCTTTATCTACTTAATCGTCCTTGGTATTCTGTTTTTCTTTGGTTTACTTGTATATATGAATGTAGTATCTGAGTATGCTGTCTGATGCATGCTCAAGTTTGTACAACTTTTTCTTCACAGTGTGATTTTATTGGTTCAAATAAAGACAGCAGTGTATATTTATGAATACAAATAACATGAAGTTTTCTGAATTCTCCTTTCATTTCTGTAAGCTGAACTTGTAACCTCACCATGAATAGTTACTGGACGTGATATACTACGGTTAAACCTCATAGCAATCAGAGATCAATGGCAGGGATGGAACTTAAGGAGCAGAACATCACGAATGCAGCTGTAATCGTACTACATATTAAGAACGGAACTTTGCTAGACTTTAACAATTTTGATTAATACCAAATCTAGGAGGTCAATGAAACTGTATATGCATCATGCACACTGGATGAGCCAGGTTACAGCACATTTTGAGGCCTCATTTACATGCGGCGAGTGTAATTGATTTTAGTATTTTTTTAAAGAGATTTCAGTATTGTTATTATGCCCCTTTCCAGTAATAAACTTAGGGCTGTGCTTATGAGGTTTCAAACACAAAATAAAACACAAGGGTAGAGAAGAAAAGCAGGGCATGAGGCAGAGGCATGCATGAGGCAGAACTAAAAGCAGAGCATGAGGCAGAGGCGCAGATCAAGAGCAAGACAGTAAGCTATTGTGGGCCAAATTAGCAGCCCAATATCCTATCATAAACCCAACGTGCATAGCAGGGCACGCGCCGCTGTCACGCCCCCGTCGTCCGCCGCCCCGCCTGAGCTCCCGCAACATCGCCGACCTCGCCCCCGCTTGACTGCAACACTCCTGTCACGTCCGCGGCCGCCGGCGAAGTCGCCGGGCGGCGTGAATCGCACACAAGAGGATTTGGATCAACGATGAAGCGGGCAGGGTTAACCCCTCTGCCTTGGCTTCGTGTTTCTGGTTCTGATTCGATTCGATGATGGTCCAGTTCTCTACGACTCCTGGTACTTAAACGTTACAGACGCTGGCCTGCTCGGGCCCACATGGCAGCAACACACTGCGAAAACGTAAATGACAAATACGCTAAGTGAAATAAGAAACGTCTTCCATCAATTCCCGCGTCCGTCTCCTTCTTCCTCATTGTTCGCGCCGTCAGCCGCGACACGTCCCCCCGCCTCTGGAGCAGCTTGTCCCCAAGCCGGGCGCCAGTGGAACCGGGCGATGCGTAACGTGGTAGTCTTCCCAGGTCCGAACCGTGTCGGGGAACTTGGTCCAGGTGACCCTGCACCTGTGGAATCGCAGCGCCACCCTTCCTGACCAGCCGGCGATCCATGATTGCCGGCCTGAACCGAGTCGGCCGCCCAAATCACCAACACAAAAACATCGAACACGGGTGTGTAATCAGCATGATAGGGCTTAAGCCGAGAAACGGGAACACCGGTGTATCGTGGAGTCTCGGTGGAAGTTCCATACGGTAGGCCACTTTCCCAATGCACTCCAACACCTTGTAAGGACCAAAATATTTAAAGGCCAACTTCGGGTAAGGTCGACTTGCCACAGACGATTGGGTATATGGTTGTAACTTGAGTAATACTTGATCACCCACTTCAAACTGCAGATCTTTACGTTTGCTGTCAGCTGTGAGCTTCATACGGTTTTGAGCACGAGCCAATTGCTGTTTGAGGGACTCCATATGCAGCTCTCGGTCAGCCACCATCTCAGTCACTGGAGATGTGGAGGAAGGCAATGGTAGTGGTGCCAATCCCAAGTTTGGTTCACAGCCGTACAATGCCTTAAATGGAGAGCAATTGAGAGATGAGTGATAAGAGGAGTTGTACCAGAATTCTGCAAGAGGCAGCCAAGATTTCCATTCCTTGGGTGAGTTGTGAACTGCACAGCGTAGATACATTTCAAGGCATTGATTCACCCTTTCGGTTTGTCCATCAGTTTGAGGATGGTAAGCTGTGGAGAAATGCAGATCCACTTTGAAGAGTTCAAACAACTCTGTCCAAAAGTTGCAAACAAATACTGGATCTCTGTCAGAAACAATGGTAGCAGGGAAGCCATGTAATTTCACAATATTGTCAAGAAACAGCTTAGCAATGGACTGTGCAGTGTATGGATGTTTGACAGGGAAGAAGTGAGCTGTTTTGGTGAACCTATCCACCACCACCAAAATGACACTGAATCCTTCAGATTTTGGTAAGCCTTCTATGAAATCCATGGAAAGGTCCTGCCATACACCATTTGGAATAGGTAAAGGTTGTAAGAGGCCAGCTGGTAAGGTACTCACATGCTTAGCCTGTTGACAGATTGCACACTGTCTGACAAACAGCTCCACATCTTTCTTCATTCCTTTCCAGGCAAAGTGTTTTTTCAATCTATAATAGGTAGCAGTAATTCCTGAATGGCCCCCAATGGCACTAGCATGACAGACAGAGATGAGTTTAGTTTGCAGTGCTGAGTTATCGCCAATCCATACCTTGCCCTTGTAATAGATCAAGCCTTGATGCAGACTATAACCAAATATGTTATGCGGGTCGACAATGGCCAACTGCGAGTAATCATGGGCTTGAATATCGCTGGTGTAAGAATTCAATACTTTTGCAGCCCAGTCGGTTTTAGCAGATGAAACAGCTTGAATGGAGTACAAATGGGCCACTTCGGGATAGAGCATCTGCTGCCAAATTCTCTTTGCCGCGCCTGTATACAATCTTAAAGTGGAGTCCCATCAGTCTAGTCATGCACTTCCTTTGCATATCAGAATGTAAATTCTGCTCAGTGAGATATGACAAGGATTTGTGATCAGTGAGTATGACAAACTCATTTCTCTCGTAGATAAGGCCTCCATCTTTCAACTCCGCCATAATAAGGGCTAAAAACTCTTTCTCATAGATTGACAAAGTCTTGTGCCTCTCACCCAATGCTTTGCTGAGATATGCAATAGGCCTGCCTTTGTTGCATGAGGATCGCACCAATACCATCATGACATGCATCTGTTTCTAAGTGAAACTGTTCCTTAAAAGTTAGGTAGAGCCAGCCGCGGGAGTTTTTGTCATTGCTTCTTTGATTGTTTCAAATGCCCGTTGAGCACCTTGGGGGCTCCACCGAAATTGTTTGGTCCTTAACAAGTTAGTCAAGGGTTTGGCCAAGATGCCATAATGCTTGACAAAACGTCTATAGTACCCGCTAATCCAAGGAAACCTCTCAATTCATGCATGGATGTTGGTAATCGGCCGGTTCAACATTGCTTTGTAATCTTGACTGATCGATTGGCCACTCCTTGTGATGAAATAATATGGCCCAAGTATTCTAACTCTGTTTGAGCGAAAAGAACATTTGCGGGCCTTCAAGTAGAACTGGTGTTTCCTCGGTGATCCAAAACCAATTCCAAGTGATATATATGCTCTGCCAAAGTTGGACTGTAGATAAGGATATCATCTAGGAAAACCAACACAAATTTCCTAAGGAATGGCTGCAGAATTTGGTTCATGATGCATTGGAAAGTAGCAGGGGCATTAGTCAGCCCAAAGGGCATCACCTTGAACTAGTAATGACCTTGGTGGGTCTTAAAGGCAGTTTTATGTTCATCTTCTAGACACATCCTCACCCGATGATACCCAAATTCTTAAGTCTAGCTTGGTGAACAGTTTTGAGCCAGGCTAACTCATCAATAATCTCTTCGAGAATAGGCATAGGGAACCTATTCTTGATTGTCAAATCATTGAGTTTTCTCGTAGTCTACCGCGGAACCTCCATGACCCATCTTTTTTCTTGACCAGGAGTACAGGAGAAGCAAATGGACTATTGCTCATGGTGATCAGGCCTTTATCCAATAACTCTTTCACTTGTCTTTCAATCTCATCTTTATGCATAGGGGAATAGTGATATGGTTTAGAGTTGACAGGAATAGCACCAGGGAATAGAGGGACAGTGTGATCATAGGTCCTTTTAGGTGGTAAAGTAGTGGGTTCAAAGAAAGACATTCGTGTATTTTGCCGAAAACAAGTCTCATCAAGCTTCTTCTTTGGTGGAACTGTGGACTTTGTTCTTTGGGTGGATCTTTGACAAAATTCAATAGTGCTAAAGCCCATATGTCATTTCCACGAAAGCGCACTTTGTACACTTTGTTTGGAGAGATTGCCAAAGGTGGTTTCTCAGTTGGCTGAATGCCCTGTAACTTGATGGATCTGCCATTTTCCTCACATTCTATTTTCTTAGTGACCCAATCACAATTCATGGGGCTATGCTGTGTCAACCAATCATACCCTAGTATGGCATCATAAGGATGCATGTCCAAAACCACCATACTAGTTGTGAGGGTTTGACCTTGACAGAACCACTGCAGGTGGGACACCATCCTGTCTGTGACCAACTTGTCACCATTTGCAAGTGTCACCCTTTTTGCTGGGATAGGAGTGGTGGTCAAATTAGCCAACTTCACAAAATCAGAGCTGATAAAGCTGTGGGTGCTGCCACTGTCTATCAAGATGAGCATGGTTTTACCCTGCACTCTAGCTTTTAATTTGAAGCACTTAAGCTGATCCACCCCAGATAGTGCATTAATAGACAGTTTGCCAAAATCGGCTTCAAGAACATCTTCTGTGGCTAGCTCATTCAAAACTTCATCTGGTAATTCCCTATCCAGATCATTGATGGTCAGGGCATTGACCTGTGGCTTCAATCTTTTTGGACAAACCTCCATATGGCCGGGCACAAACTTCTCACCACAAGTATAGCAAAGGCCATTGGCCTTTCGGTAATCTCGCAGTTGTCTGTCTCTCCATAGAGAAGGATTTGGTGTTGATGTGGAGGAATCATGCTTGATAAACTGTTGAGGTTTGTAGTTGGGTTGCTGTTTCTGAAATCTTGCTCTTTTTCTGTCCAAAACACCCTGCTGTATTTTAGCAATGATGGATGCCTTAAGAACGATTAGGGTGGCATTTGAGCTTCCACAATACCTCTGAGCTCTTCCTTCAAACCTTTCATATATTGCATGGTGAAGAACATGTCATCATATTGTGAGTTGTGCATTGTCACTTGATATTGCAGAGCCTGAAACTGAGCTGTGTAATCCTCCACTTGGCCATCTTGCTTGAGCTTGAGCAAAGTATCCAGGGCTGATCTGAAATCATCAGACCCAAATTGTTCTTCCACCACCGAACGTAAATGCTCCCATCCTCCTCAAAGTGTGGTTACTCGTTTGTAAGACGGTACCACATGGCCGCATTGCCTTCAAAGTGGATATGTGCGCAGATCACTTTCATTCCCTCGTGTATACTATACAACTTGAAATAGCCTTCACGCTATCCTTCCACACTTTAGGATTGGTGCCATCAAACTTGGGAAAGTGTAGTTTGGGTAGAGTATGATATGGGAGACCGTCCCCTGTGGCCTTCCCTCGTTTTCAGAAACCTCTAGGATGGTGCTCTCGCCTCCACCTCGCCACAGGCACCTGAATTTCTGTTCTCAGCAAATACATTGTCTATTTCAGACTCAGCAGCATGATCGGTGAGTAATACCTTTACTTGCAGAGGAACCGTCCTGGAAACCCTGTTCCATTTCGAACTGTCTCATAGTCAACTGGGCCACAGCGGCACCATTGTTGCGAACCTGCTGACCAATGCGTGTTTGCTCAGTATTGAAATTGTCCATTGCCTGGGAGGTGAGATTCAGTTGTTCCCTAAGCTGCTGTTGAGTTACACCAATATCATTCACACGGGTGAACAGCAGATCAAACTGATCCATTACTTTGTCCATGAATTCTCGTTCGCATACAAAGATCACTGCGAGACATGGCGGCCCAATAGGATACCGGGTTCGTTTAGAGGGTCGAATCAGCGCCCCATTGACAAATGAATAACCAACACCGATAACAAGCCGCCGGGTTCAAAAACCTCCCTCGCTTTCGCGCTTTGTTACCACTACCGCCGCCGAGAGTGAGGCGTGGCCGAGGATTTTGCACGCGAGACTTGCCGCGAACCCAAGCTCACACGGACACTCTCCCACCAACGCCACCGCCCGAGTCACCGCCGCCAGCTTAGGAATTTTACGTGAGAACGAGTGCCCCACAACCCTTGCTGCCCGCGATCAATCCGTGTCTCAATGGATGGAGACTGAATCACACAGAGTCACCGACGACGGCTATGGAATTTTACGTGAGAACACGTGCCTCACAACCCTCGCGCCGCCATCAATGCGTGGTATGGCTGATGAACTGAAACAGCCAAATCGAACACCGCCGCCTACAACACCAACCAGTAGATCCAACTCACGCCTCGCAGTGAGTTCCCGGTGGTCGGTTTACTGTAGCTAGCAGCCTAGAGGGTGCGGATTTCTCGCACCACGCCTCGCCAAGAAGCGAACCCAACCGGAGCCGTTTGGAAACACACCACAGAGAACTAACAACGAACACCGAACGCGCAACAAAGGGAATAATATCGACTCGCAGATCGGGTAGGGATGGGTAAGGAGATTTCGTCACCTACTGTAGTCGGAGTAGCTGCAGAAGGATGGAACGGATAGTCGCGGGTTCGCGAGCTCGACGAAGGCGGGAACGCGCCGCCGCTTGAAGATGAGGATCCCCGCCGCCGCGCCGCAGGACTTGAAGAACTCCGCCGCCACGCCGAGGAGCGCTGAATCCGATACCACTTGTCACGTCCGTGGCCGTCGGCGAGTCGCCGGCGACGTGAATCGCACACAAGAGGATTTGATCAACGATGAAGCGGGCAGGGTTAACCCTCTGCCTTGGCTTCGTGTTTCTGGTTCTGATTCGATTCGATGATGGTCCAGTTCTACGACTCGGTACTTAAACGTTACAGACGCTGGCCTGCTCGGGCCCACATGGCAGCAACACACTGCGAAAACGTAAATGACAAATACGCTAAGTGAAATAAGAAACGTCTTCCATCAATTCCCGCGTCCGTCTCCTTCTTCCTCATTGTTCGCGCCGTCAGCCGCGACACTCCCAGAGGCTCCTATAAATCCTCTCCGAGTCTCACCAACCAAGGTCCGCACCGCATACACATCCACAAGCCTCTGCTCCTCTCGATCAGCTGGCTCCGTCGGTCACCTGGCCGGGCAACAATTAATTCTCAGCTTCTGACTGATTAGTTCTCGTCAATGGCGTCCTTCGTCTCTGCTCCAGCTCCACCGGTGTCTCCGGACACCACCGTGCCGGCCGGCGCAGGCCAGTCCTAAGAAGCCGTCCCAGCTCAGCCCGAGCACCGGCAACGGCAAGACCAGGATCCCGGCCGCGGCGCGGGGTACCACCTCTTGGACGGCAACGGCATATGCTGCCTCCCTGGGGCCGCCGCGCCGAGTCGTACGCGTGCCGTTTCACGGAGACGGCGCGGCTCAGACAGGAGCGCGCCATCGGGAAAAGTGAAGACCGTCTTGCCCAAGATCATCGGCGAGCTTCACGGCCACTCGGGCGTGGCTTGCCTCCTCCTCCTCTTTCGACACGTCCCAGGGGATCGGGATCGCCAACGCCGGGCTACTGGTGTGCCATGAAGGCAAGCAGCGAAGCATGAACTCATGAAGGCATCACCTAGTGTGAGCAGAAAGCACAGCAGAATATCAGGCAGCAGCAAGAGTAACATCAAAAGCCAGTAAGCCAATTGTGAATATTTTAGCGGAAACAAATGCGACAAATTGCCAGCAAGCCAGTAAAGCATTTAAGTTGCTAGCAGTATATGATATTACGTGCTGCTCCAGTAGGAGAATGTCTTAGCCTTCTCCCACAGTAGCGTAGGACTCGGTATGGCTAGGTAGGGCCTCCGCCATACCTTGATTTTTGTGCTTTATTTCGTCCTCTTTTATATATTAGTTTTCTAGCTTGTTTTTTCCTAATGCTTTTACCATAAACTGAGTTATCAAGCTTTTAATTAATGGTGTAGACGTGTAGTTGTGCCACGCATATGCATTAGTCGATGTAGAATCGAGATATTATTATGTTACATTTTCTGAAAAAAAAAAAACTTAAATTCAATTCTTCCTCCGCCGCTGTTCTTCCATGGTTCCTTGAGGGTCGCCAGCATCTTGACGCTCCATCCTCCTCAGGTACGGTGACATCCAGGGCCGGGGTACTATGGTATGTGCGCTGACCGATTCAAAACCTGAATGGTACTTCCCCGTTTCAAATTATAAGTCATTTTAACTTTTTTGATTCATTTATTTTGCTTTGATACATTATTATATCTAGATACATAGCAAAAAATGGGATATATACCAAAAAGTCAAAGCGACCTATAATTTGTAACGGAGGAGTAATGCGTGACAAATCTGCACCCGGTTCAGAAGGCTTTCCTTTTCAATCCAACAGTTTGTTTGACTCTGCGGTGGTTACTTCTGGCGGTAGTTCGGTTCAAGGAAAACGACAACAATGCCTTGTGTTGTGAAACGCGGGTCGCACCTTTCGAACCAATGTCGAGGTGGCGCGTTTTGCACGTACTCCGCCTGCCTCGGATTTGGGACCCACTGGAGAAAACCCGCGTGACCGCGGAAGAATCAAGGATTCATTTTGACTAATATTACTTTTGAGGGAACTTGACTAGATATTATGACTATAAATAAATAAATAAATATAGTCGCAAACTTGCCTGACACGACTGGGCAACTAGCCAACACCTCTCCTTCCCAGCCAGCCCCAGGACAACGGGGCAACTGGCTTGTTGTTTCCGCGTTTTGCAGAGGAAAGACTCGCGGAAGTTTCCAATAATTTTTTTAATGCTATATAAATCAGCCGCAATTGTGACTGCGGCCGCGGTACAAGTCCGGACCCTGCACGGGGTGTTGCCTTCATCCCTGCTTTGGATCATATATAAATATATATACTCCTTCTGTCTATAAAAAATATAATTGTAGGATTCGTGCCCACCAAGTTTGATCAAGTGTAAAGTAAATAAACAGTATTATCACTTATGCCTCCAAATATATTATGATAAAAATATATTCTATAACTAATCTATTAATACTTATTTTATATCATGAATTACTTTTTATATATAAATGTAGTTAAAATTAAAACTGTTTGATCTCTCAAAAACTGATAATTGCATTCTTTTTGTGGATGGAGTGAGGGAGTCCTCAACTTTAACCATAGGATATTCCTACCAGCAGCTAGCCATGAAGGTGGCCCGGTGGAAAGAGTAGGAGGCGTGGGTGGTCAGCCCATATCCATCTCTTAAAATTATTATTTTAGCATTGTATTAAGAAATTTTTTTTATAAATTTTACCATAATAGGTTTTTAATGACACAAAATAGCAATTCAAAGACATGTCATATTTCTCATTTTCCTTAAAAAAGAGGGTTTTAAGGGAACATTAAAGACATCATTTCTCCTCATATTTTGGGAAGGTTATAGCAATTATGGCCCATAGACCATAATATTGTTCTAAACTTAATTGTGGGGCTTTTCCTTTAAAGGTTTTTTTAATATGAGTTTATAATGGACAACAATCTAAAAACATGTCATTCTATTTATCCTAAATTTTTCCTCTGGATTGTTTTTGAAAAAGACCTACTGGATTTTTGAGGAGGTTACTAATAACAAATATATGAACAATATCATACCTGATATCTATAACTCTTATAAAACAAAACCCAACTAGCATATTTCTCTACGATTTCGTGAAGCCACATAATCAGACAAGTCCCTTTACTCACTAACCGTTAAGTCACTCAGGCCAAAGTTGTCTCCCCCAGCCACCATGGACGATTCCTTTCCAATTCCATCGAGTCAGCTCCTCAGAAGTCATAACTCAAAGAGACACAGACTCCTCGCAATGCTGATGCATCAAGTCTGCAACACTACTGCGCCATTAAGTCTCTCTTTAGTGATCGAAGACAAAGAGACGTACGGCTCCACTATCATCTACTGGATATGTACGTGTCATACATACTCCAATTTGATCCCTTTGTATCCCATGTCATTAATTAAAGCCAAAGACGTCACCCTTCTCTCTGTCTGTTCCTACTTATATACGCAGTGTATTGCAATGACGATCACCTTTGGTTCTTGGCCCATCCCTGCATTCAAGGTGATAGGTCGATGAACAACACCGCCATCCATTCGTCCCTCATCCGCGACGCACGCCAGGACTATCGAGCTCACTGTGGTGCTCGCGGCCATGCTTATCCCTCATAGCACACATGGGACATGGTGCGGCCCGGGCTGGTGCCGTGCGGCAAGGCCGTTCCGCCTGTTGGAATATTAGGCAATTTCCAGATTAATTCCACAATATAATTCATGATTAATCGATCAATCTCAGGTCACGTATCAAAGCCGAAGGGTGTAAACACAACTAGCACACCAAATAGATTTGATCTCGAGAATACGATTGACGTTGAGGACAACGTAATGAAGAGGTTCCCGAAAGCGACGCCAAGGTCCTTCAGGCCAGTCGCCGTCGCCGATCGGGCGTCGATCGCGCCTTCGAAGAAGTCGAAGAAGTCGGCCGATGAAGACGGCGCTTGGACGGTCCTCCGTGGTGTCCTTTCTCGAAGACGAGCCGTGACAAAGATTGGGAGAGCGGTCGCTGGCGAGCGCTTCCCAAAAACCTTATTCGCCTTCTCCCGGCCGCAGATCGCAAAGACGACGGTTCCGGAGACACCTTTCGCCCGATCACCGGTGCACGCAAGCGATCGGCCGAGATTGGCAAATAAGGCGCAGCAGGAGAAGAGGAAAACACTATTTTACTACTTTAGGATTTTCTAATAGAAACTCCCAATTGTAGTTATTATGTTGTGTCTATTCCCGTGAGGCTCAATATATAGGGAGGAAAAACTCCCTACCTCCACATCAACTAGCAATATGGTACTAATTGATATTGCACCTCCCACCTTTGCTCATGGGCTAAAACAATAAAGCCCATTAGGGAACACAAATATTGGGCCTTTGAGATTTATCGAGAATTTCTTCATATGAATTTTAGGGAACTTATTCATATATAAACTAGGTGGATTCCGCGCGTTCTTTCGGGTATGCAAAAAGAAAATACAGTTAAAATTTGATATAAATCACACAAATAACTATAGAAAATAAGAATCATAGAATATCACAGTTTAATAACTATATAATAACTATATCAAGACAATTTAATCATTCAACAAAGAGGCCTTTCGTGGACTTAACAGGAAAAAAAAGGGTTTGCATACTAACTACAGAACCATACATATTGTCCCTGACTGTTCGAGCAAACTCAATATCCAGCCCAATTCACCAGAGCTGAATGCTCCATTTGACTGTGTTTAGTACACCCAAGTACCAACTGCCCCAGTTCGGCATAAAAAGTGCTTAGAAGAAGCTTAGCTCACACAGCCATATGCTTCCATGGAATCCACACCCAGGAGCTTTGATAAAAGCCCAATACAAAAGTGACAGGGTAACTACTACTAACTGAAAGTTCTCAATTTTCTAATCCCCGCAAAGCTTGAATTCAGAGCTTCATAGTTCTGCTGCACACAAGCAAGCAACAGTTTAATTGCCTCGAACATTGTTTCAGAGTCCAGTTCCACCACCAATTGCTTCAGTGACGAGATCGGTTCACCCCAATTGCTTCCCCTCAAGAGGATTGATTCAGCGTCTCGTCAGTCAGCACACCACGTACCACCAGTCCACCATGACAGCGCGAGCACCGGACTCACTGAAACAGAGTCCAATTGACGTGTAAAGTGAAACGAACCCGTACCTCATCACGCGGCGACGGCGACGGCGGCGGCTTCACGTCTGGCTCCCGTCCCGTGGCGCCCACTTCGGCCTCCCGATCCAGGGACGTCCTCGGCGACGGCGCCCTGCTACGCCCGCCGAATCCATCGCCATTTGCTTCCCCACCCATCACACTCGATTCCCTGGCCGGAGCTCATCAGATTCGGACGCGGAAGAGAAACAGCGAAGGCGCGTGATGGGGCACGCACGCACGCACGTACCTACCTCGGAGATCGGCCTTGATGTCGGTGAGCACGCAGGCGGCGGCGGAGTGGATCGCGGTGTGCGCGCGGGACACCAGCGACTGCGGCGCCGGCGGCACGTCCACCCTGCGGATGTGGCCCGGCGGCACCTTCTTGTCGTACACCGGCGGCGCAACGCAGAGGTTGGTGTAGGGCACGTAGGGCCACGGCTCGACGCGCTTCCCCGTGGACTGGGCGCGTCACAGCACCCGCTGCGCCTCCACGAACCCCTTCACCGTCACCTTCTGCTGCTTCCGGTTGATCTCCACTGTCTCCTCCCTCCGGCGTGGCAGGCCCGGCCTCCGCACGGTGTGCGTCCTCCTCCTCGGACTGGCGTGCGTTTTATAGATGCTGCGGTGGGGAGGCAAGGGGGGCGACGACGCGGCGGCGGGGGAGGCGAGATGGGAAGGCGAGGGGCGGTGGGCGACAGAATCGAAGGGGAACGAAGAGGCGTGAGGGGCCTCGGTGGGCAATACACGGCGCGTGCGGGGAACGAATGCGAGACAGCCAACGTGAGCACATCTAAATTTCAGTTACTACTCACATCAGCCAATCAGTACCATGAGAATTCTAAATAGGCCTCCTTAGTGGGGAGATAGGCTTTTATTGGGTTTTAGATTCTAACAATCCCCACCAGATCTCAAGCGCCCAATATAGATATTTTCCTTATCTCACTACTGTTTTATATACTAGTGTTTCAAAGAGAGATCGTTAAGTTGAACATCCGCCTAGAGCTTCAAGTTCTACTCATTCACAACTTGAACAATGGACTACGCCTTGAATTGCAAGTTTTGTGTGAATAAGTTTTGCTCAAAGTCAAACTAGTACCTGGTCCGAAGAGCCTTTCTCCGTGGGTGGAGCATATACGTCATACTCCTTAGTCTCTTCATGAGCTTACTAGAGATCACCCAAATCTCATAGATCTGCGGACGTTTAACGGTCGAACTCATATAGGTATGCCCTTTCAAGATTGCTCGTAGGGGCAAACATCTTTACTTATAAAGTCAATAGGACATATTAAGGCATTCTCGCCAACCTACCATACTGAGCCTCTTTGCTCTTGAGGTATTGCATCTTCACATAGAGAGGGTTTATTAGTTTACTCTCCTCGGTTTACCAATAGCTTGTTCTTCCCGGGTCCTTAGTCACGGGATCTCCGATCAAAAGGTTGGGTTACTACTAATTGAAACTCATATGGGTCTCATACCCATCTCCCTAGATGCAATTTCTATCACATTACGTGATAGCCCTTTAGTAAAAAGGGATGCGCGAGGTTTTTATCCGTGCGTATATAGGATACGCTTTATTACTCAGGAGTTTCTCAATTTCCTGACGGTCTTCAAACGTCTTTTAACGTGTCTTGTTGACTTTTGAATTATCCTTTGCACTATTCACTTTAGTGATCACCGCTTTGATTATCACGCAGTTCATAAGGATAGCGTGCATCGGGTTTTTCAACCACCTAAGAAGTCGGACAAGAGCTCACGCAGACCACTCTGCCTCTGCGAGTCTTTTTTCTAAAGCAAGAAGTTACGCTTCCATGGTTGACTTAGTCAAAATAGTGCGCTTTTACAAGACCTCCATGACACTACGCCACCTCCAAGAGTAAATACATACCCACTTGTAGGCGTAGATTTGAGCAATATCGAAATCCAGTTCGCATCACTATATCCCTCTAGCACACGGTTTGGGTGCCCGAGAATAGTGAATTCCATAGCTCATTGTACCTTTAAGATAGCACAAGACCCTTTCTAGTACATGCCAATGATCATCACCCCGGTTGGACATATACCTACTCAACTTGCTCACAAAGCAAAGAGATATATCAGTGCAGTTGCATTCGCTAGATACATGAGTGAACCAACAATCACGAGAGTACTTGAGTTGATCTCTAGTACGCTTCTTATTCTTTCGCAATGTCACACTAGGATCATAAGGTGTTGGAGAAGGCTTTCTATCCATAAAGCCAAAAACGCTCGGGACCTTCTCAACATAGTGAGATTGCGATAAAGTAATCCCACTCTCTTCCTTAATAAGCTTAATGTTTAGAATTACAACGACCTCTCCTAGATCTTTCATATCAAAATTCTTTGACAAGAAAGACTTGACCTCATTTATAACAACCATGTTTGTTCCAAATATTAGAATATCGTCAACATATAAACATAATATAACTGATTGGCCTCCACCATGTCGATAATACACACACCTATCGGCTTTATTAACAATATAGCCGGCACTAGTTAACGTAGTGTCAAACTTCTCATGCCATTGTTTAGGTGCTTGCTTCAAGCCATACAAAGACTTCAATAATTTACACACCTTACGCTCTTCACCTTTTACTACAAACCCATCGGTGATCCATATAGATCTCCTCATCCAACTCTCCATTAAGAAAAAAGTGTCTTCACATCCATTTGATGAATGATCGTACCCATATGAGGCGACCAAGGATAGTAGTGTTCGAATAGTGGTCATTCTAGCAACAAAAATGAATAAGTATCAAAGAAATCTTCTCCTTCCTTTTTGAGTGTAGCCCTTGGCCACAAGCCGAGCCTTGTACTTGTCAATAGTACCATCGGGTCTAAGCTTCTTCTTGAACACCCACTTACAACCAATTGGTTTATAGCCAAAAAAGGTAGTTCGTGGAGAGCTCCCAAGTTTCATTAGAAAGAATTGAGTCCATCTCACTACGAGCGACTTCTTTCCAATCATCTCATCCGGAGATGCATATGCCTCTGAAATAGAGGTGGGAGTATCATCCACAAGGTACACAATGAAATCATCACCAAAAAAGATTTTGCAATCCTTTGTCTCTTGTTCCTCCAGAACTTCATTGTCATCCTCCTCAAGTGGTTGCTCAAACGACTCAATAGGAGACTTCGATAGGTATAGTAATATCGAGAGCTAATTCAAGAGAAAACTTAGCATTGCTACGCATATCTTTTACGAGAAATATATTCTCAAAAAAATATAGCATCACGAGATTCAAAGATAGTATCAACATGCATATCGAAAACTTCAGATTTTACTACTAAAAATCGATAGGCAATGCCGTTGTGAGCATATCCAAGAAAGACACAATCTACCGTCTTTGGTCCAAGCTTACGCTTCTTATTAATTGGAACATTGACTTTTAAGCCAAGCATCCCCACGTGCGCAAGTATGAAAGTGATGGTTTCCTTCCAACCCATACCTCGTATGGTGTTGTCTCTTTATTTTTGTTTGGAATTCTATTCAGGACATGACTCGCAAATCAATATAGCTTCCCCCACCATGCCTTAGATAAACCAAAGATTGTCTAACATGGCGTTAACCAAGTCGATCGGCGTCGCGATTTTTTCCTCTCGGCAATCCCGTTGGATTCGGGCGAATAGGGAGGCATCCTCTCGTGAATAATATCATGTTCGCACAAAATTCATCAAATATTATAGGAAAATATTCACCACCACGATCGACCTTAGACGTTTAATCTTTCTCTCTAGTTGATTTTCAACTTCAGCCTTAAAGATTTTAAAGTAGTCTAATGCCTCATCTTTAGTTTTCGGCAAGTAAATATAGCAATATCTAGAAGCATCATCAAACAATGTCATGAAATATCTCTTTCCACCTTTAGTCAACACACCATTCATCTCGCATAGATCGAATGTATGAGCTCTAGAGGTGCCAAGTGTCTCTCCTCCACTTTGCCTTGTGAGGCTTTTCGAGGTTGCTTAGATTGCACACAACTATGGCACTTAGAACCTTTGGTAATAGTGAAATCTGAATTAACTTCAAGCTAGATAAATGTGACATCAAACCAAAGTTCACATGACATAAACGAGAATGCCAAACACTTGAACTATCATTTATTGTGCCACAAATATGATTCACCGACTTATTACATAAATCTCCAAACTTAGGCGGAACAAGCCGCTGATCGTAACCCTTACCAATAAATTGTCCATGCTTAGACATAACTACTTTATTGGACTCCATCACTACCTTAAACCCATCTCTTAAAAGAAGGGAAACACTAACAAGGTTCTTATGAATAGTAGGGACATGTTGCACGTTCTTCGATTGTACAATTTTACACAAGTAAACTTGAGATCTACCGTGCCAACACCACGAACGAAGCATGTGACCCATTTTCCATTAGGACAGAAGAACCTTGTAGCTCTTTATAAGAAGAAAACAAAGAGATGTCAAAGCACACACATGAATATTAGCACTGTATCAACCCACCAACTTGGTGATTGAAATACCGATAGTACAAGAGAAACATTATCGTACTCCTCATCGGATTGCTAATAGTCACGAGGTTGACATTCTTATTATTCCCATTGGAAATGTGACTAAGCTGTCCCACAAGTGAAGCAAAGCACCTCATCATTATTTTTCTTCTTCTCAAAGGTAGTTGTTAATTTGGCATTGGAAGATTTATTCCCTTTGTTCTTGCCATGTGGGTTTTTCTTGCACAATATTAGTGCTAGAATGGCTCTTGTTCCCCTTCTCAATAGTATTCTTCACCCGAATCTTTTCCTCAACATGAAGAGATGCTATCGGGTTTACAAATGATATTTTTCGTCTCTTGTGTTTTTAGAATTGTGCCAAGCTCTTCCATGAAGAAGGCAACCTAGGAATAATGCATCCGCTACAAATTCATCGGGGTATGACATATTTAAGGAGTTCAAGTTCTCTTGCCATGTGTTGAACCTCATGCTTGCTTGACTATAGATCGGTTAGCAACCATCTTGTAGTCATGAAAGCTCTCCATAATGTACAACTTCGGATGTACCATTGGTTGCATTCAGTTGATCCCACAATGCCCTCTCATCTTGGAAGTGCAAGTTTGCATCTTCTAGATGACTAGCAAGACTTGTTTAGGATTGTTCTTCTAAAGATAGTGTTGTCTCCCCGAATCTTCTCTTTTCTCTAGAGATATTTCCCCCGAGGCGATCCAACAAAGAACCCCGAGAACATCTTAGCCTCTAGCCGAGCATGGCCTTAACTTCGCCACCTCTTTATATGTGCACTAGAAAACTTTTCTAGTCTCAAAGACGTCGCTGAAAACAGCCATAGTTAAATCAAGAAAACGCCTTAAAATAAGGTTTTGGATTGTTGGAATATTAGGCAATTTCCATTAATTCCACAATATAATTCATGATTAATCGATCAATCTCGTGTCACGATCAAAGCGAAGGGTGTAAAACACAACTAGCACACCAAATAGATTTGATCTCGAGAATACCGATTGACGTTGAGGACAACGTAATGAAGAGGTTCCCCAAAGCGACGCCAAGGTCCCTTCAAAGTCGCCGCCGCTTGTCGTCGATCATTTCGCCGCTGAAGAAGTCGAAGAAGCCGCCGATGAAGACGGGCGCTGACGGTCCTCCGGTGTGTCCTTTCCGGAAGACGGCAGCCGTGACAAAGATTGGGAGCGCCGCAAGAGCGCTTCCCAAAAAACCTTATTCGCCTTCTCCCGCCGCAGGATCGCAAAGACGACGGTTCCGGAGAGCCGCCTCGATCGCCGTGCACGCAGTTTACCGATCGGGTCGAGATTGGCGGCGGCGGCGCAGCGGTGAGAGAAGAGGAAAACACTATTTTACTACTTTAGGATTTTCTAATAGAAACTCCCAATTGTAGTTATTATGTTGTGTCTATTCCCGGGAGGCTCAATATATAGGGAGGAAAACTCCCTACCTCCACATCAACTAGCAATATGGTACTAATTGATATTGCACCTCCCACCTTTGCTCATGGGCTAAAACAATAAAGCCCATTAGGGAACACAAATATTGGGCCTTTGAGATTTATCGAGAATTTCTTCATATGAATTTTAGGGAACTTATTCATATATAAATTCTAACACCGCCAGAAGCGGCCATGGTGGAGGCGCTCATACGACGGGTCCAAGCACAACGCCGCTGTCGGAGATCGGTGGCATGCTCGGCGGCTGCCACCACACGCACAACTACAAAGAGCGCGATCGAGTTCCCGCTCGTCGCCGGGCGTCAGGACCAGCTCCCGGCTCGAGTTGATCTGCGCACATATAGTTAGGATCCACCTCTCCACCGGCGGCGTCCCACGACAACCAAGGGGTCCCCGCCTTCTCGAAGGCGACCGGTACGGTGGCCATGGCCCACACAACGACAACGCGTTTATTTGTTTTCCTCGTGACGTGAGATGCGGATGGATGAAGCAAACGAGGGCCCATCGGTTAAATAAAAGGAACGGCCGGATGCGTCCCATACCGCTGAGACACGATGGGGACACCCATATAGATGTGCATTTCGCCGGGCAAACCCGGCACGACAGACGCTGCGTGCCGTCGTCTTGCTATCTTGCCGCCGCGCCACGCCGCGCCGCCCGCGCCGCCGTCGCCGCGCGAGGGCGTGCCTCGTGCCGGGGGCGTCCGTGCACGGCACGCCGCGCCTCGCTTCCGTGCCGTGCCGCCGTCGCGCTCGCCGCGGCCGGCCGCTTGTCGACGTCCGGGTGGCCGCCGGCCGGCGATGGAGCGTGGCGATGGAAGAGGGAGGAGAGCCGCGCCGGCGTGGAGGAGGCGACAGCCACGCGGCCCGGGAGTTGGCCTTGGCCGCGGCCGGCGGCGGCGCGGAGCTTGGCGGTGCGGCGGCGCGGAGCTGGCGGTGCGGCGACGGGGCGGAGCTTTGGCTGCACGGATGACGGGCGATGGCACGGCGATGCAGAAGTGGGTGGCGGAGCTACGTGCGGCGTGAATCGAACGGTGGCGAGGTGGCTTGCGCGAGACCGGGCGGCGAAGGCTCGGCACGGCCATGGCGAAGCCGCCGCCGCGCTTGCGCCGGCGGCGGGAGGCAAAGGAAGGGAGCAGGAAAGGTGGGCGATAGGGTCACGGAGTGCCCCGGGGGAGTTAGGTTTGCATTTGCTTGGTGTCATGGGCCTTGGGCTGTTGGCATTTTGATTGGGATTTAATCACCGCGTGCCGCCGTGCGGCCACCGACGGGCCACGGGGTGGCGCCTGGCACGGTCCGGCCGATCGGCCGCAGATGCGCCACGGGCCGTAGTAATCGTGTCCGCGTGCCTCGTGCTCGGGCCGGGCTGAAAGCCCGTGCTTTCGGGCCGTGCCAGCGGGCGGCGTGCTGCATGCCCATCTATAGACACCCACGACACGAATGCCAGTTGCCAGCCCGAGGCGACGAAATTGCAAGTTAGATACTACCTTTTTCTTTTAATTATAACAGATGGAGATAAGTGTGTAGGGTAGCGATACCGTACTCGAATGCCCTTCCTTGACTTCCCGAGGTAGCTTCGGCTTTGACCGTATTTGATTTATGAAATTTTCTATTCGACACGAAAAAGTTGTACCGTTCTATTTGACACCTAAACTCAAAATCTTTCTCGTTTGTCCACTCTTTCAATTTGTCTTTTCCATATGACATTTCCGTCAGCTAGGATGGTTTGCTCTATTGACCGGTACTCAAAACCTTTTCTATATTCTTTCTCGAATACCCAATCTTTTGCGTATCACACTACTACAGAATTGAACTTGCATGGTGTTTAGTTTTTATTTTCCGTGGCGGGCATTTAGAAAACCGCCACGGAAAATAGTTGGCCCGGCAGCCCCACGGCCGAAATGCCGCCCCACGGTTAATCGATTAACCGTGGCGGGCGATTTAAAATAACCGCCACGGTTAATGGGGATTAACCGTGGCGGTTTTATTACAATGCCCGCCACGGTTAATCCCCATTAACCGAGTGGCGGTTTTATTACAATGCCCGCCACGGAAAAGTCTCGGGCTATAAATACAGCCCCAACCTTTTTCTTCCCCACGGATTTAGCCATTTTCTAGGGTTTTGAGCTTTAAAACTCTAGAAAACACCATTTCTCGGGGGAAGGTTTTGCCCTTGGTTTGATTGAAGTTTGGCACCCTGTAGGGGGTAATTTCTCCTCTTCTCCCCCCTTTTTTCTCTCCCTCTCTCTCCCTCTCCCTCTCCCTCTCTCCCTCTCTCTCCCTATGCATGGTCCTCCCTCTCTTTGAGATCCAATTGAATGTAGTTTGTGCTCTCTCTCTTCCCCCTCTCTCTCCCCCTCCCCTCCCCTTATCTCTCTACCCCCCTCTCTCTCTCCCCCTCTCTCTCTCTCTCCCTTTCTTTTGAGATCTAGTTTTGATCTCTCCCTCTCTCCCCTCCCTCTCAAGCTAGCTCCTCTCCCTCTCTCTCTCCCTCTTTCCTCCTCCCCTCCCTCCCCTTATCTCTCTACCCCCCTCTCTCTCTACTCCCTCTCTCTCTCTCTCGTAATCCTCTTTTGCACTTTAATCATCGATACTTCGATCTCTAATCATCGATCGCTCTCTTTGCTTTGGTTTAATTAATTTGAGCAGGCCGTCATGGCGCCGAATAGGTATTGGATGTACAGGCCAAGGATGAGTTTGGATTTCGTTGATGATGTGCGAAAAGAAGTTTATGCCCGTCGCGTAGAAGCATCGAATCGGTCGGGGTTCGGAAGTAATGGTGTGCCCGTGCTATCGCGTGCAAGCATATGTTCTTACACAAGGATGACGACGTCGTGGAGCACTTGCTCGCGGTATGGTCTGGGCATGGCATGACGTCCGTTCCAATGTAAATCCATTCTTGGGCCGATAATGGTTCAAGTTGCAGCCCATGGAGGGCCTGGGGGCGACTTGGCGATTCCTCCTAGGACAAGGAGCCCATGCTGCCAATGGCCGACGACCAGGCAGCCCATGCTGCGGACTGAGCCCAGTGGCCACCCGCTCGTCCACCCTAAGCCACTAGCCCAGCAAACGCAGTCCACCTTGGTCAATTGTAGCGTGTTGGCCCCTTAGATTCAAGCCAAGCCAGAGTGCGGAAGCCAGCCCTGCTTTCCCGATGCATAACTCATTAGAGAAACGCCACACCACAGGATCTCCAACGTAGACCCCAAACAAAGTCTTTACTGTTCTTTTTGGCCCAACAAAGTTTTTTTAAAAAAAAAAAATCAACAAACCCTAACCTGTAAGTCCCTGTATTACGAACTCATCGAATCTTCCTTGTCAGCCCTATCTCCTAATAGTGTTTAGAGAGTTCCCTATTATATAGTCTTTTCTCTAAGGATGAGGAAAACATAATTTTAACCATTGCCAACTCCCTCCCAGTGCATTTCTTTTGTGTCCCGACTCTCCGGCACCATCGCACCACCCACCGAGGTCATTTTGTCCCGCCAAGCTGCCACCAAGGCCAAGCGCCGATCCCTCTATGTCGAGGTCCTTATATCACCCCTTCTACCGCTAGGTGGTGACCGGAGTTGGAGAATAAGAGAGGGGGAAACGACTCTCTCCGCCACCACCATCCTGTCACACTACCCACCAAGGACGAGTCACCCCTCCCCATCGAGGTCATGTTGCCCCGCCATGTTGCCACCAAGGCCAAGCCCATCCCCCTCACCGCTACGTGGTGACCGAAGTTGGAGAATAAGAGAAGGGAAAACATACAAAAGTTATGTGATTGAGGGTCAATAAAAAAAGTAAGGACCCTAATTTCAGGGCTACTATTGGAGTCGAACCTAATAAACAAGACCCTCAAACATAGAAGATTCTCCCGAAATCCCAAGTATCTAGAGCTCTCGTTTTAATTAGGAGGTATTGCTCAAGTTGCTCTTATTGGTAGCTCATGTTCTCTCTACAAAGTATGAATCTTGGGAAGCCTAAGAAGAAATAACGACTCATTTGTTTCTAGAATGAAAATCAATGTCGTATCGTAGTGAGTTCACACTATTCCTAGAATGAAAATCAATGTCGTATCGTGGGTCGTGAAGTCCCACGTCACGGCCCCGTGCTTGCTAGCCAAGGCATGCCAAGGATGACGCCGACGCCCTCGCCCGATGGCATGACGTGGGCGTCGATGTCGGCTGTGCCGGGCGCCGGGCGTAGTGGCACGTCGAAGGTGGCGGCACGACATGTAGACGTGGCGCCGGGTGCTAGTGGTGATTAGCACACGACCGGCCGAACCGAGGCCTCGCTTGGGTCACCACGCGGGGGTCGATGTAGTTGTCGCGTTCTCGAAGTCGACGATGATGTTGACGCCCGTGCCCGAGATCATACCGACGAGGTAGAGAGAATGAGCACCACGCACCGGGGAGTCGGGTCCCTAGTGAGGACCTTCAGATCAGCGGGCTCCTCTTTGACGTCTGCTAGTGGAGCGTTTGTCGTGTCATCATTGTAGTCGTTGAATATTGTGATGTCGAAGAGATGCTTGCACTTGTGACCCCGTGAGAACGCTCGTCACGCTTGAAGTAGAGTCCAAATTTCTTGGCCGTTCCGACATCTCCTTCCGTGTCGCCCGTTTGAACGGCCCGAGTCGTTGTCGCCGACGACGGGGGCGCCGCGCGGCCAGCAAGGACAGGCGCCAGGGCCCCGCCTTTGCCCGTGGCCGGCTTGCCGTGTTGTAGAGGATGGCGAGGCATCGCTCATACGCCCGGGCGAGACATGGCTGCCTCCATGTCCTTTGGGTTCTACATCTCGACGTTTGTCTTGAGCGGTTCGCCCAAGCCCGCCGTGTAGATGTTGACTTGCCGCTGGTCGCCGAGGTTGCCCGCACGCGCCACGTGTGCCGAACCGCCGCGGTGTACTCATCGACACCGCCCGTCTTCCTTAGTGACGCCAACCACCCAAATGGATTACGCCGCTCACCGGGCCAAAGCGCCATTGACATATTGAGCAAAGCTTGCCCAATCCGCCACCGGTTTCTCCTAGGACAGCCGCATGTACCATTGCCGTGCTCCTCCTATGAGATGATAGGAAGCATACCAGACTTGTTCTCATGGCCGGGCGTACCTTGTCCCCCTCGAAGAATTGTTCACCCGGTTGATCCAAGGGAGGGATCCTCCTTGCCATCGTAGGTTGGGAAGGACAAATTGTGAAAGGGGAGTGAGACCTGGGGAAGGTGTCGACCGTAGAGGTTGGAGGGGCGGCGCATGCGCCCTAATGACGACGCCCCTACCGGCCGCCGGCCGTGGCTTCAAGTAGCACTTCATCGTTCGTCGATCAGCCGCGGTGACTTGATTGTCCCGGTTCTCGCTTGCCATCGGTCCGCCTCTTGATGAAGTCGCGGCCGCCGCCTCGACACGCCCTCTTCTCGATCTCGGCTTCACGGAGTTGTTGACGGTGTTTAACCGCTGTCGGATCATCTCCCGAGAAGATAGAGATCCTATCATCGATCTTGTCCATCCTGAATTGATCTTGGCGACCTCGTCGCCAAGTTCTTCAAAGCAGCCGCGTCATGGATTCGTCATCCATGGTGGTGGGTGGATCGTAGTGGTCTCCGGATACCGGCCGCCGTTTCCAAATAGATTGGGCCGGAACCGACACGCCGATTGGGGAATTTGGAAGGAGGAGAGGAGGATGGGGGCGGCGCGGGGCGGCGCTGGCGGCGGCAAGTATGTAGGAGGGAGGGGCGCGCTACCGGAGAGGAGGAGCAAGGAGATAGGGATAAAATTTTCTTTATTGCTTGTTACCCCGAAAGATTACGGACCCCTTACTTATATAGCCCGGCTAGTGGGACTTGTATCTCAAGTAATCTCTCTAAAGGTTTCCTTATAGATTGGAATACCTTTTACAAGCATGTCCTATTTATTTATTTTCTAATAAGGGTCTCCCTTATAGATGAGATATCCCCTTGCACACCGAAACACCTAAAGATAATCCTAGATATTTTTCTTCCTTTTCTCCGAATTAGTTGCCGAAGAATCCGCGGAAGGGAGGGGACGGAGGCGGGCGCTTAGCGCCCCGGGGGGGGGGGGCAGCGCCCGGCGCCCTTGGGCCTACCGGCCTCGTCCCTTCGGGGCCCTATTTCCTGGATCATGACATCTCCCCTTTCTCCGACCGGCGCATCCTCGCGCTGGATGAAAGTCCATTCGGTGACACCCGGAGGGGATCGGCCGCCCCTCGGGAGGATGAGCTCGACCAAGGCATGAGACGACCCCGCACGGTTCCCGAGGATCATGTTTTCCCCGGGTTCGCTTGGGGTCAAATTCCGTAAGATAGTGAAGGTTGCCGATGTAGCCATGGTAGATGTACCGATGAACAACACGTCCCTACTGCGAAGTCGTCGACGACGGGCTGCCGAGGAGCTCCTCGAACGCCCACATCGAGGTGCCGGTGCACCACGCCGCGTGGGGGCTCTCCAGAACAAGAAACGCCATTGGGTGGAGCGTTGACGGTTAGCGAAGTAGACGCCGGATAGTGATGTCGCAAATGGCAGGGAGGACTAGCGCCCAAGTTCAACATCGCATCGCATATGAAGGAGCCAACGCCGAACGTGGAGGGCGAGCCGGGTGAGCGGCCCTCTCCGGATTGTAGCCGATGTGGACGTTGTCGACGGTGAGGAAGAGGCGATCCATGCCGCCGAGGAAGACGACTGGGCCGGGCCGACGTGGTGGCACCGCGCCATATGCCGCCCAAGAGTATGGCGGTCGGTGCGTACCGATGTTGGTTCCGGCGTGTAGGCTCCCAATGCGAGGAAGTTCGTCCCCGCGAACTCCGCCCCGAAGCAAGGCCTCCAAAGAAGTCCGGGCAAGAGTGGAGAGGAGGCCGGAAGGTAGAAGCGGCCGCCGAAGAGGAGGAGGTCGCCTTCGAAAGTCCACGCCGAGCAGCGTCCACCCGTGGTGACGCCGAGGGCGATGCGGCGCAGGTGCCGATTCTCCAATGTAGCCCGGCGTAGGCCGGACGAAGACTCCGCGGATGTGTCGTAGAGGTCCAAGGCGCCGCATGCCTCGAACGCTTCCTGCCGAAGTCGCAGGGTGTACGATGCCAAATAAGATGCCCGACCTAAGGAGGCCAGGGCCGGGGCGCCCTACCGGGGTGGAGCTGGTGAACGTGTTCCTCGCGACCCTCACGATAGTACCGCAGCTCGTGGGTCGCGAAGTCCCACGCCACGCGCCCCAGCTTGCTAGCCAAGGCATGCCAAGGATGACGCCGACGCCCCTCGCCCCAGTGGCATGACGAGGCGTCGATGTCGGCTGTGCCGGGCGCCGAGGCGTAGTGGCACGCCGAAGGTGGCGGCACGACATGTAGACGCGGCGCCGGTGCTAGTGGTGATCAGCACACGCGACCGGCCGAGTCCGGAGGCCCGCCGTGGTCACCACGCGGGGTCGATGTAGTTGTGCGTTGCTCCCGAGTCGACGATGATGTTGACGCCGTGCCTCGAGATCATACCGACGAGGTAGAGAGAATGAGCACCACGCATCGGGAGAGTCGGGGTCCCCAAAGTGAGGACCTTCAGATCGGCTCCTCTTTGACGCCCGCTAGTGGAGCGCTTGTCGTGGTCGTCGTTGTAGTCGCTGAATATTGTGATGTCGAAGAGATGCTTGCACTTGTGACCCCGTGAGAACGGCTCGTCACGCTTGAAGCAGTCTCCAAATTTTGCGCCGTTCCGACATCTCCTCCGGTGTCACCGCTTGAACGGCCGAAGTCGTTCTGCCGCCGACGGGGCGCCTGGGGGCGCGCCGCAAGGACAGGGGCGCAGGGCCCCGCCTTTGCCTCGTGGCCGGCTTGCCGGTGTTGAGAGGATGGCGAGGCGTCGCTCATACGCCCGGCGAGACACATGGCTGCCTCCATGTCCTTTGGGTTCTACATCTCGACGCCCTGTCTTGAGCGGTTCGCCCAAGCCCGCCGTGTAGATGTTGACTTGCCGCCGGTCGCCGAGGTTGCCCGCACGCGCCACGCGTGCCGAAACTCGCCGGTGTACTCATCGACACCGCCGTCTTCCTTAGTGATGCCAAAAAACCCACCGGATTACGCCGCTCACCGGGCCAAGCGCTGGTTGACATATTGAGCAAAGCTTGCCCAATCTGCCACCGGTTTCTCCCGACAGCCGCATGTACCATTGCTCGTGCTCCTCCCGTGAGATGATAGGAAGCATACCGACTTGTTCTCAGAGTCGGGCGTACCTTGTCCCCTCGAAGAATTGTTCACAGCGGTTGATCCATGGGAGGGGATCCTCCTTGCCATCGTAGGTTGGGAAGGACAGCTTGTACAAAGGGAGTGAGACCCCGAAAGGTGTCGACCGTAGGGGTTGGAGGGGGGCGCGCATGCGCCCCCGGGATGACGCGACACCGCCGGGCGCCGGCCGTGGCTTCAAGTAGCACTTCATCGTTCGCGCCGATCGGCCGCGGTGACTTGATTGTCCCGTTCTCGCTTGCCATCGGTCCGCCTCTTGATGAAGTCGCGGGCCGCTGCCTCGAACATTGCCCTCATCTCGATCTCGGCTTCACGGAGTTGTTGACGGTGTTTAACCGTTGCTAGATCATCTCCGAGAAGATAGAGACCCTATCATCGATCTTGTCCATCCCGAATTGATCTTGGCGACCTCGTCTGCCAAGTTCTTCAGCAGCGTCTTGGATTCGTCGTCCATGGTGGTGGGTGGATCGTAGTGGTCTCCGGATACCACCGCCGGGTTCCAGGATAGATTGGGCCGGAACCGACACGTCGATTGGGGAATTTGGAAGGAGGAGAGGAGGATGGGGCGGCGGGCGATGGTGGCGGGCGGCGTGGCCGCGCCGGGCGGCGCTGGGGCGGCGTGGGCGGCGGGCGGCACGGCAGGAGGAGGGGGCGGCGCGCTTGGAGAGGAGGAGCAAGGAGATTGGGATAAAATTTTCTTTATTGCTTGTTACCCCGAAAGATTACATGCACCCTTACTTATATAGCCCGCTAGTGGGACTTGTATCTCAAGTAATCTCTCTAAAGGTTTCCTTATAGATTGGAATACCTTTTACAAGCATGTCCTATTTATTTATTTCCTAATAAGGGTCTCCCTTATGGATGAGATATATCCCCTTGCACACCAAAACACCTAAAGATAATCCTAGATATTTTCCTTCCTTTTCTCCTCCGAATTAGTTGCCAAGAATCCGCGGAAGGGAGGGGACGGAGGCGGGCGGCGCGCGCGCCAGCCCCGGGGGCAGCGCGGCGCTCCTTGGGCCTACGGGCCCGTCCCTTCAGGGCCCTATTTCTGGATCATGACAAGCCTTTTAGAGATTGCCGTGCAATTAGTTTTCAAATGTAAAGCTACAATTTTCATCCATCCTGTGAGTGCAAAAGGAAAATAGGATTTGCATGAGAACCGCCCAATGCATTCAATCCTAGAAATCCTAGAGAACTGACATATGGGTGAAAACCGCAAATCGAACCCCACTGCGGCGCCGTCGTGCCTAAGCTAAGTCGCCATTGCCAGGCGCACCACACTTCATTTGGGAGGCCGCGACCCCGAGCTACCACTTGTCGGGCGACCGGGCGGTCCGAGCCCCCCCCGCCAAGCAACCTCCGCGCAACCCTCGGTCCCGCCTTGGGTGGTCGGGCCCGTCGGGCGGCCGCGGCCCGCCACGCGCCGGGATGTGAACCCCTCGCTGCGCTCTCCGCCATGGTGACACGCCGAGCCCACTAGAGTCTAGAGCTCCCGCCGCCACCGCTCCCTATCTCCCTCGCGCCCCATCGCCTCCACCTCTCTCGCGCCCAACTCTCTCGCCCGTGACGGCCGGGGCCCCGCCGGGCAGCCGCCGCCGCCCCGCCCCGCCACCGCGCGCGTGGCCGGGTCACCACCTCGCACCTTCACCCGCACCGCCGAGGTCTCCGCCGCCTCGAAGTCTCTACCTTGCCGCCGGCGAGCCCCCGCCCTGTCGGCGCGGTCCTCGCTCAAGTACGCTCTCGCCTCCGATGCTTGTCTAATAAAAAACTTTTAAAGTAGGTAAAAATAGAAAATATGGTTCCACTGTTTTTATATAAATTATAAGACATTCCAAGAATGTTGGAAAATCAAATCATCTCAAGTTTGACCAAAATTATAGAGAATTTTAAAACTTATGACATCAAATAGATATATTATTATGAAAATATATTTAACAAAGAATCCAATGCTACTTACTTGACATTCTAAATGTTATTATCTTATCGTATAAATTTAGTCAAATTTGAGATGCTTTAACTCTCCAAGATTCTTGGAATGCCTTATAATTTGGGATGGAGGGAGTAGATTTTTTTGAGCAAAATGTTATTAAGTTATAGATTTATCATGTGTTGCATGCCTTATTGCGTTTAAATCATATTTTACTATCGTATTTAAATTGTTCTCACAAAAATTATAAAACTCATACAATAATTATGATTAGTTAAGTTGTATCTCCCATAAAATTTTCATATGTCCAAAAGAGATGTTTGGTGCACCACCTTTTATTCCTTGGTTTTGTTTATTTAAGCTTTTAAATTTGATAGATGTTTATATTAGGGTTAATATATATTTCTCTATGTGTTCTTGTGCTACATGTCGACTAAGTTTAGTGTTACTTAACTCTGTTTGGTAGTAATTTTATGCTTAGCATGTTGCTTTGTCTTTTGCGCGTGTGTTTAAGCGTAGTTAATCAACCCACAAGATCTTTCAGAGAGGATGAGAATTGGGTCGAGAACGCTTAGTTACCCTTGTTCACCGCGACGATGTACGTGTTGCTTGTCCTTTCGTGCTTGTAAGTATCCCTGTTATGCTTGTTTCACTTAAGCATGCATTGCATGTTGCATTTCAATTAGGAACGACGGTAAACCGATGGATCAACTAATGGATCGATGCCGGCATCAAGCGAGAAAATGGAGTAATGGTGAGCAGTCCTGAACATGATGCATGGTGGTCGTGTTCCCAAGATGGAGAGGTACTAACTTTGTATATGATACAAGTTTACTCAGGCAAACCCATGTACATAACCCCTATTTTTACAAGCACTTATTATTATGTGGTTTGTGCATTAAGTTGTAGGCGTTGCTTGAAACCCACATGCATAATATTCTATCATCTGAGTCCTACTAGTATGACAGAAATCCTGTAGTGTGCCATGCTATGGGGCTTACAATAGAAGTCGAGTGGTGGACGGTCACTCGTAAGAAATAGGTGATGGTTATACTGTCATTACTATTGCATGGACTTGAGATACTGGATAATAATTAGAGATCGGGCGAGACTACGGACTTGATTGTGGATTTTGTTGGGCGACAGAGTGAGGCTCTGGTTGCATTATTCCCGCATGTGTCGATTAAGGATCGTTTGTTGGTGGCCATGTGACAAGTTTGAAGGTACCGACATATAACAGAGACCCGAGTTATTTGATCGTGAAGCTTAGGGTCCCTTTGGTTGGGCTTTCCAACCTGCTTTTCTTTACAATAGCCAAAAGCCAATCCAAGGGCTCGAAAACCAAATATGCTTTGGCCTAAACACAGCTTTCACTCTAGTACAAATTGAAAAGCAGCCCAAACCCCGTTTTTTCAAATGCTTTTGGGTAAAATTACCACACCCGCCACTGATTACATAGTACCGGTTCGTTCGTTTGTTTCTCGCGAGCGGCGTTCTTCCTCCGTTCGTCGCATCCTCCACCGCGTACCTCTTTCCCTTTCCCCTCTAGCGGCGGTCGTGGTCCCGGGCGGGCAAGCTCCCGGCGACGCACCTCTCGGCCGCCGCACCCTACGCGGGCGAGCCCCGACGACACGCCCTCCGCCATGCCCCAGCGGGCGAGCCCTACGACATGCCCCTCCACTCGCCACTCCCCAGGCTAGAGAGCCCGACCGTGCGCCCTCCGGCCGCCGGCACCCCAGCGGCAAGCTCCCGGCCTCTCCTCATGGCGCGAAGCGGTTCCTCCGGCCTCTAGCGGCAGGGGGCCGGGAGGCGGCGCCTTTGCTGTAGACCGACGTGGCAACGGGTGGAGGCGAGCGTGTCCACGGAGTCGATGGCGAACTCCATCCCGGCCGCCACATATCTTTTCTCCCGAGCTCGGCGCAAGCAAAGGAGCAATGGGCACGCTTCACCCGGCGAACAAAGGCGTGTGTGCTTCCTCGTGACCGATGAGTTCCACATCGCCGCGAGCGGGTCCGGCCGCTGGGTCTAGCCTCACCTTCGAAGTCGCGGGCAAAAAACGGAGATCCACTAGCCTCACCTTCAAGGAGGAGAAAGGAGATGTAGCTTGGTGTGTCCATGACACGTGGGGCCCGCTTGTAAGTGGAGGGATTTTTCCAAAAGCCACAACAGCTCAACCAACCAGGCTTCCAACCATCCTACATCAGCTTTGCTAAAGCTACTTTTCTAAAAGACACAACCCGCAACAGCTTTTTCCAAAAGCCACAACCCAACCAAACACACCCTTAGCATCTTCCTACGACTCAGGGTCCCTAAAAAGTTTATTGGAGTGTTACGGTAACCATTCAAGGAGTTGTTAGGAGGCGGGGTATGTCGATGGTAAAAGTTATGAGGGGGAAACTTGTCGCCGCTCGGTGGTGCGGGCCTCATAGGGTGGGTTACCTAGGATGGTTGGGTTCTTTTCACACATAGGTCGTATGATCGAAACAGTTTGCCTAGTACTTGCTCCTTCCGTAAGTATGGGCGTGTGTTTGGGATTGGACAACTGGATGTACATCGATTTCAATCGCCACCCTCCTCGGATATGGATAGCACATGTCGTATCATTGTCGCCGTAGTTGATGCAACTGAACATGGAGATGACGATGAGGCTTATGTCGAATGATGAAATATGCTCGAAAGTGCTTATCACATGCTTGAGAATAATCTTGACGCTTACCTAAAATGGTTACATAATGAACTTGATGTGACGGCTAAAACTTCGAATATAGGGATTGCACTGTTAGTAATGCTTCTCTGCAAAAAACAACTAAACAACTAGCCAAATATCCCCCGCATATCCTTGAGAGTCGGGAGACTACACCCACCTAGTCGGGTAATTAAGTCCCGCGAGTACATTGTGTACTCGGGGTTTTATTTCCCCGTTGTAGGTAGCAAGGTGGATGCCAAAGCTAAATGTTGATGTGTATGATACCTCCCGTGGGCTCGGTGAGGCTTCCTTATATCACCTTGATTGTAGAACTTTTATTCTTACATATATAATTCTACTTCAATTCAAAATTGTTTCATGTTTGTTGCTTTTGTAAAATGGCCTTTATTTTGTTGCCTTCATCAATACGTTTTGAAATAACTCTAATTTTGTAATCATGAGATGTATCAAAAGGTTAAGAATGGTGTAATTTTTCATTCAATTGTTTATATTCCTGGTGAAAAACGTGGATTTTTGAGTTCTCCCGTGTACTTTCGACAGATTACTGAGTTTAATTTGGTCTCCTCCTGTATACATAGTGTTAAATGGCTGACAAATACACTTGAGGTTAGGTTAAATTTGGCGCTTCTGCCACAACGAGCAAGGAGGGCGCCGCGCGGTTTTTGTGTGGGGGTGGAACAGCCCGGCGAGAGCCTCCCATCTCCAAAGAAGTGGCAGCGGCGGGGATGTGAGGAGAAGGGGTTGGAACACCCAACATGTGAATTGTGAATACTTTTTTTTTTCCAATATTAAATCTGATTTGACCAAATATAATAACCATTTTTCAAAATACATATATGTGTCTTATTCCAAATTATGGGTAAATCATAAATAACCTTAAAAAACATGGGCAAGATCACATGGGCATATTTATCCTTTGGCTTAAAAGTTAACACTTATGGGAGGATGATGGAATAGGGGGCAAAGGGTGCTTCGTTTTAAAAATGCAGAAGCAAAGTCACAAAGTTCAAAAAAAAAAAAAACAGAAACAAAATCATAGTATCGATATGAAATAGGGGCATGAATGCAAGAGCCCTAAAAATAAACGCACTTATCACTTTCTTCAAAAATTTTTAAAAATAAAGTTTAATCAATGTAGATGAAAATAGACTAATATATATAATAAATATCATTATATTTAACATGTAATATATTGTTATAATAAATATATTTGGAGATACAAATATTGATATTATTTTTTAAACTTAAGTTAAATTTAGAAATTTTAACAAAAAAAAGGGATATAATTTTTTTTTTGAGAAGGGATATAAATTTATTTTAGAACCGAAAGAGTACACCAAATTATGCACTGACAGAGTACGCCGCAGCCTCCTTTTCCAGAACGAGCCGACTCGCGGCTATATATTTTAATAGTACTACTATATAAGTTGTCTAAGAATCCTGGTCCCACTGCCGGACCCATGGAGCCTCTTGGTGTGGCACAATTCGTATAACGGTGTCGACTTGAGTTTAGTCCGGAAAGTGGGGTGGTGTTGGAGGGAGTGTGACTATATATTACCCATTAACAGCCTCCCACATATCACAGCTTTCCCTGTCTCTTTCCCAGAACAAGACGGGGGGCCAAAGCGGAAGCCATGGAAGCACTAGCAGCCGGATGGGAACAGCAGGTAATATTCATTCCAAATCTCTCCCTCAGCTTTTTTCTTCGTGATTATTCGCGTCTCTCTCATGGAGTGTCTCCTCACCTTCAACTCTGGGATGGCCATCATCCGGTCGCAAGGCGGTGTGATGGCCATCATCCGGTCGCAAGGCGATATGATAGCCATTGCCTTACTCTGGGATGGCCATCATCCGGTCTCAAGGCCATATGAGGATGATCGAGCACCTGCTGGCTCGTCCACGAGAGGGTGGCTCAAGATCGCTGTGCGGATCTTGACGACGCTGCTCACCTTCGCTATCGCCTACAGAGTGTCGGCCGTCATGCCACCGACGGTGGCGGTGCTTGTCTGGCTCATGGCCTCCACCACCATTGCCGGCGGCTTCTTCGCGTTCTTCTTCTACAAAGGAGAAGTGATTCATCGATCTTCCCCCGGCCGTGCGACTAATTGAAGTTATTATTTGGAACACTTACTATAGGGAGGTCCCGTGGATCGTAGTGCTTGTAGATGTCCATGTCCTTGATGATCTCCATGCTGAGCGGCTTCCTCGCCACGTTCCGGCGGAGGTAGAACGTGACGAGCTCCTCGTCGGTCGGGTGGAACCGGAACACAGGGAGCACCACGTCATCTTCCTCTTCGCGGCGACGAGGAGCGCCTCTCCGTCTCTCTTCACCTTGTCCATGCTTATTACTTCTCTTCCAAACTCCTTGGCAACCATGATCGATCGATCTTTCTACTTGTGTACCCATATCAAATTTGTCCCGTGGTACAAGTACGTCCCCGGCTGCAGCCATGGTTACCTGTCTGATGCTGTGCCAGTGGATGACAACGCCCTCGGTGTGGAGCGCGTTCTTGAGCTCGACGTGCATGGTGTCGCCGGCCCGGGCGCGGATCGTTGGCCCCGGGAACTGCCCGTTGTATACTATTAGTCGTAATAATCATTCCAGATCTACGAGCCCAGATTTGAGCATATATACGTGAGTTAATTTTTGTTTTCGTTTTCTTTTTTTTATTTATTTATTTGGGCCCAGGTCCAACGGGTGGTGCAAAGCAGCGAGCGGCCGAGCAACAGCGCTCAAATAATGGAATCATCATGGTCATGGAGGAGGGCCTGCTGCCAATCGCTGAAGCCGCTAAGTTTCCAGGTAGGATGCAAAATCCATTTTTGGGCCCAGTGCATGTGCACCCCCACGTCCACTTCATGAATTTTTGTCTAAAATCACTGTTTTCCTAAGGCAACGCTTCCTCCCTCCCTAAATAATAATAATAAAAAATATCTAGAATTGTCCTAAACAAAACTTTTAAGTTTTATCAAATTTATAGAAAAAAAGAGTCCCAGAACAAAACTAGTATCACTAGATACACCAAAATATTTTTATAATATATGCCCATTTGATGTTTGATGTCATATAAACAGTTGTGATGTTTTTTATTAATTTGATCAAATACATAAAAATATTTGCTTTAGGAAATTCTAGGAATTTATTTATTCACATACATAGATAGTAGCTGAGGAATATATTAAGGTCTCGTTTGACGGGTCATCCGGCTTTGGCTTCTCGTGCCTCCTTGCAAGGAGCTCTACCAAATGACCACCTAAAAACAACTCCTGGCAACGAGTCCAAAGGAGCTGGAACCGTTTGTATTGGAGTCAGAGCCGCAGAAATGTGGCTCCTTTTTGGCTCCTCCTCACAACCTAATACAAATTAATTGAACACTAGAAATACAAAATTGTACAAAGAATAGTGATAAAAAATTATAATACATTTCTTTAACATAAAAAATATGATGTCATCTATTATCTCATCAAATTTGAAATTAAAATCAAACTTATATACGGATTAAAAAAATTCGATAAATAATTTGAAGAATAAATGAATCGAATATTAGTTTAGGGGGTTATTTGTACATTGCCCAAACTTGGAGGGAGTAATTTGAACTTTTCCCTAAATAAAGATGAACAGTCCATACTGATTTTGATGTATTCTAAAATCGTACATAGTTGTTGATTACTCCCAACATATCACTGTTTTCCTAAGGCAACGCTTCCTCCCTCCCTAAATAAATTAATCTCTAGAATTGTCTTGAACAAAACTTTTTAAGTTTTATCAAATTTATAGAAAAATGAGTCTAAAAAAAAAAGTATCACTAGATACACAAATATATTTTTTATAATATATGTTCATTGCTTCATTTGATGTCATAAACAGCTGTGATGTTTTTATATAAATAATTAAATATAAATTATCATAAAACTATCACTGAGTCGTTTTTGCCAAACATTTACAAAATGGCTTCAGCTTTAACAGAGAAGGGTCGGAGCCCTTTTAGGAGGGTCGGAGCCCTACCAAAGGGGCCCAAGTGTTAATGAATATTCATTATTGAGTAAAATGCACTCAGCGTCCTCAAACTTTCAGAGATCTCCCATCCGCGTCCCTCAAACTATAAACGACTATCTGTGATCCCTCGATCTATTGGGCCGACGCGCACCAAAGTCCAAAACTAGCCATGTCAGCGCCCAATAGCTGACATGGCCGTGCCACGTTGGCAGCCAGACATCATGGCCATGAAAACTTTTCAAAGAACACCCTGCGCAGTCCCATGACTGACCGAACCGGAACAAAAGGCGGAAGCCGCCGGAGCCTCCCGCTCGTGTTGCCAGCGCCGATGGCGTGCCTCTTTTCCTCTCCTCCAATTGCAACCGCTCCTTTGTCCAAGCGCCATGCTCGCGATTGGAGCAGGCCCGGCACCGCACGTGGGAGGCTGCCTGAGCCAGAGCAAGGCCAGGTGGCGCGTGCCGCGGGGCGAGCGCGCGTACGAAGGCGGAGCAGGGTGCCGAGCTAGCAGGCGGCGTGAGCGACTGAGCGGGCGCACGCGTGCAGGTCGCGAGGAGAAGAAGCGGGGCTTGGTCGCGGGGCCCAACCGCGGCGCGTGGAGTGCGCGGGCCGGAGACGGCACCGGGACGGTCATCATGAGCGCGGCGATGCCGGAGCTGAGCGAGTGTCCAGTGAGGATGAGCGAGCGGCGCAGCACGTCCCGCAGCGTCTCTGTCTCCAGCTCCAGGATGAAATTGACGGCTGAGAGCAGGCCGTGGTGCACGTAGCCGCCGTCGAACATCTGCATCTATGCGGCTACAAATTAAACCTGTCAAATCTCGCATGCTCATGGAATTAATGGCTAATTGCCGATTGCTCATGGAATTAATGGCTAATTGCCGATTGCTCGCAAGCTGAACGAGGGGCAGGGCAGGCAGTAGTTACCCGCACCTTGTAGTCGCGTTGCGCACGAGGTTGAGGCCGCAGATCTCGGCGGGCACGCGTTGCCGACGTCCTCGTAGGTGGCCTGCTTGAATGCTTGATGATGCCCCTGTGGTATGTGCGCGAGGTTGTTGACCACGCGATGGCAGGCACAAACACGTGCTCTACGGACGCCGCCCGCCGGGGCCGGACTCGAGCGCTGCGGCGATGCCCAGGAGGATGGCGGCGTCTGCGTGAGATCCGGTTCCGCGCCGCGCGTCGTGGCCGCCAGCACCAGTAGACCAGCAGCAGCGGAGCGCGGCGTCGACGCAGGTCAGTGAGGCATCTATGATCGCGGAGAATGGTCGCCCTCCCTTGATGCGCTCTGCTCGTTCTCGCCGTGGCCGCCATTGTTGGCTCGCCCGAGCTCCCCTGTGCACCGGCCCGGCGCTCCCCTAGCCCTGCTCTATTTGTTCAAGGAGAGAAGGAGCCAGAAGTGAGAAAGAGAAATGAGATAGGTTTTTTTTTAAAAGTTTCCATGGCCACGTTGACGGACTGCCATGGTGGCATGGCCACGTCAACTATTGGTGCTGATGTAACTAGTTTTGGACCTTCAGTGCATATCAGTAATAGATCAGGGACCTAGACAGTCGTTTCTATAGTTTGAGGACGTAGATGAGAGGTCCCCAAAAGTTTGAGGACCCCAGTGCATTTTACTCTTCATTATTCATCGATTCTCTTCTTTTAATGTTGGCCTAAGTCAAATTATTTTAAATTTTTAGAAAAGAGCACCAATTCCCTAAAAAAAAAAAAGAAAGAAAAAAAGAGCACCAATATTTATGAGACCAAAATTACTAACACCAGATATATCAAAAAAAT
The DNA here is from genome assembly GCA_015847255.1 of Hyparrhenia diplandra. NCBI lineage: Eukaryota > Viridiplantae > Streptophyta > Magnoliopsida > Poales > Poaceae > Hyparrhenia > Hyparrhenia diplandra. The sequence goes on along the minus strand of JADLZK010007034.1, from coordinate 1,343,426 downwards.
ATTTTCATAATGTATTTATTTGATGGCATCAATATTGTTATCATTTCATACAAAGTCAGTCAAACGTAAGATAATTTGATTTAGGTTAATTCTAAAAATTGATTTATTTCGAAAAAAAATGTACTATAATGAAAGTATGGATTGAATAAACGTAAAAAAAAACCTAAACTACTCCCCTCAAATTTGGTCAATGTCTAAATAACCCCTAAGCAAACATTTGGTTTGACAACTATCTTAGCTGGTCTAATTTACCCATTAATAAGATTTCTCTTTTCTTTTATTTATGTATGAGTTGACTTTTAATTCCGAAAGTGGTGAAGTGATAGTGGACATCATAATTTAAATTTCAAAACATAATAGATTTCAGCATGCCATGCGCTTTAATACAAATTAATTGAACACTAGATTGAACAAAGCATAATGATAAAAAAAATCATAATACACTTCTAATATGTTGTCATCTATTATCTCATCAAATTTGAAATTAAAACCTAACTTGTATGTGGATTAAAAAAGACGATAAATATTTTTGAAAAGTAAATGAATGGAATATTAGTTTAGGGGATTATTTGTATATTGCCTAAACTTGGAGGAATTAATTTAACTTTTCCTTAAATAATGATTTTTAGACAGTCCATACTGATTTTGATGTATTCTAAAATCTTACATAGTTGTTGATTACTCTGATCAACATATCTAAACTTAATAAAATTAGTTTTTGTTTTCCAAAAACAAATGCAGGTCATCGATGTCAATGACACCACAGCCGATCAGCTCGAACAGCGAAAGAAAAGTTGGCCCAACTTAAACCAATAGAACCTGCACTTGATTCTCCGAGAGAACACCTGTCCACGTCAGTCAAAAATATTTACTGCGGTTAGATCTCGGTGTTTGTGTGGCTGTGATTTAACGGATCAGCTTCTAATCCTCTGGCTTTTCCTGCGCTCTTTTTGGCTTCTACCCGGGTCCCTCTCTAACTCCTGTTGAGATCGTGCTCAACCTACCAACTGCTTCCAGCTTCTACTGTTTACAAGGAATACCTCGGCTTCTACCCAATCTACCGAACCCACCGTTTTTTAACGCTGCCTCCTTCCTTACCTCGTTCCCTCCGCGCCCGCCTCCGTCCCAGCCTCCCTCTCTCCCCCCGTCGCCTCATCATCTGCACTTCCGTGTTCCGTCAAGGCTGCTGCCGTCGTCGGTCCCCTCCGCCCTAGGCAGCCCCGGGTGGTCCTCGTCGCCCGGCGTCGAACCTCCGGCCTTCCTCCCGACGCATCCATTGCTGTGCTCCAGGTTCCTGCTGCTGCCGTCCCTCAGCCCCCGCCGCCCAGGCAGCCCCGGGTTGGTCCTCGCCGCCCGGCATCCAGCCTCGAGCCCGCCTGCGCCGACGGATCCATTGTTGTGCTGCAGGTTTCCTTCTTGCCTGCTTCGCCGCGACTTCGTTGTGTTTCATCTCCACTGTCTCGCAATTTCTTGCTTATCGTGTTGCCTTCTTGCTTTCAGGTGTTCCTGCCGTGGGGAAATCGACGTGGGTGGTCTTTCTTGTCGCCCCGCAACCCTAGTCCGGCTTGTTTCCGTGCGATTTGTGAGCCGCCCTCGCCCCCTCGGTGTGTGTTGCTCTGTTCTTCTTCTCTTTTTAATTCCGCGGCGTTCTCTGCAAATCATGTTTTGGTGCCTTGCCTGTCCAATTCAACCATGGCTTATATGTTTTGTTGTTGCCCTCAGGTTCTTCAGTGCCTATACGCTGCTTCTCCCTCCTTGTTACGGGGTTCTCTGCTGACTCCCATCTGCTTGGTAAGTGTTTCGTTGCATCTAGCACTTGCACATGCTCCTGTACACCTGGTTCGATGGTAAAGAAAAGGTCGGTTTGGTTACCAAAAAGATAAACAGGGGGAAAAAAATGGTCTGTTCGACCTGGATTCATGGTCGTTCTCAATGAATTTGCAAAACATGATTTTTTTCTCCTACCTGTATTCATTCGGTCGATACAGTTTATGCACCTGTGTCGATGGCATCAGTGACCATTTAATCGTTCTTAACAATTGTTAGGATACACGTAAAAAAAAAAAAACAGGTAGTTAGGATGGTTTTGTTAGGATACACGTAAAAAAAAAAAATTTGTTAGGATGGTTTCAGTTAGTTTATGCACCTGTGTCGATGACATCAGTGACCATGTAATCGTTCTTAACAATTGTTAGGATACACGTAAAAACAATTGTTAGGATGGTCTTGTCAGGATACACGTAAAAAAAATTTGTTAGGATGGTTTCAGTTAGTGGTTCGACAACTTTGCTTAGTGTCAATTAATGGTCAGATAAAACTGTAAATAGTTTTACCTGTATTGTCACTGTAAGCAGCTATTCCCAAATTTAGGGGACATAAACAGAGCAGCTTATCACTCAGATTACCTCAGATTTGAACCAGTTTTCTCGCTAATGGTTTCCTGTCCTATTTTGCTGCTACACTGTGCGGCTACCGTGGGAAACCAGGCTTCTTCCCTGTCTGCTTTCCCCGGTGCATTCTACGCACCTATTTGATCTATGATTATTCATGTCTATGTTCCTTCTTTACACATTGTGCACATTGTGTTGGTTACTCAGAAAATTAGTGAAGTCATCGTTTCTTTCCTACTCTTTATTTTGGTTCTGTGCACTATGATCCTTATATGCTCGCTTTGATGTGACAACAACATCTATTTAAGATACAATGTAACTGACCGTTTTTCGGCACAGCTACTCTAATTAAATTTGTTAAAAAAATATCATGTCATTTGGTTTTCTAATATGTTGTATCTTTCTGTAGTCTTCACAACTGATGGAAGTTCCTGTCCATGGCTATACGCACCACGCATGTATGCCATGCTTCCCATACTTAAGCTATTTTTTTGCTGCTCTGTTTATGTCCCCCTAAATTTGGTTAGCTGCTTGTTTTCCCTGTATGTTACTTTACAGCTGAGGAGACAGTACACGTTGCGACCTCCTCTTCAGCCCCTGAAGCTACAGTTCATATAGCCACCTCCGCTTCAGCTGTACCTACAGGCCACCGCGCAGCGCCATGTACGTGTTGTTATGCGGTTAGGCCACTTTATAATAAATTATGTATGTATGCTTCTCACCTCGTCCTTGTTGCGTTGTGACTGTCTAGACCAGCCACTCAATTGAACCAGGCAGCATCTTCTACGCCCTCCCGTGCCTCGCGGCGTCGTGCAAGGCCACGTATGTATCTAAGATGAACTCGCTCATGTGCCTCCCTAGAAAACCCTTTCCTTGACTCCGTGGCAACTCTTCTAATCAGGAACCAGCCCATCCTATGTCATCCAAGATTCTAATCCGTCTACCTCAAGGCAAAAAAGGCGGCGCCTGCTACAGCAGCACCGTATGGTCTGGGGAGGTGATGATGCTTCTTTCTCTGGTTGTGCTCATTGGATTGGATCCTTTTTCCAAACAAGAGTGCTCACTTCTTCACACTACTTACTGGCAGGCGCCGCGCATGTCCATAGTGCGGACTTACAGTGTGGTCAGTTTGATGACGCCTTTGTAGAAGCACTGAAAGGTTTGTCCAATTGTTTTTCTATACTTCACAAAACAGTTTTTCTATACAGATTTATCTCATCCTAACTCTAGATCAATATGCCAGTTTCATATCCTGGAAGATCATATCATGGAGCTCCTTCACATCGATGCTCTGATTGCCATGCTATCTTTTTTTTTGGGTAGCCGAAAGCGTTGGCAAGACATCGCGCCATAACTCGGCATTACCCATCTATAATAAGTGCTGTAGAGGTGGAAAGGTCGTTATACCACCATTTCCACCCGTCCCGAGCCTTTGGCATCCTTGGCTACATTTAATGGTGGGCCTGTTTCCAACAAATTCATGAAGAATATAAGGCAGTACAATTGCCTCTTTGCCTTTACATCCATGGGAGCAAATATAGACCGCACTATGAATGATGGGCGGGGTCCTCCAAGTATTTAAAAATCTGTGGGCAGGTTCATCATCGCATTGGTTCTTTGCTGCCCTCAGATGGTGCTACTCCCAAGTTCATACAGTTGTATGTCTATGACACTTTGCAAATGAAGTCCGAACAGAATTCGCTTCATTAGACCGTGGAGATACTCATACTTCCGATCTTGATCCGAGTATAGTCCAGTCATTGATTGCCATGCTTGATACACACAACCCTTTAGTGAAGCAGTTTCAGGACAGCAAGGGACAGGCTAGCAGATGGTGATGTTGAGGACTTTGTGATTCGGATTGTCGGTCCTCGAGATGGAGACCCACCGCAATATAGCCTACCTTTCTGAGATGAACTTGCAATGCTTGTTGTTGGGGATTTTAGCTGCGAATCATTTGAGCGAGATATTATAATTCAAACATGCTCAGGTCATTCGCAGCATGTGTGTCGACCATGCATCCAAAATACATGGCTCTCCAATATCCTCTGCTTTGTTTCCATTTGCCGAACGTGGTTTCCGTTGGCGTTCTTTACAATGGTGTGACAGCGAAGATAACTCTTATACAAAGGTTACAATGCAGGATTATTTCTGCTATATGTTCCACTACGTAAAAGACCAACCAAATCCATATCTTAATTATGGGGCCCTTTCAAGTCAAGCTAAGGTCGATGCCCGTGCAGCTATTGATGAGAGCAGGCTTAGGTACATAATAGACAAGCGGTGATATACGGATGGAAACTATTCGGGGTATTTGTGATGCGGTAAGCAAGGGAGCAAATGAGGGCAAATCGAAATGGGTAAAATGACTATTTTGCCAGCCTCTTACACTGGTGGTAGACGTTACATGATTCAGAATTATCATGATGGAATGGCTATCCGCCGTGAATATGGCCCTCCTGATTTCTTTGTTACTTTCACATGCAATCCTAAATGGTTGGAAATAGCTGAAAGTTTGTTTGAACCTCAGGACGAAACCTAATGATAGAGCTGAGATCATTGTTAGGGTCTTCAACATCAAGTTAGAAGAGCTTCTTCATGATATCAAAAGTGGTGCTGCTTTTGGGCCATGTAATGCAAGTATGTCTTAAAATATCTATCCTTTTCCTTCCAACCTGCTTGTTCTATGTCTAGACTTCCCAACCTTTTCGGTATATATCCAAACAAAATTTAAACATGTCCCGACTCCTTTTTTTGTGTGCCCGGTGCTTCATACTTGTGGAGTTCCAAAAACGTGGCCTCCCACATGCTCATATAATTGTATGGATCACAGCAGATACATCAAATCCTACTTGCTCCTATGATTGACAAGCACGTATCGGTGAGATACCAAATCCGGCAAGAATGATCCACTAGGCTATGCTCTTGTTGCGGAGCACATGGTCCATGGACCATGCGGCACAAAGAATCCTGTCTGTCCATGCATGAAAAAGGGAAAATGTTCAAAGTATTATCCAAAATCGCATCAAAGTGAGACCATTGTTAGTTCTGATGGTTTTGCTCTATATCGAAGGGCTAGCAATGACCTCTTTATCCAAAAAGGAGGCCACAAAATGGACAACACCTGGATCGTTCCTTACAATATGAATCTCCTCAAAAAATACCAAGCTCATATTAACGTGGAATGGTGTAACAAAACCATATTCATAAAATATCTATTCAAGTACGTGACCAAGGGGGCTGATTCAAGCAAGGTTTATCTGCAACCCGAGTAAGGAGGGGTGAATCGGCACCGTATGATAGCAAAGACTAATACCATCAATGAAGTCCGGGAATACCTTGATTGCGAGATACATCCGTGAGCAAGATGCATGTTGGAGAGTGCTTGGGTACGACATCCATAGACACTATCCTGCGGTTGAGAGAATGACGGTTCACCTTCCTAATGAAAATTATATAACCTATAGTGCCAAAGCTAGGATGGCCAAAATAGTGGATGCCGAATTCCTAAGGAGGACAATGTTAACACAAAGGTTTGTCTCGTAATCAATTCCATCCCGAGGCTAGAGCTCGACCTATCCTCAATTTCCTTCACAATGGAAATGGGACCAAAAGGGTAGGAGATGGGATAAACGTAAGCGACAACATGGGAAATTAGGCCGTCTACACTTTGTGCATCCATCTGCTGGTGAGCGATATTATCTTAGGATGCTACTGCTGCAGGTGAAGGGAAGCACCAGCTATGAGGATCTTAGATACCACAATCGATGTATCATCCAACATTTAAAGATGCATGTAGATCGCGTGGCTTACTTGGTGATGATCAAGAATGGTATAATGCATTTGACGAGGCTGCCGCATGGGCTACCTTCCGCACAATGCTTGCTGCTCTTTGTCACCATGATTCTCATTGTGAGGTTGGAGACCAAAACTCATTCTTTTGAAAAGGTTTGGCGTCACCGGCTGATGATATACAATATCAATATAGAGACGAGGATTGGTGACCCTAATTACCACCGGGCCGACGTCAATGCTCGAGATTACCTTCTTGATGAATTGACCAAAATATTTGCAGAGAGTGGTAAAGACATTAGTAAATATAAATTGCCGGAGAGAACAAATCCTTCCAATACACCTTTTTACAATCGCCTTGTTGAAGAAGAGCTTTCTTATCACTTTCGATCCTTCTTTTGATATAGATGATCCCACTTGCTTCCCTAAATGATGAACATACCCAAGCTTTTAGTCGTATCACGCATACCGCGAGTCTTAAACAAGGAACCGGGATTCTTCTTTATTTCAGGATATGGAGGCACCGAAAGACATATCTCCGGAACCGTATAGTAATGTACCTTAGATCACTGCAAAAAATTGTTTTGACTGTTGCTTCTTCGGGGAGTGGCTGCGCTGCCGCTGCCGCTGAGGGCGCACCGGCTCACTCAGATTTAGAATACCTTGTCGGCTAGAAGATGACACGAGCTGTGATATAGGCCGAGGCAGCATGCTAGGTGAGTTAGTTGAGCTAACAGACCTGTAATTTGGGACGAGGCCCTCATGACTAATAGAAAGGCCTTTGAGGTTGTTGATCGATCTTTCCGTGATATCCTCAAACAGTATGATCCAGCTGCTGCTCACATTCCCTTTGGAGGAAAAGTTGTCGTGCTAGGTGGTGACCTTAGACAAATTCTCCCTCGTTGTTGAAGGTGGCACTAAGTTAGATATACTCGATTCCACCATAATCAAGTCGCGGCTATGGTCACATGTGCAGATTCTTAGCCTTACTCGAATATGAGACTCTCTGCTTCGGGACCTGATACATACTCACGTAAAGAGATGGCGGATTTTTAGCAAATGGATATTGGATGTGGGTGAAGGCAAGGTGCCTTCTGTGGCAAGAGAAGGAGAAAATGAACCAAGTTGGATCAAGATACCGCATGATTTGTTGCTGTTTACTGACGGCGATAAACTTTCATGCATTGTTAACACTATGTACCCTGAGTTGCACAGGAAATTTTCAGATCCAGGCTATCTTCGAGATAGGGCTATACTAACACCTACAAATGAGCTCGCTGATGCAATCAACAATTATGTGGTCTCTTTACTTCCTGGGCAAGAGAAAGAATATCTTAGTTCTGATAGTATTATGAAGGAGAAGGGTCCGCACGAAGATTATGAAATGATGTACCCTCTAGAGTTCTTAAATTCAATTAGTGGAAACAATTTTCCACAGCATAGGTTATCTCTAAAACCAGGGGTCCCTATAATGTTACTTCTTGAAACCTAAATCGGCAGCGAGGCCTCTGTAATGGCACAAGACTTATAGTAACTTCTTTGGGAGACTGGACTATTGAAGCAAAGATAATGAATGGTCCACACGCAAATCAGACTTTTGCAATTCCTCGAATCATGCTAACTTTAAAAAGCACTAAGTGGCCATTCACTCTTCAACGGCGCCAATACCCAGTGAGAATCAGCTATGGCATGACAATAAACAAAAGCCAAGGGCGAGACATTGGCAACGTTGGCGTGTACCTGAGAGACTAGTGTTCACACATGGCCAACTCTATGTTGCTGTTTCACGTGTCACAACAAAGCACGGGCTTAAGATCTTAATCGAAGATGAAGAAGGCAATTGCACTGATGAAACCGTAAACATTGTCTACAGGGGAGGTCCTTGCTTTTCTGTCGTAGCCATGAAGGGAACTCAGCTTCCATTAGTCTTTTGGTTATTCCCTTACAAAAAAGAGCCAATCAAAGGGGTAGGGAGACAAAGAAAGAAAGAGAGGGGGGTTAACATGTATTTTGCTTTATATATAGTACTTCACAGGAAGATATCAACTTCACTTTCTATGTACTGCTCTTGTGCTTTCTGTGCCATAATAAAGTATGTATTTTGCTTTGTATTTGCTGTTCCACATCATATCTCTTAATATGATTTCCAACAAATGTGCTTATTCATCATGCATTCATGTGCACAGCCTAATTTTGTAAACATTAGCATTAACATATAAACATTTAAAGCTGTACAGTTCCACAGTTTGCAGGCACTATGGAGCGTTATGTCTTCCTTGACGGCGTCCGCAAAGGTCGTGGGAGGAACATTGTGACTGTTCTGTTCGGATGGTCCGGAAGTGGACTGTTACTGAAAATACTGGACAGTGCAGGCCTCTGTACATTGGTTTGGTCCTTGCAGATGCAAGGGTAAGTCTTGTTACACATAGCAGCCATCAATATAAAAATTAGCCAGGGACAAGGACAGTAAATACCTAATATATACTGTCTACATTTACAGGGAAATGCTATGTATGGCCAAATTCCACGCGAAATCATTGAGACCAAGGCACATCTTGTGGACATGGGCAGAGTATATCAGATTAAGAGAGTGAGGGTTGGCAATGCAAACAAGTTTTTCATGCCCTTTGATGGAACCTTCATGATACAGCTCACTGAATTCACCACAGTAGAGTTGGTCAGGAACCCTCCTGCAGGAATTCCAGAGATAGTGGTCACTTCAAGCATTTGGGGGTAAAGTTGTGGTGGTTTCATCTAAGCACCTACTTTTGGTTATCAACAGTTTGTCACTCCAAGCATTTGGGGTAAAACTGATCTCCCAGCATGTAAAATGGAAATGGAGCAAGTACGCCTCCATTTTACCTGTAAATTAGATGCTCTCTGAAAATCACATGTCAATCGCCATATATTCTACGAGATGGTACAATAGATGCATCCATTCTGATGCTCTCATCACCTATTGTTGGTTATCAAGAGTTTGTGCACCTTGACAACAACTAAATGGTCATGAAGTTTTTATATGTCTGCAACTTGAATGAAAAAAAAAACAAATACAAAGTGATGTTCTGCAGGCTACAAAAAATCTGGCCTACTTTATGCATACTTGCTTATTTACATTTGACCTTAATTTTATTATATGATATCGATCGCTGCAGGTTTTAAGAATTCTCGAATTTTTTTTTTTTTTTTTTCCACCACGAGGCACATTCCCCATTCCCATTCATGCAAACGGAAATACAAGAGTTGTTACAACTTAGACATCGAAAAGGAACAACAGACCCTAGAGAGGGGGAAAACAGACGTTCTACCCACTGTCTAACATCTTGCTTTGACGAAACAACAAAAAGACAGAGCGATAGTTCTAGAAACGGGTTTCAGATCGAGATCTCGCCGATTACGAAAACAAGTGACATGCCTCTATGGGCCGAGAAAAAAAGAGCAACAATCGAAAGATACTGCATACAAAAGTATTCCTCGAATTCGCACAATGAGAGATGATTCAGCTAGTCTTGCTCCCCATCTCCATCTTGGCTCGCGTCCTTCAGCTTGAGTTGCTCTCCATGGTTGGTTGTCCGATTGATGAAAATCTCCGTTGCCCGACCTTAGCATGTTGTTGACGCCTTCAATGATGTCAGCTCGCTCATCTCGGGGAGTAGACCTGTCGAGAATTGCAAAAGACTTGATGCATGACATATAATTTCCAGAGGGTTTTTAAGCAGTTTTCCATCGAAATGTGCCCTATTTCGAAAGCGGTCAAATAGACCAAATGTAAAGCTGCAATTCCCCAACAAAGGAAGTTCTTTATGATTTGGTAACCAAGTATCACACCAATCCCAACATTGTGAAAGGGAGTTTGGTATATTAGTAGCTCCAATGAACTGTGCAATTAGTGACCATATTGAGGTAGCCACGGGACAGGTAAAGAAATGTATGATCACAAGATTCAAATGAATCACGTAATTGACAGGAAGGGTCCCCTTTCCACTTCCTCTTTACCGGATTGTCCCCGGTGAGAATTGCATTTTTGGAAAGTAACCACATGAAATATTTTATCTTTTTGTGGAACTTTTCCTTTCCAAATTTTCTTGTAATTGGGACCGCTATCATTCTCGTGTAAGAATATTGTACAATGATTTGACGAAAAGGTGCCTTTGTCACCAAATTTCCAAGATATCCTCTGTCTTTTCATCGACAAATTAAAATTTGTGGCATCCTGCATGATTAGGTTCCAACAGACTTGTAATTCAATACTTAACCACCTCCTAAAGGATATGGATAAGAGATCGGCTTTAGCATCTGCTACCATGATATCTTTTTTTGATTGCTCAAAGTGAATAAAGTTGGTACAATTACGATAGTGGCTTATCATACAACCATGCATCACTCCGCAATCTAACTTCTTTACCATTTCTAACCTCTATCATCCTCCCATAAAGATAGAAGTTTTTAACTTTAAGAAGGTCATACCATATAGGAGAATCATCGGCCTTATGGGATACAAGGTATGAATTGTTTTATTTCTCTTGAGGTATTTGGCTTTGACTAATTGCTTTTGCCATAAGCCATCCTCCTTCTCAAGCCTCCACCACCATTTTGCTAATAAAGAGATATTAATTTTTCTGAGATCTTTAATCCCCAAACCCCCTTTTTCTTATCAACACAAATCGACCCATTTCACCAAGTGATACTTTCTCTTGGTGCGGCCTCCCGCCTAAAAAAAATTCCTTCATTTTTATCAAGACTCGTATAATTGTCCGGGGAGAGAAATATACGATAATTGGTAGATTGGGGCATTGTTTAGGGATGATTCAATAAGAGTTGCTCTAGCCGCCATAGTCATGGATCCTCCTTGCCAAACATCAAGCTTTTTAGCACTCTTTTTCCACCAAGGGGGCCCAATCACTTAAGTGTAGCCTGCTTGGGCTAATGGGAACACCTAAGTATTTAATTGGGAAATGCCCCAATTGACAATTGAAAATATCGGCATATTTGTTGCCAATATTGTCAAAGTCATTGATCATGATTACCTCACTTTTATTAAAGTTTATTTTTAATCCAGCATTGCCTCATACATGTAGAGGAGCAATTTCATGTTTCGCCCCCACAAGGTCATCTTTCAAGAAGACAATTGTGTCATCTGCATATTGCGAGAACACGTACTCCTCTTGGAATTATATGATCAACTAGTCCAGTGAAGAGATTTTTTCTTGTCCATTTTCAATCATTCCGGGTCGGACTATCTGCTGCAAAGTTGAATAGTATTGGTGACAAAGTGGGTCTCCTTGTCTAACTCCCTTGTAGCTTTTAATATATTGTCCAATTTCATCATTCATTTTGACACTTACCGTTTCCTCCTGTTAACACTTGGTTAATCCAGATTTCCATTTGGGACGTAAGCCTCTTAAGTCCATGTATTCCATTAAAAAGTTCCAATTCACCTTGTCATATGCCTTCTCGAAGTCTAACTTGAGAAGTATACCTGTTTGTTTTTTTCTTTTGGTCTCATGTATAATTTCATGAAGACACATGACTCCAGTTAGAATATTTCTCCCTTTAAGAAAAGCTGTCTGAACATTACTGATCAATTTGTCGACAAAATGGTTCAACTCTGATAGTTAGCACTTTGGTGATTAGTTTATATAATGAATTCAACAGGCAAATTGGCCTGAATTGTTGAATTCTATTTGCATCCTTTATTTTTGGGAGTAAAGTAATGATGCCATAGTTGAGCCTACTAATATCAATATTGTTGTTGTGAAAATCAGAAAAGATCTGAATAATATCATCTTTGACAATCAGCCAACTTTTTTGGAAGAACTCCACAGGGATTTTGTCCGGGTCCAGTGCTTTATTCTTTTCCATTTGGAAAAGAGCAGCTTTTATTTCGGTTTTCGAAGAAGGGTCTGCACAAAGTTTCATTGTCAACATCGGACAGGTTGTAATGATTAGCCCAAAGAGTTTGATTGAGATGGATATTTTGTTGTGGTACAGTCCAAACAAAATCACTATAGTATTCGAGTAGCATGTTTGAGAAGGTTGTCATCTCCTTCAATTATTTCTCCATCCTTTTCCAAAGTTATAATTGAGTTTTTCTTTTTCTACCATTAGCACATCTATGAAAGTATTTTCAGATATTACTGTCTCCTTTCAGGAGCCATGACTCATGGCTTCTTTGGATCCAAAGAATCTCTTCTTGCTCTAGGAGTTTCAAATTTTCACAAAGTACTTCATGCTTCCTTAGGACTTGTTCACCGGTAAGATCAGTTTGCTCTTCCAATTCTTCTAAATCAATTATTTCTTGTTGAATTTCCTTTCTTTTTCTTTTAAATTCTCCTTCTTTGGTTGAATCCCGACCTTTTGAAGAATTGTTTAAACAATTTCAGCTTTTTGCCGTACCTTGTCGAGGGCTGATTTGGCCCTACAAGGTTTTTACCCAAATTTTTTCCACTAAAGGGATAAAATCTGGGTTGGAGAGCCGATTAAGATCAAATTTGAATTGTATATGGTTTAGTTTCTTTGGAGATCCACACATCGTAATAAGTGGATTATGATCGAGATTTCTCTAGGAAGCTTCTTGATCAAAGCATGAGGAAAAATATCTTCCCATGTTTTGTTCATTAAGACTCTATCAAGTTTGACAAGTGTTGGTGGGTCCCGATTGTTAGTCCATGTATATAGACCCCCATTCATAATTAATTCTCTCAACTCAAGAAATGTATAATGGAGTTGAAGCTTTCTCAATGCTTAGAAATTTTCTTACAATTGTTTTTTTCCTTTGAGTATCTGATTAGATTGAAATCCCCTCCTATAATGTAGGGGTCAATACAATCATTACAGAATCTTGCTAATTCAGCAAGGAATTGGAATTTAAAGTCTTCTGGCAGTCCCATAAACCACTAGAAGGTTCCATTTTGCTTTTATCAATTTATCCTACGTATTGAGTCAAGAATAAAATCTCCTTTCCCTGAATGAGCTAACATCAAATCTATTTGAATTTGCACCTACTACAATGCCTCGATTTTCCTTTAGAGGGTATCCATTCCCAAATAAAATCTTGACTAAAATCAAATTTTTTCAATAAGGAAGGCTCACAATCTGAGACCATTGTTTCTTGTAGACCAATGAAGTCGAAAGTGGTATTGATGGATCAGATTATTAAGATATGTAGAGACCCCCTCGTTTTCGAAGGCCTCTACAGTTCAAAATAATCCATGTAACATTTATTTTTCTTTCTTTTCTTTTTTTGTCATGGATAAGGGATGAATAAATTGATCATCCTTATCCTCCTTGGACAAGCAAGGAATTCTCTTGTCTTGTCTCCCTTTTTTTTTTTTTTGCCAATCTTTGGAGAAATTTTAATTCTTCTTGTCCCCTTTTTCAATACCTTTTACTCGAGGTAAAACAACACTCTCATTATCCGAATGAGTGTCTTGTAACCATTCAATGAGTCTCTCATTTACATTACCCTCCTCTTCTTCAAATGTAATCAATATTATCAAATGTAAGTAGTACTAGAAATATGCTTTGTTTAGAATGTAAAGCTTGCCTAGCCATTTCAAGATTTTTGAGCATATCAAAAGAGCTAAAATCTATGCTATTAACATCTATACCCATATCGCCAGAAATTTGCTTAACTTGATCAATAGGTAAAAGCGTAAAAAACATAAAGTTGGGATTGGATGTACCTTCCGCATTTTTCTTTATGGCCATCCTGTCATTCTTCTCTTGAGTGGTCAATGAGATATCCTTTTGAGTCTTGCACTCTTCCTAATTGGAAGAGTATTCATCTTGTTCTCGCCTCGAAAATCTCCTTGTTCAACTTGTCCATTTCACTGGATACTCTCTTCTTTGTCTTTCACTAGATCATCGGCTTCAATACTATCTTGAGTATTGATAATAGCTTCATCAGACATGTCAATTTCAGTTGCCTGTTCATTCATACAAGTGATGTTTGTAGTTTTTGTCAAGCCAGATATATCTTTGGGAAGAGTAGCTTCCTTGTTTTGTTCCCATATCTGTTTTATGTTGACATCGGATGGTAAGTTCGGATCTTCCAAACTTGCTCATCTTCCATTTGGAGGTCTTTGGAACAGCCTTGGCCAATATCTCCAAACCCCTCTAAGCTTTTGATTCTTTCTGAAAATTCAGGCTCCATCTTTTCCTCTTCCTCACAATCTGAGTCAGAGTCAAGCTCATCAAATCTCTCCGAATATGCACTTTTGCTTCTTCTTTGTCAATTTCCATATTGTCCACCATGTTGTCTTTTCCTGTCTCTATAATATTCCTCTTAGTATATTGCTCTTTTTCCATGGATTGGTTTCTGAATTTTGGAGGAGCAGATGATGCACCCCTATTCATTTTTGGAGGTACATTTGACATCTGCCTAGTCCCCCCTCTGTCAGATGCACTTGTCCCTTTGCTCCCTATTTCTTGGTTTTTCCCTTGTTCTTGGTGATAGCCGTCGGCCTTGAACTTTTTTGAGGGAGGTGGCTGTTGTTTGTCATTGATTTTGATTCCGGATCGATCCTTTGCAAAATTGTCATCTCAACTTCTACCTCTCTTTCATATACAAATCTCCTTAACACTTTGCCTAGTGAGGCATCAGCTGTGCTTGGGACTTTAGTTATGTCTTTACAAGCTATCTTCATTCTGACATATTCATTTCTCAGTCTAGTCTTTTCATCAATCTCCATTGTCCTGCCTACCAAGCCACCAATTTTTGCACAAGTTCTAATGGACCTCTCGATCTGATGGAATATCCCAAACTCTAAACCATGCCTCTTGAAGTTCTCCAATTGCACCCACATTGGCAGAGTAAGGTTTGATTTCCATCCGAGCATTCACCCCCTCTCATTGTCATTCTTTGGAAAGAAGCCGAGGTCCTTAACCATTTTGGCATTTGGAAACCTCATGCTGAATTTGTTCTTTTCCAACTCCCTTGCCGCCCACTTCCAAGTTTGAACTTGGTAGATGTGAAAAATCAAGCTTTCTCAATGTCTTGTCCGGATGCCCGTCGTAAATTACGAGATGATTGCGGTAGATTCTCTTTCCCTTGCCATCCTAGGGTCTATGTCTTCCTCGATGTAAAAGAAGCTTTGATTTTCAACCTGTGCAGCACACAGCTCAGGAGTGGTGTTCCATGGGATGCAATGCCTGCAGTCATAGGCCATATGCCCCTGAACCCCACGGATCTCACAAAGATAACCTTCGCAATCCTTGGTCAAGTGGTTGTATAATCCACAAATCTCACAAGGAACTCGATTTGAGTATTAGCACCAGTCTGATTGTCTAGAGCTCTATTGAAGTTACCTTGCCCTCTAGGCTGCTGATTAGCTCTGTTTCCCCATTGCTCATCACTCTGTTTAGGCAGCTCTTTTGCTCCTTCCCACTTGTTTTCAGTCTGAGCCTCGGTCTTCAACTTCTTCTCATCATCTTGAGATGGCACTGCTTCTTTGCCGACCACGATCCCAAATCGAGGGATTACCAAATTTGCTCTCCTTTAGCTTCTTCTCCCGTGATATCCTTCCTCTTGTCTACTTCTTTGCTTGTCCTTTCCTTCATATTGCGGTTGGATCGGGCGTTGCCCATATCCACCGCCACCACCACCACCACCTCGACCGTAACCTCCACCTCCGCCGCCTTGTCCATAACCGCTGCCTTGCCCTTGACCTCCACCAACACCTCCCTTGTATCCGCCTCCTGTGTTGCCCTGACCATAGCCTCCGCCTCCCCCGCCTCCAGTGTTCTTGCTGCGGCCGTATCCTCCTGCCCCTCCAGATCCCCCGCGATTTCCTCCACCCTGATAGCCACCGCCTTGATTCATCTTGACCAAGATCGTGGATGCACGCTGGATCTTGACCACCTCCGCAAAGGATTGCTTTGGTGAATTCTTCCAAAATGTCCCACGAATTTGGCTAGACTCGATCTTGAAGTGGTGCCTCGAGTTGGGGGGATTGGAGTTGTAAATCCAGATCTCGGCTTAGGTTAGAATATTCCCGTTCTCATGACTCATGGTGTAGAGGGCCGAGGTTCACCATTGACGTTACTTGTCTCCAACAAGTCGCCGACCGGTGGGCGCCGAGTATTCCCGACCACACGAACTTTAGGTGGTGACCGAAACCACTTCTCCACGGTTCCCTGTTTTTTTGTCCGTAATGACCTTCGTCGGGATATCTGGCACCGCCGCTGGGAGACCTCACCGGCGATGACAAATTTGTACCAAAACCCATTGTAAATCGTATTGGGATCGATCTGATTTTTACCGACTTATCGTGAATTTGCTCGAGCGGGAGATTACCGCTCTTAGAAGCATGTATGAACTGGTTTGATTTTGTATTCAATGGTGTTGAAAAGCTCTGTTCTTCTTCTTTTTCATCCGATGGTTACTCGGGGAGAGGGTTTGGAAAGGCAGCCTCCGTCTCTCGACCCATCCTCGAACGCCGTGCTCCACAATTGGTTTCTTGTTTGGCAATCGATTCCATGGGTTCACTTCTTGTCCGCTTCCTCCCTAATGTCGGGAGATGGAAGGGATGAAGGATCGATCCCTCCGTCGAAAGGTATTAGGTTACCTCCACGAATCTTTGCCGTTGTCTTCGTTGTTGTTGAGGTTCGCCGTCCGCTGATCTTAGCGGCACGGCGACGACGATCACCTCCCGCCGTTTCGGTCCGAGATTGGTCCCTCCTGAGGGGTCGCCGTATGTCTCCGCCGTGTCCCCTCCACGAACACCGCCGCGGCCGCCGCCCCCCTCGAGGGAATCCTCGTCGTCGATGAGTCGGCGGTGTCGTCGGAAAAAGGGATCCGTCGCCTCTGGCGGCGTCATCCCCGACCTATCTCCCGACCTTCCAAACCTCTCACGCTGCGAAGGGCGTCCCAGAAGAAGACGCCTCCATGGCCCCCCGCTCCCTTCTCCTCGTCTTCGCCCCGTCCTAGCGGAATTCTCGGAAATAGATGGCCCAACTTTTATGGATTAATGAAGATATCCTATGAGGTTTATGCGGCATGGTAACCACGGATGCTTCCCGGGCTTCATCTCGGCTAAGGAACTGTTCCACTCTTATTCCTATTGCACCTCGCATGTGCATGCCTTGTGCTGATCTAAATGGTGGTGGTTCAAGAATGGTGTTAGCTGTCATTGGCTATCTTCCGTTTTAGTATGCACATGAGCTTTAGGAATTCATTCCGATATAGCGATCTGCATATTTGTCTCGTAACTTACATTCAAATATATGAGCTAATACTCTAAAAAGGAGAACTTGATAGGCTGCATGCTTGCTGCCTAAAGTTTACCTTGTCAATTCTTGTTGGTCTTAGTTCACCTTCCTTTTTCCTTGACGGTCCTAGGTAATATGTGGTTAATTTTCCTCATGTGACAAAAAGTGCCAACCCAGGCCTCTCCATGACAAAAATTGTTGTTTGTCGGTTTTCATTGGACAATTTGATGATTTCGAGAGGAAGATTGATCATGCTCCTTGGTTATTGATATGTTTGTATCCCTCTTCTTTCTTAGTCATACCTATCTCTCAATACATTCAGAATTTTAGGTCTTGGTTTGCCGGGGGCGGAGGCGCGCCCATTCTACTAGTATAGTCTAAAGGCCCGGTTGTTAAACTTGCGCCATGTTATTTTCTCGCATTACCACGAATCTGAATCTTTCTTCATCAACATCGGGTTACGCCATCAAGATATTGTTTGTGGTTGATATTGTGCTCTTCAACATCATCGATGGAGTACTCTATATAAATCTGCCCGCTTGTGGCAATGCCTTGGTCTGCGCACCTCATGCATCCTCCTACAAGTGGCCTTGTGCCTTCTGATTGTCCCGTTCAATACATGCTACACCTTCGCCATCTTCCTCGTCTTTGTGCACGATCCTTGTTGTCGCCCTCCTTCAACCAAAAGTTTTCAAAGATTCAAAGAAAGAAGTATGTACTGCCCACCTTCACCACCCGGCGATGGCGGCTATCAAGAGAATGATTACTTGAACCATTTATTCGATATATCGAATGGCATTGCCACTTGTGGAGGCCCCGGTCACCGGGATCTTGGGATTCTACTCCTACATGGAAGGGCCGGTCCACCGCGGCGGGTTTCTTTTTCTTCTCCACTGTACTTCTCGGGCTCTATCTGATGATGGTCATAGCGATGAGAGCTGTGTCTCCACCCCATGCCGCCTGCCTCGCCATCATGCTCATGGTGCTCCTCTTGGTCACTATCATTACCGCCTCAATCTCATTTTTTGACCACTCAGTGACCAATCCAAAAGTTGTAAAGTAGATTCCAATGACAGAAAGAACCTTGCCATGTTCTGAGAGTGCAACCAAAAAAAGGTGGCTCGTATAGGTACAATAACACAGGCGCTTCAGTGGATCTAGGCAGGTATTCCTTTTTTTAAAAAAAAATCCTTGTATGTTTCTAAGATACTGTGTGATATGATACCTATTTGTGTTTTAAATGTAATGTAATTTTACTGGTACAAAGACAGCAACATGGTTGAGAATACAAACCACAATAATTTATCTGAATTGTCCTTTCATTTCTGTTCACTGAACTGTGAGAGTGATAAATCTTTACAGGCTGATAGTCATTGTTTGCAATGTATTTTGGAATAGCTTCAGAGCTTATCTAGTAGATTATTATGAAGAAATAGTTTGCCTATCTCATTGGACTTGATTATAACAACTTTAATTGAATCATCATATATGCCAGAAGTAAAAATTACCTACTCAATTTCAAGGAGGAACACAAAAAATTACTTACTCAGTATCAAGGAGACAGAGAGGTAAGAGCAAACTTTTTGATTGTTGCCCTTGTGGTGATTACCGAGATCTGTATTCTGTACGTGTTCAGTCTTGTCGCTTGCCAAGTTGTGACAGCACGCCATGGAGGCATAACCTGACGGAGGAGTTGCTCATCACTCATCAGACATCTTCTCTTAACGATTTGTGCACCAAAAAGAAGGCCATCCAAATAAGTGGCCATGTCGCTAGCTGATCGGGCGAATCCCGGCCATTTTGCAAAAAACCCTTCAACTCGACAAAATGTAACCCGTAGTCCATCTTCCTCTCCCAGTTTTTTTAGAAAAGCCCTCTACTTGTTCTGAAATCAGCCCGCAGTCCAGGCGGGCCTGCCTTCTTACTTGGGCCGACTTTCCCACTACATGGGCCTTAATGGGCGAATACGGTCCGAAGCTGGTTGCCTTTCCAACAAATCTTTTCTTTTATGAACAAATTTTGTGAAACTTTGAAATTACATAGTTAATCACAGGAAAATTATAAAATAAAAATCAAATCATTTCGAATCCTCAAAAATAAATCTATGCAGTGGATCCATAATAGAACATGTTTAAGTAAATAGTTTTAACTGAACATTTTCACCTTTGTTTCTTAGGGGTAAATATGAAAATCAAATAAGAAACTTAAAATAAAAAATTGTTAAGCACTCCTCATGAGAAATAACATCATTTTAAGCTTTTCGGCTACTTCTGCTTCTCTCCTTCATAAATACTTTTAACCCTTTTTTCTCCAAAAAAAGTGAAAGTTCCATTTCAACAACAAAAGCAAAATGTTACTTACTACATTCAGATAGTTACAACGACACATAGCTAACCTTAATACTAATCCAATCACCCTAACCCTAACCCAACACACTGCCCATAACTCATCATCATATAATAAAAACGATATGATAGTTCCATTTAAAAACAAAAAAAATATAACTAAAATAATACCATCATCATGATGAACCCTCCAAAATATATAACAACTACAACAGCATGCTACAAACCATGACACTAAAAAAAAAAAAAAACCTTATCTATGTAGATTATAAACATTTTAGCTGTAAAAATAAAACAAAGCCTATGTGAATACAATATTAATAGTTCTTGAATTCAATTCACAAAAAAAAAAATTATTTGTAGTACAAAATATCACGGGCCCTAATGGCCACAAGCGGCAACGCCGCGACCATTTCTAGTGATATACTATGTTGACAACTTAAGGCAGTAACCATCAGAGATCAATGGCAGGGATGAAAACTTAAGGAGCAGAACATTAACATCTTAATCTTACAAACGTGGCTTTAATGGTACTGTAAAAAAATCCAGTATTAGACTCCAAAATATCCATGTCATATATTTTTATATGATGTGTTGCACAAATACTTCACAATAGATGCAGTAATGGAAAGGAGCAAGAAAATGGAACTTATATTAGTACAAGGGTGTGTCTGCTATATGTAGAAGCTGTATGTAGTATACCTGAATCAAGCTGTATGTGCTATACAGCCATATACAGTATTCATCCTCATTACTGTACTTGGTAAAGAAAGCAAGCAGCGTAGCATGAGCTGATGAAGCCATCAACTAGTGTGAGCAGAAAATTATCAGGCAGCAGCGCGGATCGAGTAACAGCAAACGTACCAGTAAGCCAATTTTGAATATTTAGCGGAAACACAAATTAATGGGACAAATTGGCAGCCCAATATATATCCTCTACTGCTGGCAGCTAAACCATCGCAAGCAGCAATCTCACCTGCTGTTACTTTCCACTCCCAGCGGCGTCGTGAACCGGTTCCTTGCCCTCGTTGTTAGCGGATTGGCGGTGATGGCCGGGGTTGCTCCTCATCATTTGACCCTAGCTGGCTAGTCAGTCCCGCGCCGGGCGCAAACCATGGAAATCGAATAGTCGGCGATTTGACGACGAGGACTGCATTCAGATCATGGGCATCAGGGTAGAAGAAATCCCTGCTCCGGTGGCGTCGCCGTCGCGGGCGCCTCACCGCAGGGACGGTGATCGAGGAGGAGGAGCGGGGACTGAAGCGAGGAGGCGGAGCAGAGAGAAAATTTCAGAATGGTAGGACGGGAGGGAGGTCTTTTGCAGGGAAGGACGGCCGAATCAAAGCGGACAGAACAAGATGACAGAACAAGATCAATAAAAACAACGGCGGACCAAACGAAACGGAAAATGATGGCCGGACCAAGAGCAGACCGTCGGTGGAGAAGCAAAGGCAGGCATTTAATAATAATAATAATAATAATAATCCCGCGCGCATGGGGCATGGGCCTTATCCGCTGATCAGCTCCCTCGTGGCCTTATCCGTCGACGTTCTTCCCGTCTCTCGCGCGCCCTGGCTGCACCGCGCTCTATCCCTCACGAACGCGGCTTGCCTATCTTATCCACCGCTCCCTCCCTCCCGTGTCGCGCACCTAAGGTTGCGCCACGCTCTGTGCCTTGCCACTCCTCTAATCCAGTTAGGGGTAATTAGCAGCACCGGCCAATCGTGCGGGCGTCCAAAGACGGATGGACACGGCTTGCCTACCTTATCCATATATATGCTGAACAAAGCCAATAAGCTTGGACAAGCAATAGCCAACCCATACAACAAGCTAGTCTCTTCTACTATGAAACTATATTTTTTATTTTCATGGGAGCCATTTTATTTTTAATTTTTAAAATTAACTCCATCTTCGTTGGCAGGGCGTAGCTAGATGGGTGGCACCGTGGGCCACGGACCACCCTAGAATTCAACAAAATACCTTTAAAACATTATTCCTAAGATATCTAATTTTATTTAGAGACAAATTTTAGGTACAATAATAAGATTTCAAGATATTTTATGAGGCAGTTTATTTAGTTTTGGTACTTGTTATGATAAATTAACACACTAAATTTGTAATATTAAAAATATACTATAAGTTGGACCACCCTAGCGTAAGATCCTAGCTACGCCGTCTTTGGTCTCAAACACCCTGCTCACCCAAGCACACTGCCATCTCCTGGCACTACTACAAAAGCTTACTACGGGAACGCTTCCCTTTTTGAATAGGGGCGGTTAATGTTTTGAACCGCCCCTACGAAGGGAAGCAAATCCTTCCAACGGACTAACCGCCCCTAAAGGTGACCACTGCGGCGGGCGGTTTTTGTTTCACCACCCCCCCTACGGTGACCAATTTGTAGGGGCGTTTTTCGGCCGCCCCTACTAATAATAGGGGCGGTTCAATATCCAGCGCCCTATTGTGGTCCACGGTAGGGGCGGCTTTATATTGAGGCGCTCCTACGGTGGGTTCTTAGAATTTAAATACGAGACACTAAAAATTAAATTTTCATAAACGACCTCGGATGGAAAAACTTCCTATATATGAAATGTAGATCTCAAAAGTTATGAAACTTTGTAGTTGACCACTTTTTAGTTTGAAATCATCTAGTCATGCAAAAGTTGTGTTCAAATGTCTCAAATTTGAAATTCAAAATTTGTAAACGACCTCGGACGAAAAAAAACTTCCTATATATGAAATGTAGATCTCAAAAAGTTATTAAACTATCATGTTGACCACTTTTTATTTGAAATCATCTAGTCATGTAAAAGTTATGTTCAAATGTCTCAAATTTGAAATTTAAATTTAAATAAAACGACCTCGGACGAAAAAAACTTCCTACATATGAAATGTACATCTCGAAAAGTTATGAAACTTTGTAGTTGACCACTTTTTAGTTTGAATCCATTTAGGGCCTCAAATACTCAATTTACACTCAGATTTTTATAATATGTGGGGACGCGAATGAGATATAGACACAACCGCATGTGTAGCCTAGTGGTGGGGGCTCTTCGCGTGTGCGGTTGGTCATGGGTTCGAATCACGGCCGACGCAACATTTTCAAACATTTGCAAAAACCGTGAGAAAATCACGGTGGCAAGGGATGGTGGGTGGTTGGCGGTGAGGCTCTTCCCCAATTAAAAAAAAAATGTTTTGCTATTTTTTTGAATTTTGAAAATACGATTTCTAAAACCACAATAGGGGCGGTTGATAACATGAACCGCCTGCGATGCAATTCTGATAGGGCGGTTGGGGTCACGATAGAGGCGGTTCAACACGAACCGCCCCTACTAACCGCCCCTACATGAAGACCTCTCAGAGCAACGGAGAGTTAGGGGCGGTCTCGAAACCGCCCCTCACGAGCATCCTCAACCGCCCCTACAGAACGCGATTGTTGTAGTGTGGCCTTTCCTAAGGGAGCACATTGATCCCTCCCCTCCGTCTCTTCTTTGCCCGCATCGCTACTCTCTATCTCTTGCCACACCTCCATGCAATGTCATGCCTTACTACGAGATCCGGAGCGCGAGATCCGATCACTTCCATCCGAAAGTACCATATGATGTATGCGAAGAGCGAGAAAAGTTTGGAAGGCAAAGAAAATAATAATAAGAAAACCAAGTGCGTGCGGTTTAGCACTTTCGGCGAAGGTGGCCTTTGCCGAGTGAAGCCTAAATACGCTCGGCAAAGAATCCCCTCGACACACACCCTCTGCCGAGTGGGTTGTCGAGTCAAATGACCCACTCTCGGCAAAAGGGAGAAGGTGCCGGCCTGCCCCGACGCCTTGATATTTGCCGAGCGGGGCTGGGCCGTGCCACTTTCGGCAAAGATCCTTTGGCGACGCCCTCTCGCTAAAAGGACCCCCTTTGCCGATCGATATCCTGCTCTCGGCAAAGGATCGACCACTTTCGGCAAAGGAGGCAATCCGGTAGTGAATTAATATGTTACGAGACAAGCCAAGGACATATGAGCAACCAAGCAAGCCCAAAGAGACCTAGATCATTTATACAATACGACCAATAGAGGAAGGTATACATGTGAATTAGAAAGCAAGTTTATTTTTACTTGAAAACCACTCGAACTTTCTGTAAACCAAGGCAGAAGAAAGATTATTTGCACAAAATAGGATGATGCCTTGTATAGTGTCCCATGTTAAATAAAATTTTCAGTCTTATAATCAGATTCAATAGAAGATGCATATGTTACCAGATGTACTATCGTTGAATTTTTCATTGTGTGTCAATGATTTTTCTTTATGTCACCAGATGTACTATCGATCGTTGATTTTTTCGTTGTGTGTCAATGAATTTTCTTTATGTCAATGAATTTTTCATCGTTGAATTTTTTCATTACGTAATATCGTTGACAAAACCAAATAATAGCAATGGATCTGTTAGCTTTATGCTCAAAACCAAAGCTCAACCATGGGAGCGTAGGACTTTTTGTGAAATTTTGTCCTTTTTAAAAGAAATTTCAAATCCGTCCCCTAGTTTAAAACAATTTGCACCAGATATCTTTTTTGTCGCGCCCGGTCCGGTGGCGTGATTTTTGACATGTCGCGCCACCGCATGTGGCGCGACCGTACATCCACGGTGGCGGGTGGCGTTGACCGGTGCTGGCGTGGCTGAGCGTAGGGCTCGCCACGTCGCGCCGGTGCATGGGGCGCGACGGACGCAGCTGGGATCCCATGCGTAGCTTTTACAATAGATGAACTGTGCACGTCCATCACACACAGTAGCCCTGTCTAGTAGCTTTTCAATGTCGTGGACTGTTGGGACATGCTGATGCTTTAGATGAACAGATTGCAGACTGCAGGGCACTTTTTCACGTGATGGGTCAAATTCAATCCTAGCAAGATCTGCTCATCTGCGTACGAAGGCCTGTCCAACTGCCCCGGTACAGCTCTACGACCTCTCTACTAGGAGTACGGAGTAGTACGTATGTTCTACGGAGAGGTTGAGGCGCTGAGAGAATATACAGAGTTGACTCTACTACTAGTACTGTGCAAAACTCAGTGTGACGACTCCTACTGGCTACTGTACTTGTGATCACCAACGAAGGTACTCCCTCCTGTCTCACTTGAGTTTGTCACTTTAGATTCCGTGCCATCTTCTTCGATCTTCGTCTTTATTCAAAATTTTTGCACAAATATAATTTATTTTTTACGACTTATTTTATCAATGAAGATACTTGAATATTGATTAATTTATTTTATGATTTGTATAAATATTTTAAATAAAACAGATGGTTAAACATGAAGTTCAAAAGTCAAAAACGACAAATTCCATAAGACAGAGGCGTAGTACACAGCATGGTGGTCTTTTCCTACGTAAGCCATCCATCGTTTTTCTTCTCTGAAGCGAGCGTGGCTTTGCTCATGATACGTCGCTTGTCAAAGTAGCCGGCATGGCATGGCATGACCCTGTCACCACTCACTTGACTGGTGGCCGTGCACGTCCATCCACTCAATTAGGGAACGCAAGCATAACACCACAGCACGGCAGCCTTTGGTCAGATTGGCCACATGGCTCGTCCCTGCATCGCTGCTCTGCGTACTCCGGTCCTTGCCAGTTTTTTCAAGATTCTATCCAGGCTTTTTGTACGGAGTGAGCGCTGTACACACCTTTAGTGCACGCGATTCCTGCCCATCCCTTTAGTTTCCCAATTCTCTCTTCAAAATTCACTATTGACCTATCATATCTAATCTTTTGTCTCATGCATGGAATACTAAATTTAAGTAAATAAAAAAATTAATTATATAATTTTGATGTACAGGATGAGCCGAATCTTTTAAGCCTAGTTAGGTCATGGTAGGACAATAATTTTACAAACAAACGAAAAGTGCTTCTGATCTCTCATGTGACATTTTTTCCTAAAGCTGAATAGGACTTGTACCACTATATGCATGAGATCCAAGCTCCCGTCGCGCCCCATGCACCGGGCGCGACGTGGCGGGCCCCGGTCAACGCCACCCCGCCAACCAGTGGATGCACCGGTCGCGCCACATCGCGGTGGCGCGACATGTGTAAAAATCACGCCACCGGGACCGGCGCGACAAAAAGGATACCCGGTGCAAATTGTTTTAAACTAGGGACGGATTTGAAATTTCTTTTAAAAAAGGGCAAAATTTCAAAAGTCCGGGGCGTATCCAGCGAAGATCGATAGTAATTGCTCCGTGTCTGTTCCGGGAGCAAAGAGCTGAGGGCGGAAATAAAACAAATGACTTGAGTCACGCTGGCGCCGGGCGATGGAGTCCGTGCGTCTACGACCCGGCCGAGAAAAAAAATGGCGATGGAGTCCTGGCGCCCACATCCGACGGCGTCGCATTTATGGAAACGCGTCGCTCGGCGGCGGCGGAGGCTAACGTCGCACTACGATGGAAACGGGCGCGTGCGTTTGAAAACCGACGACGGCTCCGGGGAGGGATTAGGGGAATTTTTTGTTAACAAATGTAATGGTGGGAGGGTTTAAGTGTTAAAATTACCCACCACTCAATCTAGCCATCGGATGCGTATCTTACGATTGTGGTTGGAAGTTGCAAAGGTTGGACACGAACCATGGTTGCACTTGATACGCTCCCATGTTATGGACCTATAAATCCAAGTTTTAAATCTCCGGCTATAGTCAATTTTGCGGCTATAGCCGGGAGATAGCTAACTGGACAAGGAAGAAGCTAAGATAAGAAACTTTTGCGCTAAGAAATGAAGACCGCTAATAGCCGAAATCTCCGGAGATTGCCGCTAAACCAGCCACCTTTTAGTGGCATCCAAACGCTTTTTTTTTTTTGAAAGCTAATTCGGGGGAGCTTCCCACCTACTGGTTTCAAAAAAGTCTCGTTTTTAGGGAACGGGAGGAAACCCTGTCGTCCGGTTAATCCCGGAAAATCGGACTAAAACCATACAGAGAACACACACGAGAAACAAGAAAGACGAGAAAGAAAAATACAACATTAGAACACACGAACTCTACAACGATGCTGTTTGGACACCAGAAAACCCCGCCTCGAGCGGCTTCGTGTGGGAAAGGAATGCGGGCGTGCCAGTGTACTCGTACACAAGACAAAGAGTAGAGGAACAAGTATATTATTAATCATCACGAGTAACAATTACAAGTTCTAATAAACGTCGCGCCATGACCAGCGGGCGGCACTCTAACCGGCGATTGTGTCTTCATGGTTCATAGGGCCTCGAAGGCACCTACTTAATTACCCCCGTGATTAAGATCACGGAGTACCTCCGATTAAGCTGCTGTGGTCGCCGCCGTCGATCTTCGCTTCACGTCTCCATATGGTGTCTGGTGTAGATGTGGATGGCGTCGGCGTATCCATGGCCTTGTCGGTCCATGAGCCGCTTGAAGAACATGGCTGGAGGCGAAGCCATGCCGCCCGGTGTCGTCCGCCTCGTCGGTGGAACGTCACGTATAGATATAGTGGAAGTAGCACGCGCATGGTCGGTGTAGATCGGATCGATGACTTGACTTCAGCAACGTAGTCGAGATACGCCGCAGACTTGATCATGAAGGGGTGTCGAAGTAGTGGATGAAGACTGATGTAGTGGTTGAAATCGTCGTGGACGTAGATGTCCACACGCACTGCCAAGATGTGCATGCCTGCTCGTCGACTCCTTGCCTTGCATCTTCACGGTCTGGAGTCACGTACACACACATGCATGGTGTATGTGACGTCCATGTCCTGGCCGCCGGCACCGATGGCTCCAGGTCCTTGCACGCACGCACGCACGACTGACGGTCGCGCTGCACTTGAACTCTAGGCCTCGTCGATCTCCATGTCCAGCAGCCGCCTCAAGCGCTCGGCGTCCGTGTGCGTGGCCACGTCCGACGACGCCGTGTATCACTGGATGCAATCATGCAAAACTGACAATACGAGATAGGTTAGAATTAGATCAGATACTCACCCATGGTGGACACAAAAGCCATCTCGATCTCCTCCTCTCTTGCCGGTGAAGGACGAGGACGCCGGTCGATGAACGGCCTTGACGAGAGAAGGTTGCCTGCCTGTGCTTCTTCTCAGATGGATGCAGGTGTCGTCGGTGGCGGCCGGACGTACGTGAGTACGAGACCTCCGGTGGAGTGTTGGCAGCCTGACGGCGTATGCGTGTATGTGTTGTCGTTCCTGTGTTGCCCTCTCGAGAGCCCGGGGGCCTGTTTATATAGGCCAGGCACTAGGGTTGAGGGGCAGGCTCGGCTGCACCCGTGCGCCGCCAGAAGGTTGTTGGGGTTGCCGAGATATCCGGCGCCCGTGCATATCCCTTCGTATGAAGCCACGTGATTATCCGATGGGCTAAACAAAATCTCTGGCTTCGTACGTACCGATCCAGCTTTCTTCATTAAGCCATCGTCGCTGACTTGTGGGCCTCCTGAGGGTGTATACGTACACGCCGTGGGCACCGATCGATTAACAAATCACCCGAGCTATCAGGTTGGTTTCTTTGCTTCGTATACAAGGTAAGTCTCATGCTTATCCATGTACGGCAACTCGTCAAGATATCTGCCTACATATACGAGTCCATGACATATGGACCCGGCCAGCTAAGTGGGGCTTAATTGCTTATCATGATGAAACAAATTCAATACGTACACGAGTCCTCTCGTTTCCCAGCGATTCTCGTCACCGGTACGTGCCCGGCTCGTACGCATATGCTCCGGTTCTAGAAGGTTCTAGACCACGTGTTGAGTCGTGTCAGGCCAAAATATCCGTGACATAGGCCGCCGTACGTATGCATCGTACAACGTCCATGGCCATATACGTGCACACATACACATATGTATTGAAGTTTCACTTTGCTTAGCTTAGCCTTGCCTTCCTGCACGCCCATGAGACGCACGTACCTGCGTGCATGGCTAGGCATGCATATGTGTATATGCAGTCATGCAACACATGCACACAAACTCGTTAGCTTCAAGCTTGCACATTTGTGTCTATCACAAGCGTATATATACGTCTTTGCATATATATGGATTTTAATAGTACAAAAATCCATCAAACAAATGCCCCCCACCAAGAGGAGTTTGGACGACGCGTAGCAAGTCCGGACTCGTCTTGGTGAATATATGTGCAACTCGAGATCTCTGGGTGCAACCAAACTCCAGATATTTAATTGCAACGAGATTTGAGATCTCCGGGTGCAACAAGATATGCCACCCAAGATTCGTTGTGGACTCTTATACGTAGTTAGTTAGAGTCCAGCTCTTATCCACGTACGTATCCAGGGTCCTATATATACGTACCTAGGATGCGGCACATATACCATCCATCGCAAAGGAAATCGGTTCCCTCACGAAGGCTAACCTCAGCCCGACGTTCACGTCTGCCGTCGTCAAGCAGATCCATCGAGCACAGGCAGCAACTAGCACATCGACAGCAACTAGCACATCGATGTATGATTTTCTTCTTAGCTTGCCTCTTGTTGACTTATTTATCTCATATGTTAACAACTTGCATGCTCGTGATGTAGATGGGTCGCAATGACAATAACCGCATTGAAGATTGGTCGGGGCGTCAGCGCCGCTCCCAGCGAGGGCGCGATGACCGCAATAAGAATGATCGCAAGCCTTCTACTGCTCGCGACAAGGACAGCCAGGGTACCTCGAAGTCTCGGGGAGGCTGGTGGAAGCAACTCTCGCCACAACGATGGGAAGCATCGTGGTCAT
The DNA here is from genome assembly GCA_015847255.1 of Hyparrhenia diplandra. Lineage (NCBI taxonomy): Eukaryota > Viridiplantae > Streptophyta > Magnoliopsida > Poales > Poaceae > Hyparrhenia > Hyparrhenia diplandra. The sequence continues at coordinate 1,313,983 of JADLZK010007034.1, read as the reverse complement.
AAGGAGGATCGGCGTCTTCATCGTAAAGAGCAGCCGAAGCCCCCGGTTGAATACAAGTTGCTGGATGACAGCGACATTAGCGACGCATCTCCACCACCCCTTCATCGGAAGAACTCCGGTCGGCGGCTTGGTCAAGGTGCCTCCGGCCAGACTGAATCAAAGCCTCGCAGCGATGAAACGTCTCAATACCAGATTGCATTCCGTGAGCCCCGCCAACCTGAACGCCGGGTGATCTTGGACAGCGACAGTGAGTCCTCACGGGACTCCCATCCGAAGAGGAAGCACCGCAAGGACATCCATGACCAGGCTACATCACCGAGACAATCTAGTCCAGAAAAGAAACTTCGTCTGGATGACCACGTCATGGAGGGTGTCATCTCTCCGAGCAAACCGGCTCCAGCTGCGTTAGCGCCAGGTGCCTCAAAGGAGACTATAATGCCGCAACCATCAAAAGTTGCAGTGGTATATCAATCTTGAATTTCTTCTCAATTTCATTTTTTTTTTTTTTTTTTGACCCAACTTGACTTACGTCATGCCATATTTTAATTTATTTTGTTTTACACAGGGCGAATCTGGTTCACTCCCGGCTACCGGCATAATCAGCCAATCAGGAGCTACCCTCGATGAGAAGCTCTCTCTTGCCGGCCAGGCCAAAGACCACGTAAGTGTATCTTGACATTCAGTATCTTTTACACTTCGTTGGCATGGTGGTGATTTTTTTTTTTTTTTCGGACTCCGTACAGGATTCCAAGTCTCCTGAGAAGGTCTCGGATGGCGTGGCTGTGAATCCAGAGCAAACTGATAAGTTGCCCCCTGCGTCGGCCCTTGCGCCATCTCCAATCGTGGCGCCATCCTCAGCTGCCGGTAGCTCGGACCCGTCGGCAGCCGCAACAAGCCTGGCCGCGTCAACTGGTGCTGCACCCACGCTTCACAATGCTGAAGCCGTTGAGCAAGAGGACAGCCCTGCTGAGATGCCCGCCAAAGGTACCCATGTCTGCTCCCCTTACTTTATGTGTTTGTTATAGGCTGCAAAAGTCACTAATCGTTCTGACTTGCAGCTCCTGAGGAGGTTGATGAAGACAACACTCCACCTTCAATGGTAGGAACCATGAAGAACGAAGAGCGTGCACATTTTGAGCTGGTAGCTAAAGCTAAAGAGCTCAATGACACGCTGGAGATAGTTGGCGGTGCTCACGTTCTCATGAATGACTCCTCTATGCAAGAGCTTCCTCGACACGAGGACCTCCAAGCCAGTTTAATGGACCTCCAAGGCGTATTGAAGCAGACAGAACCTTTTGATCGAAAAAAAAGTGCTACGCTATATCAGGTACGTGTCTTACAGTGTTGATGCCTACGGGGAGGCGCGCCCTGCCAGCCTGGAGAAGCTGATGACCCTTCTGGGCAAGATGAAGGATGGCCTTGAGGGAGAGGTACCTTCTCCCACTCAGCCTGGCCCTGCAGTTGAGGAAGCACGCCGATGCGTCGACGAGCTACATGCTGCCTGTTTCAGGGCAACGGAAGAGATGAAGCGCCGCACGGCAGATGGTCATGACTTAGAGGCCAACGAAGCAACCGCCAAGGAGCAGCGACAGAGCTCTAGCCAAGAGGTCAGTGACCTCGAAGAGAAGCTACGCGATGCTCAAGCGCGCGACAAAAAAGCTCCTGGTTCAATGCGCTGACCTCCGTAGGGACATGGTCATGTGCCGACAGGATATCCGAATACAGGAGAGCAGACTCAAGCAGCTAGAAGAGTGCCGGCAGATCATGCAGTCTCGCCTGGACAACCTCAATCAGATGGCCGACCCCGTTCGTCGAGGCATCGAACTCATCTTGGCGTACTCTCCACCTGAACAAGACTAAAGCTGTCGTTAGGCTACGTCCAGAGTAGCTCCTTAGCGCGTCTTATTACTTTACAGCATTAGTTCTTTGCGTGAAGACTCACATGTTTGAGTCTCTCTTTTTTTTTTTTTTTTTATTATTATTAGCGATTCGTGAACTCCGTCAATAAGTAGGGCACTGCCTGCGTGCATCCCCTTTTGTTACTATCATTATTATTATTATTACATGTCATATATAGATATATGCACCCTTTGTTGAGTCAGATTTACATCGACCCTGGATGTGATTGTTGCATACGCATTTTCTTTGTTCTGCAGGCAACAATGTCTGATTTTTTTAATTGTTATTTTGCGGATGGCGATAGTTAAAGTTATCCAGCCATGCTCTCGCACGCATCCCTGCGCTCGTCGAGCGACATTGTGCACAAAGGTGGAAGGCTAAACTAATTTGGACATCCATGGATTTTGACAAATGACTTAGAAATTCAAATTTTGGTGGGGGACCATCTCTTCCTAGTTCATTTTTTTGAACTAGAGAGTATCCATTGGACATCCATGGACTTGTGCATGCCCAGCTCTAACACCGCATGTATCTTGGTCTGGGGTATCGTTAGCATCAGCACCATTACAGGCGTCTCTACAATTGCTAACCATCCTGCGACCACTAGGTGTTGTGACAAACATGCCCATCACCGGGAACGGGCGTGCGTGGCACGTACTATGTGGACGTGCGGCGTCCGACGAAATCAACTTCTGCACCATAGTAACGCATCTGCCCTGTCAGGCAGCAGGAACCGGGTTGAGTCAATCCCATAGCAGCAGCTTGCACGACATTGACTAATATCGTGCTGCACACATGACTGAGCTAGCTAACCGATGACTGGTGGTGCTAGGAATAAGAATTCTAGCAAACTTGCCGCTAGTCGCAGTGTCTGCAACAGCGCATGCAGCAAGAGACCTCGGGAGCTTGGACAAAACCACACTACGCCGGGCTGCTGCGCTCTGACTTAGTGTACGCGAGACGATGCCTCCAGCTCGTTGCCTTAGCGAAGCAACCAAAAATTCGTTTGCCGGTTCATGCGGCTAACATCACACGGCTTCGACGAGTGTATATGGTTGCCGCTTGCCGGGTGTTGGAACTTTGGGTTTTCCTCGATAACAGAAGGACAAAACCCGGAGTTGGCATGGCCGTATCCAACTTGAACTTGCATATATCACTAATTTCCACCGCAAATACAAACGGTGAGAGGTTGCGACCCTGGCGCTTGCAGACATGCAAAACTGCCCAACAAGCGGCTGTTGCCCAGGCTTGATCACCTACGGCTCAACATGTCTTTTAACAAAGTAAAGTGTCCTCGTCTTATTCATGGATTCGTTTATGTACTGATATGTCGACGTCAGTTAAGCACAGGGGTATTAACCTCCCTGCACTTTCATTCCTGCAATCTGACAGTACTCTGACGAACTATCAGGACAGCCGTAACATAGAATTTTATTTCAGTTCGCAAACCTTGCGATACCGTGCTATCTGTATGTACGTCGATGGATGTTATTTGCACAGAATATATCTGTACCCTTTAATTGACACAAGATAATAAGACATTTTGACAAATCTTTTTCTTTATTGCTTCTTGATCGGACATACACATGATACATGAATACACGTGCGAGACTCTTGAGTCTGGTAAAAATTCGTCATCTAATTCATGCATCTACAACAGATAGCACAAAGTTGTTACGTTCCCCTGCCCCCAGCTCAAGCGTGAGTTTATCACAGCCCGGCTAGCAGAGCAGGCACGTCAGCGATTGGACTGCCTACTGAAGGTCATCCCCGCCTCGGTCATCTGGTGTTGCCCCAGCCATTGAGAAGCTTTCTTGCGTCATCTAAGCTGATGCAGTGGCGACATCTCTTACATGGGGCACCCTGGCTGTGGATACTCCCCTGTTCTTATCATGAACAGATCGAGAAGAGGGACAAAGAGAGAAGGAGAACCAAACAAAATAAATATAAATAAATAAAAATAAAAACGTACCTCGGGTAGCATCGTGTTGACTCCAAGGCATGGCACTGGAACTCCATTGGAGCCGCGTTGCGGCGTAGGCCAATGGGACAATGATTGAACTCCGTTGGAGCCGCGTGGCGGCGTCGGCCAACGGGATGGTGTTGAACTCCGTTGGAGCCGCATGGCGGCGTCGGCCAACGGGACGAGGTTGAACTCCGTTGGAGCCGCGTGGCGGCGTCAGCCAACGGGACGAAGTAGGGCTTCATTGGGGCCATGTTGCGGCATCGTCCAATGATGTATCCATCAGGTCCGAATGATGGCATTAGCCAATCGGACGCCCTTGAGTTGCTTTGGCCATACAAAGATGAGGACCGCGGTGCCAGGACGAAAGCTTTTATCAACCAAGGAGCCACCTTGTGATCGTGGCATGAAACAACCCGGTTGAAGGGTTTCCGCGAGCTTGACACCGCCGCCTTTGGCGCATCGCATCGCTCCGGTGTGGTTTTATCAGCCCAGATGCCACCTTGCATTGTGGCGTGACATGGCTGGGACCGAAGGGTTTCATCGCCTTGATACTAACCGCACCGGGCGTATCGCACCGCTCCCGATTGTAGTGCAACGATGGACCGCAACACTACAATAAACAACTAGCTTGTCTGGTGATAGGTGACATAGCTAGGAAGAGTTAATGATGAGGCAAAAGTCATCAAATTGAGTATATTGTTTGGATTTTTTTGAAATATTTTTGAAAATGTTGGCTCTCCTATGGGCATAAGCTATATGTGCAGCTTGTGATAGGACAGCCGGGGGACATAACCATTGGGTGCCGTTCGCGTAACCATAGCAACATGACTCCTGCGATTTCGCCCGTTGTGCTTGAATGTGTAGACTTACGCTTGGATGTCTCCACCGGGGTGAAGGGAATTCTTGGTCGAGACTCCCTTGCGTTGAGTTGAACCACAGCCCACTCGCTCTCTCTGACATGGAGGCGTAGGTACGGCTGATTGGGTGTTTGGTTTTGGGTAACGGCTGAAGAATTTGCCATCGCTTTTGCCGAGGATGGTGAATGGCCACTTCCGCCTTCCATTTTGATATTTGAGCTGCCCGGCCACATCTTTGGTGACCATTTTTCTTTGCTCATTTTTTTTTGTTTTTTTTTTTTAACATACGAGGAACTTGGAGTGTAGCCATTCACCTTTGTGTATCTAGGTGAATCCTCGCTGGCATTTTTTTTATTGGTCCCTTGTTGTCACCTTCCAGGGTGGCAAGAGGCTGCACACTTAGTGGAACTTGTGTTGCACCAGGTAGCCCTTTCTTGCTCTTCTTCTATAGTCTTCCCTGGACTGTGTGTCGCTTCATGTCTGGAAGCGCGAGCGGCATGGTCGCCTCGCTGCTTAGGAGCGGCTCGAGCCGTCTTCCCCCTGCCCCCAGCGGAAACACGTTCTGCGTCTGTCGTGTTATCCGTGATGTGGCGGCTCGTCGCAAATTCCACCTGCAAGGTCGTTGCCCCGGCCCTTCTGGAGAGGTCCCAAGACAGTCAAATCTTCCACTGCAGCTGTAGCCTGGTAGGGAGAGCCATGTTTTTTTTTTGTTCTCCATGGAGACAAACCCAACGTGCCATGTATGGTGCACGCTGAGTGTCTCAAGGAGAGTGGAAAATAAAAGAAAAAAATTATTTTAAGCAAAATATTTTTTTAAGAACCTCCCGTTGATCGGCGGCATTGGTCGGACTCCATGTTGATCGACCAGCTGGTACGCGCCTCCGTCGTAGACTTGCTCGACGACGTACGGGCCTTCCCACTTGGGCTCGAATTTTCCCTTGGTCTTGTGCGTCACGACGATGGGACGCCGAAGCACGAGCACCAGCTCCCTTTCCTGAAGACGCGTCGCTTGACGAGCTTGTCGTAGGCCCTTGCCATGTTGTTGCGGTACAGCTCCAGTTCTTGCACGGCGTCGAGACGGCCGTCTTCTAGAGCGTCCAGCTCTTGGAATCGAAGCCGAACCTGCTCATCTTGGGTTAGTCCATCATGAACAGCTACACGTAGTGATGGTAGCTGAATCTCCAAAGGCAAGACTGCCTCACACCCGTACACAAGTGAGTATGGGGTGGCTTGAGTTGGGGTACGTACTGTAACACGGTACGCCCATAGTGCTTCAAAAAGACGGTCATGCCAGTCTCTTCTATGCTTGTGCACTGTCTTCTTTAGTATCTTGCCAAGCGTCTTGTTGAACGCCTCTATCATCCCGTTAGCCTGGGGATAATAGCCAGTGGAGTAATTCCACTTAATCTTGTACTTTTCCATAAACCTGTGCATTTTGCCCGACCTGAAAGCTTTAGCATTGTCGGATGTAATGCGATGTGGAATTCGAGCGATATATAATATGTCGCTCCAGAAAAATTAATGGCATTAGCACTCTTTACCTCGCGCAATGGTACGCCTCTGCCCATTTGGAGAAGTAGTCTGTTGCTGCAAGGATGAAACGATGCCCTCCGGATGAAGGAGGGTCGATGGGACCAATGACGTCGATGCCCCATGCGTCGAACGGCCACGAGGGACCGTTGGATGGAGTGGAACCGGGCGGTTGATGCTTGAAGGTGCCGTGGACCTGGCAGCCATGGCACCTCTTTGCCACTCCTAGGCAATCTGTCATGATGCCCGGCCAGTAGTAGCCAGCCAAGCGAATGCTATGGTACATTTTTGGCCCGCTCTGGTGGCCGCCACAAATTCCATGATGCACCTCCTTCAGGACTTCGTCGGCCTCCTGTCGGCTAACACACCGCAAGAGCACCTCTTGCCCATAGGCGCGCTTGTAAAGCACGTTTCCCTTTGTAGACGTAAGAAGGAAGTCGTCGTTGTAGTTGACGCCTCTTCACGGCATCATCGGGAAGAACGCCGTGCTGGAAGTAGTCGATGAAGGGTTTGCGCCAGTCGTCATCCTCGATGGCGCACGCAGTGACGGTGTTGACTTCGTTCTCTTCAGGAAGAAGCTCCAGCACAGCAGGAAGTAGCCACCTCTCCTCGACTGTAACTTGCGCGGATTTATCCTCAGGAAGGGCAAGTGCCGCTGCGAGTTTAGCCAACGCATCAGCTGGAGCGTTCCTGCTTCGTGGAACATGAATAAGCTCAATATGCTTGAATTCATTCATGAGTTTACGGGCTGCCTCACAATAGGGCATAAGCTCCGGTTTGCGGACTTCATATACACCATTGATCTGTCGAACAATGAGCTGAGAGTCACCATGAACCCGTAGGGAACATACCTCCATAGAACGTGCTAGGAGAAGGCCGAAGATGAGCGCCTCGTACTCCGCTTCATTGTTAGAGCACTCCTCCTTGAGAAGGAGAATGAATGGTACATCACTCCTCCTTGTGGGGTCTTGAACACCAATCCCGCTCCTGCTCTCCGTCTTGGGGCGCCAGCCATTGGTGGTGATTTCCTCTCGTGAGGCACCATCGAAGTAGAGCTCCCATGGGGCCTCCATCTCGGTGGTGAAGACCTCCTCATCGGGTAGCTTAGTGATGAGCGGAGAGTCGGCCGGTATGGGATGTGCAGCAAGGAAATCTGCGAGAGCTTGTCCCTTGATAGCCCTTTGCGGCACGAAGGTGATGTCGAACTCCGTCATGAGTAGCACCCACTTTGCGAGTCGCCCCGTGAGCGTTGGCTGACTAAGCAGGTACTTTATCGGATCCGCCCTTGCCACTAGCCGGATTTCATGCGCCAAAGATGTAGTGCCTTAGCTTCTTCAAAGCAAAGATCGGCGCCAAGCACAACTTTTCAATGGGAGAGTAGTTGTGTTCGGCACCCACCATGGTGCGGCTCAAATAGTAGCACGCCACCTCTTTGCCTTCTTCGTTGTGTTGGGCGAGCAAGGCGCCTAGCGAGGAAGGTCGTGCCGCAATATAAAGAATGAGAGGGCGCCCTTTCACAGAGCAGCCAATACCGAGGGTTAAGAAGGTACCTTTTAATGTTGTCGAAACAATTTTGGCACTCTTCGTCCCATATGAACGGCGCCCCTTTCTTCATTAGCTTGGAGAAGGGTTGTACACGCCCGACAGGTTGGAGATGAAGCGCCGGATGTAGGCTAGATGTCCTTGGAGCGTCCTCAACTCCTTCAAATCTTGAGGAGGCGCCATGTTGAGGATGGCGGTGATCTTCTTCGGCTCTATCTCAATGCCACGATATCGAACAACAAAGCCGAGGAAGACACCTGATCGAACCGCGAAGGCACACTTGAGGGGGTTCATTTTGAGTTGGTGTCGACGCAGCCTCTCAAACACCGCCCGTAAGTCGTCTTGGTGATCTTTACGACTTTTTGTCTTGACCACCATGTCGTCGACGTAGCACTCGACGGAGTGGTGGATCATATCGCCGAAGATGTGCGTCATGGCGCGCCGGGTAGGTGGCACCCGCATTCTTCAACCCAAAAAGGCATCACCGTGTAATGGAAATTGCCTCTAGGAGTTCTAAAGGCAGTGTCAAGTGCATCCACGGGATCCATCTTGATTTGGTTGTAGCCGGATGACCCATCCATGAAGGATAAGGCGTCGAACCCGGTTGTGGCGTTGACTACCATATCTGTGATAGGTAGGGGGAAATCATCTTTGGGGCAAGCTCGGTTTAAGTCGCGGAAGTCAACGCAGACTCGAACTTTCCCATTCTTCTTCTCCACAGGGACGATAGTGGAGAGCCATCGCGGTATCAGATCTCCTTGATGAACCCGGCGGTGATCATGTTGTCAACCTCCGCGATGACTTGGTCTTCAAACTCAGGTCGAAGTTGTCGAGGGGCTTGCTTCACGGGACGAAACCGCGGGTCGATCGCCAGCTTGTGTGTGGCGACATTAGGATCTAGTCCCGGCATCTCCTTGTAGCTCCATGCGAAGCAATCCTTGTACTCCATCAGGAAGCTTCGATAATCTTCTCGCTCCTCCTCTGTGAGCGTAGCACTCACGAAGGTGGGACGAGGGTCTTCTTCCGTGCCAAGGTTAACTTGCACGAGTTCATCGACGGTGGGTTGGCCTCCATCTTCAAGTTGTGGAGGGGCTGGTGTAACATGCAGTTCTTGCCCTCCTTCCGATGCCTCCATCTCTGCGGGGTGTTGATGGCGCTGAGGATGATAAGAGCGGCCAGCTTCATCTCCCGTGGTGGTTGATGTGGTGAAGCAGTGGACAACGTTGGTGTCGTCCGAACCCTCGCCTTCACCGGAAGTGTCGATGTAGCGATAACCAAGCCCGAACCTAGGTTGGGTCTTGCACTTTCTCTTGATGAGCGCCTCTGCTTGGCTCCACCACTGCTCGCATATGGTGGTGGTCGTGGCACTCTATTATTTGGGCCGACAACGATCCCGGCCTTCTCGAAAGGGCGAACCATCCTAGGCTCAGCCTTCATGGTATTTAGCGTCTCATCTGCATTAAGATCAGAGTTAATGGATTCAAGTACAAAGTCACAGTGTTGTACTTGTGGTACTTTGTAGAAGATGGTGCTAGGTGCAGAGGAATAACCAGGAATTGTCCATACTTCCAACTCAGTGGTTGTCGATATGTACAACGACGGGGGCTGCGCGGTGCTCGGCACTCCCGCTATTCCTTCTATCTCGGCAACCCTCTTTTTTGACGACTCCTTCGGATGCCGGTGTGGATTGACTTGTCGACGCTGAGCGCAGCGGTCGTCTTTGCTCCTTTGCATACCGGCTGTGCTTCCGATGGTCAAGGCACCAGGCTTCACGTCTTCCTTAATCGGTAGGACCTCCTTAAGTTGGGAGCCCAACGTCAATAAGGGTCTTCGCGTAGGCCTTAGTGTTATGGGTGTCGATGATGACGCTCCCACTTTCATTGATGAAGGGGTGGATGTAGATGTTGAAGGGGTGCTACCCGCCCGCCTGGCCTTACGGGACCTCGGGGACATCCTTCGCTTGGAGGGAGAGCATGGCATGATGAGAGCTTTCACCTCAGATGTTGATGGAGCACCAGGCTTCAGCACGACGTCAGCTGCAGGAGCGACTCGACCGAGCTGGGGCTTGTACTCCTCCACTGGGAAGTAGTACTTGGCATCCGCGTGGTACGCCTCTTGTACGGTGTAGGGCGACATGTTGCCGATGATGCGCTGTTGCGTCTTGTTTCCGTCAAGGAACTTCAAACATTGATGCAACGTAGACGGCACCACCCGGTACTTGTGAATCCACGGCCTCCCAAGAAGCGCGGAGTACGAGGTGTTAGCATCAATCACATAAAACCGTACCTTGAAGCTGTACGTGGACATCTGGATCTTGACAGTGAGGGCTCCCAAAGTTGCCTTCCCGGAATTGTCGAAGCCGCAGATGACGACATCCGTGAGCTCCAAGTCTTCCACCGTGTAGCCAGCCCGCATCAAGCTCCGTAGGGGAAGGATGTTGACGGCGGACCCTGGGTCAATAAGGATTCGGCGAAGATGCGCCGTTCCTATATTTCCCTCGACGTAGAGCGGACGATTGTGGTCACACTCTTCTATCATCTCATCTTCTTCGTCGAACGTGATCTCATTCACAAACAACGGGTTGTTGATGAGGCGGTGTTTAGCCATTACCACCTCATAGAGCTCTGGTTCCTGCAGCGCCCTTACTAGAGCTTCTCGCAGCTCAGGCACCAGCATGAGAGCGTCATACACACTCAGTAGCGCGGGCACCCGCTTTAGATGGGAGACCACATTGTAGTCGATGTCTTCGACTTGATTCTTATTTTTCTTTGCTTGCTCAGGCGCCTTTACTGGCGGGCAGCCTTCATTTGCAGGCTTGTCTCCCTTTGAATGCTTGACTGGGGGTAGCTCTTGTAAAGCTCTCCCGCTTCGCAGATTCATGTTGACCTCCACCGGGGCGTCTGGCTCGACATCACTGCGGAGCATCTCTCGCTCCCTAGTGGTGAGCAGCTCATCGGGGTTTAAGCCGCCATCGTTGCTACGGTGGAAGTGGCATTACATGTTGCCACGTTTGGGGGAAGGACTTGACTCTTCTCCCGTTTCATTGGTCTCTTCGCCGAAGCTCGCCCCGCCTTTGGGCCAGTACTCTGCCAAGGTGGCTAGCACACGACCTGTTCGTGGAAAAGGAGCATCTCCTTCTGCCTTGGGGACAAACCGGGGTGGTAGGCGCCTTCGACTTGGGTTCGGCTGCCTTGGTGCTGGTGTTGCTCGTGTAGGCACCATAGTAGAAGGATGTCGAGGTGGACGCCCATGGGGCTGTCGTCGACGTTGTACTTGAGTCCATGCTCCGCCTTGGGAAGCCTTAGGCACTTGTGTTGATGACGTTTGGGGCCTCTCCAGCGCCATGTGAGCTAGTCGCTCCTCGACTTGCGCTAAAGGCACCCATGAGCCTCCGTCTTCCTCCGTCCCATGACCCGATGAAGAGCATGCCTCCACCGTCACGACGTTGGCGGTGTGGTAGTCAGGATTGATTGCTTCAGGATCTAGGTTCACCCTCTTTTCCATGACGGCTCTTTGAAGCCACTCCTTGAAGGCGATGCAGTCCTCGATTTGGTGGCCGAGGTACCTATGATATGGGCAATAAGAAGGACTGTTAGTTAAATTTACCTGGTCTGGACGACGTGGCTCCGGAAGGTTGAGCGCTTTGTGCTCCATTAGCTGCTCAAACATGTCCTTCACTAGCTCTCGCTTGAAGATGTACTGCTTCTTGAGGAGGTCCTCGAGGCGCATCTTCCTTGGGTTCTGATCATTCCTGGCACCTAAGAAAGGCGCTTGGGCTTGTGGCAGGTTGGAGAAGACCCTTGCCGTGTTTGCTTCCGCTTGGGCCTTCACTTTGCCCCCAGTGTTGTTAGGCTTTGCTGTTGAGCCAAAGCGCTTAGCAGGGTCAAAAACGCTCGCGTTCTTGTAGAGCTCCATGATCTGTGGCGACTTCTCGAACTCAATCTTGGTGGCGGCCACCGCAGAGCTCAACTCGCTGAACGTCTTGGGCTCCCGCCGAGAGACTTCTAGCGACCAGTGTTGTAGCATTCCATGAATGCACATTCCGATCGCGTCCTCGAGGTGCATGTCTCTCGCCAGACGCACAAAGCTATCTCTGTACCGGAGGACGAAATCATCGATAGCCTCATCGCGTCGTTGCTTGACTTGTGATAGCTCGACGATGGAGAGATCCCTCTTCATGGCCACGAAGTGCTTCTTGAAGGCATTCTTCATGTCGGTCCAGGTACCGATTTTCCCAACTGGTAGTCGGCTGTACCAGTGGAACGCCGCTCCAGTCAGAGAACCTGAGAATTGGCGCAATAGCGCGGACGAGTTGTTGGTCGTGTCACCGCATGCTTGCCTCGGCGTAGGAAAGGTGCTCTCGCATCTCCGTCCCCATCGAATTGACGGAACTTTGGTGGTCGCCATCCAAAGAGGAAGGGCACAAGGTCATGCCATGCTTCATATGGCTTTTCCAAGTCACCCTCAAGAGAGAGTGGTGCCTTCTCATTCGAGATTTGCTTCAACTTCTTGTTCACCATCTCCTCGACTATGTCATGATAGTCTTTCAGCGCAGAAGGTTGCAGTCCAGCACTTGCCGAAGCTGAGGGGTTCGGCCGCGGGTCAGGACGAGCACTCGCTATGCCTTCTACCTCCTCAATCTGTGGGTCCTCTTGAGGGGGTGGAGAACCGGCTGGCTGTGCATTTTCGGTCAGAGTCGTTAGTAATTTGACTAGATTGTCAAACTTTGTCGTCAACTCCTTGATCGTCTCGGCCTGTTGGTGTACTTGTTCTTCGAGGCCTCCTCTTGGGGCGCCGTTATCTTCCCCCGCCATGTGCGCTGGTGCGATGTTGACATCGCCAGCATGCTCTTCTCCTTCTGAAGGAATAGAGCGAGCAAGATGACCATAGAATGGTACATTGGAGTGCACCTCCAATGACGAGGAGTCAGAGTCGGAGTCAGAACTACAGGTGTAAGGTTCTGAATATTCCTTCTCTTCATCAACTGTGCTTGCTCTCAACCTTTGTTCCGCAATGGACTTAAGTCGAGTACTAGCTCCAGCTCGCTCTGCCATGTGTTGCAGCTCCTCGGGATCTTGGGGAAGTCGTGCGGCTATATCATCGTATCGCCTCGGGGATACATCCGACGTCATGGCCGGGTCACCGTCGGAAAGTGCCTTCCTTCCTTCAGTAATGGGGAGACAAGTAGCTGAGGCCCTCGTCGTCCCATCAGCCATGGGCGCATTTGGCTTCTCCATCGCCTTGACGCCTTTGCGAGGTTGAGAGGTGCTCATGAAGTTGGCCCTCGGGTTCACCAAAATCTCTTCATCAGAAGGATAGGTGAAGTCATGGGTCACTAGGGGAGGAACCCATTTCTCATCGTGTTGATGCTCCAAATGCGCCGTCAATGCGGCACACATGGCTATGTCTTTTTTCGATGCTTCCGCTACTTGGGAAGCTTCTTCATCCATTGTGGCTGCACCATCAGCTTGTGTTAGAGCAATGGCTTCACCGCCTCGTACAGATGACGCCTGCTCAACCTCCATCGGAGTAGCTGTGGTTGAGGGTGACTCGTCGGTGCTCTCCGATGAGGCTATACTTGGGGTGGATTCACGCGATCCCCCTCTCTTCAAAATGGTGACGGGGCGCTCTTGTGTAGAAGCAGCCTCCTTGCTTGGCCCCTCGGCACCTCGCACCTTGCGGGGCTTAGGAGTCAATCTTTTAATGAGGTAGTTGTACCTCTCATTGCTCTCCAGATCGGGGGACATGCGGAACGTGATCCTCCCGTCATCTTGTCGTACTTCACCATCAGCACGAACGCGCACTTGAGTGTGCTGCAGCACCAGCTCCTCCAACTCGCGGTAGAGTGCATGCCGGTTCCTCCGACGCCTCTCACGCTTGCGTTGGTTGTCCGTTGGTACGTGCTGGGCTTGTGGTGGCGCTCGTGTTGCTTGGGGTGGCGCTGGCACCCCTTGTTGAGCACCAGAGATTGGCGCGTTTTGATTACGGCGGCCGTAGCGTCGGGCGTCCCTGCCTTGAGCACTAAGGCCGAGGCACCCTTCCGATTTGTTGGGGCACCCGTGGTGCATCGTTGCTGATCTTCACGCGAGGAGGTGCAGCGTGGTCATAATGCCTGCGCCCGTGTTCCGTCAGAGAGATGGAGGGACATACCCTCGATGCATAGGTGGTGAACGATGACGCGCCGCCAAGGTTTGGCGCTCGTGTTGGGGACGATAGCTTGGCGCACGCCTCTCCATCCCGCTCCTGAATCGAGCCGAGGACGATTCGGGCGCAGCCTGAAGCCTTCTCCCAAGCTCAGTCACCTGGTCCCGTAGCTGGCGTAGCTCTTCCTGCATGTTCCTATCAAGAGGCACAGATTGCTCAGCTTGCAATGGAGCATACCTGTTGGCGTTCGCCGAAGGTGTGCCGTTGGTCGCCGACATGTGGAGACAGGATGCCCATCCCGTTGGTTGGATCGGGATGCTGTTGTCGATGACCATTGTTGGACCAGCGAGGTAGGGCCGCTTGTTCGCGCGGCGCCTCTTCCAATACTCCCGCATAATCGTGCGCCTCACGAGATGCTTGATCTTGGCAGGTTCATATACCCACTCGCTAGGGAACAAGTCGTATGGCTGTTCCGATGTGCTGGAGTAGTTGAACACCTTATGACAGAGGTCTCCCGCATCTAGGGACCAATCCTCCTCTGGGACAGCGCTCTGCGCAATGCGAGCACTAACTTGCTGCAGGAGTTGACGTATCTTGCGATACTTCCTCCTACAGTTGCGTAGTGGGTGTGGGCTGGACACACGGCGAGCGTGCGCCATTTGTAGACGTAGGCTGTGAGAAACAGCCTCTAAAGCTTCCAACAGCTCCACCTCCGTGTACTCTACGGCTGGGGTTGGTGCTTCTTGGGTTGGAGTCGAGACGGGCAGCTGGAGAGCCGCAAGGCTAGCGCGCCTGTAGTTCGCTTTGGCGCGTAGCTGTTGCGCTGTGCGTACGTCTCCGTTGAGCTCCTTGACTACAGATTCCTTCAGGAGAGCGCGAGCCTCCAGGACGAGGTTGCGCCGCTCCTTCTTAGCCTTAGCGAAGGCTCGCTTCTGCGCCTTCTTGGACTCGACCTTCTGGAAGAACGCCGGGTCTTGGGTTTGATGGAAGTAGGTCTTCTCGCGATGCTCGAAGACCGCTACCGGAGGGTGCGTGCCGAAGGAGATCAGGAGTGGGGTGTCGATGTCGACGACGCCGCAAGTCCCTCCAACTTGCTCTTGACTCATCATGGGACGAGCCTTCTCGGTCTTTGCGGGGAACGCCGGCTTGGTCTCCACAAGTCGTGCTCCCGTCGCCCGAGATCGGCACCACGAACTGCCCGAATTGAATCAGGCCGGCCTCTTGGGTGGTCGCAGGCGTCGGATGGTCCTCCTACGAAGGGGCCATTCATTAAGACAGCTCCACCATAAGAACCATCATGCAAAGATGCTGTGTTGTTGGAGGATGAGCGAAGACGAATCCGACGACCACAAAGCAGCAGAGATGGGAGGAGAACCAGTCCCACCGGCGCGCTAATTTGTTTGGACACTTAAAAACCCGCCTCGGCGGCTTCTCGTGTGGGAAAGGAATGCGGGCGTGCCAGTGTACTCTCGTACACAAAGACAAAGAGTAGAGGAACAAGTATATTATTAATCATCACGAGTAACAATTACAAGTTCTAATAAACGTGCGCCATGACCAGCTGGCGGCACTCTAACTTCGGCGATTGTGTCTTCATGGTTCATAGGGCCTGGAAGGCACCTACTTAATTACCCCCGTGATTAAGATCACGGAGTACCTCCGATTAAGCTGCTGTGGTCGCCGCCGCCGATCTTCGCTTCACGTCTCCATATGGTGTGCTGGTGTAGATGTGGATGGCGTCGGCGTATCCATGGCCTTGTCGGTCCATGAGCCGCTTGAAGAACATGGCTGGAGCGAAGCCATGCCGCCGGTGTCGTCCGCCTCGTCGGTGGAACGTCACGTATAGATATAGTGGAAGTAGCACGCGCATGGTCGGTGTAGATCGGATCGATGACTTGACTTCAGCAACGTAGTCGAGATACGCCGCAGACTTGATCATGAAGGGGTGTCGAAGTAGTGGATGAAGACTGATGTAGTGGTTGAAATCGTCGTGGACGTAGATGTCCACACGCACTGCCAAGATGTGCATGCCTGCTCGTCGACTCCTTGCCTTGCATCTTCACGGTCTGGAGTCACGTACACACACATGCATGGTGTATGTGACGTCCATGTCCTGGCCGCCGGCACCGATGGCTCCAGGTCCTTGCACGCACGCACGCACGACTGACGGTCGCGCTGCACTTGAACTCTAGGCCTCGTCGATCTCCATGTCCAGCAGCCGCCTCAAGCGCTCGGCGTCCGTGTGCGTGGCCACGTCCGACGACGCCGTGTATCACTGGATGCAATCATGCAAAACTGACAATACGAGATAGGTTAGAATTAGATCAGATACTCACCCATGGTGGACACAAAAAGCCATCTCGATCTCCTCCTCTCTTTGCCGGTGAAGGACGAGGACGCCGGTCGATGAACGGCCTTGACGAGAGAAGGTTGCCTGCCTGTGCTTCTTCTCAGATGGATGCAGGTGTCGTCGGTGGCGGCCGGACGTACGTGAGTACGAGACCTCCGGTGGAGTGTTGGCAGCCTGACGGCGTATGCGTGTATGTGTTGTCGTTCCTGTGTTGCCCTCTCGAGAGCCCGGGGGCCTGTTTATATAGGCCAGGCACTAGGGGTTGAGGGGCAGGCTCGGCTGCACCCGTGCGCCGCCAGAAGGTTGTTGGGGTTGCCGAGATATCCGGCGCCCGTGCATATCCCTTCGTATGAAGCCACGTGATTATCCGATGGGCTAAACAAAATCTCTGGCTTCGTACGTACCGATCCAGCTTTCTTCATTAAGCCATCGTCGCTGACTTGTGGGCCTCCTGAGGGTGTATACGTACACGCCGTGGGCACCGATCGATTAACAAATCACCCGAGCTATCAGGTTGGTTTCTTTGCTTCGTATACAAGGTAAGTCTCATGCTTATCCATGTACGGCAACTCGTCAAGATATCTGCCTACATATACGAGTCCATGACATATGGACCCGGCCAGCTAAGTGGGGCTTAATTGCTTATCATGATGAAACAAATTCAATACGTACACGAGTCCTCTCGTTTCCCAGCGATTCTCGTCACCGGTACGTGCCCGGCTCGTACGCATATGCTCCGGTTCTAGAAGGTTCTAGACCACGTGTTGAGTCGTGTCAGGCCAAAATATCCGTGACATAGGCCGCCGTACGTATGCATCGTACAACGTCCATGGCCATATACGTGCACACATACACATATGTATTGAAGTTTCACTTTGCTTAGCTTAGCCTTGCCTTCCTGCACGCCCATGAGACGCACGTACCTGCGTGCATGGCTAGGCATGCATATGTGTATATGCAGTCATGCAACACATGCACACAAACTCGTTAGCTTCAAGCTTGCACATTTGTGTCTATCACAAGCGTATATATACGTCTTTGCATATATATGGATTTTAATAGTACAAAAATCCATCAAACAGATGCCTCCAGGGAGGTGGATGACGTGAAGGCGCCACCATCGTCGGCCAAGCAAACACACCAGAGCTCGGCAAGGCTTTCGCCCGAGTCTTTGTGCTTTGGAGTTGAGCGTAGTGGTCAAAGTAGGAGCGGCACAGGGGGTTCTTCAATGACGCCTTCAAGAAGGAGAATACGTCACGCCCGGAGTAATCCGGGTTAAGCTTTCGCCCAGAACCTCGAGACGGAGACCACATCGAGCTGCCGTCTAGATGAGGACGTTGTGCTGTCGCCACCACTTGTCGGCCGCCCGCCACACGCCGCGAGCCTCTCGGACTCACCCGCGACGACGGGAGGCGGACACCGACAAATGTCGCCGCCGCCACACGTCACAGATCCTCCGGACTCGCCGCGCGACGACGTGGTGGCGCGCGACCGACCGCCCCGGCCGCCGCCATATGTCACGGAGCCTCTCGGACTCGCCCCAACGACCGGAGGCGCCAACCGGTTTAGCGTCGGCCGCCGCCACACGTCGCGAGCCTCTCGGACTTCGCCCGCGACGACGGCACACACCATTTGGCCAGGCGGGTGGCAACAGCATCGGTGGTGTGGCATTCCGTCGAACGCCTGGCGCGCCACCGACCTGAAAGAGCACTGTGATGACAGAACAACAGATCGCTGGGCGTCCGCGTCCCACTCGGCTTTCGACCACCAAGGGAGGGGAGGAGCTCGGCGGAGGATGGTCGTGGGGAGGAGGGGGGGGCTTCGCAGGCTACCTTTGCTGGGAGCCACCATGCAACACCCGAAGGCGTCCCCAAGCTCCAGACGAGAGGGGAGGAGGCCGGTGACGGAGCTATTTGGAGCCCGGGCGGCGGCGGGCCGGCGGGTGGCCGCCACGCCGGATGGAGGGCGATCCGGCCGCCATCGCCGCGGACCGCACGCAGCTCCACCGGTGAAGACGGAGGGCTCAGGGAACGGAGGGGACCGGATCCGAGCTCATGGCCCCGGATCCGTTGCCCAAAGCTCGCATGCAGCCCGACCTTGAAGCCGTAAAACCGAGTCGGAGGGGAGGGTAGGAACGGGAAGGGAGGAGGGCGCTGTTGGCGGGGAAGGGATGGGGCGAGCCGGGTGGCGCCCGCCGCCACCTTCCTCGCGGCCGCGGCAGCTATCGGCGGCGCACTCGGGTGGCGGCGAGGAGGAGCGGCGCGATGGGGAGTACGGCGGAGGCGGGCGGCGGTGTTCCCCCGGGTCGCCCTGGGAGCGACGCGAGCGGTGGGGTTGCATCCAAACGCTTTGTGAGCTGAAAAATGAGTCAGCGGCCCATCTAACCCAATTTTCACCCATCCCCACCGTAACCCATCGCTCAGACTCCCACGCTCGTCTCCGGTCTCCCGTCTCTCTCGGTCTGTACGGCGAAAAAGGCGGCGGCGGCGGCTTCTTCTGCGACGGCGTGCTGACGTGGCCCCCTGCCGCCGCGGCCAGCCGGAGGTCCAACTCCAAGCTGCCCCCAACAGGCGCAGCCAGCCAGAGCTTCAAGCGGACGCCATGGCAGAGCAACCAAGTAACTAGATTTCTTTGTGCCGGAACTTCCATGTCGTTTTTTCTCTAATTTTTTGCGAATCGGCTAAATAGCATAGCTGCAGCTATCTCCCGCAATAGCTGGGCATAGCTGTTGAGAGGGCCAGCAGCTAAGAAGCATAGCCGGCGATTTAAAACTTGGCTATAAATAAAGGTATTACTTTTTTACCATTTAGACACCCAAATTAATGTTAACATCAGTTGGTACCCAAACAACGCCATCATGCCATAAAGAATTACTACTACACTTCAGCAATATACTAATGCTGTACTATGGTCCAGACGTCAGTACCAAGGCTGTCCAATCTCTTGTAGTCGCGGAAAGGAAGTCCAATCTCCTGTAGTCGCGGAAAGGAAGAAAGCTCTCCCGCTCTCCCAAAGCTCTCCCATCAGCGTCCTTATCCTCCGCGGAGACCAGCCGCCCGATCCTCCCGGGCCGCATCTCCACCGTCCATCCGTCATGCTCTGTGCATGGGCCCTCGGCCTCTCCGGCTCGCCGGAAAGAAGGGTTTCTTATCCGATAGAAGAGGGCCTCCGCTCCATCGCCGGCAACCTCCCCCCAGCACCACTACCGTGAAATGTGGCAGCTGATTTGATCGCCACGAACCAGGACAAGCAGTAGACGCCAAAAACCAAGCCAATTCCTTCCCTTCCATTCCTACGACAGTACGACACTCACCTCGCCGCGCCGGCACCCTTTTCGGTCCCGCCGGCGACGTCACCGGCAAGTACCAAACTGCCCCTGCCTCACGCGCTGCGTGGCTTCTACAAGGGCGTGCCTTTCCTCCACAAGATTCTGCCAAAAAGATCCCCTCGAATTCCCACGCCCAATTCGTCGGTCACCATCAGGCTCTCTCTTTCTCGCCGACACCGCCACTGCATCCCCCGGTTGTAAATCCTAGGACGCGGCTGGCGGGCGTCCGTCGTTGCTATAAATAACGGAGCCGTAGCCCGTAGGTGGAGGCAGCAACTTCGCGCCGGGGAAGATGGAGAAGGAGAACGATGACACCACCGATGGGGGTAGCAGTAGCACCTGTCCCGCCGCCGCCGACCAAGGAGGCTCCTCCTCGGCCGCCGCCAGCGGATCGCACTGCTACTTCCCTGAGGTCGTCAATGACCCGGCGGCCTTCCGCGAACAGCTCCACCGCCACTTCGAGCGCCTGCCGCTGAGGTCTGCCGCTGGCGGCGGCTCGTACTGCCACACTGACATTGAGGAGGTCTTTGATCGTCTCATGGAGAAGGGAATCCCCGAGGACCCGGCGGCCTTCCACGAACAGCTCCACCGCCACTTCGAGCGCCTGCTGCCAAGGTCAGCGCCGTCGGTCCACCCTCTCATCATATCATATCCTCAGGGAAGTTAAAAGTAATCTTATAATTTGAAGCAGAGAAAATATATTTATTGTCGTTATCAGCCAGAAGCTTTCCGCGGTGAATATTGCATCTATGAGTAGGAGGCCAATTAAATTAAACTACGCAGCATTCACGCAGGACAACAATCCTAAATCGTCAGCTGATGTGGCGGCGAGAAACATTAAAAGAAATCCAGTGAAGAGCAAATTCACGCATATCGAAGTGAAGCCAAGGCCGTCTTCATAAAATGAAGAGTAAATTCACGTATAAAATGAGACTATCGCTTCGCACGCGCCAGTCTATTTGCTTTTCTCAAACTCTTTCTTCCTCATTGTACAAAATCTGACATATGCTAGCGACTTCCAGCGCCGTTGAGGCCGCCCCAAAAAAATAGAGTTTTATAACAGTAGATCTGCCACGTCATCTGTCAGGAATAGAGCCAGTTGTTACAAGAGTCTAGAAGCTTTAGGGGTATTTGTGACTATTCCGCTCCCGCTTCACACTAGCTCCATGCCAAACACACTCAACTTCACGAACTTCGCTCCTCAAAAAAGTTAAAGCGAGCTAGAGGCCAACTTCACGTTTTTTTTCCTATAGCATATCAAGGGATACCTCAGTTTTGGGAATTTTTTTTTTTTTTTTTTTTTTTTTTTTGGGGGTGGGGGGGCGTTTGGAACTGCTCCGCTCCATATTTTTAGTCAAACGGTTTCAGCTCCACGCACTCTGTTCGACGAAAAAGAGTGAAGTTGTGAGAGCATCTAAAGAGGTACTCCACAAACTCTAATTTTTTTATGGAGTTGCTCTATAGTGGACTTTGTGGAGCAGAGTTCATGGTGCAATCCCAAACACCCTCCTATACTCCCACATGGAGTTGTGATATAATTACCCACCTCACCACTCATAAACATGGATTACTTCTCCCAATCGATTCCCCTCCTCATGCAGCTGATCCTTCCCTGCATGCTGCCCCTCTCCTCGCGACTCTTCCCTTACGCAGGCCCCTCCTCTCTTCCCCAGCGCCGTCGATCTCCTCTTCGATGGATAGGCCGTCGGCGCCATGAATACGGGTGTGCTTTCCATTCTTGTGAAAATATCAAGTGCAATTTCAATCATAGGTATAATGGACCATTTGCATAAAAACAACATATTTCTAGAGCTGAAGGAGAGTTGTGTGCCGAATAATATCACCTAATCCACAAACTCCACCATGGAGTTCATATAGAGCAAAGCTTGAAAATCTCGAGCGGATTATCTTTTTAGTTGCGAGCCATAAGATTAGTAGACGTTATATATATAGTCCCATAGTTGGTTATTTTGTAACCATTGTTTACTTGGTTATTTTGCAATCACTGTTTTTCTTTTTTGCTTCGTCTAATAAATTCGGCAAAGCTCTCGTCGTCTTTTAAAAAAATAAAGAAAAGGCATCGCAAGCTTTGTCCACGTGAAGCGGATGGGACCCTGAGGATAAATTAGGTTCAACAGATTTCCCCGGCCGGTGGAGTAAAAAATAAAGGCAGCGCAGAGCGCACCACCAGTTTATTCCGCGTTACGTGTGGAGTACAAATAGGGGGCAGCCACCACCAGCTCACCACTACGTCGAACTCGCAGGGAAGAATACGGACCACGGCGACGCCCAGGAGATGTCCTGCTTTCATTGGCTCATGTGCAGAGGCGCCACTACCAGGAGGAGGACGTGCAGCTGGAACTCAACAACAAGAAGCACTTCCGCCGCCTCAAAGCCGACGTGAACCGGTTCGTGGACATGTCGGGGGACGAGGATTTCTCCTTGATGGTGTCCGAGGAGGAGCGAGAGCGGCGGGACGCCGCAAGACGGACGGCGGAGAAGGTGCTCTTGACTGTTATATCTGCTGACTCACAGAGCTTTGGAAAACGAATGAAGCGCTCAAGTTTTGTTGCTTTTTGGGCTCACGGCGAACAGGAGGTGAAACAGCAGGCGTGGGTCGTCCAGGTGGAGGCTGATAGTGACGAGGACATGAAGGTACTCCGTATACTCATGCACATTCCTAATCTCCAATTTGGCGTCTATTTTTTTAATAGAAAGTTTGGCATGTAACTGTATCTAGTTCTCCACGAATACTCTACTACCTCTGTTCCAATAACAATGTAAACCCTTGCATTCGAGGATTCAAATATTCTAATTTTTTATTAATAAGTGTATATATAAGTAAAAAGGGTTTATAATGTGTAATAATTATTATTAGATTAGTCATGAAATATATTTTTATAATAAACCTAATCCAAGATCAAACTGTAGACAGTATCTTATATAAACTAAGTCATACTTAAATTTTTCATTGATTTCTGGATAAGCGAAATTTATATACATTTTTTTTTTTGAGATTACACAGTCGCTCAACACGCACGCATGCTCCAAGCACATATTTTTTTTTATGACAAATGCTTTTCTTTGTTCACGTTTTTTGTTTTGAGCCCAGGCCCACCATGAGGTGCAAAGCAGCCATAGGCTAAGCAAGATCGATGAAGTTAAGGTGTCATGGAGATGGTGCCAATTGCTGAAGTCACTGATTTATCGGGTATATATATATAAGATGGAAAATCCATTTTGGGCCCCACTGTGCTTGAAGATAAAGAGCATTAAGAGTACTGTGTGATTTTACATGAAAAAAAAAAAAAAAAAAAAAAAACTCTAAAAAAAGCTATTGAGATCATCTATTTTTTCGATTTTTCCTCTCTAGGGTACAAAACCAGTTTTTTAAACCCATCTCAGCTTTTGAAAATGGTACATTTTGCACCAGGAGTAGTTTTTGTGGTTTGTATTGCTTGATATTTTCTTACAAATATCTAAAATTCATTATAAGAATAAAAAATCATCCAAGTATTATATATATATAGGAAAAGTAATGCAAAATAAAATTTTTTGAATATATCCCATTTTTAGAATTTTTAATGATTTTATATGTCTTTTTATAAAAACATGTGTTTTTATTTCAATTTAACACGAACTCTCAACTAGTCCAACCTCTCCCCTTTGACGTAGCGCTACAGCAGCAAAATCACTATCAAATCAAAACCATAAAAGGATGCAAAATTACATTCACAATTTTCTATTTATAAAAGGACTGTTTTCCCGAGGCATACTTCAGTGGTAATAAACTAACAATTATTAATATACTAATAGTTGCGAATATTATGTGCTATAATTACACTCTGCATTCCAAATTATAAATCAATTTTTTAGTGTTGCATTAAGTTAAGATATTTTAATTTTACTAAATTTTAATAAACAATACCAATATTTATGACATCATACTAGTAACAATACACTAGATATCATGAAATATAGTTCCAAAATATATTTATTTGATGTCATAAATGTTGTTACCATTTCATATAAAGTTGGTTAATTCTCTAGCAAATTAAATTATAGCTAGAAGTGAAAAATACTTATCAACTACAATGTTGTAGGTCTTACAAATTTGGTAAATACTATGTCAATATTTGAGATCTTTTGACAACACAATTTTAAATTTTAAATCTAATAATTTTAAACAAACATTTGATCCTATAAAATGTATTAAATTATTTTTTCAATTAAAAAATTATAGATCGTGTTGAGCTTTATACTTTGATACAAAGTCTCTGTTCATGAAAATTCATATTAAAAAGTTATGTTCTCTTTATATAAGAGGGAAAAAAAGAGAACAAATGACAATTGGGTGTATTCCAGGTCAACTAAACCACCAAGAAATCATTTTGAAATGGTCAATTGGGTATACTGTCTGATTTTAAAAGTTAAGGTTTTTATGTTGTCTTGTATTCTAGTTTGAAGATTTTTTTAAAAAAATTCAACAACTGGTTTAGGGGTGTGAATTATTAGACTTTGCTCATTGTAGTTCATTA
Organism: Hyparrhenia diplandra; assembly: GCA_015847255.1. NCBI lineage: Eukaryota > Viridiplantae > Streptophyta > Magnoliopsida > Poales > Poaceae > Hyparrhenia > Hyparrhenia diplandra. The sequence goes on along the minus strand of JADLZK010007034.1, from coordinate 1,289,829 downwards.
ATCTCAAAATATCCAAACTTTAAATTACTTTTTTTTCAAAAACATGCAGGTCATCTATAGCAACGACAACACAACTGGTCATCTCGAATGGCAAAAGAAAAGCTGGCCTAACTATACGCTGAACACCCTGTTATTCGCTTGTACCATCTTTGTTTTTCTGCGTACATGAATCCTTCTTCATCAACATCAATCACAATCAAGATATTGCTTGTGGTTGACATCGTGGGTCTGCATTACTATCAATGCAGTGCTACTCATTAAACCGCCAAATTGGGGCAATGCCTTGGGCTGCATCTCATGGCTCCTCCCGGAATTTGCGATGTGCCTTCTCATTCTCCGTTCAACGGATGTTATGCCTTCTGCATCCTCACCGTGCTCTTCCCCGATCGTCATTGTTGCCCTCCTTCAACCAAAGTTGCGGCATGCGATAAAATGGATATGCCTTGCCCTCCTTCACCACCGATGATAGCGATACCGCGAGAATGACATCAACGATCGGGAGAATGAATACATAAACCACTTATTCGACATATCGAACGGCATTGCCACCTGTGGCGGCCTGGTCACCGGAATTTTGGGATACTACTCCTACATGGAAGGGCCGATCACCGCGGTGTAGGCTTCTTCTTCTTCATCTTTGTGCATACGGGGCTCTATCGATGATGGTGATAGCCATGAGAGCCGTGTCTCCACCCCATGCTTTGCCTGCCTCGCCATCGTGCTCAAGGTCCTCCCTCGCTCCACTTTGTTATCACCGCCGCCGTCTCATTTGTTCACCACTCATCGGTGACCATGTAGACTCGATTACAATCACGCGAAAAGACACTCGCCATGATCCGGCGACAAGGTGTCTTGTTTTATGGATCAATCCATGGATCTTGTGTGTCATATATGTCGTATTCGTCGAAGGTGCCCTTGTGTGTCATATACTCCCTCCGTTCCTTTGAAAGTGTCACCTTGGTTTCCGTGCCATCTTATTTGATCACTCGTCTTATTCAAATTTTTGCATAAATATTATTTATTTTGTTATGACTTATTTTGTCATTACATATACTTTAATAATTATTTATTTAATTTATTATTTACATAAATTTTTTGAATAAAACGAATAGTCAAAGTTGGCATTCAAAAATAAAAAAACGTCACTCTTAAAGGGACGGGAGGGAGTATGTGGTATCGTACGCACAATTGCTTGGAAATAGATGCACTTATTTAAAGAGTAAATTGGGTGCGGAGAATCTCCTCGGCCCGGGCGCCCACGCCATCAATTTTTTCCCCGTTGCTGCTTTACGGATCCATGGCCGGTTGTGCGCGACCTTTGGCCGGAAAAAGGAGTTACATGGTCGACGCCGTACCTCCGTCGTTCGACGTTGCCCACCCCTCATTGGTGGGCGGCGCTGGATTGTCGATGGTCGGTTGGTCGCCTTGTCCCGTCTTGCCCAACTGTAGTGTTAGCGAAGTTTCCGATCGTTGTCCTTGGGAGCGGTATGGGCCGGCGTGGTGTGGTCGGTGGTGGTCGGGCTCATTGTCGAGTCCCGCTTTCTTTGAGATCGGCCCCTGGGCCCAAGCTGCGATACTCGCGCAAAAAAGGTTGCCTTGTCGCCGCACGGCTACGACTGGGGGCCATGTATCTCGCTTTTCCACTTTGACCCACCAATCGGTGGTTGTGCCTCGGTGCTACGCCTCACGTTCTCGCCCCGGGGGTGGGGGGTGGTAAATGCGCAAATGTCCTCTCTTCCGTCTTGGGTTCCACCACGTCTCGGCGTGGTAGGGAGCTCCCGTTCCCCTTTTCGTGTTCCTCGCGCTCCGATCGGCGTGTGCTACGCTGAGCGGCTCGTGGGCTACGACGATTTGTAGGTTGTTGCGGCGCTCTCAGGCGGATCTGCGCCCGGCGTGCCGCTGCACGTCCACGGTCCTCTATGGCGGCGGCGAGCGGAGGCGCGGACGTGCGAGTCTGGCTGGTCGGCTCCGGTCGGCGTCCTCCTCCTTTCTCCAACTCGGCGCACCGGTATGTGCTAAACGTGTCCTGCTAATCGATGTGTTGTTCGATTCTCAGACGATGGTGGATCTCGGTGCCTTCTCGGCATGGTAGTGCGGCCACTGCGCGGGCGCAGCGCGGGCAAGGGCGCTGGCTCTCCGGCTCCCTCCCCTTCTCTCGGACCTCGTGCGGCGGGTGCGGGCAGGGACGCCCCGCGGCGCACTCGCCGCGCCGCGGCCTCCCAACGACGGCGGCCCCAAATTTGCTCCGGTGACCCACGGCCGGATCCGGTGGCCGTGGGCGGATTCGTCAACCTACCCACTAGACACGGAGGCAATGCGGTTAGGCCGTCGGTTTGGCGGCTAGGTTTAATCTCGCCCCGTCGGTTATCATACCATCGTTCTTCTCTGCATCCTCTTCCCTCTTGAATAAATTACTGTGCTTTGGTGATGTGGGTTTCTTGTTTGATGTGATGGCGGCAATGTCTATGGGAAGCCACGGAGTGCTTTGGGGAGCCACAGTGGATTTGTTCTTTGCCTCTCCCATTCACTCTAATACCTATCTTTGTGCATAATCTGCTTCCCTACGTTTGCAAATAACGTGGAATGAAGTTCACAGTTTTACTTCAATCCACGCATTTTTCGTCTCCTGCGTTTGCTATCGAGGATTCTAGCGGCGGGGTTGTAAGCAATCCGCCGGGTTGGTGAGTAGTAGCTTAACCGACTTTGTTTGGTTTCACATGCGGAACTACAACCACTAGAGGTCGTTTCGGAGGCTGAACGCCAAGGATCTACACAAAGAGTTAAGTTCGGTTTGAGGCTCAACATTTTCGAAAATAGTAATTGATTAAATGTTTCCTTTTCAAGTAATGGAGGCTGTATTGCATTAAGTTACGTAAATTTAAACAAATTCACGAAAATATATGTCTCGGCCTAATCTAAGTGGTCGAGAAAAATTAAGCGATACTTCAACAAAATATCATGCAACTTATTGATTTTGAATATCTATCTTCGATAATTTTTGGTCCCGAGTTTTCGATAGGTCGCTTTGCTACTGATCCAGCCACGAAGGCATCTCTGAAGAGGCAATTACGTTTCCTTTCATTTCTGTTTGTTCGTCAACCTCATAGTATTTTTGACCACTACTTGCCAAAAGATGCATACTCAAAGAAGTTACGTGCTCAACTGTTTTGATCGGATTACTGTCATCCGAATGGTCATGAAAGTTTAGCATCTTGACTATTGACTATGAACGAGTTTACTGAGGTACTATAGGCCGATCATGCTCTAGCGGTATCTATGAACGAGTTCTGAGAGGTATCAGTAGCTCTTTAATCTCACTTTACATGCCCCGACATTGCATATCATAGTCGCCACCGCACTAATATACAAATGATGAAAATAACATGCTTGAAGTATACTCTTCGGGTATATTGTTTACAACACCAATTCACTATTGTTACTGAGCTATGGCGTTCTTTGTCTTTTGTAAGCTCTATCATCCCCCGGTTCATGCGGTAGTTTGGAAGATTTAGACTTTGGGAGTGATATGGTAGCTAAAAGGTTTAAACTTTGGCTTATAATGCTCCATGATTTTCTTACATGTGGAAACTATATTTATCCAAGTCTCCGTCAAAGGAATTGCTCACATGCTCGATGGAAGAACAAAATGGTATGTCAACTTGCTAGTGTGTTGGCTGCTATCAACCAATCCTTGTGTTTAGCTGCAAACTGAAGTTACATTTATATTATTTTCCTTGGAATAGAATGGGTAATGGAGAGGGAATCTTACGCAAACCAAAAGTCTGCGAGCCAATATTGTAAGATTTTAGACATCTATTAGGTCATGTTGTATATTTTTGGTCCATTTGCGGTGTTCGTCATCGTGTTCTCTGTCATTCCAAACAGGAAGCATATGCTCCGGATGTTATGGAGCTGCATGGTCTAGGATTTGATGTGATCTGCTCCCTTTGACAAAGTATTACCATTCAAATTCTTGTGTCCACGTGCTACCTTATGAAGAACTATAGTCTATGTTGGCCTATTGATAACGAGTTCCTCGTGTAACATGTGTTTATGTCAACCTATTATATATCAGTGTAATATGCTGTCATTAGAATATTATGTCTTTATATATCTATCCTTTGTCATAACTATATCTATTATTCCATTTATCAAGTAATCATAAAAGTATCATGTAAAATTATCTTGCCTCTCGATAGTGCTAAAACGATATACAATACTCAAGCTAGACGGCGGCTCCGAGCCTCGGATGATGCTCCTTGGTGCTGCAGAGGAACCTAGAGAATTAGCCACCACAGCTCTGAACTGCTGTAGTAACTGATAGATGTATATACTATGTACTGAACCATGCCAGCGGCCATTGCCTTCCAGTCACATGGCCATACTCTCTTTTATGTACCGTCGTGGACAATATGAATGACTATCCACCTAGCTATAACGTCCTGTGTGTAGGTATTAACGTTTGCGCTAATATATGCAGTCACCTCATCAATACAAAAATGAGTCCAACCATGTTTAAAATCTGTTGTGCACGATCAAATACAAAACAGAGACGGCCATTACCCCGCGCGCATGGGCGCGTGCCAAAACACTAGTAGAAAAGAAGACGAAAAATGAAGCTTTAACACAGCTGCTGAAGACCTTATTTTAGCCGTAATGGAACTTTGGCATGCTTTAATACTCCCTCCATCGTAAACTATAGCTCGGTCTATCTTTTCTAGGTACGAAACTTTTATACGTATATGCGGACCTAATACTATATATCTAGCTAGGTGCATAGAGAAACAATAAATGCCATAACGATTTTGGAGATACTATTACCGCATCTAGGAGTTCAATGAAACTTTGCAGCATGCACATTGCATGAGCCACGTTACAGCGCAAAAATAAAGGGCTTTTTGGTTTGGTGCCATTGCAATTTTGCAAGGTTGGAGAAAAATTATTACAATTAAATTATTTTGAAACATGCCATTACAATTCTTTCCCATCTTAATCCGGCCATTGTCTACGTATTTGACAGCATCGGGCCCACGTGCAGCTGTATAAAGACCCATGTATTCTCGTAGGTCCCAAAATACCCCTCCTGTCTCTTTCTCTCTCCACTCACTGACATTTAGGCCCCACATGTCATATTCTTCTTCCTCCTCTCCTCTTGCTGTGCACCATCCACGGCTATCGATGGGCGAGCAGCAGCACGCGGGAGACCCGCCTGGGCGACGCGCGGAGCACACAACACGGAGCTCGTGGCCCAGGTGCCGCGCGGAGCACACAGCATGCGAGCTGCTACTGCTCGTGGCCTGTAGATAGTAAACTTGTGCATCCCAATCAGCGTGGAGCTCGCAGCCGGTGTGCTGCTGTGGCTTCTCTCCCACGTGCTGCTGCTGCGCTGCGTTGCTCGCCGGCCACGTGCTGCTGCTGCGCCAGCGCGTGCTTTGCCCAGGCCGCAAGCTCCAAGGGCACGGACACATGGTGACGCTGGCCACCTACCATGCTTGCTTGTTTGCCCAGGAATGCTTTCTTGTTGGCCTAAGAATGCGGCTCGTCCTTGCTTGCTTGCCGCTGTTTGGGAGCAAATGGACGAGTACTGCTTGTGGCTGGGTGAAGGAGCACAGGTTGAAGGAGGAGGTGACACATGGGACCCACATGTCAGCCAGTGTAGAAAAGGAAGTAGAGGGGTATTTTGGGACCTACGAGAATACATGGGTCTTTATACACCTGCACGTGGGCCCGATGCAGTCGAATACGTAGACAATGGCTTGATTCAAGATGGGAAAGAATTGTAATGGCATGTTTCAAAATAAACGAATTGTAATGAATCGGCCTATCTCCAACCTTGTAAAATTGCAATGGCACCAAACCAAAAAACCCAAAAATAAAACAGCAATGGTTGGTTGAGAAAGGAAGCAGCGAAGCATGCATGAACTCACAATGATGAAATGCGGCCATGTTTAGTTGGTGCTACAGCAACCCAAAAAGTCTCCTGCTGGCTCCCTAACGATGTCGTCGTGCCAATCCATCACCTACCGCGCGCACTCTCTGAATCTCTCTGATTTACCGCCTATAAAATTTATCCGCACTCATGTTTTCTATTTACTCTCTCTATACATCATAGTCATCAACATTCTCTCCTTTTATATTGACTTTCTCCCACACCCATCACTCCTTTATATCTCACTCTATACTAACTACCATCGGGTTTGCTTTTAATTTTATCTAAATATATCCATGTGAGATCTAGTTTTAAAGGATTAATTGAAACGAATTCAATGGTGTAATCGGAATTTAATTTTGTTCTTTGGTTTTGCGAGTTATAGCATTTTTAGGTAATTGAAATAGTAGGGCCCGCTGCTGACCCATGCTTTCCTGCCTCCAACGCGCATGCTCTCTCCACTGCTTGTCCGACATGGCTCTATACCGGGAGCTCCGTAGTTCCGTCACAGATACCGGCTGCGAGCATGTCGGGTGCTTTTCCGGATACCCGCTGCAGCATTTTTGTCCCAGTGCGGATAGTCTAAAACCGACCCCAGTCCCTCCATCTCAAAAATTTCAAGACTCTTGCTAGTCTCTCATCTCCTTCCTAGTTGCAGTAGCCAACAGCATATCACTCATTGTTAATTGTTTCCTGTTCGCCCTGAAGCGGTGACCATCACCCGTCCTCGTTTGCACCTCCTGTTCGCCCTGGGCCCAAAAACAAAAAGGCAAACCGACGGAAAGAAAAACAATTGAGCCCATGTACGCTTGGCTTTCCAAGAACCGCGAGGCCCATATTGACGACGAGATGGAGGTATTCGTGCTTATTCCTAATCTCTAATTTGGCGTTTCCTTAACCTTTAATTTGACCCATATTAGCTACTCCACGAATACCATGTTTGTCTACTAACTAGAGCTGTCATTTAACTAGAGCTGTCATTTTTATTTTTATTTTCGTTTTGGGCCCACGTCCAACAGCAGGTGCAAACCAACGAGCGGCCGAGCAAGATCGACCAAGTCAACAAGTCTTGTAGGAGGGCCTGCCAAAGGCTTTAGACCCTAATTTTTCAGGTAACAAGAAAGATCCGTTTCGGGCCCAGGGCATGTGCAGCCCACCCCCACCCACGTCCACTGGCAAAGCATCCATAGTTGTTTTCATTACTCTCAGCATATTTGAAATTATAATTTGTTTCCAACAAAAACATTTGCAGGTCATCTATGGCAATGATACCACAGCTGGTCAGATCTAACGGCGAAAGAAAAGTTGGCCCAACTATACTCTCAACACCATGTTATTCGCTTGTACCCTGCGTTTTTTTCTACGGACGGTAAACCGCGGTAAACCGCGGTTACCGTTTATACCGGCCGGTCCTAAGGACCGACCGCCGGTATAAAAGAAGGCAAATTCAAAATTTAAAATTTGAAAAAAAATCGTTGAAAAAAATTACGTAAAATAGTTCATGATTTATAGAAGCCAATGGTATAAAAATTTGTCAAATTGAGTTGGTTTGGTATAAAAAAATTTCAAATCTAAGTTTGAAAAAAAAAAAAAGAAAAATACACAACCGCCCATTAAGGCCCATTAAATCATGAAGGTCGAAAAACATACTAAACACACTCAAATTTAAGTAATTTTGACATCATTGGATTCTACAAATCATGAAGTATTTTTAGGAATTTTTTAGCATTTTATAAAAAAATTACATTTTGAATTTTGAAAAACCGTTCAAACTGCTCAAACCCTCGATGAAACCGCTCAAACCGCTCGGTAACCGCTCAAACCGCCCGGTTTACCGGATTTTTACCGTTTCGCGGGGCGCCGTTTGAATTCAAACGAATTCAAATTCCAAACCGTCCGATAATCGGCCGGTTTACGCGAATCGGACGGTTTATCGATTCGGACCCCGCGGTTTTCCTCGGGTCCGGTCGGTATAAAAACGCAGCTTGTACCATGTTGTTTTCTGCGTACATGAATCCTTCTTCAACAAAGATCAATCACAATCAAGATATTGCTTGTGGTTGACATCTTGGTGTTCTTGGTCATCAATGCAATACTCCTCATAAAAACGCCAAATTGGGGCAATGCCTTGGTGCGCATCTCGTCGTTCCTCCCGAAATTGTCAATGTGCCTTCTAATTCTCCCATTCAATGGATGCTATGCCTTCAGCATCCTCACCGTGCTCTTCCCCGATCGTCATTGTTGCCCTCCTCCAACCAAAGTTGCAGCATTCATCAAGAAACATATATTTCTTGCCCTCCTTCTTGATCACCACCGATGATGGCGATACACGTAATGACATTGGTGATCAAGAGAATGAATACTTGAACCACTTATTCAACATATCGAATGGCATTGCCACCTGCGGCGGCCTGGTCACGGAAACTTGGGATACTACTCCTACATGGCAGGGGCCGGTCACCGCAGCGGGCTTCTTCTTCTTTTTGTACTGTACTTCTCGGGCTCTATATGATGATGGTGATCGCGATGAGAGCTGTGTCTCCACACCATGCCGCTTGCCTCGCCATCGTGCTCAAGGCCCTCCTACTGCTCACAATCATCACCGCCTCGGTCTCATTTGTTCGCCACTCATCAGTGACCATGTAGACTCCAGTCCAATCACAGAAAGACCCTCGCCATGCTCTAACAAGGTGTCTTGTTTTATGGATCCAATCCATGGATCTTTGTTTGCTTATTATCCTTGGTAATCCAAATACTCTTTAATGTACTTGCTTCTATATATGTAGCTGATGAGTATCATGTGTGATCCTCCTATTTGTGCACTTTTTTTTATAGTACAATGTAATTTTGTTTGTTCAGACAGCAGCATACTTTTTTTTTTGTGCATCCAGACAACAGTATACTTGATAATACAAACCTTTTTTTTTGTGTCAGCTGAACTGCGTGTGTTGTAACATCGAATAAATGGTTATACTATGGTTAAACCACATGACATTAATTATTATCAGTGATCAATGGCAGTGATGGAAACTTAAGGAGCATAAGAGCATCACGAATGCAAATATAATCGCACTACAAAAATGCAGTATTAATGTTGAAGGTAAAGAGAAATAAGACGCAGAACGATTTTAATAATTTGGAAGGGAGTTCAATGAAACTTTTTCAGCATGCACACTGGATGAGCCAGGTTACAGCACAAAAATAAAACAGCAACCGTTGAGAAAGGGAGCAGCGAAGCATGCATGAACTCATGATGATAATGAGCAAAAGCAGAGCTCAGGCAGAGGAAAACAGAGCACCGGGGCAGAGAGCAAAGACAGTTAGCTATTGTGGGCCAAATTGGCAGCCCAATCCCCTGCAAAAAACAAATGCCAGCCCAATACATCCCTGTCCTAAACCCAACTTCTAAGCTAGCCACATCATTACTCTGCTTACAACAAAAGCTGCTTCATCAGTTCACTAAATATATGTATGTATATTCTGAACCGGCAGACAAAGCAAAAGGTAACCATATATTGCTTACACTTTTACGAAAGCAGCATGCAGCTTGTTCAGTTCAGTAAATATATATTCTGAACTAGCTGGCGAAGCAAAGCTACACAACACTTTTCCCACACACGACCTCTATATAAGTGCAGTATATACACCGTCGCCTGTCGGTGATAGATGGCGATGGCGATGTTGAGCTCCTGCACCACCACCACCACCCTCCTGAGCCTGGCGCCGCCGGCGCCGGGAAAATCCTCTCCCGCCGCCGCACTGCAGCTCCGCAGCAGACAACCGGGTGCGGCGGCGTCAGTAGCAGCTCTGCGTTGGGCGTCACACAAGGAGTCCCGCTCCCGGGCTGCTCTCTTCGCGTGCCATGCGCTGAATAAGTACTCGTACCACATCGACCCCACTGGTAAACAAATCTGCAACTTGATCCACAAATTACATTTGTACATATATACTGCTTGCTAGTAATTAGTAATTAAAGTGATAAATAAATAATTAAATTGATTTTGGAATGAATGAGAAAGCCCTGGTGTACCGTCCTACAAGTACATCAGCAGGCACCAACTGGAGAATCTCCGAAGACAAGGACACGGACCTCATCGTCCTGGAGCTGGAGGTCGGAGAACTGAGCCAGGATAAACTGGAGGTCTCAACGACGGACCACGTGCTCCTGGTCGTCAAAGTACACGGGCGACATCAACGACGAGTGGCGGGCGAGTTCGCTGGACGTCCGTCTGCTCATGCCTCCTGGCTACGACGAAAAGGATGTCAAGGCCATGATGGTGTCCAAAGGCTGGCTCAAGATTACCATCCCTAAGCCCAAGCATGAGCCCAATAAGATACAAATCACCCAGTGATCGATCGTGTTAGTATATGTATGTATGCATGGAGAGATATGTGGCTTCTTCTATTCTGTATGTGCTAATATTGTACTTATAAGCAGCATGCACGTGCAGCTGCTTAATAGTCTTGTACCCTGATATGATAATTTAAATCACCTCAGAAGGTGATACACTTATATTTCTACCACTAATAGAATAAAGCATGCTGTCTTACTATTACTAACTGACGTCTATAGTGGAGTCAACATGTTAGTTGTCACGAGAGATATGTTAGAAAAACAAAATGACAAATTTCATAAATTCTCATAAACCAGAAAGTTTTATCTTTTAACTTGCTAGAATATAACCATCATCGCCAATAAGACATTCATTAGACATATTTTCTTTTATACACAATCTTATATCTCTGCCATCGCAAAAATATTTATAGAATAACCCTCTAAATTTACATCTAAATCACCAAACTCTATTATTATGAAACCTTAACTTAAAATAACCCAACTCTGTCAAATGTACATCTAGCTAGATGTACATAAAGTATGATCTAATATGATAGATAATTCTATATCCATAAAATATGTAATTTACATTTCTAAATTACACACTCCCACTAGTGTTAAGTTAAATATAAACATAAATGTTATGTGCATTTAGTTTAGGAAGGAACCGGTATACCCCATTGACAAGGTTTTTGGAACTTAACACTTGAATCGACGGGAGGTTTGGTAAAGAAAGCAAGCAACCAATTAGGCAAGCATGCATTAACTCATGATGATGACGCCATCAGCAGAAGCAGAGCATGAGGCAGAGGAAAACAGAGCACCAGGCAGAGGCGAGCAAGGCAGTAAAGCTATTGTGGGCCAAATTGGAAGCCCAATATATCGTCCCTATGCTAAACCCAACAACGTACATCTGCTGTCAAAAAAAAAAAAAATGACTTGTTCTCCTCTGAGCTAATCATGCTCTATCTTATGGTAACAAGCTTTTTGGTGCTTATTTGCTAGTAGATCTCGTTATCTGTTGTAATTAGTCGACGTTGATCATTTTTGTGCTTGCAATATGGCTTCGGATTAATCCCGTGTGAATTCTTTTGTATTAATATAATAGATCGATTTCGTGATAATTTGCAAGAACAGAGAAAATCTCTGCTTTTCTTGAAAGCACATATATACACTTGAAAAGAGTTACAATACAAACCTTTTTTCTTTGTTGAGCTAGTCGTCTGATGTTGGCAATGCCGCTCATACATACTCTACTTACAACAAAAAGATGCTTATTCAGTTCACTGAATATGTATATTATACATATTCTGAACCGGCAGACAAAGCAAAGTTAACCATCATATATGCTTATACTTTTACAAAAGCAGCAGAAGCTTTGTTCAGATCACTGAATATATATATATTCTGAACTAGCTGGCGAAGCAAAGCTACACTGCACTTGTCCCCCACGTACGTACACGGCCTCTATATAAAAGGGATGCATGCACACTGCATACATGATCGAGCTCGAGCACAACACAAGTCAAGAACATAAGTGCAGTACACAACGTCGTTCTTGTAGCAGTTAGATGGCGATGTTGAGCTCCTGCACCACCCTCCTGAGCCGGGCACCACCGGCGCCGGGAAAATCCTCTCACGCCGCCGCACCCGCACTGCAGCTCCTCCGCTGCAAACAACCGGCGGCGGCGGCGTCAGTAGCGGCTCTGCGTTCGGCCTCACGCAAGTCCCGGGCTGCTCTCTTCACGTGCCACTACCAGTACAACGACATCCAACCCAGTGGTAAGCTGTCGCTGGTGTACAGTTTAACATGCATGTTAAGCATACATACATACATACATATATATATACAACATTGCAAGTAGTGGTAGGAAATAAAGTAACGACTTGGGATTTTGATTTTTTTTTTCTGGAAAGCCCTGGTGCACCCTGTCGAAAAGACCAAGGGTGACTGGAGGCTGACGGACGAGGATCACCTAATCACGCTCAAGTTCATGGTGGGGAGACGAGCAAGGAGAAACTGGAGGTTGCAACAACGGAGGACAAGGTGCTGTTGATCATCAGGTACAAGAAGGAGGAGGAGGAGGACAAGAGCAGCAGCAGCCCGGCCCCGGCGAGCTCGCTGGACGTCCGCCTTCTGATGCCTCCCGGCTACGACAAGAATAAGATGCAGGCCATGATGTTTAACGGCTGGCTACAGATTTTTATCCCCAAGCCTAATAAGAACGAGCCCAATACCATACCCATCTCGTCGTCGACCACACCAACCCCGGCCCCGGCCCCGACCCCGTGATCATCAGTATATGCATGTATATGGAGATAAAAGATGTTGTGTGCTTCATCTGCTTCTGTTCTGCATATGTGCTAATAAAAAATAATTAATGTACCTAATACAATATCATCTCAGCATGTACCATCATGTAATTTATATTTCTATAAATTACACACTTTCACCAGGTGTTAAGTCAAAAGTAAAGCATAAATGTGTATGTGATGCCACCATGTAGAGTTGTAGACCAAGTAAAAAGTGCTATGTCAATCATTTGAAAAAAGTCTACGTAACCCCCTCAACAATTGAGGATGGACTACTTCACCCTCCAAATCAGATTTTCTACCACCCTAAACTTTCCAAAACTGATCAAATAATCTCTAGGCGGTTTTGGATGGTGGTTTTGCTACAATAATGGTGGTTGTCTTTTTATTTATTTTTGCTTAATCTTTGAAAAGTCATAGAATAAAAAATCCAATTTTGTAGGACTCCACATGACAAAATCTACATAGTGAACATATAATATGTAAGCTTTATTTCAAAGTTTTTTCCAATTAATTATAGAAAAGTTTAGATAAAAAAGTTATAGAAAAACATTTTACTAAAGCATATCATATTATATGTTCATTATGTAGATCTATTCACGTGGAGTCCAAAGAAAATTGGAATTTTTATTTTATGATATTTTCTATGATTTACTAAAAAATCATCGAAAATAAATAAAAAGACAAAATCATCATAGCAAAACCACCGTCCAAAACCACTTTTGACGGTTATTTAGCCGGTTTTAGAAAGTTTAGGGATTGTTGGGGAGGGCGACCCTCGCTAGTAGCCTGCGGGCACCATGTCAACAAAGCTAAAGATTCTCAATTCTTGGCCAACTTGAAAGGCGCTTAGGGCGGGTCCCACAAAGGTACCTTCACAGATCTCCGACGCCGATTTAGTGGTCAACCTCCGCCGACCACCTGTGTGCTGGAGACCAACATTGACCATCGCCGTCTTCGCCCTATGAGGGCCCACTTGTCATCGAGTAAAGGGTGCGTACCTAATGTAATGTGACCACCCAACCCCCTCGGCTTCATATAAATACACGGGTGCGGGCACGGGGAAGGGTGACAGTTGGTGGCCAAATTTATGCCATTGGATCGAGTTGTGTTATGCCACTTTTTGCAAGCTTTACCTTACACCGCCCGATCGACCTCCTCGAACGAACACTCTCTCCGCGTTCACCCACCTCTCTCAGTACCTCTCCCCGTGGGAAACCCTCGCCCCCCCCCCCCCACCTCCGGTGGTGAAGGTCGAGGGGTAGAAGTGAACCCCAAAGAGATAGCAAATCTGGTTTCGTAGTTTGGGTGGGGGTGCAGTGGGAAGCTCCCCCCCCTCGCTTTGCTTTCAAAAAAAAAAAAAAAAAGTTTGGGTGGTGGGGGTGGGGGTGAAGTAGTCTACCCTCAATAATTAAGGAGGTTATGTAGACTTTTTCTATTAGTGGTAGAGGGAAAATGTTCTCTTAACAAAGCATCCACCATTGACAATGAAGGTTTAATTTGAATTTTACCAATACTCAATGTTGACAAAATTTGTAGGTAGGTATGCAAAACATATTTAGATACAACTGTGATTAAAAATACGTTGTAAATACCATGTAAGAATCAGTTGACAAGTGGTTTTCTGGGGTAAACGAGAATTCAAATATGGCGGGAAATGAAAAAAAAAGTGACAAAATGAGCGACTCACTCCTATTCCTATCCCCCTTGCTCCTTTGCGCGATTGCCAAGCAGGCCTATTGGGCTTTGATTGATGCCTATTGGGCCAAGCAGGCCGGTGCCGTTGTTTATGTTGTCACTAAGCACGAAACACACACGTCACGTTTCACGTGACACGGACGTTAAAACTCTACAAAAGACCATGGAAAAAAATATATTTTATTTTATATATATATATATATATATATATATATATATATATATATATATATATATATATATATATATATATATATATATATATATATATATATATATATAAAAAAATCTCTTGTGAGGTTGGAAACTGCCCACAGGAATCTGTATCAGTTTGTTTCACTAGGCTGGCACGGCCCAATCTAGGTTCCCGGACCATTTTTTGTGAATATGGGCGGGGCATGCTACGTCACTGTCACGTCCGGTCACTTGTTTGTCTCTCATATGCAGAACAAGAAAAAATATCTTTGGTTTCCCGTCGAACATACGTAGTTATGTTAGACTTTTTATTTTTTCAAGTTTTGAGTTTGTATTACCTATTGTCGTGTTAGGATATATTTGTACGCATTATGGTGTGCTTTTTTCAAAAAAAAAAATTCAAAATATTTTTATTAAATCCATTTTGATATTTCCTAGGAGTAGGTGGTTGTTTTTATTTATTTATATTTATATATTTATAAGCGGGAGTAGGTGACATCATTGCTGCTACGTCCGTGTCACTGACACGTGGTCCAGCATAACGCCCACGGCCCACTTGTCACAGCATAGTTTTTTAGCATCGCAAGGAGATAGTTGACTACGGTCTGAAAAATTTTATAAGTTGACTACGGTCTGAAAAATTCTTTTATAAGTTGACTACGGTCTGAAAAATTTTATAAGTTGACACGTGGATGGAAGTAGTAGTAGGAAATAATTTGAAATTTTGGAAAGTAAGCCGTGGTGCACCCTCGTGAACGACGACGACTGGAGGCTGACGGTAGAGGAAAATGTTCTCTTAACAAACCGTGCACCATTTTGACACTGAAGGTTTCATTTCAATGTATTAATACTCAATGATGACAAATCTTGTAGGTATGTAAAAAAAAAGTTTGGACTCTATCGCCTGCCCGCGGGAGATAGACTTCCGCCTGCACAGCCCACAGCCTCGCCGGGGGTCTTCTTCTTCCTCGCGTCGCCGCAGCGTCGGCCGCTCCTCACTGGCCTCCACACACCGCCCACACGTGAAGTGCCTCCATCCCCGCCTCCAGCACCTCCCGCGCCCCTCCGCCCGCTTTGCCCATCCCCGTGATAGGGTCTCGTCGAGCTCCGGCGACCTAAATTCGCGGCCGGAGCTCCGGTGAGACCCTGCCCGGCGGCGACCATCTTCTTCCTCCCCCCCCCTCTGCATCCATGATGAACCTCGGCGAGCTCCGGGCGAACTCGGCGAACTCCCCGCCCGACCTAGCCCGACCGCCCCTGCTCCGCCAACCGCACCTAAGCCGCCCGTCCACCATTCCCACCGCTGTCCTACCTACCTCCCCGGGCAGCGAGAGAGAGGGAGAGAGAGAGGCGTGCGGTGGATCGGACGGATGTGTGGATCAGACGGTTGAGCATGCGTGCATTCCGCACGGCTGCGGCCTCTTGCGGTTAGGAAGTAGTATTTAGGAAAAAGTTTAGATACAGGTGTGATTAAAAATACGTTGTACTTACATACTATGTAACAATCTGTTTTCGTGTGTTTTCTCGGGTAAACGAGAATTCAAATTTGGCGGGAAATGAAAAAAAAAAAAGTTTTATAGTAACAAAATGAGCAGCTCGCACCTTCGCACGTGCGTCAAGTGGACACGTGCGGCTACATCCTTCGTCGTGCACTCGCGGTTTTTGACCTTTTGTGTGTTGTCCCTAAGCACGAAGCACACGCATGACGTTTCACGTGACACGGACGTTAATACTCTCCAAAGACCTGAAAAATGGACATATATATATTTCTTCTGAGGTTGCAAACTGCTGGCCACAGGAAACTGTGGTTAGTTTGTTTCACTAGGCTGGCACGTCCCAATCTAGGTTCCCGGACCATTCATTTTGCGAATGGCCGTGGCACGCTACGCTACGTCACTGTCACGTCCGGTCACTTGTTTGTTTGTCTCTCTCACCCACAACAAGAAAAAATATCTTTGGTTGCTGGTCGAACAAAGTTATGTTAGACTTTTTTTTTAAAAAAGTTTTGAGTTTGTATTACTTTTTTTCGTGTGAATATACATTTCTAGTCATTATGGATGTTCCTATTTTGTAAAGAAATGAGTAAAGTATATATTTCATTAAATCGGTTTTTATATTTGCTTGGAGTAGGTAGTTTTATTTATTATATATATTTCTAAGCTGTATTTATTATTTATATTATATATATTTCTAAGCTGTAGTAGGTGACATCGCTGCTGCTACATTCGTGTAACTGACACGTGGTCCAGCACAGCCCACTTGTCAGTGTCTGGCACTCGAAACCAAGAACATTTTATTGGCATCGCAAGGAGATAAGGTGGACTCGTGCCTGAACCGGCTGAAATGGAAAACCTTGGGTACGATACGACGTGTGCCAACCGACCGAAAGGGAGTGTTGTGTTGTGTCCTGCCCACAAGAAGCTCGGAAAACCAGAGGCCGAAACAGAAGGCGCTCTCTGGTTTCGCCGTCGTCTCCGCCCCTTTCCATGGCAACAGAACACACACACTCTACCTCCACTCTCGCTCGTCAGCTATAAGTAGCTCACCTGCTGGCTGCTGCTTCCACCAATCCATCCATCCATCCCTGCAAATCAAGCACGCATCCACCATATCGGAGATCCGTCGCTCGAATCGAATCGAAGAGAAGTTTGAGCTAGGGAAGGAGGAAAAGGGCCATCAGACATGGAGAGGATGAGCTCGTCGCTGCAGTCATGGGTGGAGGAACACAAGCTCTCAACCATCGGTAAGTACAACCAACTCCACTCCACTTCACTTCAGATCAGATCAGATCAAAAAGTCAAAGCTCGTATCTTAGATAGATTCATCACACACACCCTTTAACTCAAAGATCCGCTGCTGTTCTGTTCTGTTCATCACAGGAGCCGTGTGGGCGACGGCGGTGGGCGCGTCAGTGGCGTACAGCCGTCGCCGTGCGCCGGCGCGTGCGCCGGGGATGCGGCTGATCCACGCCAGGATGCACGCGCAGGCGCTCACGCTCGCCGTCCCGGCGGCGCCGCGCTCGCGCACCACTACTCCGGTAGCAGCAAGAAGAGGGAGCAGCAGGAGGACCTGGATTACGGCTTCTACTCGCAGCTGCCGCCGGCCACTGATGCCGACGGCAACGAGAACGAGCGGTGGAGCTGGTAACTGAAGAATCACTTCACCTCCTGCATCGAGACAAGAGAAGACATCATCAGCGAGAAGAAAGAGGAAGAAAGAATCAATTTCAATAAATTAGTAGCAATAATTGGTGGTTAGCAATGGTGCGTACGTGACGTGGCGTCCTGATCCTAACCCTAATCCTAATCCATGCAGCTCGTGGTTTCGTTTACTTTACATTATCCATCCACATCGGAGCATCGGAGTTGCAGCTAGGCGCCCATGGTTTTCTCTGGCTTGTTGCCTTCTGTAATAGTACTTCTAGTAGCTTGTACCATTTCATCTTATTGATTGAATGGTCACGATGATGACGACAATTATGTTTTTGTATCCTTGGAAAAACAAACAATATGGTGAATGTCAGCTCGTGTGTGACTTTCTGTTGGACTCTGTTTTTTTTTTCTTGCTAATAAATCTGTAAGGATGCATGCAAACCTCTCCAGTTTCATTGAAAAAAAAAAAAAAAACTGTGTTTGAGTTACCCAGGGCCGTGCATGTTGCCCAGTGCGCAAAGTGCGAAAACTACAATTTCATCATGGCCCATAAACGCTGGAAGCAGCCCATGTACGTATTTGTGGGCCTGCCGCTGCTAGCTGGTTCAACTAATGGGCCATGACGAGGGCAACTTATTTTCATCACGTGAACAAAGTTTACCAGTACCACAAATCATTCACTCACAATATACATACAGTACGGTGCACACCATGCTAACATTTCATCACGTGAACAAGTTTACTACAAATCATTCACTCAAATATACATACAGTACGGTAGACACCATTATAACTTAATCCTTTTTTTTTTTTTTGACGAGAACTATCTCTCCATTACTACTGCCGCGACAAATGCAGAACGTACGGCAGTAGGTCAAAGGGAGCTATCTATCCACATTGAGATGCGTCTGTCCATGCATCATGCAAACAATTAATCATATCCCTATTACTCAAGGAAAAAAAACAATATCAACCCTAATTACATTGACTCGCCATATATCATCACTGGACACGATTTGACTCGATGAGCATAAATTATATGAATCCTGGACACATTCGAGATACAGAGGGCGCAAGGGCAATTTGGGGAATAAAAACACGGGACGAGCGTAGAAAAGGTTGGGAATGAAAAAAGTGTTTTGAAAGAAATGTTTCATAGGCAAGTCTGCCAAGAGCGGAACCGCTAGGCCCCCGCGCCGCTCCCACGCCTTGCGGCTCGGGGCGGCGAACCCCGCCACCGCCTCCACGCCAGCTCCCTTCCCCTCCCTTCTCCCGCTGCGCCGCCGCCGGCAAGGCCGGGCCGTCCGGGATGGCGGCGGCGGGGCATGCTCCACTCGTCCGGTGGCGTGGCGGCGCGGTTCTTTGCGGGGCGGCGGGCGTCGCCGCCGGAGCAGCGTGGGGCTCGGGAAAGCCGCTGGCCGGGTCTGCGGCGGCCGGCGCCGGCGAGGCCTGGGCAGCCGTGGGCGGCGGTGGTGGGCTCCTTCATCTTCTTCCCCACCGTCATCCCCTTTCCCCTCGCATGGTGCCTCCATTGGGGCCGGCTTGGCCGCTCTACGGGGCTGGGCGGCGGATCCGATGCCCCGGCGGCCGGATCCGGTGCCCCACGTCGAGGCGGCGCCCGGTGGTGCCATCCATGGTGGGGCGGCCGCTGCCTCACAGGACACCGGGTTCTCCGTCTGGCCGGGCCGGATCCGGGGCCCATGGGCTGAGGCGGCATCCACGGTGGTGGCACACGCGGCCGGCGACGCCAACATTGGCGCCAACGTTGGCTACAAGTGCCGGGCCGGGCGGCGGCGGTCTCGGCATCGGCGGGGTGACGTCTGCGCGGCAAGGTGATGCCCGGTCTGTGTGCCTAGATGGAGGGGTGGCGGCCGACGCTATGCGGCGGCGGCGTGTGCGGCGGCCGGCGGCGAGGCCTCTCTAGTGCGGTTTCAGCGGGATGGCGGCGGCGGCGACAACGGAGACAACTTGCCGGGACCCGGGGTCTTGGCCGGACTACGTCGGGGGACATCTTGGGCGAAAGCCTCGGCGGCGGTGGCGCCGCCGGGCGCCGCTTCCCTGTTGAGGGCGTCGTGTTCCCGGCACTATCTTCCATGGGCGAAAGCTCATCCATCTTGGATGAGCGGCGGTGGCGTCCCTAACGTCCTCTCCCTTCCCGAAGGCGTCGCTTTTGGAGTTCATTTCGCCCCCACGACTTAGCCTTCGGTTGATGCTCTTCCTTCTCGGTGCTTGGTGTGCGTGTGGAGGGTTTGCGGTGTGAAGTCGGAGCTGCGGCGTCGGGGGATGTGGCTTGGCAACGATGACATGAGGCAAACCCCTTCTTCGTGGACCGGACTACTACGGAGGTCGGCGAAAGCTGGTGGCGAGGCGAGAGGATCAAGATTGGAAGTCGGAGCTGCTCTTGTCTGAGCTTGGCAACGATGACTGGTTATGGCCTCTCGTGTTGGGTTGTTTGCCTGTTTTCTTTAGGTTCGTGCTGGGTCTGCCATGGGAAGTCGGAGCCGCTTTGGGTCGCTTTGCAACCATGCTCGACAACGATGACTCATGACGCTTTGTGCTCTTCCACGTCGCGTGGGTGGGTTTGCTCATCGTGCATCCTCTCGTGGCACTTTCGGGCGACCCTTCTTGTATATACATTTCTTTCGTCTTAATTGAGCGGCAGAGCTCCTGCCTTTTATTTCAAAAAAAAAAAAAAAAAAAGAAATGTTTCATGGGTTGAGAAATAGAGAATATAGATAGAGATTAGTATATTGCAATGTAACTTACGGGCGGCAACTAGTAGTAACCAAAAGCAACCAAACCCAACAAATCCTCATCGTCATTATTTGAATTATTATATGGATGTCCTCACTACAATTGCATGCCTTTACAGCTTCATTACTTGCATGATCATTATTACCCCCTTTATGCCTTTACAGCTTCATTAGAGAATTATTTGAATTACTAGGACAGTGATTATTACGCAAAGCATGCTAACATTTTTTCTTTTCTTTCTTTTATTACAAGAATAAAAACTGAAGTTCCATATACTATGATTGCGTACGCGTTGCAGTTCCATATACACACTTTATGCGCAGCATGACTTAAAGAGACCGAGAGAGGGCCCACATGTCGGGTAAGTGGGAGGATAGTGGTTAACACACACAGCGCTTGTTTATGGAAGCGTCAATTAGGCTAAGCCGTGCCACCCTCCAAGCCCCCAACATCCATATCTTTCATCCCCCTCCAACAAAAGTCTATTCTTTTAGGTTACAAAGTCCCTCTCAAGCAACCTACTGGCTGGTCCATGATGATCCTAGCTTCTCTTTCATTCATTTTTTAATCATGCAATCATATATCCACATCATTTCATATATCTCAATTTAATTCTGGCATGCCTACTTGATTACAGGGATCCTGATGTGAGCAAAAGACCCTACTGTCCTTCCAGCAGCCAAATATTTTGATAGTTTGGATACATGGCTTCCAGCTTGTAATGTTTATTACCTCAATTCCCACTTCAGTAGAGAAATATTATAGCTAAAAGTTGCAGAGCCAAAAAGTGTCTGAGAGTATATTCAGTCTTATATGTGAAAACTTAATTCGGAGTCAACCAAGAATTTCATCTGCACTATGTATGTCTTAAAATGTCTTTGGTACAACGCACCCTTTACGTTTCATTCTACAGTCCTGTCCATGAACAGCCTGTTTGTGGTACACAGTAGTTGGCTTATATAGCTTGGTCAACAATGGACAATTGTACCTAAGCTTGCACTAAAAGTGTGAAATAATCCAGAAAGACAATGTCTGCTGCTCGTACTCTATTAAGTACCATACATTCCTTCTTTATCTTCTAGAATTCAAATTAATGATTAGTTGCTGCACTAGTATAATAATCTTTTGTCTATCCTTAATCATGCATTCTATCTGAATTCACAAAATAAAAAAGATGAGATACCCTGACGAGTGAGGCCAGTTTAGTCAATGTACTAGTTTGGCATACAAAGGTACACCACACACACACCGACTACATTCATGGGCTACACACAACACATTTATGTAAGAAAACCAGGAGAATTTTAATTTTAATTCCCCTGATTGTCTCAGTCAGCAACCACCGCGTACCAGTTCTAGAAAAAAGATATCGCAGCACACCATCCGGCCGGCTGCTTCCTGCAGCTGCCATTCGTTTTATAACCTTCACCCAACGCAAGGCCATGGCGACGACCAGCTTGCTGCTACCACCATTGCAGTTGCAGAGCACCAGAGCCAGAAGGAGGAAGAAGGAGAGCAAGGGGAGGCAGGCATGGACTGCTGCATCTGCAGCCCCATGGCGGCCGTGTACAGGCTTCCGAGGAACGCCATCTGTGCTCCCTGCCATGAAGGTGCCAAGGCCATCATCGGGTTTCTGAACAAGGATGATGAGCAGCAGCAAGAAGAGGGTGGCCATGGATCTGTAATCAAGTCCAGGGGGTCCATGATGAAGCCTGACAGCGCAACCAAGGTACAAATTCCTGCACGCTCGCAATGATCTGTTCTTTGCTATTTCTGATTGAACATGTTTGTTACTTGTATATATATATATATATATGCTGAATTCTGATCGATTTTTCATACTGCTAGATGGAATTACACCATCTGAATCTTCTGAAACAATACTGTTGCTTGTTGTCACATCATAAAAGTGTGCTAGTTGTTCATTCACGTATGGTTTTCATAGTCAGCTGCATGTCACAATCTCAGGACGACGTTTCCTGTACTGCATCCATGCTTCAATAGAAAGGTTCTGTAAAAAAGTGACCCCCGGATGTTAACGGGTCTTTATAAAGCTATTAGTTTCAGGCAAAGCTTTCAGCAACCGACTTTTATGATCGTGTCGTGATATTAGAACATACGGTTGGTTCAGAACTCAGCAATGCAGCTCAGATTTTCCTTGATCCCCGCTCAGTTCAATTTTTGGTGCCTTACTTTTCAGTAAATTTTGATTCATATTGGATTTTCCAATATGGAAGCCTGAATAATACCAAGACTGCAAACATGAGGCAATTACAATCCATGCTCAAAGTGTAAATTAGTAGTAATCAACAAGATGACACCAAAATCAGAGCTGATTTCGTTTTGCCAAACAGAATTCAGTTCGTTTTCTGAACCAAACAACAATGAATGCAGGGGATGAGGGATGCTTGGGAGCAGGTGAAGGAGATGAGAGGCCGGGAGGAGGAGGCCCACGAGAGAGCTGCCTTCCTCGCACAGGGCCTGTCGATGGCGTGGAAGGAGGGAGTCCACACCGACATCGTCGTGAAACCTGGCACTGGGCCCCCAATTCCGGCCCACAAAGCCATCCTGGTAAGTGAGTGAGTGGGCTTTAATTTTTAGGCATATTTGTGGGCCTTCATTCCCAGCATGCATTTCAAACGAAGCCCAGCCAGCCCATCGGTTTGATCTGATGCACACGCACGCATGCAGGCCGCGAGGTCGGAGGTGTTCCGTCACATGCTGGCCGCCGACGAGCGCTGCAAGGCCCCCGCCGGCGACGCCATCTCCCTCCCGGAGCTCTCCCACTACGAGCTCGCCCTCTTCCTCGCCTTCCTCTACACCGGAGCGCTGGAGACCGACGGCTGTTGCGACGGCAGACAACGCCTCTCGGTCGTGGTGCCGGAGGAGCGGCAGCTGCACGCGCTCCTGGTGGCGGCCGACAAGTACGACGTGCCGTTCCTGCGACGAGCCTGCGAGGCGCGGCTGGCGGCGGCCGTGGACGCCTCCAACGTGCTGCGCACACTGGAGGTCGCGGAGCTGAGCTCCAGCGCGGCGCTCAGGGAGCGCGCCATGGAAATGGTGGTGGAGCACGCCGAGCAGGTGGTGTTCTCGCCTGAGTTCGAGGGCTTCGCCGTCAGGAACGCCGTGTTGTGCGTCGAGATCACCCGTTCGCTGCTGGCCAAGATGAAGTCCGTAGACAGATAGGCGGCCGAAACACCACCTCTCTAAGCCGGATCGTCACTAGGGGTTGAACGTGTGCGTGACATTGTGTTATATATATACTTATATATAGTTCACACTGGGACACGGTTTGTGTTATTTTTTCTCGAATACACAAAAAGTTTGCACATAATTAGCTTGTAGCCATAAATCTATTTGAGGTTGATATATATTTTCCATGAGGAAACTGAAAAGGGGAAACAAAGAAAGTAAGGAAAATTACACATAAGCCATAAATCTATTTGAGGTTGATATTTTCTTTTTGCTCTTAGAATAACTAGATCGAGCAAACAGCTGTTGTTTGAAGATGCATGGATGTGCAGCGAAGCTGGTATTTCTGAAGATGACATCATCATTCTGAATTGTCACCAGCTCATACTCATAGTGATGGCACAACACGGCACAAATAGAATACAAAAACAGATACTAATTAAAGAAGGTCGTCGCCGTTATCGTCCTCTTGATAAAAGACATAATTCAGCTCCGAATTCCCAACTCTGACAAGAATCCAGATATCATGAAACTTGTCCACGATGCCGGTCTCGTCAGCTGAAGACGACGACGTCTTGTTCCAGCAGTCCTTCTCGCAGGCTGGTGGTTTCTGGTATTTGAACTTGGCTCTCACACCTTTAATAAAGGGGAGGTAGGGCTTCATGTCGTCCCCAGTAGGGGGATTGACCAACACCTCGGCCATTGAATTGATGTTGGCGGCGCAGACCTTGAGGCAACTGGAAGGCTTGCCCTTTGCCGCAGCAAGCAAGGTGCCAGCAGCTCCCTTGGCCTCTGCTGTCTTTTTGGCAGCAAGATGCAGGCACAATTCGGCCACCTTGCCAGGTTCTTTTTCTTCAACCTCTTGGATCCCTGGGATGGACTCAATCACCTTGATGCACGACGGAGAATCTGATGCTACGTACTCGGCACCATCTCTGGTACTTTTCGGATGTAGCTGCAAGGGCTGGCGTTGTTGGCACGCTGCCGGAGTCGACCTTGAAGAGGAGCAGTAGGAGGGGAAAAGCAACAGGAAGCTATTAGTAGAGGAAGAAGCCATGGTGGCTAGCTACTCGTTGTTTTGTTGGACGATTGCAATGACGATGAATTCTGTATGAGTACCTTACTTAGGCTATCCGCACTCATGTTTCTCTATTTGTTTCCTCTATGCATCCGTCATCAAGATACTTAGCTGCTCAATTCACCGTCTATTTTTGCAGGCCTGCACACTGAGTTTGTGGCAGACATGCGCTCCATCGATCAGAGTTTGTGGCTTAGGATGCAGCATTGACTTTGTTGGCTTTGCAAGTATACAGCGACAAAGCTATAATGGGAGAAGTATGTGCATGGAGAACGATCGAGCTAGCTCATGAATATATGGCCTACCTCACTAGTGTCTTCTATAATTCTATTTGGCTGCTATTTTGGGACTTTAAATATATTTACTGTCCACTTTATAACCAACAACAACAGCCACATATGATCCGCCATTTTGGGTCGCTTGGAGCTAGAGGAATATGTCCAGTTAAGGTGTACCACGAGTTTGTGTGCGAGAGGTTGATGAGAGCAGTATTATTTGCATCTGCTCGCAAATAAGAAAAGGGAAACACGACACAAAGTAATGATAATTGCGCTACCAATAGCAAAAATTGAGGAGGATTAAATTTTGCAGGAGATGAAAAATGTCGCCAGTAGTTACCTTAGCACTTCTATATGCACTACATTGTTTTGAAACCCAAATTCACTGAAACAAGTTCTATTGTTTTGCTACAATTGTCAATTCTAAATACTCGGAACAATGGTCGATCATAGTGCTTGTGTATGCATCACTCTTTTTCTTCTCGAACGTGCCATATTGGCACGGCATTCATTAAGCAGAAGTAGAGTTTTTACAGATTAAAGATGGAACGGTAATTTATTGATTACCGATCGAGCCAAACACCACCAGAGCTGACACATTAGATATTACAAAAGAAAAACAACGTAGCGACCAATCAACCCTAGGGACAAACGCAAACGCAGCAGGCCTCTCAGTGGCTAAAAAAGCGTCATGCTCGAAGCCAGTGAGGTGATCAGCTCCATGGCCACTGGATCGAAATCTGGAGCGAAGCGCACCCGAAGGGCCTCCTGTTTAGAGGTCGACAACATGGCGCCGCGAAGAGGGCCTTGATGCCTTCCACTGGATGGTCCCGGCCTGCCTCTCCGATCCTTAGCATTTGCTTCAGCATATTATGTGCCAGGACAGTCGGGTTGGAGGCCTTGTCTTCCACTCCGACACACCACACTGTTGCAGGTGTCCAGCTGGAGCTACTCAGCCTCGGCTTACCGATCAACAGGGTCTCAAGTGGGTCCAATTGTGCCTACAGTGACACGTCAGCTCATGGAGGTTGACGAGCGTTGTGGCCTTCGTCCTTAGTCGATGAGTGATGACCCGTAACAGGCTCAATCTCCATAGGTGACCACCCCAGTTGAAGCACCTACCCCGAAAGTCACAGCGGGGATGACCTGGGGTCTGACCCTCGGATAAGCGCGGGGGTCTGGAGAAGTGGCTGCAGGCGCCGGGAGGACGCCGGAGAGGGGCGCGGCGTGGTGGCATGTTCATGCAAGACGTGTTTCTTTTTAAAACTCTCATGCAAGACATTGGCCAGCTACTACGGAACCTATGGATTCTACACATTTGACGGAGTGGCATGACATAACTGTTGAAGTGTGTCCTTTTCATTAGCCTCAAATTAGAGTGTCAACCCAAAAATTGAGTCAATCAAGTTTGATGACTACGTAATGCCCAAACTTGAGGTGCTATGTCTGGGAGCATTTCTGGACTAGAATAAGCATCAAAGAAGATTTTTCAAAAAATAAGCATCAAAGAAGTAGTATTCTTTTCCGAATGTACTGTAGTCTGTAGTACGTGTTGTCTTCCCTTTTTACTAGTATGTGATTGATGACTTTCGGCTTCTTCCAGATACATTTTTTCCAAATGTATCTGGAATAATATAGTCTCCCTTTGTTTTTACAGGAGAATGTAGTCTCCCTTTGAGTCTCTTGTCTTCCCTCGGGCGTTTTTTATTTTTTTTATTTTAGGGAATTCGAAACCTCACGCTTTTGTTTGTTGTAGTAATAATAAATTCATTATTACAAGACTCGTTCTGATAATAAACCTTTGTGTTGCAATTTCGCTAGATGTAAATCAATCCAGATGTGTACGCTAGCTTTCCTTAATCCTTTTGTTCCTTCAGGACTTCACTCAGTCGTTTGGTTTGCCTTGGTGTTTAGTCGTTTGGGAGATATCAAACGTGGGGGGGCACGCCTCGATCTACACGGGCAAGATCGCATTAGCAGCCCTAGGTTGTGCGGCAATACGGCCATTACGACGCAGGGTGTGGGTGGAGGCCGGAGTGCGTGCAACGGCGAAGGCGTGGCCCTGACTTGAGAATTGGCGAAGGCAATGGCACACAAACCCCGTCTTCAATCTCCTTCGTCGGCTGCTTGGCGATGGCGTTAGCCACGTCCACGGGGGACACCGGAGAAGGCTCAGCGGGAACAGCAGGTTCCTCTTGTATCAAAGGGGCCTCTGGATCGCCCGGCGGCAATGCGGGCAAGAGGGTCACGAACTCCCCGCCACGGATCAGCCCACCCCACCCGGTGCACCGGGTGGGGTGGGGGCTGGAGAGCGGGCGCCGTGCAAGAGGCACGGTGCAGAACACGAGGCGACGATTTCCGCAAGCATTGGGTCCTCCCAAGCGGGAGGCTCCGCGACCAAACGCTGTTCGCCGCCAACGGTCGACACCGCCGATGTAGGTCGCCGGCGTTGACCGGCGACAGCCTTGGGTCAACGGCAGCACCGTCGGCGGCGGGGTTGCCCCACCCTCGAGCCTCGCCGCCGACGGGCGACAGCGACCCGGCTGGCGTCCGCCACCGCCGCCAATGACGGGGCCACCAGCTGCGCGCTGCGTCGGCCGCCAAAAACGCCGACGTCGAGGGAGGCGGCGGAGGATCTCTCCAACACAGTCGGTGTCGCGTGGGCGGTGTTGGCGCGCCGGAGCTCCCCGGCGCCGCCACCTCCCGCCGACAGCACGGTGTGGGTGCGCGTGCCACGGCTTCGGCGGGCGCCCGTGTGGACGGCGACGACGATGGTGCAGTCCCGTGCCCGATGCGTCGTGCCATGGCAAAGGAGGCGGCGGGGCGAGGAGGTGCACCGGCGGCGGCGTGGTTAGGGCGCCGAACGCTTGAAGCGAAGTCCGACAAGAGCGGGCGGCACGGGCGGCGACGACGAGGGGAGAGGAGGTGAATGGCGACGCCCCCCGCGACGGTTCTGAACCAGCGTGAAGCCATCGGCGTCAACCCGGTGCGGCCGCTCGAGTACGTGGCATCGGGAAGTTGAAGGGCGCGGGAAGACACCGGTCGAGGCGATGGTGCACGGCACTCGCTCGACCGGCCGAGGACCGAGTCGCCGAAGAGCGTGCACCCGCTCGACCGGGCCGAGGACCGTCGGCAAGAGCGGGCACGCGAGCGGCCGGGCGTCCACGTCCCGCTCGACGGCGGCGATGACGATGATGGTCGGCGGAGGTCGGCCCCCCCGCGACCGCCGGGGGCGGTTCGAACCGAGGCCCGGGTTATTCTCGGGGGGGAGTGGATGGCAAGACATGCCGCGACGGTGAGGGGGCCTCCGGCCGACGACCTCATCCTCATCGTCGAAAGCACTCAAAGAGGTTGTCCACCCAACGCATCTCCTTGGACCTTCCAGCGGAGGGGAAGTAGGGTGCCGCCTCCGGGCAAAGGGCCTTGCCACAGCCACCGGAGACCACCTCCCGAAAGCAGGCATAGACGGGGGATAGCGTCCGGCGCCGAGCCCCACGGTAGTTGACACGGCCCGCCAGCAGCGGCCCGGCATCGCGCCGGGTGGCGGGTAGCAACCCCCTCGCAGACACCCCTCGCCCGGCGGCCCGACGAGCGGCGGCTTGGGTGAAGACGAGGAGGATGCCGGGGCGCTGGTGCTTGGCGACGA
The DNA here is from genome assembly GCA_015847255.1 of Hyparrhenia diplandra. Classification (NCBI taxonomy): domain Eukaryota; kingdom Viridiplantae; phylum Streptophyta; class Magnoliopsida; order Poales; family Poaceae; genus Hyparrhenia; species Hyparrhenia diplandra. Next base: position 1,261,258 of record JADLZK010007034.1, on the reverse strand, counting down.
AGCGCCGGCGACCGCTGTGAAGCAGCCAGGATCGACGCGATGGGTCCGCCGCTGCACCCGCAGGCGGCGACTGGGCGACGCTAAGGTCGGGGATGCCGCCTAGCACGGCCGCACTTGCAGCCCGGAGGGGTCGTGGGCTGCGGCGTCTGCAGCAGTCCCCCAGCAGCACCGTCCATGAGCTCACCCTCCTCGGCGTCCTCGATGCGTACTTTGCCGCGAGCTCCGGAGTAGACGAGGCAGCGGCCGACGACCGGGGCGAGAGGAGAAGCAGCGTCGTCGACACTAGGGGCCGGAGTAGCCGTCCCGCCCGGAGCATACGGCAGCCTCCCGCAGCCATCACCGGGGGCTGCTGGGAGCGGCGGAGCCGCCCCCTGCGCCGGGCTGGCATGCACGGCGATGCCGGAAGGGAGGCGACCGGCGGCGCTGCGGGCAGGCGCGCGCCCGTGGAAGGGACGCCCGAAGGTCGCGGGCGCGGAGAGGACTCCACCGCAGCTGCCGCCCGACCGCGAGCAGCGCCCGGACAGATTCCGCGACCTGCGCGGGAGAAGTGACGCGAGCGACGAGAGGCCTCGATCTCGCCGGGACATGGGGAGCGCGGAGAGAGAAGCCCACCAACGGAGAGCTTGGGAAACGGAGGTGGCGGATCTGGGCTTGGATGTGGGGAAGAGGTCAGGGATGGAGGGATCTGGCCGGGAAAGGTGCTGGCGGCTCGGGGAGGACGGAGGGGGGACGAACGGGTCGGGGGTCGCCCGTGTCCATTCTCGACCTCAGTGTCAGAACTCCCTCTGATCTTAATTCTAAATACTCGGAACAATGATCGATCAAAGTGCTTGTGTATGCATCACTCTTTTTCTTCTCGAACGTGCCATTGGCACGGTATTCAGCAAGGAGAAGTAGAGTTTTACAGATTAAAGCTGGAACGGTAATTTGTTGATTACCGACCCAAACACCACCAGAGCTGACACATTAGATATTACAAAAGAAAACAACGTAGCGACCATGAGGGGGATCAAGGCTAGGGACAAACGCAAACGCAGCAGGCCCTGAACTCAGGGATGACCTGGGGTCTGACCCCGGATAAGCGCCTAGCTGAGGGGCAGGCGGGGAGTCTGGAGAAGTGGCTGCAGGCGCCGGGAGAAGTGACCGCGAGTCTCTCGTGGGTTGGTGCGCCCATGCTCATGCAAGCCGTGTTTTTTTTTTAACTCTCATTTACGGAACCTATGGATTCTACATTTGACGAGTGGCATGACATAACTGTTGAAGAGATTCAGTTCAAGAGTGTCCTTTTTCATTACCTCAATTTTCTGGAGCTTTATTACAGTGTCAACCCAAAAATTGAGTCGATCAATCAAATTTGATGACTACGCAATGCCCAAACTTGAGGCCGGTGCTATGTCTGGAAGCATTTCTGGAATAGAATAAGCATCAAACAAGTAGTGATATATTCTTTTTCGAATGTATTGTAGTGTTGTTTTCCCTTTTACTAGTATGTGATTGATGACTGTTGGCTCCTTCCAGATACATTCTTTTCCGAATGTATCATGGAAGGGTGATATTGGGGAATAATATAGTCTCCCCCTTTGTTTTTTACAAGAGAATGCAGTCTCCCTTTGAGTCTCTTGTCTTCCCTCGGGCGTTTTTTAATTTTAGGGAATTCCGAAACCTCACGCTTTTGTTTGTTGTAGTAATAATAAATTCATTCGAAGACTCGTTCTGATAATAAACCTTCTTGTGTTGCATTTTTTTTTGTGATCATGCCTAAGCACGTTTTTTATTAAGCAGAAAGAGGTTTTTAATACAGGAAAAAGGGGACGGCAACCCGTGGTTACCGAAGCCCACTAGATAACAACTCGCACATGGTTGTGATTACAAAGAAATAATTGCGACTAAAAGCGGAGACACGCTAGAACCTAGACTTTGTCCTCTAGCCCCTGTCAAGTCTAGACCCAAGGCGATAAGTCGAAACGTAAACGCCCTTTTAGAACAGTCTGGAAAGCCTCCTTCTTCCATTCCGGCCAAGTCGGCGCGTCTCGAAAGGCGGCATTGAACTTGCTTTGACCACCAAGTCAAGAGCATCCTCCTCAACTACCTTGCCCAACATCCTCAACAGCACGATCTAGGCTTGCCTCGGTGGCGTTCGCCGCCACGACAAGGCAGCAATGCGAACACTTCGCCGCAGCGGGTGGGCAGGCTCTGGCGTCCTGGAGCAGCGCAACTGTAGCCTCTCAAGGAGAGGTGTCTGCAACGGCAAACAAATCTTTGCCGCTAACACCTCTTGAGCCGTAGTATCGTAGACCACAGCGTGCCGACCGCAGTAGGCGTGTCGACTGAACCGCCACCATCTGCTGTAACAACGGGAGAGGCCTGAACTGCAGCAGGCTGGAGGACGGGTACAACCTCAGCCACCACGGATCCTCCGCCGCATCTCGTCCAGCATCCGCACCGCCATGCCCATCATCCTGGCACACAATGGGCAACAGCTTGAGGAGACCTCGGCAGCAAGCTAGGTCAATAGAGCTCCTGAAGTAGGCCTCGCAAAGGAACAGAGCTAAGGGCTCCTCCAACATGGGGTCAACCCACACAGGAGGCCCCTCGCACACGCGCAACTTGACGGCTAGAGGGTCCTGCACCGGGAAGCAAGCAACCTCAGCAGCAAAGGTGGCGGCAATGTCGGCGAGGGTCCTGCACCGGGAAGCAAGCAACCTCAACAGCAAAGGTGGTGGCGATGTCGGCGTGGGCCTCTGGCGCCTCCATAGAAACGTCACGTGTCGACGTTGCTCGTCGTCGCCGCCGCCTGCGTAGACGACGAATGTGTTGCAATTTCGGTTGATGTAAATTAATCCAGATGCGTACGCTAGCTCTCCTTAATTCTTTTGTTCCTTCAGGACTTCACTCAGTCGTTTGGTTTGCCTTGGTGTTTAGTCGTTTGGGAGATCCCCTCCCCGCCTCCGGGCGCCGGGCAAGAGATCGACTCCACACCCGCCGAAGAACACAACGCGCACCTCTTATAGCTAGTCGGAGAAGGGATGGGGTGGTGGCCGTCGTGCCGGCCTTCTACATCGCCGAGATGGCGCCCGAGGTACGAACGATTCATTGTAGTTTGCATTTTGGAACATGCTCTGGGCAGTGTATTACATTTTCGCCTCTATCTCTGCTTGCACATTAGATGCACCAGAATGATTAGAGGATGACGACCTGAATAATAATGAATGAGTAGTTCAAACTTCAAATGAGTTTACTTGCAAACTGTAATTTTACTCAAACTGTAATTTTTATGGTTATGTCTACTGGCTGCCCAATTTTCAAGTACTCCGATTACAATTAAGATACTCCGAGTACTTGCATAACTAATTGAAGAACCTATCTATTAAAAATAAAATTAATATATGCGATGACTTCAGGACAATCGACTATCAAGTTTACATATTTTTAGTTCATGCCAGACATCGTTATTATTAGTTCATGACGATGATGAGTATTCCAGATCTCCTTTCAGCAGAGAGGTCACGCAAATGGCAAATATATTCTTGCATGTCAGTGTCTCGCAGCGTGCGTGCAAATTGTCCAGTAGCAATAGTAGTAGTGTTTCGAGGCGACTCACATGCCCACTAATCTTGGATTTGATGCAGATTGTAGTTTTTTCATTGGTTGTAGGTCTCGGTCGAGCTGTCAGCCACTCCAATATATTGTCATTGAGATTGATGCAGACCTTGAAGAACACCGCAATTAAAATTTCTAAAAGGACTCGGGACTAGCAAAGCACCAGCAAGTGTTCAATTTTTTAATAAAAGAAAAGAAAGCATCAGCTGGAGAAGCGTGCAGTTCTGTTTTTAGTCCATGCCAGCCTTCTGCAAGGGCATCCAGCATTGAGCTGTTCAAGGCTATTGCAGTTGGATCCAATCCACGCAAAACGCCCAAGAGAGCAAGAGCAACAACAATTTAATGAACAACTTTTGCTACAATTCATTCAGAATTTTATGCCAAGGAATAGCTATGGTGTTAAATTTTCAGCATTGTCACTCCTGATTAGTCTATGGTGTCAAATCCTCACTCACCGTTGTCAATTACAAAGTTTGCATAAATATACATGATTAAGCATCGGCATGCTTTAGATGTACGTCTGCATGGTATGAACTCCGTAATATATTTGGAATTTTTTTATTTCTGACTCTTATATGGGATGCCATGAGAAAACACTCCAATAGATTATAAGAAATTTTCAGAATTATTTCAAATGCAATAGTAATTGTATGTAGTAGATTTGTGGACCAAGCCGTGAAGTACTGTCACCCATTGTTCTATATAAATTTATTCAGCTTTGGTTTTTTTCTTGCAATCAAATCTTGTCAGCTCATCTCTGCTCTGTTCTAACAAATGACAACACAGAAATATGAAGTATGTTGATTATATAAAAATTACAATTCTTGCATTCAGCTTCAAACCATTGTTACACTGTTTTTTTTTAGATCTTGTTTGTTTTAACCTTAATCCTGTAATTCCTTTTCAAGCTGTTTGAGGCCCAAATGGTTCGACTCCTTCATTCAGATGCTGCTGGATGGCCTTGACGCATGGAGAGCAGGTTCAGATCCTAGGTAGTGACAATCTGTTGCATGTTCGATGAATTTGCTCTAGACAAATCTTTTGATCTGATTTAGACACAAATGAAGTTTTTTTTTTTTTTTAGAAAGGGAGACACAAATGAAGCTAGAGAACTTTTCCATGATCCCTAATACGTGCATGAGAGATCTCATTTGTTATCATTAACACTTTCATCTCCAATTCCCCAAAATTTATGCCTGCCTGGGCGCGCAAAGGCGCACGCCCTGCTACTAGTAGTACACTTCAAAGGGCAAAACCGATCGATGGACGGTGAAAGGAGTTTTAGACCTGATGTCGCTGACGACGATGAGTATTCTAGAGTAGCGTGTCAATAGCTTTAGCAGCGCGAGAGGTCACGCTTCCATCCTCTTCACATGGTCACGCAAATGGCAAATACTCCCTCTGTCTCTAAATGTTTGTCTCTAGAAAACCGTGTTTCCCTCACAAACACGGTTCCCGGGCGATACACATACAGGGACGGAGGGAGTATATTCTTTCATGTCAGTGTCTCTCAGCGTGAGTGTAAATTGTCCAGTAGCAATAGTAGTAGTGTGTCGAGGCATCTCACATGCCCACTAATCTTGGATTTGATGCAGATTGTAGTTTTTTCATTGGCTATAGGTTTAAAGCCGAGCTGTCAGCCATCCAATTGTCATTGAGATTGATGCCTACGTACCTTGAGAAGAACACCACAATTAAAATTTCTAAAGGACTCCGGGACTAGCAAGCACCAGCAAGTGTTCATTTTTCTAATAACAGAAAAGAAAGCATCAGCTGGAGAAGCGTGCAGTCCTGTTTTTAGTCCATGCATGCCTTCTGCAAGGGCATCCAGCATTAAGCTGTACTCCTACTATAGCAGTTGGATCCAATCCTCGCAAAAACGCCCAAGAGAGCACTAGCAACCACCGTACTGCACCTATGGAGGCCACTGCGCTGAGCGTTGGCAAGTCCGCGCTGAGAGGAGTGCTTGGGTACGCCAAATCTGCCCTAGCGGAGGAGGTGGCCTTGCAGCTCGGCGTCACTCGTGACCAAGCTTTCATCAGGGACGAGCTGGAGATGATGCTTTCTTTCCTGATGGCGGCGCACGAGGAGCGAGACAAGCATCTGGTGGTTGAGACATGGGTGAATCAGGTCCGCGTCGTCTCCTACGACGTCGAGGACTCACTCATGGACTTCGCCGTCCGTGTGCACAAGCAATCTTGGTGGCTGCCATGGCGCATCCCACGCAATCTGCGTGATAGACGCCATGTGGCCAAGCAAATGAAGGACCTCAGGGCCAAGGTTGAGGATGTGAGCCAGAGGAAAAAGCGGTACCTCATTGAGGCCGGCTCTAGCTCGAAGGCTACAGCTAGTGCTGGCGACACTGCTGCCTCTGCAGCATCAATGTTTGGTATCAACGAAGCAAGGTATGCTTCGAAGACGACGGACCAGCCAAGATTGGATCTTACTCAGCTCATCAACCAAGAGGGTGAGGATCTTGCAGTGATTGCAGTGTGGGGAACTAGTAGCAATGTTGGGCATACGTCCATCATCTGGGAGGCCTATGAGAATTCAGCTACCATGGAGAATTTCCAATGCCGAGCATGGGTCAGGGTGATGCATCCTTTCAGCCCAAAAGAATTAATTCGGAGTTTGTTGGAGGAAGCTGTAGGGGTTAACTTTCTGATGGAAACAGAGAAGACAGGGCAAGCACTGTTAGAGGAGTTCCTTGCGTATGTTAATGACAAGAGATGTCTGATTGTTCTCGACGACCTATCTACCATTCAAGACTGGAATCGGGTTAGAAAATGCTTCCCGATCAACAAGAAAGGTAACAGAGTCATAGTGTCCACAACGGATGCTGAGGTTGCAAGCTTATGCGTCGGCCAAAACAGTGTGGCGGCAGAGCTCAAGCAACTATCTGTTGATCAAACCATCTATGCTTTTTACGTCAAGGTAGTATTGAACTTCCATGCAAACATCATTTTTGTTCATCTAGTTCAGAGTACTAGGTAACAATGGGATGTTTTTACTTTTAGTTAATGTCACTTTTTTTTTGCAACAATACTAGCCCATCGCCATACAGTTTGTTCAAACATCTACCATGCATGATTCTTCCCAGACGGCCGGAGAAGATGGAAATACTTGTACCAAGGTGAGGGATTGTTTTTTAATTTGTGTTGAAAGCTGTCGGTTAAGCTTATGAAAAAAACACATTTCATTTACTAGTATCAAACTAGTTATCATAAGATAGTAGCTATTTAAATTCTTAAACCAACAAGCTTAAGATAAGTTAATCATTTTGATGTTAAGCAAAGTAAAAAAACATTTAGTTATTTAAATTCCTCTGCATTAAAATTGAATAATAAAACAAAAACTCTTATAGTAGTCACGCATGTAGAACACCTCAATTGAAAGCTAGCTCTTCTTAGTTCTTACTACATTATATTCAAATATATGCTACAAAAGTCAATAATATTTCTTACTACAAGTTGGTGTTATACTCCTACTCGATCGACATTCTGTGCAGAGTCAAAACTTAAAACCAATAATATTTGGTTCAGCAACAACATGATTGCGAGATTTGGGCATCAGCATCAATATATTGTTTGAACATTTATTGGTCACAGAGGAGTAAAATTGTGTAGATTACAACGTATGCCTAAAATTATCATGTTTTATAAGTCGACTGGGGGATCGATCCCCATATGAGGTTTCATTCATAGTTGGCGCTTAATAGGCATGAGGAAAATTATCATGTTAATAGAGTATACTATAATCTAATTTCATACGATACATGGCTAAAGATATTTTATTTACCCTTTTACAGGGTTCTCCAGAGGTAACATATTCAGCAGAGTCGGTGTCTAGCTCAACGCTGCCCACATGCACATCTGAGATTCAAGAGGACCAGTCCGAGGATGCTGATGGAAAGATGACGGTTGAAGAGAGCCATCCACATACAAACATGACAGCAGGGGCTGTGGAGATATCTCAGGTCACTGGGCGAGAGGGACAAAAAGAATTTATAGCTAAACTAATTTTAGAACACTCTGACAATCATCTTGAGGTGATTGCAGTGTGGGGAATGGGTGGTATTGGAAAGACCACTCTAGTTACAGATGTTTACCAAAGACAAGACATCAATGACAAGTTTACAAAGCATGCCTTTGTGACCGTCTTGCGACCTTTCAAGCTTCAGGAGCTTCTTAGGAGTATAGTTATCCAGCTAGATGCAGAATCATCTGGAAGCAAGGGTTTGATGGATTTTGTTCGTGACAAGAAAAAGATTACACATCAATGTCTTTAGAAGACTTGACTGATAAAATGGACCAGCTTTCAGAGAATAGAAAGTGTTTGATTGTTGTCGACGACCTATTATATATACCAGAATGGGATGCAATAATAAAGGAATTATGTAAAATTAGAAAGGCGAAAAGCTGGACCATAGTGATCACCACAAGGCAAAAGGATATTGCTGAGCATTGTTGCAAAAAAATGGAATGTATACACATGCTCAACATTCTAGGTTCTGAAGAAGCTCATGAACTCTTCGTAAAAAAACGGTAATGAAAAAGGCTTATATTCAGTTTATTTCAGTTGATATAATGCTTTGTATAATCACAACAGTACTGTGAAACTGTCTTCAAAAGAAATTCTTTAGAATTTTGTGTGGGGAGAAATACGAAAAAAGTGTAAAAGACTTAGCTGTTGTACATATATTCTTAGTGGAGGGGTGATAATTGTCCACCTCAATATAAATGTTCATTCGAAAAGCGTCTGATTTCATACGTCAGTGATACACTGATACTACAAGATGAAGGCAGAGTATTCCCAATAATGATTTGCACCTTCCAATATAAAAAATAAAAATTAGTAGTAGATCCATGATAGACCTAGTCAACAATAATGTTGCTTCTTGCCATTTTGTTCCCTTAACACAATGGCTACAAATAAAGCGCTAGCTTGTTACAAAAAGAATATAGACAATTAATTTTCCATAATTTCCCCTCTCCTATCTGGCACAACACCTATGCTATTTTCCTGTGTATACCAGCTTTGTTGTATCTTCTATCATGATTTCAAAATAAAGTTGGTGATTTGGATGTGTGCTTGATGTTAGGCAGTGGCCGGAAGTTGCCTCCTTTGGCTTTTCAATGTATTGCTACTAAGGTTTTAACAAAAGCTTCCTTTTATTAAAAAAAAGTGGGTGGTGGTGCTTAAGAATCTTCATTCACTGGACTATCTCACATTTATCGAAAATAATAGCATATTGACTTCTCATTGTTTCAAATCGCATTAATGATCTTCATTACGACTTCACATTGTTTCAAAAGTCTCATATATAGCAAAGATCAGATTCATCAAGTTGATGCAATAATAATAATTCACTTCTGACCTCGGCATAAAGCACATGCTTAAACCTAGTCATACTAATTTAACCAACCTTGGGTTTCTTTAGAATTTAATTTTGATGCACTGAATGTTTTATACTGCACCAATTTCAGGTATTCAAGAAGACTATAGATCTTGACAAGGAATATCCTGAGTTGGTTGAACCAGCAAAACAAATACTAAACAAATGTGATGGACTTCCCTTGCAATAGTCGTCATAGGAAGCTTCTTGGCAGAGCAAGAAACAAAAAGTGTTGTGGATTGGAGAAAATTGAATGCACACATTACTGCTGAGTTGGAGATGAATCCAAAGATTGGGCTTATAAGAGCAGTTCTTATGAAAAGCTATGGTGGTTTACCATATTACCTTAAACCATGTTTCCTGTACATGTCCATCTTTCCTGAAGACTGCAATATTAGCCGACGACGTCTAGTTCGTCGCTGGGCTGTAGAGGGTTACTCAATAGAGGCACGCGACAAATCTTGCATGGAAATAGCAGACGGTTACTTTCAGGAACTGATTGAGAGGAGCATGGTGTTGCCAACTCATGAATGGACTTTCAGTAGACAAAAGGTTGACTCTTGCAAGCTACATGATCTCATCCGCGACATCAGCATATCAATGTCAATGAAAGAAAATCTTGTTTTCAGATTGGAGGAAGATTGCAGTTCAGACACTCATGGCACTGTACGTCACCTTGCCATAAGCAACAACTGGGAGGGAGATGAAGGCGAGTTCCAGAGCAAAGTGGAACTGTCATGCATAAGATCTTTAACAGTGTTTGGAAACTGGAAGCCATTTTATATTTCTGACAAGATGAGGTTTCTTCGAGTATTGGATTTGGAAGACACAAAAGGACTAGATAACCATTGCCTTGAGAAGATTGGGCAACTTCTACATCTTAGATACCTTTCCCTAAGAGGGTGTCGTGGTATCTTTTATTTGCCAGATTCCGTGGGTAACCTAAGTCAACTTGAGGTCCTGGACATCAAATGGACGGAAATAAAAGTGCTGCCCAAAACCATAGTCAAGCTCAGGAAGCTACGCCATCTCCATGCTGGCGATGGTTTTGTTGATCGCACACACGGGCTAAATTATTCTGAGAAGTGTATGGAACTATTGGAGGTACAGTGCGCAGCATGTTTGGGAAACTTTCGGTACACTGATTTCACGATGAGGAGTAGGCGTGATCGGTGCGCTATAACCTGCTGCGCAGCACTACCTCCTATTGTAATGGGCAGGGAATTTGAAGATGATGGTGGTGTTACGGTACCGAGAGGGATGAGGAAATTGAAATCGCTACACACACTGCGGTATGTGCATCTTGCATGGGGGAATGCCGTTGTGGAGGAGATAAAAGGTCTCACCGGCCTGCGCAAGCTAGGAGTGGTCGGACTCGGCAAGAAAACTAGTCAGAGCTTATGTGTAGCAATTTCAAAGCTCAGTCATCTTGAATCGTTGTCACTGTGTTCAATGCTAGATTTATCTGACTGTCTGGATGGCATGAAAGCACCTCCAGAGAAGCTTCAGAGCCTCAAGCTGCACACGTGCCGGATGTACAGATTGCCGGAATGGATCAAGGGGCTCCAGAACCTGGTGAAGCTCACGCTACGTAACACCGGTCTCTTGGGGGATGCAGCCATGCTCATGCAAGACATTGGGGGGCTACGATACCTGACGATTCTGCGTTTGTCGGAGTGGAGCAACGTAACTATTGGAGATGTCCAGTTCAAGAGTGGCCTTTTCACGACCCTCAAGGTTCTTGAGCTTTCTTACTACAACGCCGCGAAAATCGAGTCAATCAAGTTTGATGAGGAAGCAATGCCCAAACTTGAGGTGCTGCATATGGGCAGCCACTATATTCGCATTTCTGGGCTCGAACATCTCCACAGCATCAAAGAAGTAAAGGTATATCATTATTATTCACAAGCAAAGGAGGAAACGTTTTATCGGGAGCTGCGGAAGCAGCTTGATAATAATAAAAAGGGGCACGTGTTGAAGGTGGATACCGTGAAGGCTTATTAGGAGGTTGTTGGTAGTCTAGGATTTTTTTTTAGTCCCAGGGACTTGAAAAGTCTCTCCGAGGAGTATTTTTAGGCACTTGTAGAGAAATAAGCGTCTCCCTGTTTGGTTTGTTAGGGATTTTTAGGGACTCTAAAAAGTCTCTGAACCAAAGGCCTGAAGAGTAGGGTGCAGACTGAGTGGCGGTATGATGGTCATTCATGCGATCGCAGAATCTACCCTTTTACCGATCTATGTACTATAGTATTATCTTCCCTTGTATTCTGTTGATTGATGACTGTTGTGTTGGGTCCGATCCTTCCTAGCTGGGATGGGATGTTACTTGAGGCTTAGCATGGCCATCGTCCTGCATGCCATGCTATGTATTATATTGGTGTTGACACCCAAAAATGGCATAGGCTAAACCACCGCAAAATTCTAGACTTAGCCATATTTTGGAGGTCCAAGTCACCGCAAATTTCCGCACTTAGCCAAATTCTCGAGGAGGATCGAAAACGGCTTTTCCGGAAGGTGACCGGACTCATCGACGGACTCACTGGCGCGTCCGGTCCAGCGTCCGGTCAGCGCCGTCGTCGGGTCGCTCGCCGCTGAAGGAGGCGGCCGGGACACCGACCGACGCGCCCGCGTCGTCCGCCCAGCGGCCGGCGGCCGTCCCGGCCGAAGCCGCACTGCAGACCTCTCGCTGGCCGCACCGACCGGGCGTCGGTCGAGGGGAATTACAGCGTCCCGTCACCCCGACGCAGGCCCGTGTCCGTACGAGATCCGAACCGATTTGTTTCCAATCGTGTTTTGGTCGGTTTTTGGTACTTGGAAACGTCTTAGGACGCCTTCCTAAAAGGATAAGACCACCCTCCCTATATAATGAAGGGGTTCATGGCGATTTGATCCTATCTACATCCAATCGTCACAACACATCTATCAAACCCTAAATCCTCTCCTCTTCCTCTCCTTCTTCTTAGCCGCCGATGCCATGAACGGAAGATCGGCGACAACAACGCCCTAGAGCGGTCAGGCCGGCTAGGGCAGCCCATAGCCGCTGCACGCCCTGACGGGGTCCCTCCCGGGCGTGTGGGGTTTCGGGTTTCAAGAGACTTCGCCGGCGTGTCTTGCGTATCGCGCTCCCGACGAGGCTCCTCCGACGACGTGTCTTGCGTGACGCGCTCATCGTTGGAGGCACAAGGTCCAGGTGTGGATATCCCTAGGTGCTTGCTGATCCCCGATTTCGCTTGCCCTTCGTAGAGCAATCTAGCTCTTTATTTTGGTGTGTTACCGATTTTATCGTCAACAATTGGGGAATGCATGGTCTCCATTTTATTCTCTTGTCTTCCCTATGGCGTTTGTGTGTTGTAGTAATAAATTCGTTCAAGGACTTGGCTCCGATAATGATGAACATAACCTGCTTCTTATTGTGTTGCAATTTGGACTTCTGATGCATGGATATGTTTCACGTACCAGATGTGTACACAGCTAGAGCTATCCCTTATTCCTTGGGGTCTTGGTGTTACTCGTTTGGTTTGCCTTCATTTATTTGGTTTGATTCACCGGCTGGATAAGGAAGCAATTCCCAAACTTTGTACAGAGTGTTCGTTTTTCTGGGCTAGGATGTCTTCACAGCATCAGTACAAAAGATCGATCCAACGAACATGAAATTCGCGAGCAATTCCGCTTGATAATAAGAAGAAAAAGGGGCAGTTGCGCTTGTTGAAGCTCAATCTTTACTCTCTGTCAGTCACCCATGCATCATCCATGCATGAGGCACGCCTTCTCCAGATCCGGTCCCACGCAGAGGGGATCCTCGCAGTCGCAGAGCTCAATAAAATCATCACAACCTGACGGATCGGAAGCAACCTGGGCCTATTCGTAAATAGAGAGCTTTCAAACATATCTACCTACTAGTGGGTGTTGGCGCGCCTTTTGCGCCGGCGATATAGGGGCCGAACTTGGATGTTGTGCAAATCTGTTTGTCTGAATCAAGTAGAAGTAGAAATATAGTTTGCATCGATTTGACATGCATAGATAGTGTTTGTACCTTGTTTCAATAGTTTATATCTTACACACATAGGATTGAAGGGGTAGCTGATAGTTGTCTACATACAGTATTCATGGTGGTTTGTGTCATGGATAGAAAGGACATAAATAATTATACATAGCAATTTAAGCTTGAACAAGGATTAGGTAGGTGTCCTCTATTCCGTGGGTCAACATGGGCACACGAACTGTGTAGGTATCAGGCCCTTGACAATTCATGCTTCATAAAACATGATTATCATCTCCCAACCCCAAAATGTGGATATCATCTTCATGCAAGCCAATGCGGCACCTGAATATGGACAGGAAAATCAATTTAGTCTTCAGAAAACAATAATGCACTGGATGGCTGCAGGCGGACGACAAATATGGACATTCACAAGGAGCGAGGTAGATAACAAAAATATCTTGCTATAATGTTATCTGAAATATGATCACAGAAGCAACATCCTGTGGACTATGACAAAAATGAAAATGACATGATGTCAGAGATGAACCAAAAAAAAACAGTATGCTGACAGCTGTAGCATACTCAGATATGATCACAACAGCAATATGCTCATAGGTAGAAATAACAAAACTTGATAAAATGTTGAGATCTCAATGTCATTTTGTTATTTCTTTGGTACAAATGAGATCAAACATAAACAAAATTAACATTCAGCACTTGGATTGACCTTTCTTTCGCTTTTGGCCTCTCTGCCAGAAAGGTGTAACCAATGGCTAGTGAAACCCATAGCAATGCTGCATGGAGTGCCCCTCCGACAACAAAATGGCAAGCAAAATCAATATATGTATGAATGACAGGCTGACTATATCAGCCTGCCCTGTGCGTCAGTGGACATTTTTTTCTTCAATTGTTAACTAAATTCCCCGTAGTCATTTTTTCATTCTGTGGATCAATTTTTGTGCTCTATGAATTTGTAAATAATAAGTTGTCCGGTAATCTGGACAAATAGGTAGGTATATATAAATTTTTAGAATACTTATTCAACAAAGAGCAACCCAGGCATCATAAATTGCCAACCTTCCTGAAAAATCAAGGTACATAGTTAGCTTCAGTACCTGCAACAAGCTTTGTCTCAACTCACATGTGCTTGTGCTCTGAAAGTCTTCTGAGGAATAGACCAAAGCACTCGTTCAGAAAAAAAAAAAAATAGACCAAAGCACCCGCTTGCTTTATGCACTCCATAACCATGTAGAAGAAGCTATCACATTCCTTGCTTCGGAACAGGTCGGTGAAACGTGGCCCTGCATTGTTTCGTTGAACAGGTTCTGCATTGCTTCCTTGAGCAGGTCGGTGAATAATCACCTTTACTGAACCTGAATTTAGAATTCCTTCCATTCCAGAAGGCATCAATCTCCCAGTCCCGATAAGAGTAATAGCTATCACAGGAGCTCCGATCTTTGTGGCGACACTGAATGCGCCACGCTGAGAAAAATTATGACAGCATGTCATTGCTCCCAAAAAAGTTAAAATCATAAATAACAGAGAAATAAGATATAGTTTGGTAAAACGTAACCTTAAATGCACCTAACTTGCCATCTCTGCTTCGAGTACCCTCTGGAAAGAAAAATACAGAGGCTCCTTTTCCCACCAAATCCACACACCTTTTTGAGACAATGCTGCATTTCCAAAACCAACGTTATGCAGAACATGGAGCACAAATTGAAATATGGTGTCTAGTTAGGCAATAGAATTACATGAACTTGGTTATTTGGTTTACTTATATATGTTTTAATCCTCATGCCAAAGCTGTGTAAACCAAAAAAAAGCAAGCATGGCAGGCCAGTTACGAAACAAAATTGTGTTATGTGTCCGTCTAAATAATATAAATGATCCAAAAAAATATAGTTTCATCACAAATTTGCCTAAACCACGATCTAAATAGGGATGAGTTTACTCATACCAGCTGGCTCCTACTGTCCATACGCCGTAGAGGAATCACACCCAAGAGATACATTGCCCACCTATAATAGGGAACATAAAGATACTGGTCGCCATGCTTGACTTAGTATTTATACAGATGGAATGCATGTCTCAGGTAGGTAGCTCAGTAAAGTAGATGTTCTTGCATAAATCCTTTTGGTGGGAGCAGACACATTTTAGTACAGGTGAAATATTATATACATATCATGCACTTTCAGTAGGAAGTAAAGTCCTAATTCAGCCACAGAGTGAACACAGGAATTACCGAAAATGTCCACGAGGTAATTGATGCATATAATATATCAACTTTGAAAAGTTAAATTCTACCAGTCAGTAATGTACTTCTTATTTTATAACCATATTTTGATGACAATGTGTATCTTCACTACAAAAAAAGAGCTTCATGGAATATTGCCAACTGGCAGAAACACATAGAGAAATGGATGAGCAAAGTGACCGATTCTAATCTATATCTCTGATGTTCAGAACCATAAAATAAATGTCAAAGTCCTAAATATATCTGGAAACATATTCAGCCAATATGCTAACAGAAAATGGCGCAGGTCAAGCAAATATGTTATCTGGATCTACAATGCCTTGTTGGAAAACCAACACTCAGGGAGTGAATCCAATGGTATGGTTATCTACGATTGATCTGGTTAACCTTCTTTTCATTGTGGCCATTCCCTCCGAAGAAAGGGATGTTAATAAAGCCAATCATCCAGCCATAAACACTGTGTAACTAAAATTCTCCAGCCATGCATTCAATTGTGAGACTCGTTAAAGAAAGGAACTATCTGTTTGTCTTGAGAGAAAAATGAATAAATTCAGCTCTCTTTTTATATTCAACCATCGATTTGTCTAGGTGGTAGGGTATCTGAACTGTAACATCTGAATTTTTACATTTTGGAACTAGAGTAAAAATAATTTAATTATGTATTTTTGTGCTCATGAAATATAGAGAAAATAATATTTGTCATTTAAAATAAAATTTATCTAAGGCTAGAAACATGTTTGATGCATTCATGCTCTCGCATTATTTCTATTGAGTGATAAATGAATTTATTTCTACTTAGTATCGAGTTGATTTTACTTCGCTATAAATTAATAAAGAAATTATAAAATTTGATATAAGATGGAATCGATTTTTGCTCTATTCATTAAATAAATAAAGTATTTAAAAGTTTATTTATAAAACAAGTCCAAGTAATTATTTGAACAAGATCATAATTGTTAATAATTTTTGGAGTCATCTGATGCCTCTTCCCGCACTGCCACAAATCGCCATCGGCCCATCACCGCTGCATGCTCTTGTGGCCTGGTCTGCCCTCATGTATATGCACACATTAGACCAACTTAGACAAGCTAACCACCGGCCCAAACATGCATGCTGTTCCATTTGATTTGTATGTGATCCACGTACTTTGACTTGCTTTGTATGGCCCTGTAGTTTATTAGGCTCGAACCATTTTAGCCCTATTAAATTAAATAAGGAATTTATAACATGTGATGAAAATAAGTTTTATCTTAAATGACTCCGAGATATTTTAAGATAGAATTACTAAATTATTTGAATTTAAAAGGTTTTGAATTTGATCTTGAAATGGCTTTAGGAAAAGCAAACATAAGATAAAATGAATAAAGAAAAATCCATCACTTTCCTTTCTTTCCCATGGGGCCGAGCCTCCTCCCTCACACCGCATGCAGGTCTGGCAAGCGCAGCAGCTGTAGCCCCGGCCCAGAACCAGCAAGCTCAGCTCGTTGCTCCCTCTCCAATGACCGACACGGGGGACCCGCAGGACAGGGTCATCCCCAACCTCCGCCGGCACTATCCATCCGATGCGGCAACGTCGGGCACCACGAGGACCAGGCCGTCGCGCGTTCCCGCATCCACCTCGTGATCCCGTCCCGAGGGCCGAGTCAACACCCCGCACGCTATGCCCCGCCCAGACTAGTGCCGCAGTGCTCCAGCCCTCTCGTGGCAAGTATTATAAGGAAATGTAGTTCTGGCTAAATCTTTGAGGTGGAGGAGGCTTTAAGGGAGGAGAGAGGAGAAGTGGTACATTACAAAGAGCGAAACGCAACTAAAACTATCTCGTGGCAGAGATGTGTGGGCCATATATTAACTATGAAGAACTAACCATTATACGGGTGGGGCGCAAGAAGCGCTGTAAGAGACCTTACAGCGGGGTTGTTGGCTCTCACCCCGGTCCACCCTCGAAGTGGATGCAACGCGATCCGCACACACCGGGTCCGTCGAGTCAAGCCATGGCCGCCATGACCGGCATGCCGAGCTCGGATGTGCTCGGCCTCTAATCCCCGCCTCTGCCCCTACTAAACACCCCTCCGGCACCGCATCACGACGTCGCCACCACAGCTGCCATCCCCAGTCCCTCTCCCTCGCTCCATCGGTAGTACCCACCAAAGCCGCGACCGAGCTCGACGGGCCGCCGTCGATCTCCGCCTCTCTGCCGTGTCCTGGACGACGAGACCTCGCCAGGAGGTTCTTAGCAAGGTGAGTATCCCGCCGGATCCCGTCTCGACCTCCCTCTCGCGCTCTCTCGCGCACACGTCGTCACCGTCATAGCGCCGCCACAAGCGCTTAGCGCCACCGCCGTCATCATTAGCCGCCCATCTCGGCTCAAACTCGCCGCAATACCCCATCCACAGACCATCCCCGACCCTCCTTCCACCTCTGTCGTACTCGCAGGAGTGTGGCGATGCTTCGACACCGCTTCCTGGCATTCATGCCAACCCGAACCGGAGTGCCATCGTACCGAGTCCGCCGGAGCCGCCGTCCGCCGTCCTCGACGTTCTCCGCCGCCGAGCCGTCTCCGCCTGCGATTTTCGCTGCGGTGAGAATCCCCTTCGCCTCCCAGTTCATCCCGTGCGCGTAATTCTTTGAATCGAGGACTCTAGCGCCATCCCGCGAGCGCCGGCGACCTTCGTGCCGCCGGCCATGGCCACTGCCGCGCGTAGCCACGATCCCGGCCCTCCGCTGTCGGAACCGAGGTACACCCCGCGCGCACACGCCTTCGCGTCCGCTACGTGTTCGTGCGCTCACGCTGCCTGCCTTGCCGTGTAGCCGCGACGCCGCGCACGCCGGCAAGCTGCCACCGTCGACCATGGTGCGCCGCCGCTCAGAATGCCGCAACCCACCGCTTACCGCCGCCGCTAGCGCGTGTATCGCGCGATTCGTCGTGCGTGCATCCGCTTGCATCCTCGCAGTACTGCGCCGTGCCGCATCCTACAGCCGAACGAGTTCCATGGACGCGGCCCTCCTTCCCTGAACACGAGCAGCAGCCCTGGCTCACGTCCAGATAAACAACGAGCACAAGGTAGAAGGGGTACAACTTATTTATAGTTTTGCCATCATTTAGTAAATTCCTGTTTAGTCGTAAGCAGTAGTGTTAACCTTGCATTGCCTTGCCCTTTGCTAGCTTGCTTTACATCACAATGAAATCAGGATGGCATCATCTTGATTCATTGCCGTTTTATTTCATAAAAACAATTATAGAAATACATGAGAAATGTGCTTATGCGTACAACACCGGCAAGCAGACCAAGCAGCGGCACTGCCTTCCAGTTTTGCTTCTTAGCTTGATGACGCTAGCACCACGATCACATTCATGTATGGCCGTTTTTCTTTAGAAAAACAATCACTACCGGAATCCGGCGATATCCCGTGAGCAAACGTTTCCCGTGAGCTAAGAGGAAATCATCACGGAAACCACAAGATATCCCGTGAGCGGGGTGAAAACATCACGGGAAAGAAAAACACCCACGGATATCAAATTTCCCGTGATGGTCACCACGGAAATCTCCCACCCCTTTCCCGTGAGGGTGGGGCTCACGGGAAAGGGAACGGCCGTCCCCCCCCCCCCGCCGTCCCCTCCGTCCACCCTTTCCCCGTGAGAACACCGTCGGCTCACGGGATACCTCTTTCCCTCGTGAGCGCTTTCCCATGGGCCAAACAAGGGCCTACGGCAAAGGGTCCCCTTTCTCGTGAGCCGCCTACCCCGCTCACGGAAAAGAAGGTCACGGAAATTTTTTTTTTGGATTTTCACCTCCAAACTTTTTCCACACTTGTTGCACATCATATGACATTCAATATTAAAGTTTGGTGAATTATTGACTTTATTTGACATATTTAGGTAATTAATCTCTTTTATGGGAATTTATGAAATGTGGCCAAATTTGAACTACAAGTGCTTCAAATTTTTGAAAACAATTAGTAGAAAATTTATATTCCTCATACTCAACACAATGTAAGACCTTGCATTTAAAAAAATAACAACATCCGGAACATCTTAATACGAAATCATGAACGTTAATCCTCGCTTCGAGTGGTTTAAAAATTTTAGAAAATAAACCGATCGCAAAAATCATGAAATTTGATAATCATCATGATATCTTATGCCGAGGCTATGATAAAAAATTTGGAACGTTTCGCACAAGTTGGCACGCACGATGTTCACGTGGCTCCAACATCTACGTAGAAGGTTCTTGTTTGTTGAGAATGATCTCGTGTCATTTCATGTCGATGTGGCGGTCAAGTTGTGGTTTGGCTACGAAACTTTTTCTACATGCAAATGGACCTCGGATAGTGTGTCATGTCTATTTTCGAAATTTTTCGCATTATATTTTGGTAATTATTATAATTTTTGTAGTAGTGAAGTAAACACAATTTTGAAAAAGAGAAGATAGAACCACATGAAATAATGGCCCATTCTTCGCGAAAGGATCAATTACGTATGGGTGAGTGTATGTGATAAGGTATTTTTGAATTAATCTTGATCAAAGTTTGAAAATATATATATGTTAGGAAAAAGAAAGGAGGGGAATAAATTTAATTTATCCTCGCGCTTGAGCTTGCAGCCGACCCGATCCTGTATGCATCCCGAGCTCATACAAAGGTTGCCAATGGCTTTGAGACCGACGGTTAGGTCATTTACCGGTTATGATGTGAATGGATATCGCTACCATACAACGAGCTATGAGCGAATCGACCAAACCGAAAAACCACAAATACCGGAGTTTTCACTAAAGGTGATGATGGAACTAGCACTAAAGGTTATTATGGAAGAATTGAAGAAATATACGAGCTCCATTTCCCCAAGCGGCTTGCTCCCGTCGTGTTTAAGTGCCATTGGTTCGATCCTGAAATAACAAATTCGGACCTCGAACAACTTGGGATTGTTCATTCGACAAGATTCCCCAGATGGCTGTTGGTATTTCTAATGTCACTAACTAGTAATGGCATCTAGAAAGAATTAATGTTGCTTCGAGATAAAACTTAAAAGAAATATTCATTGCGAGTTCATAGCATATCCGAAAAGGTTGTCATCCCTATAGTTAAACTACTAATATGCAAGGAATATAATATTCGTACTATGCCTTGATAACTTCTTAATAAGTAAATAAACAATTATAATTTGGGTATCATAAAGCGCCGCAGATATGAATATATACCATTGTAGCATTTTAACCGGGAGTAATAACCGGGTCTTGAATTTATATTCTACCACGGGGAAAGAAGTCTCATTATCTTGAATTAACTAAGCATAGATCTTAATCTAACCATCTCTCATGTGCAAGACATCAGCATTAATCTCATCAATTACTTAAGCAAGGATCAAAGTTCATAGTAAAGATAATGATAAAGTTCTAGATAAAAGCAGTTTTGACCAAAAATCACGTTGGTTGGCGAGAAAGTGTCTAACAATGGGCGATAGCAATTCATAGGCTAGCTAGCATTAGAAACTCCAATATGTAACTCTAAACTAAATGTTAGGATCTACCTAATTATGCAATACAAATAACAATCATCGAAGAAAGACTAATTAAATCCGGACATGAGGACGGCGAAATCCGTGAAGACTAAGGCGAAACTTAGAACAACCCGAAATCTAACATCCGCTAGGCCTACATACGGGGGATGGATTGCAAAGGACTCAATGGTCTTTGTCACCACCACGATCTACCACCGCGACCCGGCACATAGGGTGCAAAGCGCGGTAAATAAGATCTAATCACCATGATTACATCATCTCTACCACTCACCTTCCGATCTAGATGATGAGCGCTATACGAATCCATGCATGAACATAACGATAATTCAACTATGCTAAATGTGTAATTAAAGTAAATACTAGAACAAATAATCTCGAATATAAACATGATCAAGATATTCATATTAAGCATGTGTGCGGAACTTGAAAACTACTTACAATGAAGAACTTACAAGAACGAGGCCTGATCTTGAGGCGGCCTCAGACGATCCGGCGGATTTCTCCCTTCCTACTAGTTCTAATCTTGATTGCTACTCTTCCGAAAAAGCGATGTTTCTCTAGCGTTGAACATGACTTGGTATTTTAATTAGAAATATCTTTGTTATAGAACTTGATGATCTAAGAAGGGGGTCTAGGGGTCCTAATATATCGGTCTTAGTTTGTCTCTCCATCTTCATTAGGCGATGTGGTATTAACCTTGAATCAATCCGCACTTCTACCGTCGCCCTCGGATCAAACCGACTCAAATCAACCGGTTTAGATCGAGTCTTAGAGGCGGTGGAGGAAGCTTCCAGAAGCGAGCGGTCGGCGCCACAGGGGGGCCGACGGCCTAACTATTGGGCCGATCGGCCCGGGGGTGCTCCCTCGGGTCCGTCGTCGTGCGTCGCGTGTTAAAGTCTTCTAGATGATGTATTTCTTGGTTCGAGAAGTTAGTTCACGTCGGGATTAATCCGAAGCCTTCTAGACTTGTTTCGGAGTTGGATTGCGTTGCGTTACGTCGGTAGTATGCCACGTCATCTCTCTGTGATTTTACGTTAAGTCCCGCAAATCACAACTTTACCAAAACTGATGGAATTATGTTAGTGACACCCTATTCTAGGTTGTTATTATTATTTATACCCCTTTCTCATGTTTAATTAATTAAAAATTTTATATGATAACAAGTGTCAACAAACTCCCCAAGCTTACCCTTTGCTAGTCCCTAGCAAAGCTACATGCTATAGTAGGATCGGGAGTTGCTACTACGCTTTCATACCTCAAAAAGTGCTTGTGTTTATAAAAAATAAATTCTCCTCTTGACCGATTACTCTTACACATTTTTTACCATGGGGCGTAGCCTTTTCACGAATCATAAGCAAGATAAAACAATCAAGTTAAGTACCATGTCTCAAATTCTTTGATCAACTATCATCACGGGGTTTTGCAATATTTTTCAAAAGAAAACTTCGAGAGATCCTATGTATGACCCCCTTAAGTAGATGGTGCGTGAGTGGAGTTACACAAGTGGTAGGACATACATAGTGGGATGATAGTGGTGAAGTGGATGAGGATGAAAGGTAGTAAATAGCCTTTAGCCTTTTTTTAGTATTTTTCTTTTCAAGCATCTCTAGTCTATATCCCTCTTTCTAAAAATTGTTAGGATGCAGGCCGTCCATTCTTGGAGAGGTGGGCTTTTCCACGAACTTGTGTCCATTTTCTCTCTCCTTAGAGATGTGGGCCCTGCTCACCCTCGGACACGTGTCCATTATTCATCTCTAAATTTATTTTTTTTTTATTAGGGAGGTAGGCCCTTCTCGCCTAGTATGACTTTTGTCCGTTACTCTCCCTCTCTCGTCTCACTTTTTTCTTTTCTACTTCTCTCTTTTTTTTTTTTTTTTTTTTTTGATGTAGCCCAGCCTATATAAAACATTGAGAGAGACATATCTAAAGATTGCAAGAGCTCTATTAATTATTTTTATGGCTAACGGCTAAGTGAAATATGGGGATGCGTACTTAGGGTTAAAAAAAGACATATTGGTGGAGTGGGATGATCTTGATGGAATACTCTTAAGGGTCATAGCTAAGGAACTCATCATAAAATTTTATAATTTTTAAAGATAAAAACCAGAGTCAAGTATCTCTAAGAATATGATAAACAAGAGCTCAACTTTTTATGCACTATTATCTTTTAATGCTAAGACTTCGGATCAAGCATGTGCTTCCCACAGTGTTGGGTTTAGAGCAAATTAAACATTTAAAACTTCAGGAGAATCTAAGTCCAAAGTGTAAGTACTTTTAAGAGGAATTAAAAGCGGAGCAACTATTCATCATTTCCTTAGCACATATTATCAAGATCATAATTAATAGGAAGAAAGTAGTCTAACAAGTTCTAGCACTTTATTTATTTGACTCTTTAACACTAAGACTCTTTAACTAAGACACATTAAATAAGACTCATTAACTCTAAGCAAATATAACTAGCTAAAATTTAAAGACATAGGGTAATAATACTTATAAGTGATAAATGGGGGTGCTCTCCCCAAGCTAGATCTTGAAGTAGTCCTTTTAGTTCATCCTTGGAATCGCTCCTCTTTTTTAGGTCTCCTTTTAATGTTCTCCCTGTTAATATTAATTTGCACATACCCAAGGAACAAATCTTAGGATGTTAATGTGAGCCTTCATGTGCTCACGTCTTTTTTTTTTTATTTTATTTTTAAATCGTGTGGACCTTCATGTGCCCACATATTTTTGGGTTTTTCTATGCAATAGGGATGATAATGCAAAAACATATGAATGCAATATTTTTATATTTTTATATATTTTTATGCCACCACAGGCAAGGTGTGCTTGCATGGGGCTTAAGAGGCGATGCACATGCGGCAAACATATTTTTGGGATTTTTCTAATGCGAGGTTTAGGAAAAAATAAATATGCTAAAGTAAACATGCTAATTGAAATATCTTTGTGCGAGAAAATTAAAGATGCAAATAAATACCGAGTTACCTCTCGGCAAGAGTTTAGAGAGCACTTACTCCCATGGCGTGGTGTCGTCTATGGGCCCCGTATAAATGTTGTACTGGTATGGTTCCTTCAATGATCTCGTAGGTGGGCGTAGGCGAAGTAGCCGCAGTCGATTGTTCATTTGTTGATGCTCATTTGGTTGGGTCTCGAAGGTGTATTCTTGTTGCTCTTCTTAGCGGCTTCTTTCTTCTTCAAGATTGCTTCTTTGGTGGAGACCTCTCCGGTGTAGTTGGTGCATCATTCAAGATTGGTAGGGTGAGTGTACTTTTCTTGGATGTCTTTTTCTATCCTCTCAATGTGCTCCATCTTTGAGTCCGGCTTCCTTTGTAGTCTTTGGAGGCGCTTACGGCTCTTGGTCCTTCTTCGGGGCTGTTCATAGTTAGTATAAGTATTAAAGAAGCGGCGCACCTTTTTACCTTGAATGTGGGCTTGAATTTAGCCTCGATGTAAATGATTGCTCTTGTAGTATTCAGGAACGGCCTTCCAAGTATTATGGGAGGATCTTGTTCTTCGTCTCCGTGTCCATGACTAAGAAGTCGGTGAGGACATAGCCGTCTTTGATCTTGACCGGTGCGTTTAAGCACAATACCTTCCGGGAATCGGTGTGTTTGATCCGCCACCATTTGCGGTAGTACATAGGTGGAACACAAAGGCAGATTACCATAGATTAATTTATCGTTACCTTTGACATTAGGTTGATGCGATCCGTGTCGCGAGACGGTTGTATAGAAGTTCCATTGATTAATGGAGCGGTGGATTCTTAGGAACTCGAGGGTCGTCTAGCTTCTCTCTTGGTGGTTGATTGGCGCCGGTCTTGCGTCTTTGAGTTGACTTGATTGATCATCAAGACTCGTTCTACGTGTGGTCGAGGTTGGCGATTGTTCTTGTTCTGCTTCTTCTTTTTATCCTCTTCTCGGCAATTTGGTATGTGTACTTGAGGTGCGGTAGTGAAATACGGTTGGAGCAGGGGAGCTAAGGTCTTGTGTTTGCGGTTGAATCTCTCCCTCTGTCCATTAATCGTGAAGGCGATCTTGGCGGTGTCGGCGTAGATGATTGCCTTAGTGGTAGCCGGGGAAAGGCGGCCCCGGAATGATCGGGCGTTCTTACCTTTACCCATATCCGGGACCACGAAGTCGGTGGCCACGTATAGCTTACCGATGTAAAGGCATACGTCCTCTAGAATACCCTCGGGGTAGCATAACGATTGATCTCGCAAGTTGTAGGCACATGGTTGTGTATACTAATTCGAATCGGCTCAAGGTTTACCTTAGGCATGATGTTGACACTTGAGCGAAATCGATGAGTGCGTTGTAGGTCTTGGCGCCTATGTTGATGGTGACGGCGGGTCTTCACGGATCTTCTTTCTTAGCGGGCATTCCCGGTCGACACAATTGAATTTCTTGTCTGCGAGTAGGTGGTCCGCATACCGCATAGTAAATATCGACAAGATTTGCAGATTCTAATTCTTCCGGTTGACCGGAATCTTACAGGTTAGGCATAGGAGCGAGATAAAGCCACCGGGATAATTGTGATTCTATCATTTTATTAAAGCTATCTTTGGTTCTTTATTGCGAGAAGAAAAGCTTTCCATTTTAGTACTAATAGTTTCTAGCATTTTATCATTGGAAGCTAACTTCTTAGATAGATTATCCATAAGTCTACCTTGGTTTTGTACTAACTCTCTTAAAGGTGGGAAATTATTGAAAGAGTTATTACCTTGATAGTTACCTGAATAGTTACCTTGGTAGTTGGGTCTCTGTTGACTCCATTGTTGATTCGGAGGGGCGATCTTGGGTTGTTGTTATTGTTGATGTAGTTCCGTCCTCTTCTAGCTCGGGGCGGTGGCTGCCCGAGTGTCGATGTTGCCACATTCTTCACATGTCATGCGGGGAATCGAAGAGTTGCATGACTTCCTTCTTCTCGGGAGCTTTGTCTTCAAGCTTCTTCATAATTAAGTCCATTTTGGCGGGACGGCATATCTACCTCTTTTTCAGTTGGTGCATTCCTCTCTCTTTCTTTCTTGGGGTTGGCGGTCCTCATTCCAAGCTTGGTTTGATGCCATCTTTTCCACAAGGTCGGTAGCTTGGTTCGGTGTAAGTGATAGGAAAGCACCTCCGCCAGCGGCGGCGTCCATGGTCTCCACGGGTGTTGTTGTTAAGCCCGTGGTAGAAGGTCTGCATGAGTAACCAATTCTCCATTCCATGGTGTGGGCATTACGTGATGTAGTCTTGAAAGCGTTCCCACGCCTGCGGAACAGTTCGTCGTGTTCTTCTGGCGAAAGCTTGAGATTTTCCCTCGTAAATGGCGTTGGTTTTGCCTATAGGGAAGAATTTTGCCGGGGAAGGCGGTAGAGCAAAGTGCCCAAGTAGTGAGTTTGTCTTTGTTGGCGTAGAACCATTGCCGCTCGTCCCAAGAGTGAGAATGGGAAGAGACGGTAGGATTGCATCACTTGAGACATCTTTGATAGTGAAGGTGCCACAAATCTCTAAGAAGTGTTGTAGGTGAGCATTGGCATCTTCATGAGCTTTTCCACGAGAATTGGCTAGCTTGTACCATGTTGATGAGTGCGGGCTTGAGCTCAAAAGCTTTGTCTCCCACATCGACTGTCGGTCGGTCTGGATGTTGGCCGTAGTCGGTCTGCGAGTATTCGCGAAGGGTCTTGTTTGCCATGTCTTCAAAAATTGGTGCTAAGCTACGCACGATGGAGGAGTCTTCGAGGTAGTGTTTCTTGGGTTGAGATTTCAACTTGGATCTTGCCTCCTTCAAAAGTTTTTCTGGATCGATTGGAAGTTTTCGGGAAGATTCCTTTTCATACATTACCACCTGCAAAAGATAGGAAGAATAATAACAAGGGTATACTTGTTTAAGCAATTGATAAAATTAATCGATGCGTATGAGAGATGCATGCATGTTAATCCTATGTGTTTTTATTTTATTGGGCTATAGACTTTCTTTCCCCGACAACGGCGCAAAAAATGCTTGTTGGTATTTCTAATGTCACTAACTAGTAATGGCATCTAGAAAGAATATCGGATGTTGCTTGAGATAAAACTTAAAAGAAATATTCATTGCGGTTCATAGCATATCCGAAAAGGTTGTCATCCCTATAGTTAAACTACTAATATGCAAGGAATATAATATTAGTACTATGCCTTGATAACTTCTTAATAAGTAAATAAACAATTATAAGCGGGTATCATAGCGCACGATATATGAATATATACCATTGTAGCATTTTAACCGGGGAGTAATAACCGGGTCTTGAATTTATATTCTACCACGAGGGAAAAGAAGTCATTATCTTGAATTAACTAAGCATAGATCTTAATCTAACCATCTCTCATGTGCAAGACATCAGCATTAATCTCATCAATTACTTAAGCAAGGATCAAAGTTCATAGTAAAGATAATGATAAAGTTCTAGATAAAACAGATTTGACCAAAAATCACGTTGGTTGGCGAGAAAGTGTCTAACAATGGACGATAGCAATTCATAGGCTAGCTAGCATTAGAAACTCCAATATGTAACTCTAAACTAAATGTTAGGATCTACCTAATTATGCAATACAAATAACAATCATCGAAGAAAGACTAATTAAATCCGGACATGAGGGGCCGAGAATCCGTGAAGACTAAGGCGAAACTTAGAACAACCCGAAATCTAACATCCGCTAGGCCTACATACGGGGGTGGATTGCAAAAGGACTCAATGGTGCTTTGTCACCACCACGATCTACCACACGACCCGGCACATAGGGTGCAAACGCGAGTAAATAAGATCTAATCACCATGATTACATCGTCTCTACCACTCACCTTCCGATCTAGATGATGAGCGCTATACGAATCCATGCATGAACATAACATGATAATTCAACTATGCTAAATGTGTAATTAAAGTAAATACTAGAACAAATAATCTCGAATATAAACATGATCAAGATATTCATATTAAGCATGTGTGCGGAACTTGAAAACTACTTACAATGAAGAACTTACAAGAACGAGGCCTGATCTTGAGGCGGCCTCCGACGCGATCCGAGCGGATTTCTCCCTTCCTACTAGTTCTAATCTTGATTGCTACTCTTCTTAAAGCGATGTTTCTCTAGCGTTGAACATGACTTGGTATTTTAATTAGAAATATCTTTGTTATAGAACTTGATGATCTAAGAAGGGGGGTCTAGGGGTCCTAATATATCGGTCTTCGTTTGTCTCTCCATCTTCATTAGGCGTGTGGTATTAACCTTGAATCAATCCCGCACTTCTACCGTAAGCCCTCGGATCAAACCGACTCAAATCAACCGGTTTAGATCGAGTCTTAGAGGCGGTGGAGGAAGCTTCCCCGGCAGCGAGCGCGGTCGGCGCCACAGGGGCCGATCGGCCTAACTATTGGGCCGATCGGCCCAGGGGGTGCTCCCCTCTGGGTCCCGTCGTGCGTCGCGTGTTCTGGAGTCTTCTAGATGATGTATTTCTTGGTTCCGGGTTAGTTCACGTCGGGATTAATCCGAAGCCTTCTAGACTTGTTTCGAGTTGGATTATGTTGCGTTACGTCGGCCGTATGCCACGTCATCTCTGGCTGATTTTCTGTTAAGTCCCCTCGCAAATCACAACTTTACCAAAACTGATGGAATTATGTTAGTGACACCCTATTCTAGGTTGTTATTATTATTTATACCCCTTTCTCATGTTTAATTAATTAAAAATTTTATATGATAACAAGTGTCAACAATGGCCGGAGATGATGTCTACATTGTGGCTCAACATGCCACACAAGTTTATTATCTCCCATGGTGTTGCCAAAGACGACGGCGACTTAAGGGTTGGGATGTTGTGCGAAGGTATTGCCACACGGTAGACTACCCGTCCCCAAACGAGGGGACGATTACCATTTTAATGCAAACACATATGAGGGAGAGTTTTTCCAAGAAGATGGGCTACAAGGTAAATTTGTGATAGAAATAACCGGCCCAAACGAAATGGAAGTAGACAATGAAAGTGTTGTTGATGATGAGGAGGACGAGGAGGTTCGAGATGCAAAGGACTTACAGTTACTTGAAAAATTACTTAAGGACAAATGCGGTGTTGACGTCGTTCCTCCCCATGGATCCCGCCAATCTTCATATGTTGGAAGACGTGAGACATGGATGATAGTGATCATGAGGATTATGATCCGGCAAAGGCGAAAATCGTGGATGGGATGAGGATTATTTCTAATACATGTAATACTATGCATCTCTTAATAATTATGTTCTCGATTATTGTTTTTCATCTCTTCATAATTATGTTCTATTTAATTTTGCATTTTTACTAATTATCTATATGTAATTGCAGGTCATTCAAAAAGATGCCTCGAACGAATGTCATGAAGAAATTAACCGGGTTGACAAGGAAGTTCGAAGTGTATCCGAAGAGCTAGGGCAAGGGCGGGACGAAGGGGAGGCGTCGAGCCGGCACCACCGCCACGGGGGTAGGGGCGGGGGCAGGCGTCGTGCACCCCGACCACCGCCGCCACCACCGGTGGTGCACGAGGAGGAGGAGGAGGAGGAGGCGGAGGCGGGACGAGGACCTCTCGGCGTCGCAAAGACGCGGACCGCTCGGCGTCGCCGCACCACGCGGACGGCTCGGCGTCGCACCACGGAGGAGGGACTAGCCGAGTACGGGAGGGGGTTCCTCTTCCTCTCGCTCGAGGCGTGTCTACTTGCGAGGCCCCTCCGGACTCCCGGATCGACAACCTTGTGAGGAGCAGAAACCGACCATAAGACCATCACAGCCAAGGTAATTTACTTTACACTTTAGCACTACTTTCTTATTTTTCGGGTTTCAAAATCGTAATAGGAACTAATAGTTATTCTTGATCATTTGGGTAGGAGTTTTGTTGTCACCGCGAACTCGATTCAAGGACGCCAGACCCTCTAGCATTCTTGGTATTCTGGTGAGGAAGCACTACCCCCTGCCTTATTAAAATCGACGAAGAAGAGTATCCTGTCACGTCGTTCCACCAGTACGTGGAATTTCTGGACAACTATGATGACGATGGCATTAAATATGCTAACAAGGCCATTCGTGTGGTCAAAGAGTTTTGGGTAAGTCTATGTCGCACTGTACAAATACATCACTCCAAATTCTAATGTTAGAAATAATGACTTATTACATTGCTTCTATGTGCAAAAATACTTCAAGTGCGAGGAGGGATACGAGGCTGAGGCGGAGGAAGTGGCTCTAAAGGCCTGTTTCAAGCATGTGGCGGACATGTGGTACGAGGCACGCCGCCGACGCTGTCGGGGCGTGGTACGCGTTAAAGGAGAAAAAGAAGGCTCGATAAGAATGAATGGAAAACGCCGAATCGACCAAAAAGAACAATACATGGAGGTAAATATTGAATGCTCATACTAAGTTTAATTATGCTTAATGTGATTGTTATAATCTGTGTTATACTTGGTGTCTTGTAGGTGATTCCGAGTGGTGCTTGGTGCATAGGCGTTCTTGGGAGCTTCGGGTGGACAAGTGGGTCGACATCTGAGACTTTCGGGACGCCCACAACGACTACAGGGGAATCGGCGTGCCATGATGCCGGTGTACCACACCATCAAGGCAACCTTAATCTCGCTACCTACCAAGCTAGATATGTAAGTGTTATCCAATTCCTATTTTCCTCGATGTGCAACTCAATACTTTCTTACCATTCTAGCTACTTTTCTTTTTTTTTTTTTTTGACACAGGAGCGCGAGACATGGCACGCCAATCAAGACGCTCGAGGCCTTTGCTAACTCCCACACGGGCGGTATAAAGATCCCGCGGTCGTCTTCAACCCCTGAGGTGGGCCCGAAGCCTACACCAACCCGACCGCCCTCTGAGAAGATCAGTAGGTACACCGAAGTGGCGAGGGAGCAAAGATGGAGACACCTTCGATCCCCGCCACCACGACATTGAGGGGACATCGCCATGATCGCGGAGGAGGCAAGAAGCACGGGCGGTACTATATAGGTGATAGCGTTATCAACCCGCACAACACAAAGAAGCTATCTGAGGTCCGATCACGCCAGGGAGGCCCGGTGATACGCGAGCGGCCAACCACTTACCAGGCTACAGTCTCCAGACTTGAGGTTTAAATATTTTTATTTAAGGTTCATTTATCGTTGAATACTATTTCTCCGTGTTCTAACTTTGTGTTGAAATAGGCCCGATAGAGGAAGAGAGGAAGCGACGGGAGGAGGCCGAGGAGAGGGAGCGGGCAAGGGCTCTGGCGGAGCAAGAGAGGGCTCGAGCGGAGCAAGAGAGGGCTGAGCAAACACCCCGAGAGCATGGAGGCTCTCCTAGCGTGCCTCCAGCGTGTTGGTGGCCAGGTTGGTGTGCAGGCCCCGCCGGAGATCGCCTTCCCGCCACCGCCCGTCTTCATCCCACCGCCCATCTACGGTCGGCCGTCGATCTTCCCTCCACCGCATGGAGCCTCTCACGTGAGTTTGTCTCCGTAACTCGAAATATGCATATATGAATGTGAATGGATATGATCCGGAGTTTTGAATGCACCATGAGATGTGCACATGGACATGTGGTTGTCGGCCATCGAGCCGTTGTTTTCTTGCAGGTTGGAAAGCCCTCCGTGCGGGGAGGTGCTGCCGAAATTTCTAACTATTTCTCTTCTTTTCAAGTTAATAGATTCTACCTTGAATTTTGTCTCACAAATTTCTAACTATTTATCTTTGCCTACGCCAAGAGAAAAATTCTCGTGCCTCGAACCCAACTCCGAACCAATCTCAACCGGGGCGCTTGGGAACGCTTCTTCCGCGGGTTGGGCGCCGTGGGTCGTAAATTTGTCATGATCTAGGTTGAAAACTTGTGCACTTGAACTTGTGAACTTGGATTTTATGTGAGTTTGTGAACTTGTGGTTGCACTCATGGACATGTTGTTGAACTTGTGACTTTGTTGGATATGATGTAATATATATGTGGTATTATGGATTTATCGAGCTATATATGTGGTATTATGGATATTATGAAATCTGTGTATGTATATATATATTTATATGTGCCAACAATGTGCCGGAACAAAAAAAAAAAAAAAAAAAAAAAAGGTCAATTTCCGTGAGCCACACACGGAAATTGACCAAATATTCCGTGAGTGGCACCGCTCACGGGAAATTGGCCAAACATATCCGTGGCGGAGCCCGGCTCACGGGAAATTGGCCAAACATATCCGTGAGCGGAGCTTGGCTCACGAGAACGAGCCTAGATATCCCGTGAGCTGCACCGTTATGCTCACGGGATATCACATGAAAACGCCGTTTTTAGTGTCCGGCCACGTAGGCCAAAACGGGGTTTCACCCTCCCCCGTTGACGGCGCCACCCGCCCCGTTAGGGGATATCCCGTGTGCTAAATGGGAGCCTATCCCGCAGCGTATGATCCGTGTTCACGGGGAAAGGGTAATTTCCGTCGATTTCTTTTCCCTCCCCGCCACGGCTATCCGTGTTTTACCGCCGGGATAGGCTTTCCCGTGATGAAAACGGGCTTTCCCGTGAGCGAAGGCCTCACGGGGAAATCGGCGTGTTCCGGTAGTGAATTTCACAAATACGATAGAAATACATCACCTATAAGCGAAAGAACCGATCTTTACTATTGCTTTGCACATATGTCACATGTCTATGGCTTTATTAATTTAAATGCTAGATTGATTAACACTAATACAATCATATTTATAATTAAAATCCATATAGATTTTACACACCGTATTTTATCGTCAAATGTTGATGTGAATAATTACTAACATAATGACTCTCTAAACTATAATTTGTCTAGGCTAAACACACATGTTGAACTTGATCAAATACTTTCATACATCAATTTGTATTTGCAAGTTATACTTGAATTGGCATAAAAGATATCAACATATTTATACATAAAATATGATTAGATATAACTTAGACTTATAAATAAATTATGATTAGTGTACCTAAACTAATAAGTTCTCCATTATCATGTTTAATTAAATAAACTTGGCTTAAAGTTATTCTCTCCTTAGTTGTTTCTTTTTAACGATAGTTTAGTTATCGATGAATCTCGCCTTCTCTCGACGTAGCAACATTTCTCTTTTAGAACGTTGTTTTAAAGCTTATGCTATGACTGGTGTATTGTTTTTTAGTTTATTTTGTTCTCTTGCTTGTATGCGTGGTGTTTGTTACGAGTAGATGAAGAGCTGTTCATTGGCATTGAAGACCAGGGAGTTGAGGACCGACAAGTGTGCGTAAGCAGAGTGTGGGGAATTGGAGCAAAAGTAAAGGCAAGTATAGTTTGAGTATTACTCACTCATTATTACCATGATCTTGTGACTTAATTAATATTATGCTATAAATGATAAATTGGTAACAATTTAACCACATAAGACCTTGTCTGTAAGTGATGTATCCGGGACTTACAAAGTACAACTATGAGGGGTTATATGGCTCGACTTTAGTTCCTCAAAGATCATTTTTCTAGCGAGTTTGGAGGAAGTGCCGAATTGGGTATAGTATAGCCCCCTGTCCATATATATGTGTATAGGCCGAAATGTTATGTGCCATATAGGAAGGGTGGGTCCTATATCGGACGACTTTAGCGCCCAACTTGTTAGACGAACCTTTGAGGGGCTTCATAGTGGTTTCGGTGTTTGGGTCTAGCTAACCCTTGCATTCGGGAACCATGACTCATAGTGAAAGTGTACACCTCTGCAAGCAGAGTTTGAAAAAAACTAATATATATACTAGCCTTGCTCAAGGACATGAGCGGCCTTGGACCATTTACATTAAGGATGATGACTCTTATATTGTTATTATTGTTCACTAATATTTATCACTCATGCATATTTATTATTATGTTATAATGGTCATGATTTTATGGGTAAGATACTACCTTGCTACACTTGTTGAGTTCGACATGGACTCACTCTTGCAATTTTACCTCGATGCATTTGCACAAAAGATGGATCAAGATACTAGTTCTTGGCATACGGAGCCCCCAAATCAACGTCCCCTCAAGAGAATGGAGCCCCGAAGTTTAGCAACCCTTCCGCGTTACTCGATAATTTGTGAGTGTTTGTTTAGTAATATTTACACTTTAAAGCATTGTTTTCTGATATTTATCTGTTCTATGTTATATGTGTGGACTTCACGGGCACACATATGACGAAGTCTGGCCTTCCTTGGAAAACCAAAGAACACGTGACACGCGTCTTGGCGGCGGCAGCCGAGACCCTAACCTAATGGGCCCGGATCTGGGCCCATTAGGTTAGGGGTTGGATTTTTTTTTTTTTTTTTTTATTCATTAACGGTGGCGGTCTTCTTCTTCCTCTCCAAAAACCGCCATGCAAAATCATACAATCTTCCGTGACCTTCCTTTTGCGGCGGTTTTGAAGTCCGCCACGGAAAATCGAAAAAGTCCGCCACGGAAAATCGAATCTGTAGTAGTGACTCTCATGCAAGACATTGGCCGCACCTATCGATTCTACATTTGACGGAGTGGCATGACATAACTGTTGAAGAGATTCAGTTCAAGAGTGTCCTTTTTCATTACCTCAATTTTCTGGAGCTTTATTACAGTGTCAACCCAAAAAATTGAGTCAATCAAGTTTGATGACTACGCAATGCCCAAACTTGAGGCCGCTGCTATGTCTGGAAGCATGTCTGGACTAGAATAAGCATCAAAGAAGTAGTGATATATTCTTTTTCGAATATATTGTAGTGTTGTCTTCCCTTTTACTAGTATGTGATTGATGACTGTTGGCTCCTTGCAGATACATTCTTTTCTGAATGTATAATGGAAGGGTGATATTGGGGAATAATATAGTCTCTCCCTTTGTTTTTTACAAGAGAATGTAGTCTCCCTTTGGAGTCTCTTGTCTTCCCTCGGGGGTTTTTATTTTGGGGAATTGCCTCACGCTTTTGTTTGTTGTAGTAATAATAAATTCATTACAAGACTTGTTATGATAATAAACCTTCTTGTGTTGCAATTTCGGTTGGTGTAAATTAATCCAGATGCGTATCCTAGTTGCTTTCCTTAATCCTTTTGTTCCTTCAGTACCTGTCGTTTGGTTTGCCTTGCACCTGCGAGATATGTCATATATCTACATATGTGAAACTATAATATATATATTGATTTGGAAAATAAAAAATAAAAAATTCTTTGCCGAGTGTTGTTACAAAGACACTCGGTGTGGGGGATCAATATCTGGGACACCCATAAGCAAGCGCTCAGCTCGCGATCAACAAACCAAAGCGACAACGGACCTCGACTACTTTCGAAAAACGTAACAAGGCAAAGCGTCCCCACCGCGGCGCCGAGAAGTCTTCACCACGCGAGCTTCCCAAGCAAGGATAACTCTCCGCCTCGCTCGAGCTCCCGTACACGAGCTCTCCAGACGAGATCTCTCCTTCCGCTTCGTTCGAGCTCTCCCAACGGCGAGCACTCCGGATCCTCACCGCGCTCGACCTTGTCCGGGGACCTCTTTCCGCCTCGCTCGAGCTCTTACGTGACGAGCTCTATGACGCCCTCCGCTGAGAGCTCATCCGCCTGCCGTCTCGAGGAAGCCTGCGGTGCGAGTTGGTCAACCACTCTCTGACAAGCTCAACAACTCCTTGGCCAGACACTTTGTAGCCACGCCGGAACTACAGCGGCAGGGGGAGGTCATTCAATCACCTCGCCATACCTCGTCGCCTCCAACAACTCCGCCCACGGTGCCACGGGGGTACACTCCATATGCGCCTACGCGTCCGCGGTATGGCCACTCTCATGCCGAAGGGACTCGTTCAACTACGATTGGAGACGGGCGACGCCGACCACCGTCAAACCGCCCAATTCCCGCGTCGGCGGCGACTAATTCCGACGCCTCGAACGCTCGAGCTGAGAATGAGCTCCGCTGCTGTGAGGGCTCGGCGGCGAGCTCTTTTTTCTGCATCTTCCACCCTGTAAATATGTTTAGGTTTCTTCAAGTCCTCTACCCGAGAGGAGCTCGTGTGCCCTGCCCCCCCCCCCTTGCGACTATAAAAGGGGACGTAGGCCTCCGGCTTGAGGCAGGTTCGATCCCCAGCATCACAGCATCCCCACGCACACCCACTCGATATTGGCACTTGCCTCAATCATAGAGGCTTGGGAGCCCTCTCCCTCTCTCAGCGGCTTGCTTTTACTCGCCCGGTATGAGTGTTTGAGCTCGGATAGTGATCACCACCGGACTAGGGTGCGCGATTTGCCCCGAACCAGTATACATCTTGTGTCATTATCTCTTGAGCTAGGCCATCGGAGACACGCGTTAGCCGACATTCTTTGTGGCGGTGGTATTAGACCACGACACTTCGGCAAAGAAGTAAAAAAAAAAAAATGGGAATATTCTATGCCGAGTGTCTACACTAAATACGCTATCGACGGTTGAGGCTAGAGATAGAAATATTTCTGACCATACCCCTCTTGTCCTTAGCACGGGTTCTTCCACTCATCAGAATGGTCAGAGACCCTTCAAATTTGAAAGGGGTTGGCTTATTCGTGATGGTTTCTTTGATATGGTTGCAAATACTTGGCAACATGAAACCTCTGGAAGTACTCCTCAAGAGAGATGGCAAAGTAAAATACGTAGGCTACGGCAACATCTTCGAGGTTAGGCCCAACGTATCTCTGGGACTTACCGAAAAGAAAAGAAGAAGTTTCTTTCTCTTTTAGATAGCCTAGATAAAAAGGCGAAAGTGTACCCCTCTCTGATCAGGAGATTAATTTTAAATATGTTCTAAAAGAGAGGTTAGTTCTTCTTTTGAGAGAATAAGAACTAAAATGGTAAGAAAGCTCTAAAGTTAAGACACTACTAGAAGGGGATGATAATACTAAATTCTTCCATCTAGTTGCTAATGGTAAAGACAGGAAACAACACATCTACCAACTAGAAAATGAAAATAACGTTTTAGTTGGAGATGATCAACTAAAGATGCATATCACACAATATTATAAGGGCCTCTTTGGATCACCAGAGGAAACACATATCTCTCTCATGGATGATCTAACCCATGATATTCCTCAAGTGACACAGGAGAAAAATGATATGCTTGTGGCTGAATTTACCGAAACCGAGGTCAGAGAGGCGGTTTTCCAAATGGAACATAATAAAGCACCCGGACCGGATGGTTTCCCTGCTGAATTTACCAAGTTTTTTGGTCAATAATTAAAGATGACCTTATGGCTCTCTTTTCGGACTTCCATAAAGAGGATTTAAATATCTATAGCTTAAATTTTGGGATCATCACCCTCATCCCAAAAAGTTCTGAAGCTCCAAAAATTCAGCATTATAGGCCAATATGTGTTCTTAATGTCAGCTTTAAAATTTTTACTAAAGTTGGCACAATAGGCTGAATAAAGTACCTCAGACGGTGGTTAGTCTCACTCAAACAACCTTTATGCAAGGGCGAAATATAATGGAAGGTGTCATCATCCTCCATGAGACCATCCATGAACTTCATACCAAGAAAAGAAACGGGGTTATTTTCAAAATTGATTTTGAAAAGGCCTATTGTTGTGGTCTAATATCGCGGTGACCACTGTCACAGTAATCGTCTGGCTAGTGTGTGCAACGATGGCTTAGCTCAAGGGACACGGACACAAGGTTTATACTGGTTCGGGGCGTTAACGAGCTCCCTAGTCCAGTGTGTTCTCACTAAGTCCGAGCTCAAGGACTCGTAACAGGGTGATTACAAGTCGGGTCGAGAGAGGGTGAGGTTCCCAGGTCTCTTAGATTGAGGCGAGTGCCAATATCTGGTGTGCGGACGGAGTTATGCGTGCGAAAGGATTGCTCGCCCCAACCCGGAGGGCTACCTCCCCTTTTATAGTCGAAAGGGGGGCAGGGACACGAGCTCCCTCCGCGTTTAAGGACTTTAGAAGAGATGGGGGTCGGCTCGTAGAGCTTGGAATACTGGGGGGAGCTCCCGGGTGAGCTCGTGATGGGATGAGAGCTCCGGGGCGCTTTGGATGCTGAAATTGGTCATCGTCGTACGCGGAAAACACGGCTTGGGCGGTGGTCAGACGTCGCCTTGTCTCTAATCGTAGTTGGAAACCGTCCTCTCGGTATGGGATGTGCCCATGCCATGTATGGGGATGCGGTACCTGGTGTGTACCTGCTGGGCACTGTAGCGGAGCTGTTGGAGGCGACGGGGTATGATGAGATGGCCAGGTGACCTTTCCCTGCCTCTGTAACATCGCATGGCCGCAGTGACCGTCGGGGAGTGGTTGGGCATGTCAGAGAGTTGTTGGCCAACTCCTGTACCAGACTGGATGAGCTCTTCGAATTCGTCTGCGAGGGGTTCGTCGCTCGGAAGCCCGAGTGGTTCGGAGAGAGGTCTCCGGCGAGATCCTTTTGTCGTGGTGAGGAGGGGACTCCTCTTGGTAAGAGCCCGTTCATAGAGCTCGGAGAACTTTTGTAGGCGGAGCTCACGCGGTGGGGCTCGCGGGGTCTCTTTCATTGGCGGAGGAGCTCGTCCTTGGCGAAGACCTCGCTTTGTCGGGAGCGTGGTACATATGTTTAATTTGATTTTCTCAATTATTTCCTATATATATATTTGCATATGTTTTTCCTGTCTCCACCATGTTTTTGAATAAAGGATAATAAAAAGGCAAGTGTGGGGGAGACAAAGACGAACAACAAGAATAGCGAAATGAACCTGAAAAGCGAAGCAAAACAACAAACACGTAACGATGATCCAACACGGCGAAAATCGAGCCACGAACAACAGAGCTCGCGGCCGCGAGTCATCAGCGGCGACCGCCAGGCCACCTCCTCCCCTCGCCTTCAGATTTCTTCACCCCTCGGTTTGATCTCCGAACTCGCTTTAGTTCGTATTTTGGTTTTACGTTCGTCCGGTTTTGAACCTCTTGCTGTTTTGCTAAATAAATAAAGAAGAATAAAATAAATTGATATGCTTTATTTTAGAAATAAATTTTGCTTTTTATAATTAGAATAATTTTTGCTGAGAAAATAATCTATTGAAAGAAAAAAGACCAAGTTATTTAAGTTGTTGTGAAATTTGAGATAGAAGTTTGATGAGAGCTTAATTCTTGATATCTTTTCTGCTGGAGAATTTTATTTCAAAAATATTAAAAAAATAATAGCTTTACTTCATCTCTGTGATCAATATTATCGTATTACAGCCATGCTATGATTTTTAAGCCAGTAATAAGCTATTTGCTTTGTGTTGAGCTTTGTCAAATTTTGTGACTCAAGTTGAGAAACTTATCTTAAGATCAAGAAACACGTACACTTGTTTTTATTTATTTATTTGCTCACCGTTGATCTCTCTAAAAATAATAAATAGTTTTTGCACAATAAGGCATGGGCTATGCAAAAGTAATATATAAAAAAAAAAAAAAAAAAAGGGGATGAAAAATGGACAAAAGTCCTACGGGCAGTAGAGCCTACCTCCCTAAAAGAGATGAAAAATGAACAAGTGTTCGAGGGCGAGAAAGAGCCCACATCTCTAAAAAATAAAGATGAATAATGGACAAGTGTCCGAGGGTCGATAGAACCCACATCTTTATAAGAGAGGAAATAATAGACAAAAAGTCCTGGGGCCAGCGAGAGTCCACCTCTCTAAAAAAAAAAAAGAAATAATAATAATAATAATAATAAAGATAGCCCATGATCTTGTTTGCAAAAATATTTATTTTAAAAGAGAGGAATAAAAAGAAAGAGCATAGTAGAATTAGCATACACAATGCACATCTTGATCTTAGAGAATGTTTTTCCTTAGTTACATTTTTGATATTGCGTATACATGCAAAGTAAATATGCTATATATATTATCCAATCCTACACACCCCGCATACAGCTTTATATTTTATTTACCTATGCCGTGTGTGAGGATCCAAAAATACTATATATATATATATATATATATATATATATATATATATAATTTTTTGAGTGATTTGAGAGTGTCACGTAAGAAAAAAGTAAGCTATGTTTTCTTTTCAAAAATCATTACAAAAACTCCAGTGATTTGATTGAAGGAATAAAGTACTCGATATCAACTGTCTTGTTTCTCAATTACTTAAAAGTTCTTGGAAGAATAAGAGTAATAAAATAAAAAGTGTGAATATGCTTACTTTGCTTGTCTTACTGACTTTGTTATAACCATCCTTTTATCGAGACGAGTAAAAGGCTAAGTGTGGAGGAGCTTGTTGACACCTCTTAAGCCATGTTTTTATGTGTCAATTAAACATATAATGAGGATATAAAAAGAATAGATTGCATAGAATAGGTGTTATAATTGATAAAGTTCCACGAGTTTTGGTGATTTATATCTTTTCGGGGACTTAACGAGGAAAATGCCGTGAAAACCGAGAGAAAACCCCCATATAATAAGAAGATTTACCGGAGAAGAATTTCGATCCGAAAAAGTGAACTAAAACATTCTAGAAGACACCGGAAGACACGGAAAAACCCGACAGTGGCGGGGCCAACCCTAACTGGCGCCGCCAGGCCCACACTCGGCGGCCGCCGGTGGGTCCCACCCGTCGACCTCTGCTTCTTAGGTCGGTTTCTAACCGCCTTTAAGGTTGTATCTACGCCGTTGTTGAAGTCGGTTTGATCCAAGGGCGGCATTCATCCTCCGGGACTATATAAGGAGGGTCCTACCTCGGCCTTAGGCATGGAAATCATTATTTATCGGACTTCATTTCGATCATAGCTAGAAACCATACCTCTCTAATTAGAAGAGCTAGATCAAGTTGAGAGAGATTAGTAGAAAGTTGAGAGATAGATCAAAGAACTTGATTAGAGTTCTAGATCTGTTCTTGAGAGATAATTAGAAGAGTTGAGGAGAAGTAAGGAGAAGTACCGGATGCATGCGGTGACTCTCTACGCTTGTACCTCTGGGATCAAAGGCTTCATTGCACTTGATCTTGAGACTTCTTTGGTGGATCAACCGTATATTTGAGTAAGTTCACTTATTTATATTTCTTTCGGTTTATGACTCATTAGAGTACTTTAATTCTTGTAGCTCTTGAATTGAAGTTGTTACCCCTAGTGTAGACGTGGTGTTTATACTAGATAACTCATAAATACACCCTACTTGCCGGAGAGTGGTAGATCTTGGTAGTGACAGTACCATTGAGTCCATTGGATTCCACTTCCCGTAGGATAGGACACGTAGGATTTAAGTGTTGGGGGATAGTAAGTTTTGTCCTTACCTTCCCTTGAGTACGATCCCCATTAAGGAATATCTATAAGCCTTACAAGAGTATAAACTAGACGACCATAGAATTCTTCTCACCTTTTATCGAACTCCGTTCCTTCCTACTATCTCGGGGATTAGTTTTGTCTCATTATTCTCACACCATTCTCCCCGTGGATTCGATATTTAAAACCCACACCTGGGTGAAGTGCTCATCGTTTACGTTAAACTTGCGGACTATACAAATTTATAAATAATTACGTAGGATAACTTTTACCAACAAGCATTTAAAGGCGCCGCGGGAGAACGGTTTGCTGATTATCCGAGCTAAACTAAATCTCGTATCATATCATTAGTTTAGATTTTTCTTTTTTATCTTATCTTATCTTATCTATCCAAATGGATACTACCCCTCTTTACAAAAATTTGGCACCCAATGGGCAAGCTTATAGACCTGTGCTATCATCTGAACCTATTCAAGCTAGATCCTATGAGTTTCGCCCCAAGGTTGATAGAGATGGTCCAAAACCATACCTTTTCTCGGAGAATTAGACGAAAATCCTTTTATTCATCTCCAAACATTTGAGGAGACATGTAAATGCCTCCATATTGAAGGCATGTCTCCTAAAACAATCCTTTGGATGCTCTTTCCATTCTCTTTGAAAGGAAAAAAGCTCACCAATGGTACAATAGAAATAGAGAAAGAATGGTGGCAATTGGGAAACTTGTTTAACTGAATTTTGTGCTGATTTCTTTCCCATGTCAAAACTAGTTAACTTTAGGCTCTCAATCCTATCCTCAAAAACAGAATCATGATGAATCTCGAGTGCCTATTGGGAACGATATGATCTTCTTTCCAAATCCGGACCTAATCTCGCCATACCGGACCATGTTCTATTTCAACACTTCTATATTGGTCTAATAAAAATCTAGAAAATATCTGAATATTTCTGCGAATGGATCTTTCATTCACCGTTCACCCCCGAATGCATTGCTATTCTAAACAAAATAGTGGAGAACAAGGAGGATGATCCAAGCTGCGAGGAAAATCTTTAAAAATAGAAGAAATAATAGAAGAAGAGAGATTAGCTGAATTCAATTCTATTCCAAATCCTTTACCAATCCCGCTAATCGAGAACTTTTAGAAGAACCGGAGGTTACTTCAATCTCGACTTCTTAATTGATATCGAGGATGATCTCTTTGCGATTATGGAAATACCTTGAAATATCGATTTACATCTCAGAAGAATAGATCATCACAATCTTATCCTTTAGATTCTTCTAATTTAACACATTTAAAAGGAACAACGGAAGAACTTGTCTCAATCATTAGTAGCGAATGGACGTAAGAATCGAGCTTTCCTCGATGTGATCCGTTTGGATTCACCTTACGTACCTATTTGTTTGCGATTGATAAAGATCCCTTTGATGCTCTTTACAATCCTATTGTGGGGATAAACATCATGGCATTATCCTTTGCTCAAAATCTTCTTAAGAATATGCCATTGAGTCCCACTACAAAATTACTTTTAACACCTTCGGGACAAGTTATTCAAAGTTCAAAATTCTTTATGTCTTACCAATCAAGGTAAATAACATCATGGTACACCTTAGTTTCTATATCTTTGATATCATGGAGTTTAACCTGCTGATAGGACAACCAATAGAAAAGCTTACTTTTAAAGGACATCCCGGAGATTTAGATTTTCAATTAGACAAAGATCTTCAATTTTCATTACCTATCATCCAAGCTATTCATGCTAAATCCGAGTCTTGTCGGATCGAGATCCTATGGAGGAAGTTAAAGAGGCCATTGTAGAATATTTTGTGGAATCCAATCAAGAAGATGATTCAGAATTTTTATTGAAGAAGAGGATGAAAATCCTACTACTTGAAACCTTTAGATGAATTTGAGAATCCACCGTGACCTCCTATTGAACTTAAACCTTTACCACCAGGCCTCACCTATGCTTTCCTAAACCAAGATTCGAGTCTCCAAAGATCATAAATGATAAACAATGCTTAAAAATAGATACATTACCAGGGTTGGATCCTGTTTACGATTCAATCAGGTGCGTGGCGAGAAAAAGATATCCATGTAGACCTAGCCGGACAAATGAAAATGCAAAACAAGGGTATGGATCGAAGGGCCGCCATCGTCTCGACCATGGAACAAGGGGCACCACCTACGCCGAGGAGGATAAGAGCACCGCAAATCGACATCGTGCCGTTGAGCTCGATGCCGCCGGTTGATTGGGGTGGGGAAGAGGGGCCAAGAAGCACACAGTGTGTGTTCTGAACTGCGCCTTGCCCCGCCGCCGTCGTCGTCGCCGACGCCGTGGTGAGGTTGGCCGTCGCGGGCGCCGGTGGAAGAGTGGGGAGGGCTCGCCGCAGCCATTTGCGCTAGGAGAGACCCACGGTGGATCTTGGAGGGAGCCGCCGCCTGCCGTCCTGATAGATGCGAGGTAGCCGGTGGCGGCGGCATACGTATATATCCATGCATCGTAACCTTGATCCGTTTTTCACGCTAACAAACCTGCCATCCGGAACTGATTTTTAATTCGCGTATACACGTACTATGCCCCCTGGATATAAACGGGTAACCCGTTGCTGGCCGGTCTATCCTCGTGTATGTGCGTGCACTTCCTACCAGGGTGTAGCTACACCTAGGGTGTAGGAAAAATTTACCCTATATATATATATATAAGCGATGAATGCGTTCGTAAGGGACTAGCTCGATGTCAATTTCATCTCGCGTTGATTTCATGAACCGCGTCGAGGTCTTGACCGTGGTTAGTCGTAGGATCGCGAGCTCGTTAGGCGAGCAGCTCGTGCTCGATATCGCGATGGGGAGCGTGAGGCAATTTTGCCGACGGAGTTCCCGAGTTCGTAACACCGCCCGCGGGCGGCTCTATCTCGGCTCGTCGTCGTTTTTAGCCGACTTCGCCGCGGCGTAGCCACCGTGCCTCTTCCCTTGCCTAGGGCTCGTCTCGGAGGTGTTCGATTATCTCCGTGGGTGCGCACGAGCACACCCGCGGGTGTAGCCCCCGAGGCTCCACGGGAATGAGAAGTTCGCGTGGAGGCTTTTAGGAGTTATTGCGTGTTTGTTTTCCCGTTACTACGCGAGGTCGTAAGGGAGGTGAGCTCGGGCTCGATTTTACCTCGTTGGCCGAAATCGAGTGCTCGGTGAGCTGATAGCGGGTAGTTCAGGGAGGTCAAGCGCGAGCTCGTTCGATGTGGTCAGCTAGTGGACCGACCTCGTGTTCCAAAGGCACAACCTTTATGGTTCCCAAGCTCATTCGGGGAGCTCGAGGACTAGAGTCTCCTCGTCGTAGAGGACAACCTAAGGTCGTCTTTTACGCCTCCTTTGGTGACCCAAACGCGCTTAGGCGGAAGCCCCCAAGCTCGCACGTGAGCTCAGGGCGAGAGCCGTCGATGCCGCCGCCTTAGTGCCCCGCTCGTGGTGTTCCGGGCGGATGTCGAACCCCTCCGTGGAGGGCCGGCCTTCAAACCCTAGGACGGTCGCGCTCAATAAGAGCTTGAGCTCTGCAGTCGTTCGGACGAGCTCGCACGCATTTATCCGCCGCGCTCGCCGCTTTCGCCGTCGTCGCGCCACGCCGTCGTTGAGGTGTCCGCTTAAGCGGCGGCCAGTTGGGGCGCTATGTCGCCGTATGCCACCACACGAGGCGACGCGATGTCGAGGCATCCGTGGCTGTAACACCACGGTGTTATACCACTAAAATCGGCCATGTCATCATATGCATTGC
Organism: Hyparrhenia diplandra; assembly: GCA_015847255.1. Classification (NCBI taxonomy): domain Eukaryota; kingdom Viridiplantae; phylum Streptophyta; class Magnoliopsida; order Poales; family Poaceae; genus Hyparrhenia; species Hyparrhenia diplandra. The sequence continues at coordinate 1,216,574 of JADLZK010007034.1, read as the reverse complement.
AAAGTGTCCATTTTGAGAACCTTGTCATGCATTCACTAAAATGAGTTTACTTCAATGCAATGTGTGTTAAATGATTGGAATTACAATTTGAATGATGAATTGTTCATTATTTCATGTGAAAACCCTAGTTTTCCAAAACCTTGTTTTAGCCCCTTTTGAATTATTCCAAATTTAAGCAAAATTTGGGAAAACTTCCAACATCAACCTTGTAGATCTTTTTGAGATGAACAAAGTTGGTGTTTTGAGTTTTTCAAGTTTAGTTAAAATTTTTGGAGTAATTTCAAATCCCAATTTGAATTTCAAATATGACTTTTCAAGAAGTCTAACTTAGAGGCCGAATTAGGAAATCTTCCAATTGAGAAAAATGTAGATCTCGAAAAATTATGCAAAAGTCATGTTTGGAGATTTTTGAGTGCAGTTCAAAATTTGAAAGTAATTTGATGAATTAGAGTTAGGGTTTTGAATCAAGGAAGAAAAGGGGGGGGGAGGGCGGGCCGGCGCCGCCACGCGGCCGCTTGCGCCGATGGCCGCCCCGCCGGTCCCCGTCGTCTGTCGGCGCCACCTCATGCTTCTAGGTGTCAAACGAGTCGCCAACGTGTCCCCTCGCGTGTCCTCACCGCGGCTCGTCGTCATCCGGCGCCCCGGCCGTGAAAACGAGGGCAGCAAGCGGCACCTTGCTCACCGGCGTGGCCGCCTCTGCTTTTCCCAGCCGCCCGCGAGTGCCAAGAAGCTGCTTGGCGTGTCATCGAGTCCGCCGTGTCTTCTCCTCGCTCCCCTCTATCCGGAGGCAGCCGGGAGGGCCCCGGCGGCGTCGTGAACGAGTTGAGCTTCTCGGACGCCGGCCGACCAACGTCGTCGTCTTCTATAAATTGGCGCCAACCCTTCCATCTCTCGCCCTTCGCCTTCGCTAGCTTTGTCGCAGCTTCATTGCGATTCAAAGAACCAAAACCCCCCGAGAAAATCGTCGCCGGGTCACTCGCCCGACGCCGTCTTCTTCCTTTTTTCGCCGGAGCTCCGCGGGTCGGGTCGCCGTCGTCCCGTCGCTGCGGTGAGCTTCGCGCAAACCCCGGACGTGTTTCTTAATCGCCTTGATGATGTAGTCCTGATGCGCTCATCCGTTGTCACGACCGAGCACCAGCCCGCCGGAACGCCGTTGTGACCACCGGAATCCGCCGCCGCCGCCGCTGCCGTCGTCGACCACCCTGCTCGTCCGTCTTCTAGCAAACCAACGTGAGCACCGTGATCCTCATGCCCCGGGCCTCTGAATCACCTTTTAGTTTGAAGCTTAGCGTCTTAGGTTCGCCGGAATGTCGATGCCGACGTAGTCGCCATGACCAGCGCCCGCCCGCTGTCATGTTGTTCTTGTCGAGTCGAGTTTAGGGCCACTTAGTTGAGGATTCGGGTTCGGCCGTCGTCTTGCGGACTCGCCCGGTATCCTCGCCGTGGCGAGAAGGCTCGAGTGAGCCTCGCCGTCGCGTCTTGGCGCCCGCCGGGCCGCCATCATCGCCGATGGGTGTGCCTGGGTCTGTTTTCCGTTGTGTTTGTGCCCTAGGGTGATGCGCCGTGTCGAGAGGATCACCTAGAGCTAGGCCGCGTCGCCCGGAGATCCGCCGTCGGCGAGATCTCACCGGTCGGCCCCGCCGGCCTGCCGTGCGCCGGCCGCCGCGGCTGGCCGGGCCCGGCCAGCCTTGCTGGGCCGCGTCGCCGACGCCAGGGGCCGAGTCGGGCCGGAAATCGCCCGATGGCCGGTTTTTGATTTAAAATTTGTTTTACTTTTTTATTAATTGATGAATAGTGCCAAATCTTCTAAATTCCATAGAAAATTATCTAAAGCTTAGAAAATTATGAAAAATTTTGTGTGTGCTGTTCAAGATGTCTAGAATGTAGGAAAAATTTCAAACCTGAGTTTTGACCTGTTTTGTCATGTTCTAAAATTAGCAGCTTTAATTAAAAAATGAGACTTTGGTGAATTTTATAAATTAATCTAGATTTCCAAAAATTCATGAATTTTTATTCTAAACTGTTTTATGATAGGACCTATCTATAGAAAAAGTTTGAGGTCATTTTGAGATGTTTAATTTATTTTCTATTTTGTGATTTGTTTTAAATTAGGAAAAGTAAATGTTGTTTGATGTAGATTTGTTGTGTTGTTTTGTGAGTTAGAATCTTACTTGTGTAAGATGGTCCTTGAGAACTCCTTAGGCAATGGTGATGATATCTTGTAGAGTAGTTCAACGAGTTGGTTTTGTTAGGTTGCAACTTTATCGTGAAGGAAAGTTGTACTCAAGTTAATGTTTATTTCCTTGCACTTCCAAGCATCATGTTTATCATTATGGCATCATATTGAAGCATGCATTCTACTTCGTGTAGAGAACGTTAGTGAAGGATTCAAGGTTGAGGAAGTTTCGAGGAGGTTCGGTGTCCCGTGGAGGTTGGATTTGATATCGTGGAGCGGATCCCGAGCCCGAGTGCTACTTATTTGAAGGCAAGCCCCGGATGCATTTAAACCCTTTCTTGTTATTTCACAAAGTTTTATATCACTTATGTTGATGATATGATGCATTAGGTGAATAGGAGTTGAGTGATAACCTATTTCTTTGCATGACCAACCTTGTTATTGACTTATCATCCTTGATAACCGGTTTTATTTGAAAATGCATAGTCGTTAAGCCTTGCTTAAAGTTAGGATGCTTTTAAATTGTTTTACAAAGTTCTTCTATAATGATTCACAATATAGTATGGAAGATAAGTTAATTTGAGGCGGTCGGGTAACTTGCATTGAGAAGGGAGTCTCTTTGTAGTGTTTCCTTTGTGTCGGTTAAGCACCGTTCGTTGGTTGGCCCTTGGATCATGAACTTTGTATATACCACATACCCCTAAGCCCGATCTCGGGGTGTGTCAAATTGGGAATGGCAACCACGCACTGGGGTGGAGAGATGGCGGGATTACAAGATACCCTCGGTGGGTTAAAGTCCCGGGTTGGAGGAGTCTTGTATTCTCGGGTGGCGTAGGCCTCGTTCCGTTTTGAACAATCGGGAGATGGTTGATATATGCAAGCTTAGGTGCTACATATATCGTGTGGTGAGGTATCCCCATTTGGGTTACAAGTGATTCGAATCGTCGTTGCTCCACGACAAAAGGAGACTTGATCCTCGCACCTCCATCGTAGTTAAGTCATGGAACATTGGAGTTGGTTAAAAGATGGTTTGGTTGAGAAGTGATTGCCTTAGTAGATGATCACTTAGAAGAGAGGATTTACTAAAGTTGAAATAAAACTTTGAAAGTAAGGACCTACTCTTAGTAAGCTTTTATGCAAAATGAGTCCTTGATCTTGATAAGACCTTTCCTTGAGTCCCACGGCCGCATACACGAGTCTTCTCCTATTTTCTTTAGTCGGTGAAGTCTTGTTGAGTACTCCCGTACTCGGGGTTCTTCGACCCTTGTTGCACGTGATAGTCGGGTCGGGGCGTGCTTTGGCCCTTGTTGCATGACGGTATTTCGGTGGATGCCGAGGGAGGAGTAGATGTTGACCCTTGGCGGGGTCTAAGCTTTTGTTTAGTTTGTTACTCTACTGCTATGGTTTGTAATAAGATACTTAAGTTGAGTTTGGAACAAAGGTTTGTAAAATTATGTTATGTAATCCTTCCGCTTTTACTCGATGTATATTTGAATAAAGTGTTGTAATGCTTTGCAATGACTCTTAATGATGAGATCCTGTCGGAGAATTAATAGTGCTTTCTAGATCATTTGGTACATGTGCACTCTATCGAGAGGTCCTTGGGACAATGATATGTGTATGTGGGCCCTATAATCTAGAAGGTACTTGTTACAGTGGTATCGAGCTTAATCATTAACAAGTTCTTTGTAGCATTCTTGTTTCAAAAATTTCAAAATGATTTGAGTCAAAGTAATTTAATCCCTTATCTTAGTCCAAATTGCTTACTACTCATCCTAATCCATATTTAAATTCTTTCCTTCACTTCAAAAGGTAGTGGTGGAGTAACTCATATATTGCCCTATGTTATAGGTTTAATTAATAATTCTCGTAAGTTCGAATCATGCATCATGCTTAATTGACCATTGTTAAACTTTCCCCTTTATTGTGGTTTGGGTTAAGAATAACAATCCTATTCTTGCTAAACTTTAGGTTTCTTTAGTCTAATTTCCAATCTCGCCCTCTACAGGATGGCTTTTACCAGGAGGACCGCTAGGAAGAGGATTGGACCCCGTGGTGTTCCCCGTCACCCGGCTTGCTCCAAGGGGCAATGGTGGTGGCAACGATGCGGCCGGCAGCGTGAGTCGCGATCGCACTAGTGGAAGCAAAGAGCGGCGGTACTAGTAGCGGGAACAGTAGCAACAACAGTGGAGCCAACATCGATCCATAGCAGATGATTTGGCAGTTAACTCAAGAGTTGGTGGAAGCCCGCCAAGATAGGGAAGATGCCATTGTTCAAGTTGGTAACCTCCAGGGAGAATTGGAACGCCGTGAGCTCGAAGCTCAGGAAACCCAACATGAAAGGGAGCAGGATATGCAAGATCTCACCAACGTGATGTGGCAAGTCTATGACTTAGATTGCCAAGTCGCGGATCTCCAGGCCTACAACAATGCTCTCCATGAAGCTTTCCATGCACAGTATCCATATGGAGAAGTGCAGAACATGGATGTTCCTGCCCCTGAAGCTCCTGGACCTGAAGTCATCGTCATCAGTGATGATGAAGAAGAGGAAGAAGTGGAGCCTGTGATAGTGGAGGTGTACTCCAGCGATGACGAGGCTTGAGTGGGAGAATGGAAGTGAAGATGGTGTAAAATAGGAGGCTTGTAGAATAAATAAACTCTAGTGGGAAGGTTGGTCTGCCTGCGTGCAGACTTGTGTTTGTAAGATGCTTGTGTGAACCAGTAGTTTGTTGGTTTGTATGCTAGAAGCTTATGGTACTTTGTAAACTTAGTTAGTACTTGGCTTGTATGGTTGCTCCTAGTTAAATAAAATCTAAGTTAGTTGTTTGTTAACAGATGCCTGTCACTCGATCTGCCGATCGTGCTGGTCCATCCCAGGGAGGAGAAAACATGCCAAATCCACCACCAATCCCTCCTACCCTGACTGATGCCATCGCGGCATTAGTTAATGCCACTACTGAAAACACCAGGTTTATGAGAGAAATGGCTCAGAACAACTAGCCACAGAATAGAAACAACAATGGACATGAGGACTTATATCATAAATTCACTGGAGACACATCCTCCCGTTTTACGCAAGGCGGAAGAACCTTTGGAAGGCGATGATTGGCTCACGCACAATGGAGCTGAAATTCGAGCTTGTTGAAGGATGCACCGATTACCATAAACACTGCCTTTGCTTTGCCTAGCGGCTTAGAGGTGGTGCTACTCTTGCCACGGTGGGCGAATTTCTTAGCTATGCGGCCCGGTAGGACATCGTGTGACTTGGGCGGAGTTAAATCGGGCATTCCGTTCCCATTATATCCCCGCGGGAGTAATGGCAAAGAAGTTAACTCGAGTTCTTAGAGTTGAAGCGAGAATGATCTCGACCGTGGTAGAGTATGTCGAGTCATTTCAATCACTGTCTCTATATGCCTCTGCACATGTGGACACAGATCGCGAAAAGAAAGAGTGGTTTTACTCGCGAGGGCTGAATCCAAAGTTCCGACTATGATGACGATCCGTCCATGCATACACTTATCATGAGGTGGTTGATATAGCATTGAATCTTTGAAGAAAAGTATCGCAGATTATAAGGAGATGAAGGGAAAGAAGAAGAGTGTATCTTTTGGATCTTCCGGCGGCAACATGAAGCGTCAGAAGGTATTTTATCATCCTGTGAATCATTCTCGTCCTTTCTTTCGTCCACCACAGTTCCAGCCTCGGCGGCGAGCCATTTTGTCGGCCTGCCGCAGCTCTAACCTATCCACGTCGCCCAAATACCCCCGTATTCGTAGTCCTTCTCCACAAGGTCAAAATGGCCTGTTTGTTTTAATTGTGGCAAGCTTTGGTCATTACTCCCCGAGAATGCCCCAATCCTCGGAGGTATAATCCAAACTATCGAGGCGACACCGGGAGGTCGGCGATTCTGCGAGAACAAGAATAATAATGGGCAAAATGCTCAAAAGGGAAAAGGGAGAAGAAGACTGGATGGGTGTTCTATCTACGAATCTTTGGAGAAATACCGCGAGGAGAACACGTGATGATGGGTATGTTTCTCATTGCCAATCATCCTGCTTGAGTTACATTATTTGATTACTGGTGCATCTCATACATTCATCAATAGAACATTTGTGGTCAAGCATGAAATACCTATTGGGAAACAAAAGAAAATTTCTTTATCTGATCTCTAGGGGGCGTCATTGTACTCAAGAAATGGTACATCGGTACCTATAAAGTTAGGTAGGCATGATTTTCCCACCAAGATGATAGTTCTTAAGGATCGGGATATAGATGTGATCCTGGGTATGAATTGGATGTATCGGCATGGGGTCATCATCGATACTTTGAATAGGACAATCAAGGTAAATATCCACGATAGCAATTCTCAACTTTTTATTCAACTTCCAATTCCTAAGAGAGCGAGTTGAGAGAGTTTGTGCTACTTCATAAAGGAGATAAAGAATATCCCGGTAGTGCGTGAGTTCCCGATGTATTCCACGATGATTTGCACGGTTTACCCACGGATAGAGATGTTCGATTCGGTATAGAGTTGAAACACAGGACTGCACCGATATCTAGAAGAGCTTATAGAATGCCACCGAAAGAATTAGCCGAGTTGAAGACTCAATTGCAAGGATTGCTTGATAAAGGTTTTATTCAGCCTAGTTCTTCACCTTGGGGATGTCTGCGATATTTGTGAAGAAGAAGGATCAAACCACGAGGCTATGTGTGGACTATCGTCCACTCAATGAAGTAACAATTAAGAACAAGTATCCTTTGCCTAGAATTGATCTGTTATTCGATCAACTTGCGGGAGCCAAGGTGTTCTCCAAAATTGACTTGAGATCGGGGTATCATCGATATAAAGATCAAGCACGAAGATGTACCAAAGACAGCCTTCACTACTAGATATGGTTTATACGAGTACTTGGTGATGTCTTTTGGGTTAACCAATGCCCCCACTCACTTTATGTATCGATGAACACTGTTTTTATGCCCGAGCTTGACAGATTAAGTGGTAGTGTTCATAGATGACATCTTGATATATTCAAGAATAAGGAAGAACATGCCGAGAGCATCTTCGGATTGTTTTGAAGCGTTTGAGAGACCATGAGTTATATGCAAAATTCAGCAAATGTGAATTACGGTTAGAGGAAGTGCAATTCCTAGGGCATGTATTGTCCGTGATGGAGTTTCGTAGATCCAAGCAAAGTCAAGGATATTACGAATCTGAAACCGCCTACCACTTGTTCATGAAGTTCGCAGTTTCTTGGGAATGGCGGGGGATATTACCGTCGGTTTATTCTGACTTCTCTAAAGTGGCCAAACCTATTACTGAGTTGTTAAAAATCCAAACTAAGTTTGTCCGGTCACTGAATGTGAAAAAGCTTTCCGGACCACGAAAAAGTCACTCACAAGCTGCACCGTCTTAGCACAACCCGAGAGATTGAGAAGCCGTTTGATGTGTATTGTGATGCCTCTGGTATTGGAATTGGGTGTGTGCTGATGCAAGAAGGCGAGTCATTGCCTATGCTTCTAGGCAACTCAAGCATCATGAAGAACATTATCCAACTCATGATGGAATTGGCGGCGATTGTCCATGCCTTAAAGATTTGGCGACACTATCTCGTTGGGCAATACTTGTCATATCCATACGAGACCATAAGAGTTTGAAATATATTTTCACTCAATCGGAGTTGAATATGCGACGAGAGAAGATGGTTAGAATTGATTAAAGATTATGATCTTGAGGTGCATTACCATCCTGGTAAGGCAAATGTAGTTCTTAGATGCACTTTCGATCGCAAGATTCATTGCAATTGCTTGACCGTAAGTTTGAGAGATAGAACTTTATGTCAAGAGTTAGAAAAGATCAATATAGAAATTGTTGAACAAGGGGCTATATCTAACCTCACTTGTTCGATCAACTCGAGAGATCGGATTATTGCGGCACGAAAAGAAAACAAGGGGGTAGCTTGTATCAAGGAAAAAGTTAGGAGTGGAAAGCCTACTTGTTTCCAAATTGATGAAGCGGATGTCTTATGGTTCAAGAATCGGTTAGTAGTGCCGAAAGTCCACGAGTTACGTCGACGGATCCTCGATGAAGCACACTTGACCCGGATACTCTATTCATCCTGGAAGCACCAAGATGTATCGGGACTTGAAGCGAAATTACGGTGGACCAAAATGAAAATTGAAATAGCCCCCGGTATGTAGCCGGATGTGATACATGTCAACGGTAAAAAGCCGTACACATGAAGCTGCAGGACTATTAAATCCTTTGCACATGCCTTCTTGGAAATGGGAGGAAATTGGAATGGACTTTATCGTTGGTCTACCCGAACATCAAAGGGTTTTGATTCCATATGGGTTATTGTGGACCGTCTCACCAAAATAGCTCATTTCCTTCCTGTCAAGGATGTTTATAGAGCTCCGGACTATGCTAGACTCTATATTCAACGAATCTTTAGTCTTCATGGTGCACCCAAGAAAATCGTATCTGATAGAGGTTCCGTGTTTATGGATAAATTCTGAAGCGATTTTGCAAGAGTCTTTGGGTACTCGGCTTACTCATAGCACCGCTTATCACCCACGGGACGGAGGGACGAGGCCGAAAGAGTTAATCGGATACTAGAGGATATGTTGAGGGCTTGTGTTCTTACTTATCCTGCTAAGTGGGACGAATGCTTGCCTTTGGCGGGAATTCTCTTACAACAACGATTATCAAAGAGAGCATCGAGAATGGCGCCTTTTCAAGCCTTATATGGTCGCGAGATGTAGGACTCCTCCGGAATTGGTGCGAGTGCGGAGAAAGATGGTTCTTTGGTGTGGATTTAGTAAAGGATGCGAGAAGAAAAGGTTCGAGTTATACAAGCCAATATGAAGGCAGCCCGGTCCCCCGAGAAAAAGCTATGCCGATAAGAGACGTCATCCTCGACATTTAAAGTGAAAGATTTTGTTTATCTAAAAGTGTCCCCTATGAAAGGAGTAAAACGTTTTGGAATCAAGGGAAAATTAGCACCGCGGTATATTGGACCATTCCAGATAACCAAGAAGTGTGGAGAAGTGGCATACAAATTGAGATTACCCGAACAGCTTTCAGCAGTACACAATGTATTCCATGTATCGCGATTAAAGAAATGTCTTCGAGTACCGGATCAAGTAGTTGACTTTGAAGGAGTCGAGCTTGAGCCCGATTTGACCTATTCGAATACCCTGTTAGGATCACGGATCAAAAGGATCGTGTTACTCAAAGAAGAACAACCAGGTGGTATAAAGTTCAGTGGAGTCGGCATTCGGGAAGAAGAAGCTACACGGGAGTCGAAAGAGTTTTTGCAAGAGCATTTTCGGAGTTCTATGCTTCTATCTAGCTTGTAGTTCCTTTTAAGAATAGTAGCTTGTTTCTTTTGAGTTTAATAGAGTGAGTTTTGTAAACCTCTAGTTGTTTTGTGAACAAATTTAGGGTGTGTCTTCACGACACATTTCCTTTGCCGTTATGTGGTTTAAGTGTTCCTAAATCTCGGGACGAGATTTCTTTAAGGGGAAAAGAGCTGTAACACCACGGTGTTATACCACTAAAACTGGCCATGTCATCATATGCATTGCAAAGTGTCCATTTTGAGAACCTTGTCATGCATTCACTAAAATGAGTTTACTTCAATGCAATGTGTGTTAAATGATTGGAATTACAATTTGAATGATGAATTGTTCATTATTTCATGTGAAAACCCTAGTTTTCCAAAACCTTGTTTTAGCCCCTTTTGAATTATTCCAAATTTAAGCAAAATTTGGGAAAACTTCAACATCAACCTTGTAGATCTTTTTTGAGATGAACAAAGTTGGTGTTTTGAGTTTTTCAAGTTTAGTTCAAATTTTTGGAGTAATTTCAAATCCCAATTTGAATTTCAAATCTGACTTTTCAAGAAGTCTAACTTAGAGGCGAATTAGGAAATCTTCCAATTGAGAAAAATATAGATCTCGAAAAATTATGCAAAAGTCATGTTTGGAGATTTTTGAGTGCAGTTCAAAATTTGAAAGTAATTTGATGAATTAGAGTTAAGGTTTTGAATCAAGGAAGAAAAGGGGGGAATGCGGGGGGCGGCGCGCCACGCGGCTTGCTTGCCGCCGATGGCCGCCTCGCCGGTCCCCGTCGTCTGTCGGCGCCACCTCATGCTTCGAGGTGTCAAGCGAGTCGCCAGCGTGTCCCCTCGGCGTGTCCTCACCGCGGCTCGTCGTCATCCGGCGCCGCCGCCGTGAAAGGGCACAGCGAGGCACCCGCTCATCGGCGTGGCCGCCTCTGCTTTTCCGGCCGCCGCGAGTGCCAGCGGCTGCTTGGCGTGTCATCGAGTCCGCCTTAGTGTCTTCTCCTCGCTCCCCCTCTATCGGAGCAGGCGGGAGGGGGCCCGGCGGCGTCGTGAGCGAGTTGAGCTTCTCGACGCCGGCCGGCCGACGTTGTCGTCTTCTATAAATTGGCGCCAACCCTTCCATCTCTCCCCTTCGCCTTTGCTAGCTTTGTCGCAACTTCATTGCGATTCCAAAGAACAAAAACCCCGAGAAAATCATCGCCGGAGTCACTCGCCCGATCTTAGTCTTCTTCCTTTCCGGCGGAGCTCCGCCAGAGGTCGGTCGCTGTCATCCGTCGCTCCGGTGAGCTTCGCCGCAAACCAGCACGTGTTTCTTAATCGCCTTGATGATGTAGTCTGATGCGCTCATCCGTTGTCACGGCCGAGCACCGGCCCGCCCGGGAACGCCGTTGTGACCCACGGAATCCGCCCGCCGGCTTTCACCCGTCGTCGACCACCTCGCTCCGTCCCGTCTTCTAGCAAACCAACGTGAGCACCGTGATCCTCATGCCCCGGAGCCTCTGAATCACCTTTTAGTTTTGAAGCTTAGCGTCTTAAGTTCGCCTTAATGTCGATGCCGGCGTGGTCCGCCATGACAGCGCCGCCGTCGTCATGTTGTTCTTGTCTAGAGTCGAGTTTAGGGCCACTTAGTTGAGGATTAGGGTTCGACCGATCGTCTTGGGACTCGCCGGTATCCTCGCCGTGGCCGAAGGCTCAGTGAGCCTCGCCGTCGCGTCGCGCCGCCGGGCCGCCATCGTCGCCGATGGGTGTGCTGGGTCTGTTTTTCCGTTGTGTTTGTGCCCTAGGGTGATGCGCCGTGTCGAGGGATCACCTAGAGCTAGGCGCGTCGTCGGAGATCCGCCGTCGGCGAGATCTCACCGGCGGCCCGGCGAAGCGCGCCCGGTCGGCGCCGACGGCTGGCTGGGCCAGCCAGCCTTGCTGGGCCGCGTCTTGCCGACGCCAGGGCGAGTCGGGCGAAATCGGCCCGATGGCGGTTTTGATTTAAAATTTGTTTTTTTGTTTTATTAATTGATGAATAGTGCCAAATCTTCTAAATTCCATAGAAAATTATCTAAAGCTTAGAAAATTATGAAAAATTTTGTGTGTGCTGTTCAAGATGTCTAGAATGTAGGAAAAATTTCAAACCTGAGTTTTGACCTGTTTTGTCATGTTCTAAAATTAGCAGCTTTAATTAAAAAATGAGACTTTGGTGAATTTTATAAATTAATCTAGATTTCCAAAATTCATGAATTTTTATTTTAAACTGTTTTTATGATAGGACCTATCTATAGAAAAAGTTTGAGGTCATTTTTGAGATGTTTAATTTATTTTCTATTTTGTGATTTGTTTTAAATTAGGAAAAGTAAATGTTGTTTGATGTAGATTTGTTGTGTTGTTTTGTGAGTTAGAATCTTACTTGTGTAAGATGGTCCTTGAGAACTCCTTAGGCAATGGTGATGATATCTTGTAGAGTAGTTCAACGAGTTGGTTTTGTTAGGTTGCAACTTTATCGTGAAGGAAAGTTGTACTCAAGTTAATGTTTATTTCCTTGCACTTCCAAGCATCATGTTTATCATTATGGCATCATATTGAAGCATGCATTCTACTTAGTGTAGAGAACGTTAGTGAAGGATTCAGGGGTTGAGGAAGTTTCCGAGGAGGTTCGGTGTCCGTGGAGGTTGGATTTGATATCTGTGGAGGCGGATCCCGAGCCCGAGTGCTACTTATTTGAAGGCAAGCCCCTGATGCATTTACACCCTTTCTTGTTATTTCACAAAGTTTTATATCACTTATGTTGATGATATGATGCATTAGGTGAATAGGAGTTGAGTGATAACCTATTTCTTTGCATGACCAACCTTGTTATTGACTTATCATCCTTGATAACCGGTTTTATTTGAAAATGCATAGTCGTTAAGCCTTGCTTAAAGTTAGGATGCTTTTAAATTGTTTTACAAAGTTCTTCTATAATGATTCACAATATAGTATGGAAGATAAGTTAATTTGAGGCCGGTCGGGTAACTTGCATTGAGAAGGGAGTCTCTTTGTAGTGTTTCCGGTTTTATGTCGGTTAAGCACCGATTCGTTGGTTGGCCCTTGGATCATGAACTTTGTATCTTGGCCACATACCCCGGTGCCTGATCTCGGGGGTGTGTCAAATCGGGAATGGCAACCACGCGCTTTGGGAGTGGAGAGATGGCGGGATTACAAGATACCCTCGGTGGGTTAAAGTCCCGAGGTTGGAGGAGTACTTGTATTCTCGGGTGGCGTAGGCCTCGTTCCCGTTTTTGAGCAGGCTGGGAGATGGTTGATATATGCAAGCTTAGGTGCTACATATATCGTGTGGTGAGGTATCCCAATTTGGGTTACAAGTGATTCGAATCGTCGTTGCTCCACGACAAAAAGGAGACTTGATCCTCGCACCTCCATCGTAGTTAAGTCATGGAACATTGGAGTTGGTTAAAAAGATGGTTTGGTTGAGAAGTGATTGCCTTAGTAGATGATCACTTAGAAGAGAGGATTTACTAAAGTTGAAATAAAACTTTGAAAGTAAGGACCTACTCTTAGTAAGCTTTTATGCAAAATGAGTCCTTGATCTTGATAAGACCTTTCCTTGAGTCCCACGGCACCGCATACCTGAGTCTTCTCCTATTTTTCTTTAGTCGGTTAAGTCTTGTTGAGTACTCCCGTACTCGGGGGTTCTTCGACCCTTGTTGCGGGTGATAGTCGAGGGTCGGGGGCGTGCTTTGGCCCTTGTTGCATGACGGTATTCGGTGGATGCCGGGAGGAGTAGATGTTGACCCTTGGGCGGGGTCTAAGCTTTTGTTTAGTTTGTTACTCTCTTTGCTATGGTTTGTAATAAGATACTTAAGTTGAGTTTGGAACAAAGGTTTGTAAAATTATGTTATGTAATCCTTCGCTTTTACTCGATGTATATTTGAATAAAGTGTTGTAATGCTGCAATGACTCTTAATGATGAGATCTGTCGGAGAATTAATAGTGCTTTCTAGATCATTCGGTACATGTGCACTCTATCGAGAGGTCCTTGGGACAATGATATGTGTATGTGGGCCCTATAATCTAGAAGGTACTGTTACACGCGCGGAAGATGAAGGCCCTTTGCGGCGCGGGGCTGATGGTCGGGAGCGTCATCAGGGCGTGGCTCGAGCGCCGCATCGTCATTTGTGCCACCGAGCTCGAGGCTTTGGGAGATGACGCCGAACAAGGCTCCCTCCCGGTACCGCGACAACTCCGGCGTTGAGCTCCGACAGCGTTGGGTGGTACATCAAGCACATGATGAAGGCCTCGAACCGGCTGCCCCCAGCCCCACGTCTCCTCCCTTGCGATGCGACGTCGAGCTTGGTAAGTGCCTTCTACTCGCCGTCCTTGACTTCATGGAGCTCGAGTTCGGACCCCGGCTGAGCTCCGGTGCTCATTGTTGTCTTGTCTTATTCAGGTCGGCGCGGTGGCGGTACTTCCCTCTCACCGCCCCCGCCCGGTGATGAGTCGGCAGACGAGGCGGCCGAGTTGTCGTGTCGAGGGGGCGAGCGAAGACGGCAACTCGTCGGGGGCGAGGATGATGGTCGTGGCGGTGTCATCCGACCCTCCACGATGGGAGGCGTCCTTAGCGGCGGGTCCCTGCGTAAGTTTTAACTTTCATAGTCGTGGCTGGCGTCGTGTCTTATCGTCTTCCTGCTTATCTTGATAAATTTCCCAGTGCTGGGTGGCCGGGTGATGAGGACATCACTTCGGATGCACAAGATGATCCTCCGCTAAACACTCACGGTCCAATCACAAGAGCTCACGCCGCGACAACTAAATTTACGGGTGGGCTCGTTCCTAAGCAATTCTTTTGATGAATTTGAGAATAGATTGCTACTTAATGACTATGTTATGCTTAGGAATCAAGGAGAGGACCAGCAAGGACTTGGAGGACGACTTGGAGGCGTGGAGGAACAGCCACGGCGTTGGAGTCAAGATGGAGGCCCAAACCGATTCAAGTTCAAGTCGGTTTCGGAATCCAGGGACAGCCTGCACTAAAACGGACGCCGAGGTCACATACGGGCTTCGATTTGGACCGATCTTTATATCGTTGGAAAGATAATTTCAAGACGCTTCTAATGGAACCAGTATGAGGTCCAAATTCGTCAGGAGTCGACGGGAACCATCGAAACCATATGACGTCCAGAATCTGTTTTGGTGCTGCGCCACCGTATTTCGGTCTTTGGGTCATGTATCGTGTTGGAGCCCAATAGGGGCGCGTCCAGGGGTCTTGCACACCCCTAAACTCTATATATCAGTAGCCGTAACCCAAATTAGGGCTTGGGTTTTGCTTAGATTAATTCTGTCCATTGACAGTCGCCGTTCGTCGGTTTGTGAAACCCCAACTCGTGTGCTTAATCATTCATCTGCAGTTTGTCCCAAAACCTTTGAGCTGCTTCTTTCGAGTTCTTGCTTGTGTTCTTCGTTTTTTCGCAGGCGGGGATTAGCCTTCTTGGCGAGGTCAACCCGGTTGGAGACCGCGGTTGATAACCTGAGGAACGCTGGTGCTAAGGTTGCGGGGGTTCGGATCTTTTGATCGAAAGCTGGATCGGTGTGTCGAGTTCCACCAAAACGAAAATTATCATAACTTGACGGAAGATCGGGAATCACGTCCCCATTAAGTGGTATTCAGAGCTAAGGTATACCGTCTGGTTACATCTACCCTTTAGTTTGAGTGTTTTGTTTTTAGTCCCATAATCCATAAAAGCCTACAAAAAAAATCCACCGATCCTACAACTTTGTTTAGCCTTGCAATTTCGTTTTCAGATTGCTTTGTTGAGTTTTAGTCCGTGGTCGAGTCTAGTTGCTGGTTTAGTTTCGTGTTCGTCGTCGTAGTTCAATCGCCCGTCGCTGTGATTTGTGTTTGCGCCGCTATCCCATCCACCGTCCCACATAACAAGTCGCGACAACCACAATCTGCGACTTGACCCGCTAGCGCCGCCTTGTGTGATTTTTAAGCCGCCGCGCAGAAGCCCTAGATAGGTTGCCAACCGCTCATATTTTGCCTGCATCGCAACCTCCTTAAATCATCTGGCGAATACCCACTGCAATTCTTCATAGAAAAATTAATCGCTTGGTTGTGCTTTTAAGCCAAACCCTAATTTGAGGTACCTTCACTAAAACGAGGCACAACTTTCTGCTTTCGGTTGTCGAGAAAAATCTGAAATTTTTGTGGAGATTCTCGACTCCATTTGGGGGACGTACCCAAACTGGCCTATGGCCTGTTTGCCCCAGTCAAATTTGCAAAATAAAGAAAAAAAAAAAATTGGCAAGGTTTTTTGCACGCTTTTTTCGAGAGAACGTCTTTGATTTTTACGTAGGCCACATCCCACCTTTGTTGTAGGTGAAAATTCTTGTGGTTCCTATTTTTGTGATCTCTGTCCCAGGAAAAATATCAGAAAAATAAAAGAAAAATAAAAAAATTTGTGATACATTGGGGCCTTGATAATCCGAGAAAAAGGCGAAATAGTGCTTCTTTGTGCTTGTCTATCGGTCTTGTTTATCCGTTGTTCTTTTGTTTCATCTTGTTGCGCTCTGACTAGGCACGCCTTAGCCAGCACTTGTGACTTGTACCTCGGATTCGAGATTGAACGACCGCTAATCTGCACTTTCGTTATTTGCTAATCCTTGTTCATATATTTTGGCCTTCCCAAGCTCCACATATTCTTCAGGATCGATGCAGGATTCGACCTTGCAATCATGGTGCCACCTCCTCCACCGGTATCACAGCCCAATCACGGTTGCCATCCTCTGCTAGCGTCGGTAAGAACTTGGTAAGAGCTTGGTAAGGCGTGAGTGAGGGGAGTGATTCCACCAATTCAACCCCAACTAGCTCATAGGGTTTTTGCTAATCACTAATCATGCCGGGCAGACGCACTGTTTTTGTCTAGTCACTTGCGTGAATTGAAGGAGGAGTTGATGAAGCAAATGAACATATTGATTCGAAATTAAAGACAACGGCAAGGTTTTTGAGGCGGGACTCGCCTCCCTAAGCGATAGAGTTCAACGACTTGAGACCAACCCTCCAAAAT